>JAQQTO010000062.1:60195000-61395000 GCA_029884595.1 Ormosia semicastrata
GAGAGGGTTGGGGGGCGTGACAGTCAGTGGCAGTGGTGTTCCCATCAATAGGTGGCCATATGATCGGTCACATTGTAGTGGGTTGGTCAAACAAGCAATGTGGGAGCATTTGTATTAGGCCGGTCAGCCAGGTAGTCAGTGTCGTTTGTCGATTATCGTCATAGTTAGTGCTAGAGATGTTCCTATTAATAGTTAGAGTGGGTGGGTGTAGTTTCAAAGTCATGGAGCCAGGAAGCATTGACATGGAGTCTTTGTAGTGGGACGATAAACCAATCAACAAGTTACAGATGTTTTTATGCGAGAAGGTGTAGTCAGCCGATGAAAATGACTGTGTATGTTATGGGCCAGTTACCATAAGTTATCAGTTACAAATGTGTTCTTGTCAAAAGGTGGAGTTGTACTTTGAGCCTTGAGTACTTGGAGTGGATCGAGGAGTGTGACAGTCAGTTGCAGAGGTGTTCTCGTCAATAGGTGGACGTATAATCGGTCACGTTGTAGTGGGTTGGCTAGGCAGGTAGTGAGGGAGTATTTGTAATAGCTCAATTAACCAGGCAGTCAGTGTCGTTTACCGGTTATCGTGGCAGTTAGTGCCAAAGGTGTTCCTGTCTATAGGTAGAATAGGTGGGTGTTGTGTTAAAGTTATAGAGTCATTAAGCGTTGACATGAAGTCTTTGTAATGGGACGGTCAACCAGATAGTAATTAACAGATGCTTTCATGTGAGTTTGTGTAATGGGTCGGTGACAATTGTTGTCTGTGTTGTGGCTTAGTTAATGTGGCAATTAGTGTCAGATGTATTCCTATCAGAAAGTGGAGTTGGACTGTGAGCCTTGGAGTACTTGGACTAGGCTGGGGAGTGTGATAATAAGTGGCAGAGGTGTTCCCATCAACAGGTGGACGTATGATTGATCACGTTGTAGTGGGTTGATCAGATAGGAAGTGAAGGAGCATTTGTATTTGGCTGGTCATCTAAGCAGTCAGTGTCATTTACTGACTATTGTGGCAGTCAATGCCAGAGATGTTCTTGTCAGTAGGTGGAGTGAGTGGGTGCAGTGTTAAATTCATGGAATCATGGAGCGTTGACATAGAGTCTTTACAGTGGGACAATCTTTCAGTAAGTGGCAGATATTTTCATACGATTTGGTGTATTGTGCTGGTGACAATGGTTGTCTGTGTTGTGGCCTAGTTTCTGGAAGTTATTAGTGACAGAGGTGTTCTTATGAGACAGTGGAATTATACTGTGAGCCTTTGAGTACTTAAAGTGGGCCGAGAGCATACAATCAATGGTAGAGGTCTTCCCGTCAATAGGTGGACATATGATCAGTCACATTGTAGTGGGTAGGTTAGACAGGCAGTGAGAGAGTATTTGTATTGGGCCGGTTAGCCAGGAGGTCAGTGTATCGTAGCATTCTGTGCCATAAGTGTTCCTATCAATAGGTGGAGTTAGTGGGTGCAGTGTTAAAAGTCATGGAACGTTGACATGGAGTCTTTGTAGTGGGATGGTCAGCCAGTTAGTAAGTGGCAAATGTTTTCATGCGAGTTGGTGTAGTGGGCCAATGAGAATGGTTGTTTATGTTATGGCCCAGTTACCATAGGTTGTCAGTGGCAGATGTGTTCTTGCCAAAAGGTGGAGTTGGACTGTGAGCATTGGAGTACTTGGAATGGACCGGGGAGCTTAACAATCAGTGGCAGAGGTGTCCCCGTCAATAGGTGGACGTATGATTGGTCACGTTGTAATGGGTCAGTTAGATAAGCAGTGAGAGGGTATTTATATTGGGTCGATCATCCAGACAGTCAGTATCATTTGTCAATTATCATGACAGTCAGTGCTAGAAGGGTTTCTGTTAATATGTGGAATGGGTGGGTGTAGTGTTAAAGTAATGGAGCGTTGATATGGAATCTTTGTAGTTGGACGGTCAACTAGGCTATAATTGACAGATGTTTTCATGAGAGTCAATGTAGTAGGCCAGTGGCAATGGCTGTCTATATTGTGGCTTAGTTACCGTGGCTGTTAGTGTCTTATATGTTCCTGTCAGAATATGGAGTTGGATTATGTACCCTAGAGCACTTGGAGTGAGCGAGGGAGCTTGATAGTTAGTGGTGGAGGTGTTCTCGCCAATAGGTGGACGTATGATCGATCACGTTATAGTTGGTTAGTCAGACAGGCAGTGAGAGAGTATTTGTATTGCGTTAGTCAGCTAGACAGTTAATGTCATTTACCGGTTACCATGGCAGTCAATGCCGGAGGTGTTCCTGTCAATAGGTGGACTAGGTGGATGCAGAGGTGTTCTAGTGAACCTTTGTGTCTTACCCACTGTCATGTGACCCATGATTACATGTTGCCTTCTTTTCTTTATACATGTGCAGTTTATTGTATTATGTCACTTATACTAGGATAATGATTATTTTGTTGTCATGGACAACCTTATTTATTTAGTTATTAGTTGATTTATTCATTTTATAATGTTTAGTGTATTGTAGAGTTCTTTGTCTTATTATCATTTATTTTAAATGAATGACTTAATCACCCAAACTTAACCATTCCATTTTAGATTGGGTTAATTTAGTTCCGGGTGGCAAAAAAACTCATCCAATACTAAAAACCAAACCAAAGTAAATAAATTTGGTCGTATTAGATGTTTTTTTCCATTTATTCTCACCCAAACAACACGTGTCAAAATGGGTGGGCTAAGCTTAAAAATTTGATGCAAATATGAAATATGGCATGACTGAGCTAACTGGACCCCAATAGGCTAGGCCAATTTACTGATTTGATGTTTAATTATTTAATTAATAATATTTATAATATACAAAGAGTTTGACTCTTATTGTTTTAAAATAAATTAATATTCGTAAGAAAAAATAGTCATATTTGGTTTTTTATATTTGAAGTATGCAAAAAAATAGTGATAAATCATAAAATTAAAATTATTTAGTATTAAAAATATAAAAGAAAATAAAACAAGAAAAAATATTCAAATCAATGGGCGAGCCCGCATAAGGTCAAGT
Source organism: Ormosia semicastrata (assembly GCA_029884595.1). Classification (NCBI taxonomy): domain Eukaryota; kingdom Viridiplantae; phylum Streptophyta; class Magnoliopsida; order Fabales; family Fabaceae; genus Ormosia; species Ormosia semicastrata. The sequence continues at coordinate 60,198,008 of JAQQTO010000062.1, forward strand.
TAGGGTAACAACATGTTAAACTGCAACAAGTTTATCTGGTCAAATTTAACTTATTTTGACACCCTTATTAACCAAATCAGGCCATACATTACTGAGAGACTGCCTGATTTATGTTCACCATTGGTTTGAAGATATTATAATTTTCCACCAAATATTTTTCCCGCCACACGATGCAGTCTTTGCACGATACACAACACATGAAGGAGGCTATAATCTATAAATAAAATATTATTCAATAACTTCAGTTAAGAACACGACAAATTCAAAATCGTATTATAACATGGCAAACTATGAATATATATGATATATTAGTGTTTTATTTAATACGATATTTATTGTAGTTGTGTAAATTAATAGTTTTATTTATTCAAATGAATTAGGAGTAGGAGTATTCGTTGAGCAGGCTGAGTGGGTTGGATGAGTTCAACTGCGTTTTTTGACATGAACCGTTCATTAGAGCAATGAGTTGAGTTAGATTGGGTCGAGAAGATTTTTTTCACTCAACCCAACCTGCTCAAGAATGGGTAAGGTTGAGTCGAACCTGTGAGTCCGACATGTTTTTTTTTTTAAAAATTTCTAAAAAAAGTCAAAATATAAAATTTAATAAATTAATACTGTAAGTCTCAATCTTAAACATAATAAGTCTCAATCTAACAAATTAACATCATAAGTCTCAATCTCAAACATAATAGGTCTCAATCTACTAAATTAACATCATAAGTTTTAGCTGACCTTACTCAAATATAATAGGTCTCAATCTCAAATAAATTGAACACCATAAGTCAATAAATGCATAACAAATTAATAACTAAAAAGTCTTACTAAGCCTAGAATAAACTAAATAAAGTTATTCATAACTCAAATACATGTAAGAAAACTTCATCTACCTTGCTTCTATTCTCTAACTTTTTTGAAATGCATTATAGGTTTATTACTATATAAATTTTCTTAATAAGTAGAGAACATCTTCTAATATCCTTTATCCAATTATGAAATGTTAGTAAAATAAACATATTATTTTGTTTGAGTTATTTATTCTCTTTAATTGGTTTATAAACATAAATATATGCAATCAACAATTTTGATTCTACGTTTATTATGTTCTTTTAATCCTTCCTGAGAGTTTGTTCTCAAAAACACGAGTCAATAAATAAACTTAATAAGTCTTACTAACCTAACATAAATCTAAAATAAACTAAAACGAGCTAACATGTCCTAAAAGTTATAAATAACAAATCACATTAACTAATTGAAATTAATGTCATACATATAGAATATAGATTGACATAATCATTTATTCCATTCTCAATTTTTTTATGATACTCTTTGTCATCCAAACGATCAGTTAGATTTTCATCGCATTAGTTTTTCAAACGCTTTATGAGTTTATAATCACTATTTTCTTGATCACATTATTAATGTGACTAGAATGCCTATACCTAAACTTAATTGACTGCATAGAAAATTCATGAGAAAAATAACATAAATTGCCACCATGACTAAATGACTTTTACAAAAAAAAAAAACCTACTTGGATGGGTTGGGTTTGCATGGGTTGACCTTTCCAAACCTGTCACTTGACCCGTACCTTGCGGGTTGGAGTGTTTTCCAACTCGACCTAACCTGCGAACCCAACCATACACACATTTTGTGAGTTAGGTTGTGTCAAAACTCGTGAGTTCATGGGTTGACCCAATAACTTCTCCCTCATATGGGTAGTAGTGCACATCATGTTCTTCTCAAAAATATCTTCAACCCAACTATACTCCTCCACACCACATTCCTTGACAATTTTCTTCCACTTATTCTCAAATTCATGAACTTCATAATCACCTAGCATGCATTTTTTAAATTGAACTTCGGTTTGCCAACATTAGCGGATGCATTGCGTAAAAGGTGCCATGCACATAATCTATGGTGAGCATCCGAAAAAACTCTTGTAATGGCATTCCTCATAGATAGGTCCTATAGTCATCAAAATGGGCTAAGCTCGATGGGTCAGCCTGACTAGCATTACAAAATAGACAGACTGGGCTAGCAAATGTTAGCTTGAAATTAAAAATAGATGGGCTAGGCCAGCCCGACCCGTTTACATTAAAAAGAAGCGGGTTGGGCTGACAAAATGCCAGCCCGAAACTTACATGGCTCGATTTGGCCCGATTTGAAAATGGTCTAGCCCAAATTGGCTCGGCCCTCATTAGACCGGCCCGAATGGGTCGGCCTGACCCGTTTTGACAGCTCTTTACGTCCCCATTAGTTATAATGGATTTCAGATACTTTCCCTTCATTGCTTGCACAAATTGCTCTAGAACCCAGACGTAAGTCTACTCTATATCATCTGACACAATAGCACTAGCAAAAATAGTTATCTGCAAGTGATGGTTGACACCTGAGAAAACCACTACTAGGCACTTATACTTGTTATAACCATAAATAGCATCAAAAATCAACACATCCCCAAACACTTGATAATCAAGTTGGGAACTTCCATCATACCTAAACAAGTAAATGTCCCTCACCATCAAATACATGCCTCTAATACATTAGGGGATCTGTACCTGACATCCGTTTAAGATACATGATTGCTATTTTTGCATCACTATATTGCATTCTTCATTATCTGTCAATTTGATTATATATCTCTTTTCTCCGAAATCCGATCACATGGCTAGCAAAAGATCCATATATTTTCGGCGTGCTTATCCCAACATTTCTTATGTTGTTCATATGATAAATATCAGCATCAGTCATCCTCCTATGTGACTGAAGAAGTCCAACAAACTTAGGTTTTGTTAGTTCATGATTATGCTCATCGTCAAATACAATCACATACCATCAATTGGTTACTCCCTCAACGTGAATATGTGTTTGTGTTTTACAACCACACCTTGTCATTGGCCTGCGCTCCTTCTGCCAGTTAGCCATATTAAAATATTTACTCTCTCTATGCTCATGACTTGAACAAACAAGTGTCTTCCAAACTATAACACCCTGTTTATTTTGTCCAATTTTGTGTCTCCTTATATTGAATCCTTTACTTCTTTCGTGCTCATTATAAAATTCATATGCAACTTCCAAGCTTACAAAATGGGCTTCCTTCATCACACTTTTGGGTAACATATTGAAATCAAACCTACCGAAGTTCTCCACGCTGTCAATGGCCATTGGATCAAAGGCACCAAACCTATTACCTTTATCCCTGTTCGGTTGCTCTCTTTCTTCTACCCCAATGGTTATTTGTCCAAGTCCCTACAATCATTAATATTATAATTATTAACTACCAAAACCCCCCACAAAGGTTGAAACTAACTTATCTCCTTCACACAAAGACAAAAGTTCAATCCATGTGTCTATTAAAATATCAATTCAAAGTGAACATACCTCCGACACATCATTTGTATCGTTGTTGGAATAACTTGCTTCGATTCCTTCTGACATGTCAAACTTTTTGGGTTATTAGTTGCTTATTTTCTTCTTCCACACTTTCTAAAATTGCATACAATCTGTATAGTAATAAAACTATTTTGACTGAGACCATATCTAGATTACAAATACACATTTCATAATATTATCTCAATCACTACACAACTAATCACTCCACTACCATAATTGGTTAATTTGTAACATACAAGTCCTTTTTGAACATCAAGGGGCAAGAATCCATTACAAATTCCAACATTCCAATTATCATTATGTTGACATATTAGACATGGGAACAAAACAATCACATTCCATACTATCACATGGCAGGATAGTATTCACCAACGCTCTGGCACATTTTTTAAATCATGCTTATTAACTTTTGATTTTGTATACTGATTGTACATGATTTGTCTTTATCTACTTTCTTCTTTCACCTACTGGCTACTTAGATATATAGAGTAAATCGAAATGCTCAATGACCAAATAACTGATAATGTACTCCTTATTTTCTTAGTACAAAATGTGCTCCTTATTTTTTACTTTTTGTTCAATGTTGTCTTTCATTGACTTCATGTACTGTAGTACACAAATTAACTTGTGGCATGGTTCTAGAGAAAAGAAGGGAGGCCCCCTTGGAGGGGAAGAATGGGGGACCAATAGGTGTCTTAACTGATACATCTTAACAAAATTTAGTTAGTATTTAAAGTAGTTTGTTAGTTAATGATAAGTTATTTAATTAGTTACAATTTAGTTTTTTTGTTAGTTTTTCTGTTAGCTGTCAAGTTACTGTTATTAATTCTAGAGTTTGTAGAATTTGTATATAATAGAAAAATGTAGTAAAGCATAGTAATGCAGTAAATTCAATTCAAAATTTTGCATCAATCTTTCTTTTCTTCTTGTCCTGGGAAAGATGCAACACGATGATAATTTCATGGATCATGAGATCTTTATCTCAGGATATAGCTCCAAGTGTTATATGGATGAATTCAATTATAGAAATCTGGGCAAATCTAAAAGATAGATTTTCTCAAGGAGACAAGCTTCGAATTGCAATACTACAAGAAGAGTTGTATGCTCTCAAACAAGGTGAGCTTCCAGTGACAAATTTTTTTGCTCAATTGAAAACTTTGTGGGAAGAACTGGAGAATTTTAGGCCAATTCCCAATTGTAGATGCCAATTTCCATGTACCTGTGATTTGATTCCTATTAATCGATTATATAGACAAGAAGACTATGTTATGCGTTTCTTGAAAGGAGTGAATGATCAGTTTTCTCATGTAAAATATCAAATTTTACTGATGGATCCATTACCATAGATTAATAAGGTGTTTTCTCTTGTTTTACAACAAGAAAGACAATTATTAACTGAATTGATTGAGGAACCTAAGGTGTTGGCTGTAGCTTGCAATGGTGGGGGGCCTTTTTTTTAAATTCTTTCTAGGAAAAGGCTTCTATGGGCAGAGGTCAATCTTCTTATCTAAACAAATACTGTACACATTGCAAAAGAAATGGTCACACAATGGAAGTGTGTTACAGAAAACATGGTTTTCCACCAGGATATAAAAGCAAATATCCCAATCATACTATCAATAATGTCAACTTGATGAATAATGATGAGCAAGACAAGTCTGAAGCATCTCAAATAAATCATGACATTGCCAAATCTGATTTTACTTCTGAGCAATATCAAACTCTTATGCATTTGTTTCAGCAATCATAGCAATCACAACAACAACACTTGGCTAATCATGTGACCACTCAACTTGTTCTAAATACTAAACCTTCCACTGATTCCAATAAGGGTAATCATTTAACTTTAGCATGTCACTCAAAATCCTTAGATTGGATCCTAGATACTGGGGCAACAAATCATATTTGTTATTCTTTGAGTCTTTACATGACATATAAATAGATCTCTCCAATAGCAGTCAAGCTTCCTGATGGTAGTTCTGTTTTAACTTTCATATCTGGTGTTGTTCATATTTCTGATGACTTGATTCTCACTAATGTCCCGTACTTACCAAACTTCACCTTCAATCTAATTTCAATTACAAAATTATCACTTTCTCTTTCTTGCAAGTTAACCTTTTCTTCCACTTGTTGTTTAATACATGACATCAATTCCTTGAAGAAGATTGGATCTGCTGAAGTCAACAGTGGACTTTATATTTCACAGTAATCTTGTAAATTTGTTTCTCTTTCAAAATCTGTAAATCATATAAATTCTATACCTTTTGATATATGGAATTGCAAACTAGGCCATCCATCTTATTATAAACTCATTGTTTTGCACAAACAATTTCCCTTTATTCTAATTCATAATAAAGTTTGTGATATTTGTCCTCTTGCAAAATTAAAGAAATTACCTTATCTTGATAGTTTGACTTCTTCTGCTCATGCCTTTGATTTGTTGCATATAGATATATGGGGTCCTTTTTCAACCCCATCCATTCATGGTCACAGATATTTCTTAACTGTGGTAGATAATTACTCTAGGCACACTTGATTGTTTTTCATGAAGGCTAAATTAGAAACTCCCTCTCATATTCAATCTTTTGTTTCTCTTGTGTCAACACAATTTAATCATGCTGTTAAAGTCATTAGGATAGATAATGGTCCTAAGTTTTTACTCACAAAATACTATGTAGAAAAGGGGATTATACAACAAACCACATGTGTTGAGTCTCCACAACAAAATGGTGTTATGGAGAGAAAACATCAACACATTCTAGCTGTGGCTAGGTCTTTTTTATTCCAATCTAATATGTCAAAATGTTATTGGTCTCATGCTGTTGCACATGCATTTTTTCTTATAAATAGACTTCCTTCCATTTCTTTGAAAAATTAATGCCCTTATACTGTTTTACACAAAGAACCACCAACTTTGGCAGATCTCAAAGTTTTTGGCTGTTTGTGTTTTGCCTCTACACTTGTTGCTCATAGGAAGAAATTTGATGCAAGGGCCAGAAAATATGTCCTTTTAGGTTATAGATTTGGAACCAAAGGTTATCTCTTGTTAGATTTATATACTAGAGCTATATTTCTTTCTAGAAATGTGGTTTTTCAGGAGTCTATATTACCTTTTCAATCTCAATTTTCTAAAATCAGTCTTGATATTGTTTCACTTGCATTTTCTTCTCCCATCCTTCCTAATTATGATAATTCTTGTTTTGTTCCTACTTCTTCCATTCATCCACATGTTGTTTCTTCTCCTTCTTCTAATTCCCCTCTCCATGATTCCCATTTTTCTCCTGCTAGACACCCTATTTCAGATTCAGGTTTTACTAAACCTATCACCATGCACTCTAATAGAATTTGAAAACCACCCTCATATTTACAAGATTATCACTGTACATTGTTGAATTCAACCCAAGTTCAACCTTCTTTATCCTATCACTAATTTTATTATATATGATTACCTTTCACCATCACACAAACACTTCACCTTAACTATTTCCACAACCACAAAACCTACTAGCTATTATCAAGCTGTAAAGCATGATTGTTAGAAAAATGCTATGGCTGCTGAGATACAAGCTTTAAACCAGAAACATACTTGGTTGTTGACTGATTTGCCACCTGATAAGTAACCTATTAGTTACAAATAGGTGTACAAAATTAAGTATAAGTCAAATGGCAGCATAGAAAGGCATAAAGCATGGTTGGTTGCAAAGGGTTACACTCAACAAGAGGGCTTGGATTTTTTGGAAAGTTTTTCCCCAGTAGAAAAAATGACTTAGTAGCAAAAATGAGCACTATCGGACTATTGTTTGTTGTTGCAGCCACTCAAAATTGGCATTTACATCAATTAGATGTAAATAATGCTTTTCTTCATGGGGATTTGATTGAAGAAGTTTATATGACACTACCTCCAGGTTTTCATTCCAAGCTTCCTAATCGGGTATGTAAATTGTAAAAATCTTTATATGGCTTGAAGCAGTAGACAGTGGTTCTCTATATTATCAAGCTCTCTCTTATCTTTTGGATACATTCAATCCAAAGCTGATTATTCCTTTTTTCTTAAGACATATGGTCCATCTATCACTTTTTTATTGGTCTATGTGGATGATATCATCCTTGCTAGAAATGATTTGGTTGAAATCTCATCTATGAAACAACACTTGGATTCTTCTTTTAAAATAAGGATCTTGGTGCACTCAAATATTTCCTAGGCCTTGAGATAGATCGCAACAAATTTAGGATATTTTTATGTCAAAGGAAATATGCCCTGCAATTGATTTAAGATGCTGCTCTATTAGCCTGTAAGCCTCTGTCAACCGCTATGCCTTCTGATGTTAGGCTTTCCTCAAATGATGGTACACTTTTCGATGATGTTCTAGCTTACAGAAGGCTCATTGGTAGACTTTTATATCTCACAACTACAAGGCCTGATATCATATTTGCAGTTCACCATCTTAATTAATTCCTCTCTAAACCTATGATTTCTCACCATGAAGCAGCCCTTCGAATTCTTAGATATCTTAAAGCATCTCCTGGCAAGGGTCTTTTTTTCTCAGCTTCCTCCTCTTTACAACTTAACGGCTTCTCAGGTTCTGATTGGGGCTGCTTATGTGGATACTCGACAGTCTGTCACTGGTTATTGCATATTTCTTGGTCATTCTCTCATCTCATGGAAATAAAAAAAAGTAAGCCACCGTGTCTAGATCATCTTTTGAAGTAGAATACAGGGCTCTGGCTGCAACTACTTGTGAGTTGCAATGGTTAACATATCTCCTTCAAGATCTCCATTTACCTTTCAAGTCACCATCTTTACTGTATTGTGATAGCCAATCTGCCTTACACATTGCTGCTAACCCTGTTTTCTATGAGAGAACTGAGTACATTGAAATTGATTGTTATCTTATTCGAGACAAAGTTCAAGAGGGTCTAGTCCACCTTTTTCCAGTTCATACCTCTGGCCAGATTGCTAATTTGTGCACTAAGGCTTTGCCTCCTAAATCTTATCAGTTTCTTATTTCCAAGCTGGGCATGACAAATATCCATTCTCCAGCTTGCGCCGGGGGGTGGGGGTGGGGTGTCTTAATTGATACATCTCAATAAAATTTAGTTAGTAGTTAAAGTAGTTTGTTAGTTAATGATAAGTTATTTAATTAGTTACAAGTTAGTTTTTCTGTTAGCTGCCAAGTTACTATTATTAATTCTAGAGTTTGTAGAATTTGTATATAATAGAAAAATGTAGTAGAGCATAGTAATGCAGTAAATTCAATTCAAAATTTTGCCATCAATCTTTCTTGATCTCTCTTAACTTTCCATTTATTTTCTTGTTACTTTCTTGGGAAAATCTAGTTTCCTGTTTCTATTAAGGTGGTCATTGCAATATTAAATTTCTGTTTAATAGAAAAAGAAAGGAGAATTAATAATACTATTTTGTGGGGAAGAAAGTAAGGGAGGAGACTAACACTTTGGTATTGATTGTGTTTGAATAGATATGGACATATGGTAAAGTTGCAAGAAATTTCCTAGTTAAACCAGAGAAGAAGAAAAAAACCATAAAGCAAGCAATATGTACTCATTCACATAATTAGCTATATTACAAAGAAAAACATTTTTAGAGTATTAACTCCTCTTTTGTTAGTTATCTTCTCTGTGATCTCTAGACATTTTTCAATAAAGCAACATGAATGTAGGATGCTTTTCAAGAAAAGAAACCCTCCAAGTTAATATGCAGATGAAATTAAATTAAATTCCCCAAAGCTACTATCCTGTCCTATATAGTATATATACACTATGTTATTCAATCTCTTGGCAAAATGAAAAACAAAGGTAAATCATTAAATTATCCTATAATATGCTGTAATACAAGCCACATAAGTGGAGCTCTATAAAATGTCTATACCAGCTTCTCCATTCTGATACAACCTTTCTATAACTATTAAATTTAGTTAGTGTACAGTGTACTGTGCTTTTTAATTAGGTTAACATTATAAGAATGTGAAATTATGTTGGTTGGAGGTGCTTTGATATATAAAAGAAGAAATAGGAATATTTAGTTGTGGAATACAGACTTAACTTTTCCATAAATGATTTTCATAAAGTAGACCAAAACGTGGATTCTGTGCACTATCACTATTCTTTTTCCCTGTTTTGGGTTTTTTTTCTTTCTTTATACTCATTACTAAGAGGGAATTGGGAGGAACTTAATTATTTTTTGACTAGGATATGTGCCAACTTTGCATATTTGCCTTCTTCCTAAAATAAAGACTAAAGATAAAGTCCCCTTTCCTTTCTCAATTCTCATTCTCATTCTCGTGCGCATACATAATCTCTCTGTCTCTAATCTAATAGTTTCCTTGAGTAGCGTGAAGCTTCAAAACTCTAATGCAGTAATTTTTTTATAAATTAATTTACTAATGTACAAAATGACCATTTGATTACAATTCCATCTCCTTTGAGTTTACTAATTTAAATTACTCCTTAATCTTGTATCTATACAAAGGAACTTCTTCATACAAAAGAAGAGAAAGGATGATATAAGAGAAAGGAATTAGTTTGTTCCCAAGCATCTTCATTACTTCCAACTGCAATCACAGAATGCCTTTGATTTGGGATTTCCTAATAGGTACAAGACAATACAAACAAGCTAAATCCCCAAAATCAAAGCATAGCTACAGAGCAATTAAAACAAGCCAAATCCCCAAGTTAGATCATAGCTACAGAGCAATACAAAAAGCCAAATCCCCAAAATAAAGCATAGCTATAGAGCAATTCAAACAAGCCAAACCACCAAATTAGAGTATAGCTACAAAGCAAAGGAGAGTAACTGAGGTAGTGAGCTAGTATAACTGAACCTATTTTGGATCGGGTATAGGCCTAGAAAACTAGAGCAACCCGACCTGTTAGGTTGGTCCTCAGACATGCAATGCACAGAAAGTCACTTGCCCACTAAGTATATCTCCCCCTGACAGAAAAAGGAAACATCAATCCACTCGGAAGTATAGGACAAATCATATGAAATAATGATTTCTTGCACTACAAGGGCGCAGAACGCAATACGCACTGATACACTCAGATATCTCTACACTTTTTATATGCTCATACATCTCTATATAAAGGCTCAATTAGAGGACAAAGGTACGCATTAATTTCATTACCCACTATCCTCCTTGAGCTGCCACTGACTTGAGCATTGGAGTGCCTTTTGTAGGTACCCACCCATCACTCCTCATATGATTGCAGTTGCACTACGGAAGAGTCTACCATTGTTTACACTTGAAAGAGAAAGAATATTTTTGAATATTATTTCTTGATAATAATTGTACATGTATGATCTACATTATATAGGCTTATGACAATAATGACTTTCCTAAAATAAAGTTAAATTACAGGAAATAAATCTGTCATAATATAAGAATCAAATATGCCCTAAACAAGGAATAAATTTGTACAATAAAGAAAATAAATTTGTATAATGAAGTCCAACACTCCCCCTCAAGCTGGTGAGTGGATATTTATCATTCCCAGCTTGATAATAAGATCTTGAAAGTGCTTTGTAAGTAGTCCCTTAGTTAATACATCTGTCAACTGATATCCTAAAGAAATGTATGTTGTGGTTATGAGTCTATTATCCAATTTTTCCTTGATACAGTGTCAATCTATCTTAATATGTTTTGTCTTGTCATGTTGAACCATATTATGCACAATGTTAATGGCTGATTTGTTGTCACAAAACAGTCTCATAGGCACTTCACGCTTTAGTTTCAAGTCATCTAATATGATCTTCATTCATAACAACTCACAAACTCCTTGTGTCATAGTTCGAAATTCAGCTTCTGCACTTGACCGTGCCACTACATTCTGTTTCTTACTTCTCCATGTTACCAGATTTCCACCCAAAAACATACAATAACCTGATGTTGACATTTTATCAATAACTGAACCTGTATAGTCAACATCTGTGCACACTTCCATTGATAGGTTTTCCCCTTTTCTAAATAGTAATCCTCTTCCAGGTATGATTTTAAGATAGTGTAGAATTTGATCCACAGCCTGCCTGTGTCTCTCCCTCAGATCATGCATGAATTGGCTAACAACACTGACAGTACATGCTAGATCTGGTCTAGTATGTGCCAAGTATATCAATTTTCCTACTAGTCGCTGGTATTGAGCTCTATCCACTTTGGGGCTCTCTTCATTACTTCCCATTTTGTGATTCTATTCAATGGGTACACCAGTAGCCTTACACCCAAGCTTTCCGGTCTCTTTGAGAAGATTTAGGACATGTTTCCCTTGAGAAATGAAGATACCTTACTTGGAGTAGGCAACTTCAATTCCAAAGAAGTACTTTAGCTTTCCAAGATCTTTCATTTTAAACTCAGCTGCTAATTTCTTCTTTAGAAGTTGCTTCTCAACTAGATCATCTTCTGATATAATAATGTAATTAACATACACAAGTAGGACTGTGAGTTTACCTTCTTGTGAATATTTAATAAAGAGAGTATGAGTGCGAGGAAATTGCTTCAACCCATATAAAACCTTTTTTAACCTGCACATCTTGTTCCTTCCATTAGTAGAGTCGTATTCAAGGGGAATTTCCATATAAACTTCCTCCTCAAAGTCACCATGAAGAAATACATTTTTAATATCAAACTGGTGTAAATCCCACCCAAAGTGAGTAGCAAGGGAGAGAAAGATTCTTATACTGTTCATCTTGGCTAATGGAACAAATGTCTCCTCATAATCAATTCCATATGTTTGAGTGTATCATTTTACTACCAACCTTGCTTTATACCGATCCACTATACCACCAGACCAATATATCAAAGTATATATCCATCTGCACCTTATTGACCTTTTGTCACCTGGTTTCTCAACAATTTCCCATGTTCCATTCTTTTCCAATGCACCCATTTCCTCATTCATTGATTGAATCCAGTTCTTATCCTTCAATACTTCTTGTATTGATGTTGAGATTTTGATAGAATCTATGGATGAAATGAAACTCCGGAGCTATAGGGAAAAATGTTTAGAAAAGACAAATTGAGAAATAGGGTACTTGAGATTGTGACAATACATTTTTCCTTTCCTCAATGCAATGGGTAAGTCATCTAGGTCAGGTTCACAATTGTTCAAAGACATGTTATTAGGTTCAAAAATAATATTATCTAGGTCAGGTTCAAAAAAGGAAGTTCAGAGACAAGAGAACTTGTATCGCTAGTACTTACTATTGGTTTGGATGCCTGAAGTTACTGTTGGGTCTGTTCGAGTGTCCCTCTCCTCTGTTATACCAATTTTGGTGTGCTAGCCCTAACCTTGACTTTAGCTAGTTCAGGTGGGGTGCCAAAAAAAGATGTTAATTCCTATGTAGAGTCAGATGGTAAAGGAAGGAAGGACTTAGGAGAAAATGACTCAACCTCAGCTTCCTGAGTGTTCTCCCCCTAAAGTTGAGGACGAGTAAAGATTGACTCATTTTCATGAAAAGTGACATCTATGAAGACAAAAAAATGATGACTTGAAGGGTGATAACATTTGTACCCCCTTTGTGTCAGGAGCATAACCCAAAAAAATACATTTGATAGCATAGGGATCAAGTGTGTTGCGATGTTGGCGATGTACATAGACAAAAGCCACACAACCAAAGACACGAGACTATAGACTCTGCATAATTGGAATTGATGAAAAGTGAGAGGTCATGAGTTGGATTGGACTTATATTACCGAAGACACGAGATGGTAACTGATTGATTAAATATGCAGCAGTTAAAATAACTTTTCCCCAATATGAGCTAGGAACAGACATTTGAAATGGTAAAACTCTAATAATTTCAAGTAAATGACGATTTTTTCTTTCTATAATTGTAACGTCCTAATACTAATACCTTAGTATATCTGGAATATACAAGGGTAAACAGTATTAGCCACGTCACTTCTAGCCTAATAACATCAATCTAGACTTATAATAACCATACAAGTTACTATAAGAGCCACAAGGGAAAGAAAAGGTTGTATATACAACCTCAACCTCAAAAGGATATATTGTAATACATAAAACTTTATACAAATATAATAAAATACAAGCTTTGTTCAAAAGTAACTAAAAACTAACTATTCTATTCACTTCTTCTTCTTCCCCTTAGAAGGGTCTCGACCTGGATTTATCATGAAAAATAACAAACGGGGTGAGAATTCACAATTCTCAATAATATATACACATACACCTATATGACATCATGATAACTCCAACTGCTTCGGGGAAAAACAAATCATTTAGTAACCTCTAGAAAGGTGGCCAAAGTAAAAAAAAAATTATTTCTCTTCCCGAGGCAGACAACCCAATTATTCATAACTAAGTTCAATTATCACATAATTAACCATTCACAATGAACAAACTGATAAAGTATAGATTATGATCACAATAGGTAAATGAGTCACTACTCAATACCATTGGAATATTAACATACTCTCTCTATATAACATTTACAAAACAATCCATAATCTATATCCTCAATCTTTCAAGAGATAAAACAATTGGCCATACAATTATTATTGAAATGCAAATGCTTGTGCATGCTCATGCCTAAATATGCCCTAGGTAATGAATATGAAACGTGTTGTGATAATGTTTCTAAAACACTTCCATGGCTCAACTTCAGCAAATAAAGGAACCAAGCTAGGTAAATATCCATGGTTTTTCAATAAAAGAACGAAGCTCAACTTATATCCATGGCTCAATAAGAAACCAAGCTCAATATCCATGGGTAACAAAGGACCAAGCTCAATATCCACAACTATTAGATGCACAAAGGCTTAATCTTTTTCACATATGCTAGGTGGTTATTTCCTTCATGAAATATCCCTAATAGTGTCTTAATACACACTAAAAAACATGCATAAAAGATTCCAATAAGCAAATAACTCTAATTCCTCAAAATAAAAGCATGGAACTCTCTGTCCTTGGGCGCTTAGGCACTTGCTTTTCTAGCGATTAGGCGGTCCCTGATAGCAAAGTTCACGCAGTTTTCTGTCATTAAGCGACTAAGTGCCCATTTTATGAGTGATTAATTGCTCAACACTTTGACATTCTTGTCTTAGGCGATTAAGTGCCTACTTTTTGGGCGATTAAGCACCCATCATGTTTTTCTCTCTGGTCTTGGGTGATTAAGCACCACTTTCTGGGCGATTAAGCGCCCAGTGCCAGACTTCTCATACTCAACTCCTTTGAGTTTTCAACTAATCCTTGACCCATCCTTGACCCCAAAACATAGGTTCTAAATGATTTTTAACCTCATACATTGTCTCTAAACATGTTGTAACTCTCATGCACAATCTCAAATCATTAAATCATGGATGTATAAACAAAGAGCAAACCATCCAAATTCCATTTCTCAACTTCAAGTTTAATGGAGTTATATGGATGCATACAAGTTCTAAAACCATAACCATGCATGTACCAACTCTTAAACATACCAATTACTCAATCCCTAAACAAGTCACCATCTTAAACCATTGAAATATCTCACAAAACCCATTTTCTACCCAAATAAGCATGCATCATACATCAAGAGAGTATAGAAAAGGATAGAACTAAATAACAAACACCCTACCTCAAGTAGTGTGGTTGATGCTCAAGCTTTCCTCTTATTCTTCCTTGTTATCTCCCCTTCCTCCTTCTTCCTTTCCTTCTCCTCTTCTCTTCTTTCTTTCCCTTTTCTTTTCTCTTCTCTTTCTATTGCTCCAAACGTGAGATGAGAGAAAAATGAATGGAAAGTCAAAGGAGCAGAAGATAAGGATGGTGGAAGCGAAAGGGAGATAAAGATTGTTTAAGATATTTAGCTAAAAACTTTATACCTCTTAGGAATACTTTGATCTTACCAATCCAAGTTTTCTAACTTCCATAGGTGTTATGAAAAATTTTAAGATTCATCTCAATCCTATTCTCATAATTACTTTATTGTTTATATACCTAAAACTGTCACTTAAGTTCTATTACTCTTCCTTAAGTTACATTAAACATAAGAGAATAAACTAATAAACTTATAGATATCTACATTAACATGTTCTCATTATCAGAAATTTCTCTATTCTTTACTTGATATCTCCACAATTTCTCATAATTTTTCACGATATCTGCCTATTTAATCTGGCCTTTAAACACTCACTTAATGTTATTAAAAATACTAAACTAACTCAATTAATTCTCCAAAATTAACCACATCACATTCTATTTATTTGTAATATAGAAATAAATTCTCCATATTTATTTCTGTTATCTAAGTAGTTTATACTACTCTCTGGGATATTAACAGTTATTTTTCACATTCGATGTTATAGCAAAATAACTCAACTAACTTAAAAAGGTTACCAAAGTTGGCAAGTACTCTTACAAGAGTTACTGAACTTCTTTAACTATGATTAAGATTAACTGGTTTGGGAGGATGTTACAACAACACCATTTTGATGAGGAGTATCAACACATGTGAGTTCATGCACAATATCATGCCTTTTAATAAATGTAAAGAAATTTTGGTTGACATACTTCTTATCATTATCAGAATGCAAACGCTTAATGAACTTTTCAAATTGGGTCTGAATCATGTGGTAAAACTGAACAAACAACTGAAACATATTTGATTTGTCTTTCATTAGAAAAAATCAAGTTACTCGAGTACAATCATCAATGAAAGAAACAAACCATTTAGTGCAAGAAATGTTAGACATAGATGCAGGACCCTAAACATTAGAGTTAATAAGTGCAAAAGGCTCAACACTTTTATTAGAAATAGGTGAAAAAGTTATACGATAGTGTTTGGAAAATTCACAAACATCATAATAAAAAGACTTAATAGATTCTTTTAAAAAATAAAAACAGAAACATAGACTTAAGCAAAGTAAATGGAGAATGTCTCAAATGCTTATACTGTAGCTAAATTTGAAAAGCAAGAGACTCAGAACTGGAGTGATGACTAAAAAGTAGCAACTTCTAATCAAAACCACTATTAGCTAGCATATTAAGGAGATAGTATAACCTTTCCTGTTCCTTAACAACTCCAATCGTCCTCATTGTGACAAAATCTTAAAAGACACAATGAGAATGAAAAGGGTTATAGCACAATTATTATCTTTAGTAAGCTTATGAATGGAAATAAAATTATTAGAAAGTTTGAGAACATGGAGCACATTGTTTAAATGTAGAGAAGGCCAAAGTTTAATAATACCAGAACTTGTAATAGAGGTGTGAGAGCCATCAACTACGGTTATATGATGCTTACTAGAAGAGAGTTGATAAGATAATAGAGATGGTGAATAAAAGGTCATATGGTCAGTTGCACCAGAGTTTATAATCCATAAATTCTTAGTACTAGAAGCATTAAAGGATTGAAAACAAAAATTCTTACTAGTCATGGTCAGAGAACAGGATCCAGAAGGCTTACTGAGAGAGTCAATGAGAGTCCGCAAGCACTCCAACTCATTTTTTCTAAGGGTTAAAACTTCATCACCCACATTTGAGTCTTCACCCGGTGGCATAGAATCCGAAGTGGTCATATTTGCCTAACTTTGTTGCATTCTCTTGAACCCTCTTGTACGGTTAAGAACCTAGTCATTCCTATGAAATTTGAAGCAGTTTTCCTTGGTATGACCAGATTTCTTACAACAGGTACACCAGCGACCTTCTCGATTGGGCCTAGAAAAGGAAGAGGAAGAGCTTGGTTTAGTTGTCTTTACCTATAGCCAAGGCTAATCCACCTATGGGCTTATCATCAAGCATGACAACCCTACAACTTTCCTCTCCCTGAACAGTATAGAATACCTCAAATAGTGATGATAGTGTCTCCTTGCCCAAAATCTGAACCCGAATAGGGTCATATTCAGAATTCAAGCCAGAGAGGAACTCAAAGATCGGATCCTTTTCCACAAAACTAGCCAATGTGGAAGCATCCTTGCTGCACTCCATTTTGAGATTCTAGTATTGATCCAACTAAATCCACAAGTCATTAAGGGTTCCATAATAATCAATAATGGAGAACGCCCCCTTGTTTGGTAGCAAAGATTTTAGTCTTCAACTCATAGTAATTGGCAATATCTTATTTCATAGAGAAGGTTTGGCGAAGATTATCCCAAATTTCATGGGAGAAAATAAGGAACATATAGTTTCTGCTAATCTCTGGAGTCATAGAGTTCCAGAGCCATGTCATAATAAGAAAGTCATCATCATCTCACTTCTCAAAGTAAGGGTCATCCTTCGAAGGGGCTGTCCCTTCAATGTGGTTTACCTTCCGATGGCTCTTAAGAGTAGTACAAATAACTTAGGCCCATTACAAGTAAATTTTTCCATTAAGGTGATAGGTGGGGTGCAAGACTGAGAGATCATTGGGATTCAGAGGTGGAGGCGGTGTCGCGCTAAACTGTGGGATGGCTTTGGCAGTCTGGTCGTATGACATATTCCTGATTCAATTTCTAACCTTTTTTTTTCTTTTTTCCTTTTTTTTAATACGTTGGGAGGTTGAGAACTAACACGTATAGTAGTGAATCAACACACACATCAAACAACCAGTGAACTTGGTGATTCAGAAATATTTTTTAATACGAACAGTGAACCAATAAGCACAACAACAACGATGAACTGGAGGCAGTGACGTGAATCTGTGATGGAGGCGAACAGAAACAACGTGATGCAAACCAGCGGTGATGGTGGACCAACAACAGCAACATGAATTAGAGGCGGCGAAGAAGCACTGAACAACACCGATCTTGGGTCTGGTCGTGGTGGAAAATGAGCTTGCGCGTGGCTGAGGCAGATCACAGTGGTTTGGGCGTGGTGGTTAGGTAGAGATAGATCTACACACTTCTATGATGGATCCGACAGCTCTGATAAGGCTAGTCCTATTCTGATTAGCGACAGTAATGAAGGCTACTAGAATCCCAGCGATGAAGGTTAGCTCTAAACCTAGCAATGAAGGCTGATTGCAATGGAAACATCAGGGGCTCCTAAATCAGGTGCTCTGATACTAACTTGAAAGAGAGAATATTTCTGAATATGATTGCTTGATAATAATTATACAGGTATGATCTACATTATATAGACTTATGACAATAATGACTTACCTAAAATAGAGCTAAATTATAGGAAATAAATATATTCTAATACAAAAATCAAATATGCCCTAATTAGGGAATAAATCTGTACAATAAAAGAAAATAAATTTGTACAAATAAAGTCCACCATTTACCTTCTCAGGTAACTCTCAGAACTCAGTTCTAAATATTAGCGTCGTTTGTGAGAAAAGATAAATTTCTATTCCTAACTCCACTCTCAATACTCCACCTACCACCGCCATAATGGTGAATATAAGAAGAAGGCAAACTCCAACAAACCAAAACCGAGCTCCGACAGTGCACAACCCATCTCCAGCAACGACCCTTGTCACCCACAAACCAGCCTTAACTCGATCGGAACCCAAGAAAGACAGGCATAAGAATTCCTCCACCGGAGATAATCTCCCCCCGCTTCCCGATAGAGTTCCAGAGAGACAACGCTTCGATTTTAAAAGGGTGCATTCCAAAGATGCTAAATGGTGGTCGTCAGCACTGTAAAGACCTGGAGTGGGAGATAACTACTCCCGCCCCAAAATAACCTAGACCATAAACACCATTTTTGGAGGATTCACGGGTAGTGGCAAGTCAGCAAACACAAGGAAAAAGGGCCATTCTAGCAGTGATGAGTGTGACCTCCCTCGCATAACCTAAATCGGGAAGAGGGTCAAGAAAGGCCCCTCTAATCTTATTTTCTGATGAGGACTACGGGAACACCATCCTAAATCACAATGACCCCATGGTCATCACGAGAATAATTATTAGCACCGAGCTCCAAAGAATGTCCGTGGACTAAGGAAGCTCGATCGACATCATGTTCCTAGACTTATTCAACAAGCTAGAGTTATCTAAGGAAGAGCTCATTCCACGTACTAGTGAGTTGATCGGGTTCATAAGCGACAAGATCACCCTGGTTGGGTATATCGAGACTCACCTTACTTTGGCAAAAGATCCTATCTTTAAAACTGTCAAGGTCAGGTTTCTAGTGGTAGATTACCCCTCCGCCTACAATGTCATTCTAGATCGCCCTTCACTCAACGCCCTAGGGGCCGTAATTTCCACATCTCGCTTGGCTATGAAGTTTTTTGGACCACTAAGACAATGTTGTGACAATTAAGGGGGATCAAGTCATGCAAGGAAGTGCTATAATGAAAGCTTGAAAATCATCAAGAGGCCACGGACAACGATTCCACTCAACGATCCGACCCCGGTCACTTCAGACTCCTTCAACATCTTCCTGACCGAGTTGGACGTACGAGAAGAAATATGGTATACACGTCCCCTGCCAGGCTGGGAGCTCCATCCTCTTCAGCTAGGAACTAAACCAGGCCAAGTTACCAAGATAGATGGGCAACTCAACCAAGGAGAGAAAGCCCAATTGACTGAGATCCTTCGAAAAAACAAGGACTTATTCATCTGGACTTCAACGGACATGCTGGGCCTAAGCTCTGAATTCATTTGTCACTGTCTTTCGATCATGAAGAACACCAAGCCAGTGGTACAACGAAAAAGGAAAGATGGACCGAAAAGACAATAGGTGATACAAAAATAGGTGAAGGAACTCCTAAATGACACTTCATTACGGAGGTCCCCTACACCACGTGGCTCTCAAATGTGGTCTTAATAAAAAGGCTAACGGGAAGTAGCGCATGTGCGTCGACTACACTAACCTCAACAAGGCATGTCCGAAGAACCCTTACCCACTTCCCAACATTGATAAGCTAGTGGACAACTCGTCCAGTTTTAGGTTACTTTCCTTTATGGATTCCTATTATGGCTACAACTAGATCCCCATGCATCCAGATGACGAGGACAAGACAACCTTTGTAACTGAGATGAGAAGTTATTGCTACTGAGTGATGCCATTTGGGCTAAAAAATGCAGGAGCCACTTACCAACGCATGATGAACAAGGTCTTTGAAGGACATATTGGCAAGATGCTAGAAGTATATATTGACGACATGATTATCAAAATGACAAACACTAGAAACTATATCCGGGATTTGGAGGAGGTATTCGCCGAGGTTCAAAAGCATAACATGTGACTAAACCCAGAAAAATGCGTGTTTGGGGTACAAGCTCTCAAATTTTTAGGGTTCTTACTGATGAACCGTGGTATCGAGGCAAACCCAGATAAATGCCAAGTTGTGCTCAACTTATGCAGCCCCCAATCTATCAAAAAAGTACAACAGTTGACAGGTCATATTGCAACCTTCACTCATTTCTTGGCCAAAGCAGCCCAAAAGTCTTTTCCCCTCTTTGAAACCTTGAAGAAGGGAAAGAACTTCAAGTGGACCTCGAATTGTGAAGCCACGTTCTAAGAACTAAAGAGGATGCTGTCAACGCCACCTATCCTAACAAGACCAGACCCCGGTGAAATGCTCTACATCTACCTTTATGTCAACAACGAAGCGGTTAGCTTAATTCTGATAAGGGAGACAGAGGAAGGCCAGAGGCCAATCTATTTTGTCATCAAAGTCCTCCAGGACCCCAAATTCTGCTACTAGAAAATTGAGAAGTTGGCTCTAGCATTAGTAGTCACCACAAGGAGGCTAAGACAATACTTCCAATGTCACCTTATAATGGTAAGGATAGACTAGCCTATCCAGTAAGTATTGCATAAGCTAGATCTCATAGGGAGAATAATTGCTTAGTTGGTAAAGCTCTCCGAGTTCAGAATCATCTATGAGCTTAGACTAACCATCAAAGCTCACGTACTGTTCGACTTCTTAGTCAAACTCACACTGGACTCCCATAACCTTAGAGTGCATTCCTGGACCATCTATATCGATGGATCTTCGAATCCCAAAAGGAGTGGAGTCATAATCATGTTAGAAAATGAAGTTGGTCTTGTACTAGAACATTCTTTGAGATTTGAGTTCCTTACCTCTAACAACTAAGCCGAGTACGAAGTGTGCATAGCAGGTATTACTATGGTAAAGGAAATGGGGGCTAGAGACGTGGTCCTATGCAGTGACTCACAATTAGCAACATTCTAGATAAAAAGAGAATATCAGGCAAGGGAACCCTTACTTCGAAAATACCTAGCCAAAGTTAAAAAGCTGATGGAGAGCTTCGACAACGTCAGGTTGGAGCACGTCCCCAGGGATCAAAACTCTGGAGCCGACATCCTGTCAAAGCTTGCCAGCACCAAGAGTCTAGGTAACAACAGGTTCATAATCCAAGACACACTCTTCACTCCCAGTATCACGGGTGATGAAGTCCTCTTGTTGGAGGTTGAGGATTCTTGGATGACGCCTATCTTAGCCTACCTCCATGACAACTCACTCTGAGGACCAAAAAGAAGCCTAAAAAATAATGCCTATGGCAGCTTGGTATACCACTTACGATAACCAGTTATATTGTCGACATTTCTCTTATCCTCTCCTCAAGTGCCTCGGTCTTGGGCAGGCAGAATACGTCCTGGCGGAAATCCATGAAAAAAGTTCAGGCCACCACCTCGACGGAAGATCCCTGGCAAGGAAAACGCTGAGAACAGGATATTATTGGCCCACTATGGAAGCTTACAACATAGAACACGTGCAAAAATGCGATAAATGCCAACGCC
Organism: Ormosia semicastrata; assembly: GCA_029884595.1. NCBI lineage: Eukaryota > Viridiplantae > Streptophyta > Magnoliopsida > Fabales > Fabaceae > Ormosia > Ormosia semicastrata. The sequence goes on from JAQQTO010000062.1 coordinate 60,220,046, forward strand.
ACTCTGACATCTATGTTGCGCCACCTGAAAAGTTGTCAACAATATCTGTCCCCTGGCTATTCTATTGATGAGGAATGGACATCTTAGGCCCTTTTTCATAGGCTCCTGAGCAGGTCAAGTACTTGGTAGTAGCCATTGATTATTTCACAAAGTGGATTGAAGCAGAGCTGTTGTCCATAATCTCATTTGTGCGAATCTAGAATTTCACTTACCGGAATATCATAAGTAGATTTAGAGTCCTGGAGTCGATTGTTACTGACAACGAAATTCAATTCACTGACAAGAAATTTAAAGATCTCTTAGGGGCCTGAAGATCAAGCAGCATTTCACCTCAGTGGAGCACCCAAAAACCAACTGCAAGCCAAGGCCACCAACTGAGTCATATTGAGGGAGATAAAGAAAAAACTTGATGATTCTAAAGAGAGATGGGTGGGATAACTTGATCATGTCCTATGGGCATATCGAACCACACTACACTCCTCCACAAGAGAAACCCCCTTTAAGTTGACTTATGGTTGCAAAGTCATGATCTCGGTGGACATAGGAAAATCGAGTTAGAAGAAGCAAAGCTTTTCTAAAGAGACCAACCCGGACCTCATCCGTCATGAACTTGACTTCTTGGAAGAATGGCGCCGCATTGCCCATGTCTGAGAAGCAGCCCTCAAGCAGAAAATTACCGTGTGATGTAATTCCAAAGTAATCCTGCAATGGTTCAACCTTTGCGATCTTGTACTAAACAGAGCAGACATCAAAGGGATAAATGCAAGAGAAGAGAAACTAGTACCTAACTGGGAAGGACCATACAGAATTATATCCACAACCAATAAGGGGACATACACCCTAGAAACCCTCTCGGGCAAACCAATTAAAAATTTCTAGAACGCAGACAAATTAAGAAAGTATTATAGCTGAACGCTTTAGTTATGTAAATTGCTCTTGATATCAATAAATCGGCTTTCTTCAACTGCTATCCCCTCATTTGAAGCCAGAACTTCGGCCGGAAGTCCACGAATACCCCGACGCGTGCCATATCCCACAAGGCCACCACGCCTTGACGAGGTCCAAGGAATACAAGGTCCGAAAAGGTTCAGCTATTCCAACATCTATGTATGACTACCAAACTGGGAAGAGCTACTTGAATACCCCTTGGGGTTAAGCAGCGCGATCAAGGGTCTTAACTTATGCCTATTTGAGCCACACCTTAGCCAGCAGCCGATGTGGTTTGCAGTAGTTAAGGATAATCGACTGTAGCCCGGGATAGTAGACTCCACGCCATAGGGTTACCACATCCAATCAAACGAACCCTACCACCAAGGTCAACTATCGTATTCATCTCAGATGGTGAAGTGAATGTTAGTCCAATCAAATGAACCTTACCACCGAGGTCGAGTTTTGTATTCATCTCGGATGGTGAAGTAAATGTTCGTCTAATCAAATGAACCATACCATTGAGGTCGAGTTTCGTATTCATCTAAGATAGTGAAATATATGCTCGTTCAATCAAACGAACCCTACCACTGAGGTCAAGTTTTGCACTCATCTCGATCTGGTGAAGCGAGCATTCGTTATACGAGCGTACATCTAGACTTGGCAATTGGAACTAGAACTATGAAAATAACTACATAGGACAGTGACAGTTTAACCATACAGTACAATGAGAAAAAGAATATTCAAGAAAATAAGTCTTTATTCCCATTCCAAATGTTGCCTAATTCACAAAAAGAAACTACAAAACTACTTTAAGGCTAAGGTGCCCATTGGAGGAAGTCGGAAAGGAAGTCAAACGTGACGATGATGATGACCAAACACTAACCATGACCACCTCCAAGGTTCTTTCAGAAACCAGCATGCACGCCTTTCCTCTTGGCCAACATGAGGAGAATGTTTCACTCCAAGAGATTGTTCCACCCCAAGAACCTCCTGCACATCTGAATGCACACCCACGACGCAGTGAGCACCTCAAAAAATAGTCAAGAGAGTAAAGGAGGGACATGAGTGAAACACCTCCACGCCTCACAAGAATTACGACAGAAACAATGAACCTTCCCGACAAGCGTAGAAAGGTTGCACACTCCCGCGTAAGCTGGGGAAGAAAGACTTCTGCAGCTCGGAGACTTGTCGACCAAGTCACAAAGAGAAGTTACTTGGTCCCCACTGAGCCTTTATGCCTGAAAAGAAATGCCTCCATTAGAGGAATGTGTGGGAGAAAAGGAAACAGCTTTAAGAGTTTTGGAAAAAAACAAGAAGATGGCTTCATAAGGAGACATAACCCTCCACATAAGAGGCATGAAAGGGACCATGCTCTAGAAAAGAATCGCTTTCGGGCATGACCAAAGAATGAAATGAATAGATGACAGCCTCACCGCAAACATTCCTAATTTATGGAGGGAATGAGATGCTCTGATTAGCTCCCAGAAAAATGAGTTGGCCACACTCCCGAGGCCACATTTTAATGCTCTGCCCTTGTGATTGGCCACGAGGGTAGCGAATAGGTGGGAAGCTACACAAAGCTACTATTGTTATCAAAACAATTTAATCCCTCGTAAATGCCAAGTAGCGGTTCCCGAACAAGTGCAGTTTGTTACGAATCATTGCCATTAAAGAGGGCGGATACTCCGCTGCTCTGCAGATACACCGTTTTAAAATGGCCCATTGTGACGATATGAAGCTCAAGCAATACACTTCAATCATATGTCACGTCGCTTCTGTGAGAAGGCAACCGAAAGGACAAAGCTCAAAATGTTCAAAATTGAAACAACACGTGGCGCTACGAAGGGACACGTAAGTCAAACACCAGACCATCAACAAATCCCACGGTGAAATGACACCCCAGATATCGGTCTAAGAATGAACCACGACAGACCCCACACAGCATAGGGGCAGCTAACTATCTACCCCGGACCCTGGGATGATGACATAAGCAGAGCGATTCAACCCAAATCACGGCCTTACTCACGTACCCCGAATTTTCACTATGATACATCTCGGACCTCGTCTCTTTGAGAGAACAACACAAGATCCAACATAAAACATTATGACTCGGACTCCTTTGTCCATTACATGTCGTGTGCTCTAGTTGGATATATATTTTAACACTTAGTTGTCTCATTCAAGCGCCAAGTTGGAGGCAACTTTTTTGGATTGGGTATGGGCCCAAAAAATTAGAGTAACCCAACCCGTCAGGCTGGTCCTCACACTGCAATGTACAGAGAGTCACTTGCCCACAAAGCAAGTCTCCTCCCCCCTCCCCCTCCCCCTCTCCCCCCGCGACAGAAAAGAGAAAACATCAGTCCACTCTGAAGGAGTAGACAGATCATACAAAACAACGATTTCCTGCACTATAAGAGGACAGAGCGCAATACACACTGATACATTTAAATCCCTCTATACTTTTTACACGCTTGTACGTCTTCATATAAATGTTCAACAAGACAAATGTGCGTATTAATTTCATTACCCACTATCTTTCTTGAGCTACCACTAACTTAAATGTTGGAATGCTTTTTGTAAATACTTACTCCTTTGCTCATCATACGGTTTAAGCTGCACTACAGAAGAGTCTATCATTGTTTACATTCACCCGAAACACAGTTATGAATAGAACCTAAATCTCCATTTTTTAACAAAGAAAACGAGCCAATAGAAGTCGAAAGAGAGGTCATATACTCACCAAGAACTACAAAAGCATCGGACCAACCCAACAATGGAGATTGAAGGGAGTGTCGGACTCTACTGGAACTCTACGCCCTGCTCATCGTTCTACGACCTCAACCCGTTTTGGTTTGGCACTATGATTCCATCCAACTTGTTCCTCTTTTGTCTGCAATGGATGGTAGATTGACACATTTTGCTGCTCTACAGTTTAGGGTTCAAACGATGGAGAAATCTTTCGTTGTCTGGAGTTGGAATGATACATTATTATGTCTAATTGGTTAATTAGATTAGAGTTACTATGTCAGATGTCTTAATTTGTAAAATATTAAACTTTTAAGATTAAATTTGTAAAGTAAGATTAAATTTGTAAAGATAAAAAATAGGTAAACTAAGTTAACTCACTTATTATTATAGTTGAAGTTAGCGGTTTATCATGTATCTAAGCATATCAGGGTGCATTTGTAAAGATACAATTATAATTTTTTTATATTATTTATATATATATATATTTTTTATACTATTAATTATATTATTTTATTATTTTTTTTTCACTTAATTATAAAATTTTAAAAGAATATGTGAAAAAAAGTATATATTACCAAAATATATTTTTCCGTAATGATAACAAGACCTTTCTGGCTTTCTTCTGTTATCTTTCTTGTCATTCAAAGCGTTTGTGGGCTGGTCTCTTTTTCCCTTAAATTATTATTATTATTATTATTTATTTTTTAAAAAGCCATGCATGTGACAAAGAAGTAGATGGAAAGTACGAGATGAACCCAATTGACATTTCTACCCCCGACACTTTCCTTAATTTACTTCACGCCCCTCGATTCCTTCATAAACACATCGTACTCGTCGTTCCCTCAGTTAACCACCAGTGATCGGAACCTCAACACAACAGTCAATTAAAAACATGGAGCGCGGGAACATCACGGCGGCGCCGGAGAATCACCGGGGATGTTCAGTTGAACAGGCGGCGGAGGAGAAAGTGTTCAGGGGGAGTGAAGAATTCGCCGACTCATCATCCAAGGCTTTCAAAACGATGCTGGCCTTGGCGTTGTGGCTGGGAGCTATTCATTTCAACGCCGCATTGATGCTTTTCGCCCTTCTCTTCCTTCCTCTCTCCAAAGCACTCTTGTTCGTATTTTCCCTTCATCGCTCTTTTTCCTTCTTGCTTTGCCTTTTCTGAAAATTTTAGGTTGGTATATATTGGTTCGATTTGTTGGTGATGTTTAAATGGGTTCCTGGGCTTTTTTTATTGCATGTCAGGATTTTTTGTTTGCTCTTTGTGTTTATGGTGATTCCTGTGGACGAAAAGAGCAAATTTGGTAAAAAATTGTCCAGGTATGAGGTACCTTTTTCGCTTTCATTCGCTTTATTCTCTTCTTTTTATAACGCACAATTTGAGTATTTTCCTTTTCTGGTCTGAATAAAAAATATCTTTTTAAAAAAAAAAGTTGGGTATGTTTCAGGTACATATGTAAGCACGCTTGCAGTTATTTTCCCATCACGCTTCATGTAGAGGATATAAAAGCCTTCCATCCTAATCGCGCTTATGGTTTGTACCAAACTGTAACTCAATTTTGAGGATATTTTTTTTTTAATGTGTCTTTGTTGTTTTCATTTGCACTTCTTCCCCATAATGGCTGCTTGGTGAAGGGTGTGAAAACTGAAAAGTGTAACATCAACTAAAATTTTTAAAGGAGACCATAGTATATTGGGTGGCATTATTGACACTCTTAATTGCTGACTAACTGTTTTAAGTTTTAATTTCTTAAATTTTCTTCATATATTTTATTTTTTTGGCCAAAGATAGTGAAATCCATTATTAAGAATGAAAAGCAAAACAAGTTTCAAGTAACAAAGAAATGTGCGGATACTCGAAACACTTCCAACAAGCCAGGAAGGATAGCTCAAAGAACCTAAGACGCTATAGCATCAGAACAGAGCTTATTTCTTGCATTGTTTTCTACAAACTTAGGCTCCTTTTCTAATGACTATTCTTCAATTGATGATTGTGGTGGATGCAGTGCATCTTGATTTCACCGTCAAAGAATAACCCATAGAATTTTGATCCAATTTCTTCACATTTGTGCTTTTAATTTCGGTCTTTTCTTGAGGATGGAGGGGGGACTGGGTAGTGGTGTTAGTGTCCCCTAGATTTGGAGGCGTTACTTGGACCAAATTGACTTCATTCTATGGTGCTGCTTCATTCCAAATCCCTGATAACACCATGAGCATTGTGGCATTGACGTGATTAGGATATGAGAACAGCCTTCGGATCAAACAAGGCCATGACATTTTCAAAGCCATCGACAGCGGTTGAAATCTGGTGGTGTCAGCATTGGAAAGAGTAGCTTGCATTTGGTTTCACACCAAAAACAGCATCCCCACGAGGCTGTGGGCTGAGGTCTTGACTGGAGTAAGAGCTTGATCATCCTCAAAGAACACGATATTGTCATCCCCGGCCAGAGGGGAAACAGCTTGGAAGGAAGCTGCCATCAGGGTACACACTCAGCAGATGAATACCAGCAGCACAGCGTGTGCACAGCTGCGAGATCGGATGATCTCACCCTGCAGAAAGGAGTGCAGCGTACACAGGCGAGGGAAGCAGGACGAACGCTGAAACAGCCGCTGAAAACAGATGGGGCAGCACAAGCCTCCCCTAAGCGGCTCAAACCCTAGGGGAGCACAGGCTGAAAGACTATTCTTAAAATTGTCTTCAATTAAATGTGAATAGACAAATATGAATATGATTAATTAAAGTTTGACTTTAATAAAAAAGTTTAATTATTGGTAATTTAAGAAATTACAATTAAAGAGTAATTAGTTTGAAGTGTCAACAGGCAATGATAGTGCCAGTAGCCCCACCCATACAAAATAATTCGTAAATGAATTGAATTCTTAAACAAATATCATTCCAAACAAATTTTATACAAGGATTCATTTATGAATGAAATCAATTCTTTCGTTTTATAGATTCAACATTGGGTAAAATGACTAATTGTCCTGGATGAAATGATATGTTGGTTATTCTTGACCAGAGATAGATCATTATGATTTCCAAATTTTAAGCAAACATATTGTTTGGTTCAACTCAATTTCTGGAAGTTTCTGTGTGTAGTCTCTAATTAGCAAAATTTACTATAAATTGTTTTTTCCCATTGGTTAATCATCATGATGATTCCTGCTTTGTTTGTCATTGATAGTAACAACACTATTGCCCTCATGCAGTTTTTGGTTATGAACCACATTCAGTTTTGCCAATTGGCGTTGTTGCACTAGCTGACAACACCGGTTTTATGCCTCTTGCAAAAATAAAAGTTCTTGCTAGCAGTGCAGTATGGCTTTTACTTGAGACTCTGTTTTGTAATGAAGGTTATTAAGGATTCCATTTTAAAATTTTCTCATCACATTTGATGAATAGGTATTTTACACACCTTTTTTGAGACACATATGGACATGGTTGGGCCTTACAGCAGCGACAAAGAAAAATTTTATCTCCCTGCTGGATGCTGGCTATAGTTGCATTTTAATACCTGGTGGAGTGCAAGAAACATTCCTAATGGAGCACGGTTTTGAGGTACGCTGCTATTCACTCTCCCTCTTACACAATGTTTATATATTTATTATTTTGTTGATAACTGAAAATGTTCATTTTCCTTTAGATATAGAATTCTGACTGAAGCCAAGTTTAGTAATATGTTGGTATAGGCATTTTCCCTTGCTATTGCAAGCTCTTGGGCTCAATTACCCTATGAGTGGCATATGTTTGAATAACTGCATATGTTTGATAGTCATTGTAAGCATTGGTTTTTTCCCCTTTGATATTTCATATCTAATTTTATTTAGATTAGAGAGAGGAGTGGAAAATACATTTCTTTTGCTTCATTTATATTGGTTGTAGACTGATTTTTAGGATCAATAACCTGAAATGTTTCAGCCTATGACATGCCAATAACACTCTTGAGTAGTTTTTGAATGGTGATATCTAAAATCTTGTAGAATACAAGAGAGAAGATATAATTATGGATTATGCACAATTATCAAAGCACTAAGTAAATAAACAATGCTGATCAAACATGCTTTATCTATTAGACAAATACTGCATAAGAAGCTTTGAACCAGAAATATTCATTACATAAGCTGATAGGAACTTGGACTTCTTCAGGAAAATATGGAGATTAACTCCTTACACCAGAGGTAGACCTCTGTAATCCCTCCAAAACAGAAGCAAAACAAGAACAAAAATGAAATGGTTACAGACTCTTTGCGTGGGCTGCTTCCTCCTTGCCAAAAGGCTCCAAATTCTCACTCAATGACTGGATGACTTCCTCCAGGATCCTTCCACCCCTTTTCTCCTTGCTCTTAACCGTTTCCCTCTTGCTTCCCAATCCCCTTGCCACATAGGCAAGGTTGTTACAGCCCAAGTCCCTCTTCTGCCTCATACTCATATTGTACTCATTGCCTTGGGTCTCTATTCCCCTACTACCCTTTTTATTTCTCTCAAGTCTTAACATACACTTGTGAGATACCTAACATAAGCTAGTGAAAGAAAGCAATTAGATTCTTCATTTCTACCCTCCTCTATCTAGGTTGACTCCTTTCATTTCCCATACTGTCTTGCAGTGTGGGGTGAAGCTATGGTCCAACTAACTGCCTTGAGAGAGTTCATATATGCTATATAATGTGAGGGTACAGCCAAACAATGAGAGTTTGTCAAAGCTTTTCACCACTTGAAGGGGATCTAGAGCAAGGAACAGAATAATTCTAAGAAGGTTCAGATTGTGGCAAAGAAGTTCTAACATTTGTGACTTTGTGTATACATCGAAAAGGAAGGAAGTTTAAAGTTTCACAAGAGAGTGCTGTGGTTTTAGATTTTGAAAACGAAAGGTGAATGATTGGTTTGCAGGTGAAGGACTGGGCTTGAAGTTAAAAGAATACAATGACCAACATCAAAATATTGCTTAGAATGACTGAGCAGCAATGTCATTAGGCTATTGGTTTAAAAGGAGATAATGGCATGGGGAGAAGGCTGGTTGGTATAATTGACAAGCAATTACATGAGGCATGTGGTATGAGATGTGAGACTTGAGACTATTGGGTGCTATTGCCTATTAGTGGCAGCAAGTATAAGGAAGATGGGAAACTTATACCTGCTTGCAAGTTGTCTACAACAATTATAGTTTAAAAATGTAAAATTAAAGAAAGCCTTCATTTATCACGCAGCATGGCTCATGCAAACCTAAAGATTGACGGTGCCATCATAGTCCTGTTCATGCAAACCTAAAGATTGACGGTGCCATCATAGTCCTGTTTGTTTGAAATCTGACATTGACTTTGAAATCATTTCAATTTGATTGACTTCGGTGGACCCAACTGATTACAATTTACCAATTAAACGCCTTGGCCTTATGCATGTTTGCTTTTATGATTGTATCAGTGTGTAGTCACAAAATGCATAAAAAATGCTGCAAATTATATCCAGTATAAGTACATCATATTGATCAGATCTTTTGGTGGCTATGTCTTACTGGTTTTTGTAAAGGTGATTTTTCTTGCTTTTTGGTTGTATTGGATTTAACCTGTATCTACTGTTTGTAAAGCTAGGAAGAAGAGGGTTCTCGATAAAATGGGTCTTTTAAGAAGAATCTCACTCTTCATTATATCATTTATATTCATATAGGTTAAAACAATATTAATAATTTACTTTGTAGATTGCCTTTCTCAAGGCAAGAAGAGGATTTGTCCGCATAGCAATGGAGAGGGGCCAACCCCTGGTTCCAGTTTTCTGCTTTGGACAGGTACTAATTTCTTGTCCAGATCTCTTTTATTGATGTGGACATCTTGCAGATTTTACTGGCTCTAGATATCAGCTTCACAAAACTATTAACACTAAAATGTACAAGTGTATCACTTCCTTTTCTGTTAAGGTTGCTGATTTATGTTTTTCATTTTCTTTGTTCATTCAAATTAACTATCATTCCTCTTTTGGTGCAATCTTGCTGTGTAGTCAAATATCTATAAGTGGTGGAAACCAGGTGGGAAGTTGTTTCTGAATTTTGCGAGGGCTATCAAGTTCACCCCAATATATTTTTGGGGAATTTTCGGGTGCGTGTTTCTTTTATCTGTCAACTTGCCTCCTGCTTCTGATCTCCTTTACTCCTGTTTTCACTAGCCGAGGGTTTTTCCATGATGAATGAAGCTAACTAATTTTTTTATTAAAATTGAGGCTGTTCATTGGGTTAAATTGGAAGGGATGGAACAATAGAATAAGCCATTTAATTACAAGAAAAAAAAATGTCGAACCAATTCGTGAGTCAAAATGCTATAATATATTTATAACAACAGAAAGAATTAATACATAATATGGAAGGTCAGTTTTGTTTGGTTCAGCTTAAAATATTTGCTGAGAAATGTGATTGGAAAAGGTGGATTCAATTGATGTTTTTCAGGATTCATACCTTTACCAATCAACTTTTAGCAAATAGTAACTCACAAGCTTTCTTTATAGAAATTTTCATGTAACATATAAGATTTTTATACAGCATTGAATAATTGATTTGAGGAGAGTAGTCAATTGTTTAGCGCACAAGTACGAAGCTTAAACTAGTTAGCACAGAAGTTGCTGTTCTTTGGAACCAATTTTTAACACGGATCATCTCTTCTCCTCTTTAGATCTCCGTTACCATTCAAACATCCAATGCATGTTGTGGTGGGTAGACCAATTGAGCTCGATAAAAATCCAGAACCAACGATGGATGAGGTATATACTATCAGACAGCTTTTATGTTAAATAGCATTCACAAGGATCTAGTTACTTCTATTCTCTCTCAAGTTAAAATCTTGCTCCTTTTTCTACTTTATTGCCCATTCATCTATTTATTTTTTGTTAATAAGTTGCCAACATGGTAGTAAAGAAATTTTGGAATAATAAGATAAGAACTTCCATCTGGTTTAAACTGTATCTTGTCTGTTTTGACTTCCATGCAATAAACTTCCGTAGTCAAGTTGCATGATATGTATGAACTGTTTCTAGATGGAAACTCTTTTTATTGTTGCAAGCTATGGGGCCTGTGAAGTATTTACAAATTTGTGGTACAGCTGGCTAAAATCTTGATCTCTTTTATTTATTTTTTACTTTGTTTTAGGTTGCCAAAGTACATAGTCAGTTTGTTGAAGCACTTCAAGGTCTTTTCGAGCGGCACAAAGCTCGAGCTGGATATCCAAATCTTGAGTTGAAAATTGTTTGACAAGGGCGTAATGTCGACCCATATTTTCATCGAAAATGGTACTGATTTCTCTTTAATATAGGGCTGTAATGTCACAGGTAATACAAAATAAAATTTATATTCTTTGAAAATATATTTAGTAATGTGAGTAAGGATCGTTTTTGGGAAAATATTTAATTTAATTTTGTACTGTATAATCATGAATGGAGAGCTTTGAGTGTAACGAAAATAATTTTAAAAAAAATAATTAAAGAATAATTTAAATTAAATTATTAAAATTAATCAAAAGAATAAATTTTGGTTTAAGTTAACATTTATTATCAAAATTTTGTAATTAATCATCGATGTAAATATATATTAATTTATATTTTAAATATTTATTGTTGGTACTATTTTTAAATTTTTCTTTAATTGTAGTTAATTAAAAAATAAATGATTTAAATAATCTTAATTACTAAACATCTCAAGACAATAGTTAAAGGTTTAATTTGGTAGCAACTCTAAGAATTAAAGAGATTGATGAAATTAAATAACACAAGCATAAGTAGTTGTATTTAATTTAATCAAGTGTTTTTATTAAGATTTAATAATTTTTGATGTAGCAAGTCATTATATTTTAATTGTTTTATAAATTAGAGGGATCAAATAATTACGGATTTGATACTACCAAAATCTCCTATAATTTTTTTTTATAAAATCTACTAAATCTTTTATAAAATCTCTTACCAAATTTTGTATGAAATATTTTATAAAATATTGTATAAAATTTTTTATCAAATTTTCTATAAAATCTTCTAAATATTATCTTAAGACAACAATTTTCAAATTTAACTAATTAAGGGAATTATTAAAATAAAATATGGTCATAATATAATTAGGAAAGTGGTGTTTTTAGCTAAAAATTTTGTGCACCATATCTAAGAATTTTCAAAAATACACTACGTCAAATCCATGTACATCCCAGAATATCAGCAGTGTAGGTGTAAACTTTAAACCTGATTTTGACCTTAATGGTATTTTTCAAAATTCAAAACATGAAAGTTATAAAACTTTTTCTTGATTTTTCATATCATCTTGATTCATCTCAATTAAATCTTAGATTACGAAGCGATGTCGAAATTGTCTAAAATCATTCAATTAGTTTTATTTTACACTTAACATCTCTATTTGTATCTTAAATTAAAATATAAGAATAATGAATAAATTTAAGTACTAAATAAGTATAAAAGACTAAACATTAAGAAAAAAAAAAGAGATTTTACATTCTCATTTGTTAGCGCATATTACACCCAATATTCTTCCTGTTTGGAAATTACATATGCACTTTATGTATTGTTATTGTAATTGACACCCTTCTTTGTTTGATAAATAATATCTACATCCCTTATTTTTTGTACGGTTCTTATACAAGTTTTCCTTGTAAATAAATACATAAGTATTTCTTTTCAACTTTCTTTTTTTTTTTTCTTTGGGGAGGGGAGGTTGTGGTGGTGCGGTGGTGTGGTGTATGTATTTATTTAGGAAAAGAATTACTTGTAATATGATATTGTTAAGGTTATAACTATCAACCCCCACGCAAATGGAAAAAGTAATAATGAGAATGAAGCGGTAGCTATCATTTAGTTTATTTATTATCTGGGGGGTTTCTTACGGCTTTGCAAGCCCTGCTCCAACATTCCATCTCAATGTCAACCATTTAGAACTTCTTACTTGCAACTAAGATAGCCTATCCTCGCATCTATAAAAATCATTGCCTCTTTAATGCCCTACATTTGCCCTTGTTCATCCACCAAATGGGGCTTTGTTGCAATTCACAAGGAACCAACCAATAGCTTGAGAATGAAAACTTAAAGGTTCAGACAATTTTTTATTTTTTCAAAGAAAAAAAGGGCAGCTTAACTTGGAGTCTCTATGCAGCTGCTTCTACTTCTACGTTGCTATGACATTTTCAACTATTGGTAAATTGACGGGCATTTCGAGTATGAAGTGCTCTGCGAAAGGAGACTATGACTCTTGAACACTCAAGTACAGCATAAGGAATCAATAAAACAAATATCTTCACTCATTAAGAATTGGTTAGACACTCATTCTTGGCGATTTCCAAACTTCACAACTCATGCCTGCACCCAAAGAAAGTATTACCAACCTGCAGAGGGAGAGAAACAGAGAAAGAATCAACCAATCAATGGCAATCAGAGACAATCTTTCATGAAAAATTCTTGACAATTTTCAACCTTAGCTATTTGTTGAGAACTAATATTAACAATACAGAGTTATCCACATGAAATCGTGAATTCTTCCAACAGAGCCTCAGGATGAGAAAAAACTGATCAAACAAAAATGCATACATTTGGGGCAACGCCAAAGAGGGTGAAGGTATAGACTATAATCAATTTTCTTAAAGCCGAGAAAAGAAAACTTAAGGAAAAAAAATAGAAGTTTAAATTTGTACAAATTGTATAATTATTATATCAAGACAGTTAGCCACATAAAGTAGGTTGACCAAAGAGTTACTGCAACTGATGCCAAAGCATATGTCCATAGCACGATAACAGAACATTCACTTTCACCAGCTCCGAAAAATTGGGCTATGGTGCCTGCAATGAGATTGTCAAGTTGAAACAAGAATAAGTTATGTGAACTAGGACTAACGAATTGCCAATGAGAAAAACAATCGAAACAAAAGAAAGCTGGTTCCTTGTCATAGCCCACATTCCTATTTCTGTACTTTTATACCAAATTGCAGGCTTCAGATACATACCACAAACAAGTTGCACTTCATTAGTGAATTTCCTATTTAAAAAAGTGGAGTTCTGGTACCAATATTCATAGCTGGCGGAGTTGCATATTGAAGTAGAAGCATGAACTGATATAAGGGATCTGATTGCGCCAAACCCAAGTGTGTTGCCCATTTAACAACGAGAAGACCCAAAAATGGCAGGAAAATAAATCTGACTGCTATAATTCCCACATGGTCCACACCGGAGGTCCACAATAAAATTTATTAATTTTTAATTTATTCAATGTATTTATATTAAAATTAATTCAATTTATTTAATTAAAATAATATATTTTATTAGATTAGATTTAATGGATTAAATTTAATTATGGATGGTTAGTAATCCAACTAAAACATGTATTGGATATCAATTAAAAATCAATCCAATGGATATCAATATATTTTATATTTTTTAGAGAGAATAAAATTTTAGAGAAAGAATAAAATTTTTTAGAGAGAAACATTTTTTTTTAAATGAGTGGGATGAATATCCATCCATTCAATCCATTAAAATGAATTAATGGATGGATTGAATATCCATCCATTAAATTGGGTCGTAGATAGATTAAATAATATTAAACATTTTCTAATGGATCTTAAATAGATTAGTAATTTATTTTGAATCCATCCATTACGATCCAATCCAAAATCAAACCCTAGTGCCTGTCCCTTCTGTAACATCCTAATACTGATATCTTAGTATATCAAGCATACTCTAGGATAAATAACATTAGTTATGCTACTTCTAACTTAAACATCCTACTAATCCATATTATTTAAGCAAATAATAATGGAGAGCCTTACGGAAACTAAAAGTTATATACATACATATTGCCACAAAAGGACTCATAGTGTACATAAACTTTATACAACTAAAAGCAAAGTAAATAAATACAAAGCTTTAAACTACTAAGCATAATAGTTATCCTAGTCTTTATACTTTTTCTTCTTGCCCTTGAATAAACTTTCACCTGGATTTACATGGGCAACAAACGGGGTGAGAAATCATATTTATTAGTAAAAGTATACCAAAACCAGCAGTTTAAACATTTGAAATGTATAAACCCAACTTAAACTGATAATGTATTGAAACTCATTGCATAAAAACTATTATAAACTTCCTTTCTCTATGTAACGTTCCTAAGCAATGTATACTCCTGTTCTAATATCTGAAACCACGATGATAACAAACAAACGCCCATACAATCATTTGGAAATCATCGCCAGATAGCTGCCCATACAGCTGTCACCGAAGGCACAATGCAACAACCAAGCATACACAACAAGAACACAAATTCCAAACTAAACAAATATTACATTATGTAATGATGAGATGATGAATGCTCAAAGAAAAGTATATGCAATGTAAGTGTAGTATCGTGATACTTAACTATTCCCCCTACTCAAGGAGATACTCTGCCATAATAACATGGGACCTCTTATAGCCTAATAAGTAGGGGCAAAGTCTGTTACTATAACAAATATTCTCCTTCTACTACTAAGTAGCCTACCAAGTAGTCTACAGTAAACTAGGTGGATGTTGCCACCCAAACTTTTGAGTGGATGCCTCCACTCACTGCTCTCTAGGGATAACAAGTATATGTGATGTGCAGTGTGTGACAATGCAGAGTTATGTCCTAACTCTAATATAACTACCACATAACTCTATACTAAGAACATCTCGCACTACAAGGTTATCTCTTCTCTATAAGAGCCGTTCATGCACTACAACACTTATTCATATGCCAACTAGACTTAGTACACTTTCTAACTTTGCATTACTAGCTCTACTTCCCTTTTAAGAGAACTTTCATGCACTATGACATTTACCCTTGCCAACTAAGGTCTATGGCACTCAACTCTTGCCAACTTGGCACTTTGGCCCTTAACTCTTGCTAACTAGGCACTTTCGCCATTAACTCTTGCTAACTAGTCTGTACATTGTTTACTCACTTTCTCATCACTTCCTAAGTGATATCTAAGCAACACTTTGTCACTCATAGGCTAATATTTAATCTACACCAACTTATTACTCATAACTCTTAAGCTTCAATGCTCAAATGTTTAATACTTTCTCAACCCAACTCATAGGATTTAACTTATCCTGCTCAATCTCAACCTTTGACCTTTGCTCAGTAAAATAAGCATAACTTGAGTTACGGAGGTCGAAACGAGGTGATTCCAATGGCATCAGAAAGCTAAGAGAAAGAGATACAAGTTTTATGAAGACCACAAGGGCTAATTCTCATTACAGAGAGAGACACGGCCCGTGTCATCTGACACGGCCCACCTCATGTTTTGCTCTGTCTTCACTATTCATGAATTTCTCTAGTAGAGAAGGACACGGCCCACCCCGTGTTTTCAGACACGGGCCATGTTTTTGAACCAGAAACAAGCCTATAGAACCGTGATACATTTTCATGGTTCTTTCCTTAGATTTTGGCCATTCCAATCCAATTTTTAGGTGATCTTAGGTCCCTAATTAGTTATTAAATACTTAGGAATCATCAATCACCAACTTAAACCTCTTAATTTGGATCAAAGACCAAAAATTACATTCTTGGTTCATCAAAACCCTAGGTTCCAAATCAAGAACTAACTAGCTCAAACTATGGATAAATCCATCTATCTTACTTCCATCAAGTTGAAATAATCAATTCCAATCAATGAAAACAAGAATCTAACTAAGGAAACTAGTTTTCCCTCTTTAAAACCCAACTTCTCCATCTAAAGGCCTAAACCAAAACATAGAAAAGATGGATAAACAAAACTAGAAAATACCCCTACCTCTTGTATGGATGATAAACTTCAAGCCTTGTTCTTGCTCTTGGATCTTTTCTCTGTCTTTCCTTCTCTTTCTCTTTCTTTTTCTCTCCTCTCTTTCCTTCGGTTTCTACCTTCTCTTTTTTTTCTTTTCTTTTCTGTTTTTCTGCCTTTATTCGTGAGAAGCAAAGTCTTACTTTGCTTCGTAAGGATAAATACCAAAAATCTCGATCTGTTAAAAACACTTAAATTCTTCCAAAATCAAATTTTCAGTTTCCAACATATTGAAAATAAATCCTAAGATTCATTAAAAATCATGTTGTATTTTTTCTCTATTTTTTCATATCTACTAGGGGTCAATCCGGTATTAAAATGCACAACCTGTATGCTTAAAAATACCAAACTAATTTCGATTGTCTTGAAACTTTAATCACGTCTTACTTAACTCATTTGTAATCTAAAAACAAATTACCCACACATGTTTCCCTTCAAATAGCAATTTATGCTATTTTTTGAGTCATTTTAAGTTATCTACCACCTTCTGTGTTACAGCAAAGTACCTAAATTAATTCAGTTTGTCACAAAACTTAACTAGCATGTTAAATAAGTATCAAACTACTTATGTAACCTTATACAAGCTTAACATGATTTTTTTTCCGAGATGTTACATCTTCAAGCCTGGTCCATTTATCCATGAAAAAGTTTCTTTTTTTAATAATCCACCGAAGTGGAAAAGAAAATTGAACTCGGCTATGTAGGTAATTAAATAACTAGCAAGCATTACAATTAGTTTACCTTTAAGCAGGTTTGCACCCAAAATAAGGGTGACAGTTGGGATGGCCGCATCACTTGATGTAATGAGATAGAAAAATGAAAGTGAGATGTCTTGTTTTGAATTCTAGAGGAATGGAAGAACAACAAATTAGCTGCAAATTTTACATAATGAATGGTGGGAATGATAAGGCAGAGGGAATAAAAATTGTTGGTTTTAGCTGACAAAACCAATATATTACTTTCCCTAAATTTTTTCCTAACAACAACAGCCTTAAGGTATGGTGTACTAGGAAAGAGTTAAAGTTCACCTCTATTTAAGTTCACAATTATGGAAGTGGATGGATCACCTTGAGTTCCAAAACGAACTGCACCTTGTGCAGTTGAACATCCAAGGGTTGGTATTTCATGAAAAAAGTATTTGTCTTTAATATTCAAATGTAAAAAATATTTTTAATGGTTAAGATCCTCTGTAATTAAAATGTAACTACGGAGGATTCTGATCCCATAATTATAATAATAATAATAATATATAAAGAGAAGATACATATCTTTATATTCTTACATGTGTTATTTTGACATAAAATAATATATTTAAAAATCTATCATGTGATAAATACATTATCCTAATAAGCTGTCATGTGGTATCTTATGTTGTAATTTAAAAGAAAATGTACATGTATCGTTAAGTCTAAATTAAATTTATTATCCACACATATAAATATAGAAATTAATAATCACATATTAATTACCTTGACATATATACCTTTGCATATTAATTCATATTTATATTTAAAAAATTCAAAAATTCTCACCTATCTTTAGTTGATTACGTTATTAATTGGTTTTATTAGTGATTAATCTTAAAATCCAAGAATTTTTGTAGGTGTTTGATACCATCTCTATATATATATATATGTCTTGTCACCATAAATTAATTAATTATATTTTCAAATTACTATATTTATTCTATATTATTTAGTAAACTTTAATATATACATCACACGGGAGTGAAAATTTTGCATGAAAATATAATAAAATTAATTAAATTTAATTTATTATGAGGAGACTAATAAATTATTAAGTGTTTTTTAAAAAAAATTGTTCATATATATAATACATAATATTTAAATATTTTATATTTATATTTCTTGGCATTGAAAATCTTAAATGAAAATATTTTAATATTTACATATAAAATAAAAACTTTACAAGAAGACATGATAAAATCAATTAAAAGTTCATGTTTATAATAAAGTTTGTTGAGTAAGATCGTTTAAATGTAATTGAAAACCCGTATCATATAATATTAAAGTTTCATTGATGTTTTGAGTAATTGTTTGCATGATTTGAGATAATTTTGTGGACAAATAATGGAAGAAATTAACCTCAATAGGAATATTAACGTAGCATATATAATGGGCAAACTATAGTTCTATGTCATATTGAAATAAATTAGATTTGTAAAAGAGAATAAGGTTGTGTTTGGATGGAATATTTAAAAATTCAAGAGAATTTAAAATGTTAGGAAATTTCATTGCTTCATTTAAATTCCTTTTATTTGTAAAATTTTTTGTTTGGATGAAGTACTTAAATTCCTAGCATTTTAAATTTCTTGTTTGGGCAAAGTAATTAAATTCCTTTCATTTATAATTTTTTATTTTTATTTATCAAAACAAGTATTGTTATTAGAAATATTCAAAATTCGGCTCGACCCAAAATTAATTGGGACGGATTCGACCATTTGATTTTTATAAATTAAACCTGATATATTTTTAAGTTAGGTTCGGGTCACGCTTTTGATTTACCTAACTCGATCAGATGTCACAATATTTTAAAAATTAACAAATCACACAATCTAATTGAAATGTAAATAAAATAAGATGGTATAAACTTAAATATAACATCATCTAATATAAATTGAAAACAAATGTCACTTTTCTCATGGTGCTGAGGTATGCTCCTCTTTGTATACAAAGAAAGAAATGTGGTCATTCAGAAAAGAACTAGACCTGCATGAAAACTTGCATACAAGGACTTGGATAGTTGGACTCATATTTTAGCCAAACGGAGACTTGAAATAATGATTTTTTTTAATGATTAAGAAGGGGAGGGGAAAATAGTTTGGGACTATTTTAATTAGATCTAAATTGAATGACGTATTTCTATTTGGATTACTGGAATTATTATTATTTTTTATTACAAAAATATATATTTTTTAATTTATTATAAACTAAATAAAAAAAATCTTTCTTCCTTTTTTTCTTGGTGGATCCAAAATCTTCCTTACTCCTAATTGAAATTTTTAGAAGATTATTTTGGATACATGTTCTTACACGATATAATACTTCTCCAAAGGATGACAACATTGTATTGTGCATAAAGTTTTTAAGACTAGAATATCAAAACTTTGTAATAAGTGATATGATCGTAAAGAGTGCAAAACTTTCAATTGTATATAAAGGAAAATGTTGACTTAAAATTTCAAATTTTACATATGCTTGTTGCATTGTTCAACTACCAATCTGGCCAAGACTTGGTGCTTTATGTAAAGAGCGAAGACTATGCCAGTCGCAACACTAGTTCATC
Organism: Ormosia semicastrata; assembly: GCA_029884595.1. Classification (NCBI taxonomy): domain Eukaryota; kingdom Viridiplantae; phylum Streptophyta; class Magnoliopsida; order Fabales; family Fabaceae; genus Ormosia; species Ormosia semicastrata. The sequence goes on from JAQQTO010000062.1 coordinate 60,239,837, forward strand.
TTATGCAAAATTCTCTGATGGCCACACAATCTTCAAACTCAATCAATCAGGGCCTTACTTCTTCATAAGTGGAAACAAAGACAACTGTCTCAAAAATGAGAAGTTAACAGTGATTGTGCTGGCTGGCAGGAGCAATCAGGGCCTTACTTTCTTGTCCTCAATGTGGCTTTCTATCATCTTTCCTTTACCATTTGTCTTGCCTGTTCCTTTGTATGACTCCATAATAGCAAAGAATATGGGCAATGATGAAAAAAATTCAAAGGAAGATATACATACCTAGCCTTCTAAAAGAAAACGAAAGTATCACAAGACAGTCCAATGAAATATATTTTCTACATTAGACAGCAAAGAATACTGTCATAAAACATTTAAAAAGTAGAACTCATCTTGCATCAGAGCATCTTAAAAAAAAAACAAAACAAAACAAGTAACTGAATATGCATATGTATTCAATGGTGGTGGCATTCACCTTTACCATTAGAGGATGACAACATATAACTAGTGCATCATTTCACCTCATTTCAGAGAGATGGATAACTTGAAGGTATAAAAAAGAAATAAAGAAATAGTGAATGATAGCATCAAAGACAAAGAATCATTTGCTTTAAGTTGATCTCATAATCATTCACTGCCTCAGCAAATTGTACTCAACAACAGAATAACAAAACATGCTTATTGCTCATCCTACTTCTAACATAATTAGCAAGCCATGTATTGTCAACAAAGAAATGAAAAATAGAGCATTCAATTTGCTCTGCTACAATATACAATTTAAAAATATAACAGAGTCTACCATAATCAGCTATTAAGTAAACCATGGTGTACTTGAAGAAGACATTACTTGAGGCCATAAAACCATTAAACATTACTGTTGCTATCAAATCCGAATATCTGTTGTGGAAGCCATCTCTTATACAATCAAATCAACTACCACAATCAATAGCATATAGCCATATAGATAATTCTCATGGATACTTAAAATATAGCCATATAGATATTTGGTTGATATTTAAAAATTACTTCTCTGTTTCTATTTCTCTACTTGAGGGTGTCTATTCTCATGCTTTGTGATTGTGCATAAAATTAACTATGGCCTTTTGTATTTTTATTTTTATATTTTATCATGATTTTACCTCTCTTAACTCTTCATTGTTATGATGTAACATTGTGACAAGCCTGATGTTTCTTGGAGCTCTTGTGAACCTGATTTCTTAACCTCTTGCCGTGTCTTTCTTGGAAGTTTGGGACTCACTTCTTTAACCTTGTTGTACTGTTATAATTTTTGTTGGAATTCAGCCATGATTTTGATAGTGTCCTCACTCTTACTCCTTTTTTTAAGTTTTGTTGTACTGTTATGCTTGTAGAACTGTAAAGGACAAAAATAGCCAAACTGGAAATAAAAAGGCCTCTAATTGTTCATGACCGAGATAACTAACAAGACCATGCTTATAATCACAATATGCATTATCATTTACTAGTACTAAGATGTAAATAGATCCTAGTAAAGCAACGCAACAGAGTAAAACCAAACCTGAAATTGGTTCTGAACGAGATAAGCCCCCAACCTCTTAGCCATAGGATTTCCTGGTTCACTCCCTGCGGAGAGAGAAAGTGACTTGATAATTGGCAAGAACACACATTCAAGAAATATATAGAACCATAAAAAACCTAAAATGGGTTTATGGGTATCTGACTCCTACAGTTGCTTGGTACCCAAAGGTTCAAATTCCAACTAATAGCCAATGCCCTCAATTAGGTTCTGCACAAGCCTCAAGGCTTGTGAGCAATCAGGTCCAACAATACAAGAAATAAAGTTCAAAATCAATACTAATCCAGAGAAACAATTCGTATTTATAGTTACTTATTTTTCTGGACTCTGGGGAAGCAAGGTAAATTATATCAAGGCATGACTTGCAAGTCTAACTGATGAAGTAAAGATGCACAATGGACAAGACTTTTTTTTCCCTTCATGAGCCCATCATCCTATTCGAGGATGCTAAAATTATCCATTCCAGTCTCCAGAGGAAGATCATATCTTAATGAAGATTTTGTAACTAGGGAAGGCACTTTGTAACGCTCCTTTTTGGGAGGGAACGTCACATTGTCATTTACAAAGCGAAAAATAAAAATAAAAGTTAAGACCCGGTTCTTTTTATAAATATAAATTTACTTGGGTATAATCGTTTAATTAAATGAGCGAGAATATATATATTTTTTGTTATATTTAATAAAAATAGTGATAAGACATAATTGCAATGAAGAGTAAAATAGAAATAAAGCATACATCAAACCATCCTACATGTACAATGATATATCATTATATTAAACCTGTTTGATTTTAGTTGTGTAAATAAAATGGTGATATATATATATTTTTTTCTTTCCTTTCTTTATATGCACATATTTATATTCAATGACTTGTTCATCAAAGTAATATTCAAAAGTTAACACTTATAAAAGATTCATAAGTATGGATATATATATATATACTGTTTAGATACAGACTGTGATTCAATAAATACATTAAGGCTCATCAAAAAGAAGCTTAAGCTTTACCAGCCCCCAAAAGGATATTAAGGCCCCAAAAGATAGATAGCCATCAGTAGCCATTAACAGTATTAGTCCCTAAGAGGTGAAGGAACTGTGTCAGGATCCTCTTCGGGTTCCTCTCCAAGGTCTTCCTCATCTGAGAAAACCCACATAGGAGCCACCGAGTTACAGACTGGGGCTCGAGCAGTGGAAACAAAAGAATCCTCCTATGGGGTGTAATAACGATTACTCCACATCTCCCTAATGGGCAAGTAAAACTCCAAACAAAAACTGATGCTGCAAGTGAAGATGAGCGGTTCATGACGCCCCCAAGCCAACGATACTGTTACGTCTCCCTCGTAGATGCAACGATCATAATTAAGGTTAATGTGCCAGCGGTCTGGACCTCCGAGGAAGGCCAGATGCACATAACCCAAAAATCCTCGCAAACATGCTGCCATGATCCCAAAAGCAGGTACTAGTTGTTGTCAGGCCAGAAGCCAGGAAATTCATGAGCTTCACCCCCGTCGCCGACGTCTTTGATGGAACGTAAATACTGATAGAAAAAAAAAATAGAAATACAGGAAAGAGGTAAGACCTCCAACATACATTACCAATTATGGCAGTGCAGAAATAAACGGCGCATGACGCCCACATAACATTTTAGGAATAATAAACATCGTTAATAAGCAGTACGATAGGCAATTTAGCAATTTCAGGCAGTCGTATATCAACAAAATAACAGAATCTAATTATCATATAAATAAATAAATGTCAAATGATGTGTTAACTCATTATGCACATGCATATGGTACCAAAAATCCTACTCCATAGAGCTAGACACAAAACATTCAGAGAGAATGATCAGGAGACATATCTGTAACTCGGCTGCTGAGGCCAACAAGTGCTTTAAATTCTCAATTTATCATTGTGCATGTCATGGCATTGTACAAGACATTCTACACAGATCGCAACATAGGACAGTGTCTCGGTCAGGATAGTCAGTGCATTTGCATCGGTCTGTCTGATGGCCCAGAGGGGCTACCAACTGTCCCCTGTGAGATGCTCGCGCCTCGATGTCCCCAAGGTCAACAGCAAGACCTACACTAGTCTATTCGCACCTGCACACAGGTGTAATTCAACTCCTAGGCAACTTGGCCTTAACAATAGTCCAATGGCTTTCTCATGCATGCTTCAATTATGCTTATCATGGATGTTCAAGTACATCAATTAATCTCATATGATTCAATTCAATCATGAGGTCATTTCTTAAATTTTGTTAGAACATATTCTTTTTCATCATCATAATGATTTCAATTCCTAAATTTCGATATTTACAATTTATACTTGGGTTATCATGGTTAAAGAAACTCAATTCCATCATTTTCAGACCAAAATCATCATTTTCGGGGTCTGGTAATCGATTACACGGTCTTGGTAATCGATGACAAATCCAACAGAATCATTGTAATCGATTACATGCAGTGTGTAATCGGTTACATCCTTTCCAGTAGCCTGGTAATCGATTACATGGGTCATGTAATCGATTACATTCAATTTCAGAAGCCTGGTAATCGATTACATGAATAGTGTAATCGATTACACTCAGTCCAGGAGCCTTGTAATCGATTACATCAGCCTTGTAATCGATTTCAAGCTTCCTAGAAACATAATTTTTACAGTTCCAAGAGCTCTGTAATCGATTACATCACCCATGTAATCGATTACACAGCTCGTATTTGCAGAAAAACAGAGTCTTTAAGCCATGAAATCCAAACCAAACCATCAAATCTCATTATCATCATCATTCAATCACTTTTAGCTCAACCAACATCAATATTATGTCATATGATCACTTATGGCACAACCAAAACATCAATCCATCAACACATTTTATAAACATCAACATACACCAATATAGTCAAATACCACTCAAGAGAAAAACAACACATTCCATCACCCAAACAGATTTCCCACTACCAAGAGAGGTTGAAGTGGATAGTCTTCCTCTTACCTAAGTGAAGAACAAAGAAAGAAATCTCATTTCCTTTGGGAATTTCATTTTTCACCACCTCAAGGTCCTAGAATATCCAAACTTACAAGAATCACCACCCAAGCTTGGATAAAACATCCATGGTCACTAATATGATCATGGAATATGAAAATGAGATGGAAAAAATGAAAGAGTTTATGGACGTTTACCTCAAAGTTTCAAGCTTTGGAACTTGGTGGAAGAAGATGAAAATGGAGGGGATGATGAGTTCTTGAAGATGATTTCCTCAAAGATGGTGGTCTTCCAATCACAATGTGGGTGCAAGGAGTGTGAGAGCTTGAAGGTTTAATGAGAACAATGGGTGGAGGAATGGGGCTTCAGCCGTGAGAGAGAGAGTAGAGAAAAGAAGTGAACGTGAAGGAGAGAAATGAGTGAAGAAGGATAAGTGAAAAGTGAGAAATGAAAATGAGAGAAATGTATGGTAAAAACAATTTGTCTCCCGAATGTGTTGGGTGGCAACCGTGCAGCCACACAAAGGGAAGAGAGAGAAAGTGTGAGTGGTGGTAGGTAGGGAATTTTAATGTTTTCATGAGAAGCCTTGTACACCTCTCAATAAAGTGTAGAGTAATTTCTTAGTGATTATATCATTTAAAGTGAACACTCTAGATAATACGATTAACACTCCACTTGAGCTATTACTCAGTGGACAAAAATTTACGGTTAATAGAAATAATATTTTATTTATCAGATAAAATATCGTAAAACATAACTTTGTAAACTGTGCTCAGCCTCGAGTTTAGTAAGATCCCCCGTCGACGTTTCCACAGTTCAAAGTCTTCTAGCCTCAGAGAAAATATTTCGTTTTCCCGGCTCCGCTCAGAGTGCACGTAAAACGAAGAATATACTAAAATATTTGATGTTTTCAGAAAAATCCAAAAAAATTCTCAAGAATCATAAATATTATAAAATGATTATTTATGATGAAACAAATAATTTTCGAGGTGTTACAACTCTTCCCTTCTAAAAAGAAATTTCATCCTCGAAATTTTCATACCTTAGAATAGTTGTGGGTGTTGCTCCTTCATCTTATCTTCCAGTTCCCATGTTGCATCTCCAATAATTTCATTCCAGATTACCTTTACCAATGAGATCTCCTTGCCTCTTAGTTGCTTTATCCTTCTATCCTCAATTCTTACAGGAGGTGCCTCATAGGTTAAGTTCTCTTTTAATTATACTGTATCTGGTGCTATGACATGACTTGGGTCAGGAATGTATTTTCGCAGTTATGACACATGAAAGACATTGTGAATGTTTGAGAGGGAAGGGGTAAGGCTATTTGATAGGCTACTGGACCTATCCGGCGAAGAATTTGGTAAGTCCAAGGAATTTTGGAGTAAGTTTTCTAGATTTCAAGGCCCGGCCTACCCCAGTCGTAGGTGTGACTTTCAAAAATACATGCTCGCCTTTCTCAAACTCAAGAGGCTTTCTTCTTTTGTCTGCATACCTCTTTTGTCAGCTCTAAGCCGTCTTTATCTTCTCCTGAATCATCTTAACTTTTTCAGTCGTCTGCTGTATAACATCTGGTCCAATAGTGAGGCACTTGCCATCTTGGTACCAACATAAAGGTATCCGACACCGCCGTCTATACAGAGCCTCATAGGGTGTCATCCCTATGCTTGAATGATAACTGTTGTTGTAGGTGAATTCTATCAATGGTAGAACGTCATCCCAACTTCTAGTTTGTTCTATGGTGCAAGCTCTAAGCAAATCTTCTAATGATTGGATCGTCCTCTCCGATTGGCCATCAGTCTCTGGGTGATAAGCAGAACTTAGACGTAACTTTGTCCCTAATGCTTCTTGTAGATTGTGCCAGAACTTCGAAGTGAATCTTGGATCCCTATCCGAAACAATACTTGTAGGCACATCGTGCAGTCTAATAATTTCTCCAATATACAGCTGGGTCAGTTTCTCCAGTTTGTACCCTATGTTGATCGGGAGGAAATACGCTGATTTCGTGAATTAGTCCACAATTACCCAAATCGAGTCATGTCATTTTCTTGTCCTTGGCAAACCCACCACAAAATCCATTGTAATACTGTCCCATTTCCATTCAGGAATAGACAATGGTTGCATCAATTCTGCGGGTCTTTGATGTTCCACTTTAGCTTTTTGACAAACTAGACAAGTCGATACACGTCTAGTGACGTCACTCTTCATTCCATGCCACCAAAACAACTTCTTCAATTCTTGATACATTTTTTTTATGCCTGAATGCATATTCAGCTGGCTTGTGTGAGCATGGTCGATAATATACTCTCTAAGCTCTTGGTCATGGGGAATACAGACTCTACCTCGAAACCTCAAAATTCCGTCTGTTCCTTCCGCAAATGTTGTTTCATTACCTTACTTCATTAGCTCTCTCACTTCTTGCAAGAACTTGTCGACCTTCTGCTTTTCTCGTATGTCCTCCATCTGCTCACTTAAGATGGTGACCATGTTCATGCAGATCTTTCCTGGTTCTAATTCCACAAAAGACCAAATATCTCTGAACTGCTCTATTAGATCCTTTCCTTGATCATCAAGGCAGAGACACTGATCATCTTCCTACTCAAGGCGCCTACCACGACATTTGCCTTGCTAGGGTGATACAGAAGTTGGAAATCATAGCCTTTTAGGAACTCCAGCCACCTCCGCTGCCTCATGTTCAACTCCTTCTAATCATACAAATATTTCAAGCTTTTGTGATCACTAAAGATGTTGAACGTTGCTCCATAGAGGAAATGTCTCCATATTTTCAATGCAAAAACTATAGCCGCTAATTCCAAGTCGTGTGTCGGGTAGTTCTTCTCATGCACTCATAATTGCCTTGAAGCATAAGCCACCACTCTTCCATGTTGTATAAGCACATATCCTAGTCCTTGGTATGAAGCGTCACAATACATCCTAGTCTTTGATGTTCCACTTTAGCTTTCTGACAAACCAGACAAGTCGATACACGTCTAGTGATGTCACTCTTCATTCCATGCCACCAAAACAACTTCTTCAAGTCTTGATACATTTTTGTTATGCCTGAATGCATATTCAGCTGGCTTGTGTGAGCATGGTCGATAATATACTCTCTAAGCTCTTGGTCATGGGGAATACAGACTCTACCTCGGAACCTCAAAATTCCGTCCGTTCCTTTTGCAAATGTTGTTTCATTACCTTACTTCATTAGCTCTCTCACTTCTTGCAAGAACTTGTCGACCTTCTACTTTTCTCGTATGTCCTCCATCAGCTCACTTGAGATGGTGACCATGTTCATGCAGATCTTTCCTGGTTCTAATTCCACAAAAGACCAAACATCTCTGAACTGCTCTATTAGATCCTTTCCTTGATCATCAAGGCAGAGACACTGATCATCTTCCTACTCAAGGCGCCTGCCACGACATTTGCCTTGCCGGGGTGATACAGAAGTTGGAAATCATAGTCTTTTAGGAACTCCAGCCACCTCCGCTGCCTTATGTTCAACTCCTTCTAATCATACAAATATTTCAAGCTTTTGTGATCACTAAATATATTGAACGTTGCTCCATAGAGGAAATGTCTCCATATTTTCAATGCAAAAACTATAGCCGCTAATTCCAAGTCGTGTGTTGGGTAGCTCTTCTCATGCACTCGTAATTGCCTTGAAGCATAAGGCACCACTCTTCCATGTTGTATAAGCACATATCCTAGTCCTTGGTATGAAGCGTCACAATACACCTCGAATGACTCATTCAGATCGGGTAGCACTAACACTGGCAAGGTAGTCAGCCGTCTCTTCAACTCTTGGAAACTCTGTTCACAGCTGTCGGTCCACGCAAAAGTCTGGTTCTTCCTCGTGAGTTGAGTAAGAGGTCCTGCGATTTTGGAAAATCCCTTGATGAACCTCTGGTAATATCCAGCCAATCCCACAAAGCTACGAAACTCCGTCACTGACTTAGGCTTTTCCCATTGTAGCACTGCCTCCACTTTTGATGGATCCACTGCAATCCTTTCCTTCGAGATTACATGACCTAAAAACTTAACTTCTTCCAGCCAAAATTCACATTTTGACAGTTTGGCATACAGTTCTTTCTCCTTCAGAATCTGGAGAACTATACTAAGGTGTTCAACATGATCCTCCTGATTTTGAGAGTATGTCAGGATGTCGTCGATGAAGTCAACAACAAACCTGTCTAAGTAAGGATGAAAGATCCTGTTCATGTAGTTCATAAAGATAGCAGGCACATTCGTCACACCAAACGACATCACAAGATACCCGTAATGGCCGTATCGGGTACGAAAAGCAGTCTTGGGTATATCCTTTGTCTTCACTCGTATCTTATGATACCCAGATCGCAGGTCGATTTTTGAAAACACTACTGCTCCTTTCAGTTGGTCTATTAAGTCATCAATTCTTGGGAGTGAATATTTATTCTTAATTGTCACTTTGTTTAGCTGTCTGTAGTCTACACACAACCTTGATGAACTGTCTTTCTTTCGAACTAACAGTACTAGTGCTCCCCAAGGTGATACACTCGGTCTGACGAATTACTTTTCCAAAAGCTCCTCTAGCTGCTTCTTAAGTTTAGCTAATTCTATTAGTGACATCCTATAAGGTGCTATAGACATGGGACTAACTCCCGGTACAAGGTAAATAGCAAATTCTATTTCTCGCGCCGATGATAAACCAGGTACATCCTCAGGAAAGACTTCGAGAAATTCATTCACCACTGGAATTGTGCTCATATCAACCTCATTCTCGATTTTCAAAGAAGACAATAGTATGTATCTGTGAGCTCCTTCCTTCAAGAGAACTTGAACTTGGTTGGCCGTCAAGTATCTAGAATCCTCATCCTCAGGGAAAACTATGGTTTTTCTTGAACAATCTAATAGAATACGGTGAAGGACAACTAATCCATCCCTAAAATTATATCTAGCTAAGAAAAAGGGTAAACAAACCAAATCGACAGAAAAGATTCGACCTTCAAGAATCAAAGGACAATTTAAACAGACTTGGGTAGTAACTACCAGTTTATCAGTGGGGGTAGAAACAGTCAGATCAAAAGGTAAGGTAGACAGTGGTAACCCAAGTCGTAGCACACAGTCATAAGATATAAAAGAATGAGTTGCCCCAAAGTCATACAGTACAGTTAAAAGGTTACCTTCTATGGTGCCTTCTCCTTGAATCAAGTCTTCTGACTCGGAGGCTTCGGCTCTGCTCATGGTATAGACCCGTCCTCCTGCTTGCGGTTTGTTGGCCCTTGCAGCATTGACTGAAGGTTCAACCTTCTCTTGGTTGTAGTCTCGAGATACGTGGCCAGGCTTGCCACATCTGAAACAGATAATCTCTATTATAGTGCAATCCCTCGTGAGATGATCATTCCCCCACTTCAAGCATTTTGAGGGATACACCACATTTTGGCCGGTCTGGTTCCCAGTAGAACCTCCACCAGAACTTCCACCCACTGTTTGTTGCTGGTTTCCCGTTGGTCGGGAATAGATCTTCTTTTGGAAGCGGTTAGAACTGTTGCCACTGCCCCTTTGGAACCTTGTAGGTCCAAACTTCCTGCTTCTTGTATCTCTAGCTTGCTCCAGAGCTTCCACTTCGCAGCACGTATCTAGCAACTCCGAGAACTCGTTGATTTTCAGTGTGATAACAGCTTTCTTCACTTCATATCTCAGTCCTTTTGTAAACTTTCGACACTTTCAGGTTTCGTTCGATTGGTGCTGAAAGTACGTTGAAAACTTTGACAAGTTTTCAAATCTCACTGCATATTCACTAATAGTCATGTTCCCTTGCCTTAGGTTGAGAAACTCCATCTCCTTCGCGTGCCTCACGCTCGCGGGAAAGTACTTATCCAAGAATTTATCCTTGAATAGATCCCAAGTGATCTCGCGATTTTCAGCCTCCAGCATTCTTTGCGCCCCGCACCACCAGTCCTCAGCATTTCCAATCAACATAAAGGAAGCATAAGTCACCTTCTTATTCTCGGCGAAATTCATGCCTCGGAAGACTTTCTCTAGCTCTTTGATCCATAGACTGACTTTATCCGGATCGAACTCTCCTTTGAATTGGGGAAGATTGTGGCGACGAAACTTCGCCAAGTTCTGAGCGTCAGCAGTAGCTTCGAGCTGTTGAGCAGCCCTCTCTTGTTGCTGAGCAACTCTCTCTTATTGTTGAGCAGCTCATTCAGTTTGTTGTGCGATGACCTCAACCATCCTTTGCATTGCTTCTATAGCAGTCGTCATGTCTCCACCACGTGCCATCTTGCTTTCTCAAATCAGGTTAGCTGAAAATCACACGGAAGGTTAGATGTACTCACTCGGAATACCAACACATAGATTCACACAGCACAAACAAGACAGACTCAATCACAAGACCAAAAGAAACATAAACCAGGGCTCTGATACCAACTTAATGTAACGCCCATTTTTGGGAGGGAACGTCACATTGTCATTTACAATGTGAAAAATAAAAATAAAAGTTAAGATCCGGTTCTTTTTATAAATATAAATTCACTTGGGTATAATCGTTTAATTAAATGAGCGAGTCTATATTTTTTTTGTTATATTTATTAAAAATAGTGATAAGACATAATTGCAATGAAGAGTAAAATAGAAATAAACCATACATCAAACCATCCTACATGTACAATGATATATCATTATATTAAACCTATTTGATTTTAGTTGTGTAAATAAAATGGTGAATATATATATATATATATATATATATATATATTCTTTCCTTTCTTTATATGCACATATTTATATCCAATAACCTATTCATCAAAGTAATATTCAAAAGTGCTAACACTTATAAAAGATTCATAAGTATGGATATATATATATATATATATATATATATATATATATATATATATATATATATTAATTTGTTTAATTGTAAGCAGAAAACATAGAGACTAACTCATACATCCATACAAACGATACATTATATATATATACTGTTTAGATACAGACTGTGATTCAATAAATACATTAAGGCTCATCAAAAAGAAGCCTAAGCTTTACCAGCCCCCAAAATGATATACAGACCCCCAAAAGGATATTAAGGCCCCAAAAGACAGATAGTCATCAGTAGCCATCAACAGTATCAGTCCCTAAGAGGAGAAGGAACTGTGTCAGGATCTTCCTCGGGTTCCCCTTCAGGGTCTTCCTCATCCGAGGAAACCCACATAGGAGCCACCGAGTTACGGACTGGGGCTCGAGCAGTGGAAACGAAAGAATCCTCTTGTGGGGTGTAATAACGATCACCCCACATCTCCCTAATGGGCAAGTAAAACTCCAAACATAAACTGACGATGCAAGTGAAGATAGGCGATTCATGATGCCCCCAAGCCAACAATACTGTTACGTCTCCCTCGTAGATACAACGATCAGAATTAAGGTTAATGTGCCAGCGGTCTAGACCTCCGAGGAAGGCCAGATGCACATAACCCAAGAATCCTCACGGACGTGCCGCCATGATCCCAAAAGCAGGCACTAGTCGCGGTTGGACTAGAAGTTGGGAAATTCGTGAGCTTCACCCCCGTCGCCGACATCTTCGATGGAACGTAAATACCGACAGAAAAAAATAGAAATACAGGAAAGAGATAAGACCTCCAACATACATTACCAATTATGGTAGTGCAGAAATAAAATGGCGCATGACTCCCACATAATATTTTAGGAATAATAAACATCGTCAATAAGTAGTACGATAGGCAATTTAGCAATTTCAGGCAGTCGTATATCAACAAAATAATAGAATCTAATCATCATATAAATAAATAAATGTCAAATGATGTGTTAACTCATTATGCACATGCATATGGTACCAAAACTCCTACTCCATGGAGTTAGACACAAAATATTCGGAGAGAATGATCAGGAGACATGTCTGTAACTCGATTGCCGAGGCCAACAAGTGCTTTAAATTCTCAATTTATCATCGTGCACGTCATGACATTGTACAAGACATTCTACACAGATCACAACATAGGACAGTGTCTCGGTCAGGATCGTCGGTGCGTTTGCATCGGTCTGTCTCACGGCCCAGAGGGGCTACCAACTCTCCCCTGTGAGACGCCCGCGCCCCGACGCCCCCAAGGTCAACAGCAGGACCTACACTAGTCTATTCGCACCCGCACACAGGTGTAATTCAACTCCTAGGCAACTTGGCCTTAACAATAGTCCAATGGCTTTCTCATGCATGCTTCAATCATGCTTATCATGGATGTTCAAGTACATCAATTAATCTCATATGATTCAATTCAATCATGAGGTTATTTCTCAAATTTTGTTAAACATATTCTTTTTCATCATCATAATGATTTCAATTCCTCAATTTCGATAATTACAATTTATACTTGGGTTATCATGGTTAAAGAAACTCAATTCCATCATTTTCAGACCGAAATCATCATCGTAATCGATTTCACGGTCTTGGTAATCAATGACAAAGGAATCATTGTAATCGATTACATGGGTCATGTAATCGATTACATTCAATTTCAGAAGCCTAGTAATTGATTACATAAATCGTGTAATCGATTACATTCAATTTCGAAGCTGGTAATCGATTACATGAATAGTATAATCGATTACAGCTCGAGAGCCTTGTAATTGATTACATCAGCCTTGTAATTGATTACAAGCTTCCCAGAAACATAATTTTTGTAGTTCCAGGAGCTCTGTAATCGATTACATCACCCATGTAATTGATTACACAGCTCGTATTTGCAGAAAAACAGAATCTTTAAGCCATGAAATCCAAACCAAACCATCAAATCTCATTATCATCATCATTCAATCACTTTTAGCTCAACCAACATCAATATTATGTCATATGATCACTTATGGCACAACCAAAACATCAATCCATCAACACATTTTATAAACATCAACATACACCAATATAGTCAAATACCACTCAAGAGAAAAACAACACATTCAATCACCCAAACAGATTTCCCACTACCAAGAAAGGTTGAAGTGGATAGTCTTCCTCTTACCTAAGTGAAGAACAAAGAAAGAAATCTCATTTCCTTTGGGAATTTCATTTTTCACCACCTCAACGTCCTAGAATATCCAAACTTACAAGAATCACCACCCAAGCTTGGATAAAACATCCATGGTCACCAATATGATCATGGAATATGAAAATGAGATAGAATAAATGAAAGAGTTTATGGACATTTATCTCAAAGTTTCAAGCTTTGGAGCTTGGTGGAAGAAGATGAAAATGGAGGGGATGATGAGTTCTTGAAGATGATTTCCTCAAAGATGGTGGTCTTCCAATCACAATGTGGATGCAAGGAGTGTGAGAGCTTGAAGGTTTAATGAGAACAATGGGTGGAGGAATGGGGCTTCAGCCGTGAGAGAGAGAGCAGAGAAAAGAAGTGAACGTAAAGGAGAGAAATGAGTGAAGAAGGATAAGTGAAAAGTGAGAAATGAAAATGAGAGAAATGTGTGGTAAAACCAATTTGTCTCCCAAATGTGTTGGGTGGCAACTGTGCAGCCACACAAAGGGAAGAGAGAGAAAGTGTGAGTGGTGGTAGGTAGGGAATTTTAATGTTTTCATGAGAAGCCTTGTACACCTCTTAATAAAGTGTAGAGTAATTTCTTAGTGATGATATCATTTAAAGTGAACACTCTAGAAAATACGATTAACAGTCCACTAGAGCTATTACTCAGTGGACAAAAATTTACAGTTAGTAAAAATAATATTTTATTTATCAGATAAAATCTCGTAAAACGTAACTTCATAAACTGTGTTCAGCCTCGAGTTTAGTAAGATCTCCGTCGACGTTTTCACAATTCAAAGTCTACCAGCCTCAGGGAAAACATTTCGTTTTCTCAGTTCGCTCGTAGCGAGTGTAAAATGAGAAATATACTAAAATATTCGATATTTTCAAAAAAATTCAAAAAAATTCTCAAGAATCATAAATATTATAAAATGATTATTTATGATGAAATAAGTAATTTTCGAGGTATTACACACTTGGTACAAAATAGCAAAGTGCAAAAAGCTATGTACAAAAAGCTATGTACAAAATTGCCTACTGGAGCCATCATTCAGATTTTGAGGATAAACTCAATATTTGGAATTCTGCATATATCAACCGCAACACATGATAAACTCAAAAAAACTAAATTTTATTTTTCTAAGTTTGATAAAAAAAAACTTCAAGAACCAAATAGGAACAAGGTTCCATACTAAGCAAAAGATTGATAGTTTAGGATCTTTTTTCAAATAGGTAGCTTGCAGCAAAGGTAAACACTAAATAAAGGAATCAAACCAACTCACTTTAAAACCCATTTCCAACCTAGATTACCAAAGTACATAAAAGCAAGATAAAAAATGCAATAAATAACAGAATTATTATATTGATATTGATTCTACATTGATATAAAAAAAATCAATATGGAGCCACTCAGCTTTTCCTCAAATAGTTTGCATACAGTTACTCAAATAAAATTCCACAAATTATGATATGATTAGAACCAACTGGATCTAATCATATGATTCACACAAACCGAAAGTAATAGATGGATTACCCACTGAAAACCTTGTTGGTCCTGCCTCTCTACTCCTGCTTGCCAGTGCTCAAACCGTGCCAGTGCTCAAACCTTGCTATCTCTGTTCGCGCACTATTCTCTTCCTTTTGCCCAAGTGAGTGAGGTCAGAAAGTTGGGTGTCGTGGTGGTGAGTTAGGTTCGAGATGGGCGGCGCAAGGTAGATCCGGGAGCGACGGTGTGGCGTGAGGCACGGATGGAAGCAGCGTGCGACTGAGACGAGAGAGAAGGGAGAGAATGGGGCAAAGCAGCGTGCGACTGAGACGAGAGAGAAGGGAGAGAATGGTGCGAAGGGCAGTATGAGAACGAGAGAACGCGAGGATTTTAGAAATTCCACCTAAAGAGATAGGAATTAAAATTCTTTCTTTTTAACCGATGAAATACCCCCTTAAATTACCTAGAATTTTTAAAATGATTTTATAAAATATCAAAACAAGTTATTTTATCACAAATCATTTTAAATCCCTTATAAAAATATATTTTCTCCTTAAAATATTCTATCCAAACACAGCCTAAGAGTAAAGAACTTAAGATCTCATGTCAATTGATTGATTTAACTAATATGTTATTTTATTTAGTCTACTTAAATTGTGTAAACTAAATGTATATGTTATAAAATGCTAAGGTATTTGAATGCATTGCATATCATTTGATTATATTGATATTGGCCATTTCAATTTTTATTAGGTTTTCTTTTTATTTGTCATTGTAATATCTATTCATCTAAGATTACTTTGTTAGTATAATTTGGCATTAGAGATCAACTTTGTATATTCCTAATAATAAGTTGATAAAACATTCAAAAGAATGAATACATAAAAATTAATATTAAAAAAAAAAACTATAGAATCAAAAATTAAAAGTATCTGAAACTATATAAACTAATTATTTACTGGGAAGTCTTATAAAAAAAATATTTATTGAGAGGAGTTACATAATCCGGTTATCAAAGCACGGGAAAAGCCGGTTAATGAAAAAAAAATTTGAGTGGGTTTCATCATATACTTCACTAATTATAACTTAATCAAATTCATCTAAATCATCTAGGATGTCATATCTCTAAGCTAAGTATATTTTTTCTTATTTATTTAAAAAAATTAATTTATCTTGTGCATTGCACGAGTACAAAATCCTAGTTTATATATAAAAGAGGAGTATCCTAGTGTAACTCTAGAGCTACCCTAGGATTTACTTTCCCTCTTAATTTGTGGTTAATTTGGTAATATTTCTTAATTTTTGTTATTTGCTAATTTAATTATTTTAAAATTTAAAATCCCCCATTAATTAGATTTTAAGTGTATTTTGTTTTCTATGAAAATAACTTTTAATTGTCTTTAATAATTTCACTCATTCCACTCAATAGCTTTTATATTTTTCTAGATTCCTATGAAGCATTCCTAATTGCTATTCACCCGGGAAAACTTTTTCTGCTCAATTTGAAGGTGTTTTTGTAACTTTATAATTCTTTATCATTGAATAAAATAAATATGATTTTTCCCATTTAATAAACTACACTTTTTTTTTTTACATTACCTCTTGAAAAGTTTCATATGGCAAGGACTAACTTTTTATTTGGATTGATGCTATTTTTTAATTATAAGAAATCAATAGGGTTATTCTCATGTAAATCTCTTTAATAAGTGCATGTAATATAATGTTGTTACTGTAATTATTATTCTACGTATTCTTTTCTTATGTTAAATGAATATATTATTGTGAGAGAGAATTTAATTATTGATATATACATTGTTATCTTTGTAATTTTCTTAGTTGATTCTTTTTTTTTATTTCAATAATTGATACATTTTAAGAATAATTAACTGAGCATAAAAGATAGATTATTATTCTAAATTTTATAGTAACAATTATTTTTATCAACATTTGTTATTATTTTCTTATATTTTTTAAAACAACTCAAGAGGAAATAATGCACTCTAATTCAAATTCAAATTCAAATTCAAGAGTAATATATAGTTTGTAATCAAATGAGATAAACATTTGTGACATTAAGATTATTATTACTCAGGGTAATAATTTGATATTGGTTGTTACAAAAGGGCATTCATTTTTTTTATATTTTGAGTAAATTCTATTTTCATTTTATCCATTGCGATTTTATTGTATTCATAACAATATTCAAATATAATTTATATTATTAGAAAATTAATTAACTAATATTTTTTACGGAATTTTAGAGGAAAATGTTGCATTATGAAATTTATTATTTAGTTTCATGATTTATGAAATTCTTTAAGATTTTTTAATTTTGATTTTCTCATCCATAAATTTGATATAATTTAATATGTTATTTGCTCATATTAAAAAGTTAATATGTTATATTCAAATTAACATCAACTATTGATTTATTAATCATTTCTTAAAATCATAAAATAATATTTTTTTATTAATAATTTCCTATCTATTGTAGCTGAAAACTAAAAAACAAAGTGTAAGAGCGATCTCACGTCCAAATTTTAAGCATAGTAAAACTTATGATATGTGTGCTTTGATGCTTCTACGATCATTTTTTTTATTAGGAGTCATGATTTTAATTTATATAATTTTTTTCTTAAAGTTAATAATTAATTAAAAATTCTTTCTTTTAATTAAAAATAATATAAACATAAATAAAATATTATTATCATGGTATTACTGGAATTAAAATCTAGTTTTCTTTAAATGACTATTAATATTTTAAATAAATTATTAAATATTTATTGGTTTTTTATTCTCACAATAAATTGTTTGAAAATTTCTTATATGTTCCTGGAGTCTCTTTCAAGTTGATCTCTGCCCTTCATTTTAAAAAGGTTAGAGAGAGAAAGAATTTTAAAAAATAAATAAATGATTGACATAGAGTGTAAAGAAAGAATTTTCATTCTCTTAGTATATGAAATATGTTCTCAAGTATAATAAATATCTAATAAATATTTTAACAAGTTATGAAGGTATTGGGTACACACAAGGAAAAAAATATGACTACCGTAATAATCTCCTAAATATTGGTGATGCTGCTCCGATACTCAATTTTATTTTTCCTGATAACATTATTTAGATAAATTATTCCTATTTTATTTTGATAAATTATCTCTAAACTTTTCTCGTGAGAACAAATAATATAGTCGTTAGTCAAGTTATAAACAAAAATATTGAATATTTTTTTTTCTTTTTTTTTTTTATTCATTAAAATTTCTTATAAGAATTAAGAAATTTATTAAAAAATTATTATAAATAAAATAATTTAATTTAATTAAATTATCTTTTATTAAAATATTCAAAATATTATTAAATTATATTATTATTATATCAATTTTTTCGTACTTATTAATACTAAAGATAAAATTACAAAATTTATTTAATAATTCATTGATTTTTTAAATAAATAAATAATTTTTTTATAAAATAAAATCTTTAAATAGACAAATAAAAGTAAATCAGTATAATAACTCCCAATTTCTTTACACATGTGTATCCGTCATTAAGGTAACTGTTCATTTAAGACGGGGAGCAGAGGAGTGGGGCAGCTGGAGCAGGCCTTTGCCATGAGAAATGCATTTCAGAGGCATGTGCTGGTTCAGAAGACCAAAGTTTATGGACTACTTACAGAGATTTTCTTCAGATAGCAATTAATAAAAGCTTGCATTTTAATACTGCACATTACAATCGGTCAATATAGTTTGTCTTTTTTTTTTTTTTTTTTCCTTTTGGGGTGGGAAGTATTTAAGGTACGATTCGTTAGATTTTTCAAAAAAATAATTATATGATAATATAAATAATTGATTATTTTTTATAATTTTTTACAAAATAAAAACTATTTTATATTTGAATATAATTATAAAACATATTTTTTATTTTCTCTCTTTCATTATATCACTCCATAATTTATTTTGAAAAACAATTTATTTTTAATTATTTAAAAATGAAGAAAATTACTTTTTTTTTAGATTTTAATTTTTTTAAAATCTTACCCAAATATATGTCTATATTTTATAATTACTTTTTCTAATAAAAAAATACTTTTTTACGAAAAAAATAAACAACACACTCTTGATGTCACATTACATAAAAAACTTCTTGCTATCATGTAAGAGCTATTTATGAAAGGATCAAAATCAAATGAAGTTGACTCACCTAGTTCAGTTTCTCCTTGTAACAATTACATGACTTAAAATCGATTCCAAGAATCCAATTACTTAATGCTTGTTTGCTTTGCATTCTGAATGAACGTTTGATTGCATTTTCATGTTGAGCTCCATGTTGAGCAAAAGTGAAAGTGATTGGTTGCACATATTCATGGTGAAATAAAAATAATAATAATAATTCTAAGTTGTAGAATTGATTTTTGTGTGTCAGATTATCTTTCATGTGATATGTAAAATACTAATTTTTTGATATACGATTAAACATTTAAATACAAATTTATTTTAATGATATTATTTATATATATATGAATCTCAAAATCAAAATCAATATGATATACTTAATGAATTTAAATCTCTTTTACTAATACTAACACATCTTATTAGTTTTAGAATTAGTTTTGAGAGAAGTAGAATTTTTTTTCTTCTCCCATAAATATAGCTGATTTAAGGTGTGGGACCCATAAAATTTTTAGGAAAAAGCTACTTGCACATCTTTTTTCCTCGCATTTATTACATCTATATTATTGGTAGAATCAAAGTGTATTTATACATAAATTAAAGTGAATCTAATTATAATTAAATAATAAAAATTATATAAATATAAAATAATATGTATATAAATGTATATCGTTATCATTGTTGAAATTTTTAAAGCATAATAATAATCACATTTCAAAAGTGACTATTGTACCACTACTAATAAATTCAACTATTATAAACTAATTTTCTAAATATCATTTCGAGACACAAATAAATTCTTTTAACGTTATAATTTTTTAAATCAATTATACTACAGTATAAGATATAAATTAAATAGAGTTTCGATGATATGTTGATAGTGTAGAGAAGTTTTACACGCTTTCTTAAAAAAATTGAACTTTTACATTGATTGACGGTACACAAAATTTTAATCCAATTATTTTTAGCTTAATATAGGCTTTTGTTTTGCTGAAAATTTCTAGGTTGCACACAAGTATCATTTAGCCTAATATCATTTCTAGACATACTAATCTGATTATAGATTCACATGAAATTTTACATTGACGGTACGCAAATATTATTTACATTGATTGTATGGAAGCAGTTCGCTTAGTGGCTGAAAATGTCTCTGTCCATCATATATATGGGATGATTATGAAAAAAATTATTATACATTTTTTAATGGTATATGTATTATTGATATTTTTTTTAAATATGTCAGATTTAATAAAAAAAATAAGTATAATAAATAATATTAAAAAAACATAAAAAATATATATATACACTTTTAATAAGAATAGGCGTTATGCTGATATTAGAAGTCTGCTGTATCGTGAATGGGATTGCAGCTTGAAACACATCCTTAGGGAAGAGAATTTTTGCTGATTACCTTGCTAAAATGGGATCCACCAACGATCAGCATCTTCAGGTCTGGGAGATAGTCTTGGTGTTAAAGCATCTGCGGTTCTAGTTCTTGTCTTTGGCTTTCTTCCATCTACTGTACCAAAAAGAATATAATCTTTGAATACGACAGGAACCCCAACCCACCCGTGAACCAAAAAGTTGTAGGCCATAACATTACGTCTTCTTCCTGGCACCCTCGCAGAAAAATACAGTCAAATGAAAGGAACTTTTCAAGTTATGGTTTTACTTTTGTTTAGGGAAAGTTAATCATATATTTAAAAAAAAAATGTATGTATTATTTATTTTTTTAAGAGTATGTAATTTAGTAAAAAAAAATATATATAATATATATAATAAATAATATTAAAAATATTTGACCCTAGTTCGGGGTCTCGTAAGATAAGGTTAACCCGACACGTGAATCATGGAACTCTACCGTGAACACCCCGATTAGACCATCCAATCTCAGGATCCGATCGTACCCTATAACCGCACTCCTTAGGTCTGCGTAGCCGCTGACACCTATCACTTATGACCCATAGGATGTGGAGACCATAGTTGTTTGCTACAGCAGGTAGCCATTAACGCGACATTCCTAAACTTTAGGGATCTGTCTGAAGGATCGTGGAAGGGAGGCACCCACTGTCAGGGCTCTGCCTGAACGATCGTGGAGCAGAGGCACCTTCCCATCAGGCCACAATCTCAACGTACCTGTATCTTTCTCAGATCGTGAAGGAACCATGCGTATGCTCTATAAGTATTAGGCTAAGGTACCCAACCTCCCTTGGATCGCTGGGCAGTAGCTGCAGGAGGAGGAAACCACCATATACGTGTCTACTCAGGCACTCTCTGGTTCCACATCAGAACATTGGCGCCGTCTGTGGGAAAAAGATAAACTTCTAACCCCACTCCATCATGGTAAACACAAGACAAAATTCGAGGAGAGACATTGCACAAACCTCTGCTAACCACTGCAAAGAATCCCACCACCTAATTTGGAAGCCTCTTCCATGAGGAACCAGCCACTCAACGCTGAGCACCTGCATAAGGGGCACTCCACTTCTATCTCCGATGAGAGTCCCAACCCATCACGCAGGGTCTCTGTGAGAGACAGACTGGGAATCCCAGGCCAAGGAGGCAACCTAAACATCCAAAAACGCAGAATCCCAGCAACTCGGCGCCTAGGAATGCTGCACGACAAAGTTGGCAACCGAGCAGCTCGTTCTAAACTTGAGAATTAATCTCACATGTCCTAACGGCAGTTCCAAGACATGCTACAACAACACATGGACATGCTAAACGAGCAATATCGAAGGCTGGAAGACATGCAACGGGCTATACACGAAAACTGGCCCAAGCCAAACCATCATGACAGGGGACGCAGCATGGATGATAATCAGAGGATGGCCAATGTTGATGCCACGATGTCCAATGTTGGAAACAACAATCTGAATCGTGGCATCCAAGAACACCCTTTCTCCGACCAGCTCATGGAGTACTGCGTACCTAGAAACTTTAAGTTCCCAGCGAACTTAGAGATCTACGACGGAACCACGGATCCCCAGGAACATGTGAATGCATTCGAGCAATCATGTGCTTCCACAGAGGATCCATGGAGTTGCTATGTCATGCCTTCCCCCTATCTCTCAAAAAAGGAGCCTTTAAGTGGTTTTCCTGCTTACCACGGAGGTCTGTGGTAGATTGGACAAATCTGAAGTAACGTTTCCTGCTATAGTACACCACCAGTAAAGAGCAACCCAAGTCCATTGAGTCTCTTGCCAAGGTCCGGCAAGGACGGGATGAGCCCCTTTGTGATTACGTAAGATGGCTCATGGCGGCATGTACCAACGTGGGAAACTTTGATGACAGAATAGCCCTTCATTACTCCAGAAGCGGCCTTCGCGTAGGTTCTGAGTTTTTTGCATCCCTGGTAAAGAAGAAGCCAGAGAACCTGGGAAAGTTCCAAAGACGATCCTAAAAGTACGTCAACCTTGAGGAGGCAACAAAGGACCAAAGAAAATGGGATAAAGACGAGCCCCTTCGTTAGAAACCCAACCAAGATTCCTCACGGTCTCGGCGTCCCAAAAGTAGCCCACCCCGGAGGCGATATTCCGATTATACTCCTCTGAACACCCCTCGGGAAACGATCTTGAGGGAGGTAATGCAGACCGAATTTCAGAATATCCAGAGGCCTCGACCCATCAAGAAAAGTAAACAGAAGGACCACTCCAAACACTGCGGATGGCACAAAAGTTATGGCCATGACACTGAAGACTGCTATCAACTGCGCGACGCCATCGAGTTCCTGATCAAGGCCGGACGATTACAATAGTACATCATCTACGCTCGAGGTGATGAGCACCACGGAAAGCACAGAGATGACAAGCGGCAGAGCCCATCTCCTCATCATAGAAAGAGGTCCCGAAGCCCCAAGAGAAGATCCAGGACCCCACCCCGCCAGAACGGCAACGGCAGGGGAAATAGAAATAGAGACACTCCTCTTGACGGCAAGGATGACCGACGTCTTGAGCCAAACAAGACGATCCACACCATAGCGAGGGGTTTCGCTGGGGGAGGGCCATCAAAGGGAGCGTGGAAAAAAGCTCTAAGGATGGCGGTCTTCAGCGTCTCCCATCCAAGCAAAAGTAACGTGCGGAGGAAGGAAAGACCCTGCCTATCACCTTTTCTACTGCTGAAAAGGAATTGAATACTTCTACATTCATTAATCTCTGCCTGTGTCTCTGGACAAAGACTACAGTGGAATAATCCCGAACCATGACGACCCCCTCGTCATCTCCGGGATAATTTCCAATGCCGAGGTCTGCCAAATTTTTGTAGATCAAGGAAGCTCGGCAGATATCATGTTCATAGATCTCTACCAGAAGTTGGAACTCCTGCTTTCAGACCTGACCCCATATGACGGGGAGTTAACGGGTTTCACGGGTGAGAAGATCACCACCGTAGGATACTACGAGACTCATCTGACCTTGGGTTCTACAAAACTTTTCAAGACGGTCAAAGTGAAGTTTTTGGTCGTGGACTGCCCTCCGGCCTACAACATCATATTGGGCCGCCCCTCCCTAAACGCTCTCGGTGCCGTTGTGTCCACCACCTACCTCGTAATGAAATTTCCAAACAAGCACAACGAGATCGTCACCGTTTAGGGCGACCAAGTTGCCGCTAGGAAATATTATAACGAGAGTCTAAGAATTTGCAGAACACCCAAAAGGGAAAATTCCACCACTCCAAGCCCAGTCCTGGATCAAGTCAACATACTGATGACCGAGCTAGATGTTAGGGAAGAACTCCGTGGCACCAGATCTCAACCAAAAGGTGAACTGCAGCCTCTACAACTTGGAATCAAGCTGGAGCAGGTCACCAAGATTGGAGCGCATCTGCAAGAAGATGAAAAACAGCAGTTGGTAGAGCTTTTGTTGAAAAACAAGGACCTCTTTGCTTGGACAACATCTGACATGCTAGGGCTTGACCCAAGCTTCATCTGTCACCACCTTTCCATCCGTAAAGATGTGAAGCCGGTGACTCAGAAGAAGAGGAAGGTCGGCCCAGAAAGACAACAAGTTATTGAGGAGCAGGTTAAAGAGTTAATGGACGGCAACTTCATAAGGGGAATCTCCTATACCACCTAGTTGTCCAACGTCATCCTGGTTAAGAAATCTAATAAGAAGTGGAGGATGTGCGTAGATTACACCGACCTCAATAAAGCCTGTCCTAAGGATCCTTATCCATTCCCCAACGTGGATAAGTTGATGGATAGCTCCTTAGGTTTTAAATGGTTGTTGTTCATAGACGTGTATTCTGGGTACAATCAAATTCTCATGTGTCTCGGAGATGAAGATAAGACCGCCTTCATCACTAACAGGGCGAGTTACTACTATAAGGTCATGTCTTTCGGTTTGAAAAACGCAGGAGCCACCTACCAGAGGATGATGAACAAAGTCTTCGAAGACCAAGTGGGGAAGATGCTAGAAGTGTACATAGACGACATGATAGTAAAAACCTCACAAGGCAGATCGCATGTGACAGACCTTGAGGAAATATTTGACCAAGTCAGAAAGTACAACATGAGACTAAACCCTGAGAAATATGTCTTCGGGGTTCAGGCCGGGAAGTTCTTGGGTTTTATGTTAACCCATCGCGGGATCGAAGCCAACCCTGATAAATGCCAAGTCGTCCTAGACATGCGTAGTCCCCAAATGTTAAGGAGCTCCAACAACTTACAGGCCACATTGCAACTCTTACAAGATTCCTCACCAAAGCAGCCTACAAGTCTCTTGCCCTTCTTAAGCTCCTAAAGAATGAAAGAAGTTTTGAATGGACCCAGGAATGTGAAGACGCCTTCCTATTTTTGAAGAAGATGCTTTCCTCCCCTCCTATCTTGATAAGACCGGACCCTAGTGAAATGCTCTACTTATACCTATCGGTCCATGAGGAAGCAGTAAGTTCTGTGCTAATCCGGGAGACAGATAAAGGACAGAGTCCGGTCTACTTCGTGACTAAGATCCTGCAAGGACCTGAACTTCGTTATCAGAAAGTTGAGAAGCTTGCCTTTGCTCTGATCACCACAGCGAGGAGACTGCATCAATATTTCCAAAGGTGCTGCATAAGCCGGACCTAGCCGGAAGAATGATAGCCTGGTCAATAGAACTCTCAGAGTTTGGAATCATGTACGAACCACGGCTCACCATTAAGGCCCAAGCTTTGTCCAACTTCCTAGCAGAACTCACAATGGACCCCAGTGAAACACAGGAAATCTCTTGGACCATCTTCATTGACGGTTCCTCAAACCCCAAGGGGAGCGGAGCCGGGTGATCTTGGAAAACCCAGAAGGATTGACCCTGGAGCATTCTTTGAAGTTCAAGTTCCCAACCTTGAACAACTAAGCGAAATACGAAGCGTGCATTGTCGGTCTGGTAATGGCAAAGGATATGGGAGCAACCAAGATCACACTCTACAGCGACTCTCAACTCGCCACCTCACAAATCTGAGGTGAGTATCAAGCCAATGAACCTATCCTGCAAAAATACTTAGTAAAAGTACAAGAGTTCTTGAAAGGCTTCAAAGAGACCACGGTCGTGCACATTCCTAGAGAGCAGAATTCTAGAGCAGACCTCCTGTCAAAACTCGCCAGCACCAAAAGCCCCGGCAATAATAGGTCGGTAATCCAAGAAACCCTTTCTCAACCCTCCATCACAGAACACACCATTTTTCAACTTGAAGAAAGGTAGGACTCTTGGATCACCCCCATCATGGAATATCTACAAATTGGAGTTACACCCCCCAGATCCCAAAGAAGCATCCAAACTGGTTAAGACAGTGGTGAGGTACACCATCTACGACGGTCACCTATACCGCCGTGGCTTCTCCTTCCCCTTTCTCAAATGCCTCACCTCGAAAGAAGCAGAGTACGTTTTGTCTGAGGTCCACGATGGGAGCTGCGGACATCACCTGGGAGGTAATACCTTAGCTCTAAAAGCGTTAAGGGCAGGTTATTATTGGCCAACAATGGAGGCAGACGCTCATGCACATGTCTGAACTTGTGACAAGTGTCAGCGTCACTCTGATCACTATCAAGCCCCCTCAGAAGAGCTATCCATGATATCAATCCCCTAGTTGTTCTGTAGGTAGGGCATGGATATCTTGGGCCCCTTCCCCCAAGCCCCCGGATAGCTGAAGTATTTGGTGGTAGCAGTGGATTACTTCACAAAGTGGATTGAGGCAAAACCCCTAGCCATAATCACCGTGGTGCGGATTCAGAAGTTCACTTGGCGCTATATTATCACCAGATTTGGGATTCCAGGATCCATCTTAATGGACAACGGAACCCAGCTCAAAGATAAAGGTTTCGAAGTTCTTTGGCTGGCCTAAAATCAAACATTTCGTTGAGAAGTTGTTGGCCGAGGCCTTACCGAGTTAAAATCAAAAAAAGGCATCATTGGAAATTAGGCGAACAACCGGATCACGTTGAGAAACCCCAACCATGGAGAGACTCCCTTCAAACTCACTTATGGCCGAAGAGTTGCTGGCCGGCCTAAAAATCAAACATCATTGCAAAACTTTTGCGCGCCGGGTTATCGAACGAGGAATCGAGGTTGCTAACCGGGTTATCGTCTGAGGAATCAAAAGAAGGCTAGACGAAGCTAAGGGAAATTAGGCTGAACAACTGGATCACGTTTTCTGGGCCTACCGGACTACCCTCCATTCCACCACGGGAGAGACTCCCTTCAAACTCACTTATGGGTACGAAGCCATGATTCCGATGGAAATAGGAGAGCCAAGCTAGCGCCGTCAGCAGTTTTCACCTGACAATAACCCTAGCCTTATTCGTGGCAATTTGGATCTAATAGAAGAAAGGAGGCGCGTGACACATATATATGACATTGCCCTTAGACAAAGGACCGCGGCCAGATACAACCAGAAGGTGATCCCAAGGAAGTTCCAACTAAGAGACTTGGTACTTAGGAGGGCAGATATCGGAGGGAAAAATGCCTCCCGGGGAAAGTAAGCTCCTAATTAGGAAAGCCCTTACCGTATTGTCATCAACACCGGCAAGGGAGCCTACACCTTAGAAACGCTAACAGGCAGCCCGATCAAGAACTATTGGAATGCAGATAAACTTATAAAATACTATAGTTAGATGCCCCTAACGGCCTAGTCTCTTAGTAAAGTAATGTTTAATCTGTCCCGGTGAAAATTGCATGCCCTGTACGGCCTCTGGTCCCCCCAAAATTGATCAATGAAAAAGTCAGTCAGAAATCTTTTTTTATGAGGAATATATAAAGAAGCCCGGGTCAAGAGGCATAACACACCAAAGTTTTTGGTAGTAAGTTATAGGGTCAACACCCAACCTTAATACCTTTACTGACCATTCAAAAGGTCAGATAATAAGTGGCAGCACGGGTCAACTGACCCATGGCCCACGCTTATACCTAAGCCAAAAGGGATAATAAACACCCCGGGCAAGGTTTTAAGTTTCCTAAATCCTAACGTGCCAAATGTTCTTTATTATGAACTCTAGTTTATGGATTAGGATGTCAAATTTGCCTAAGTTCAAAATTCCAGATGCTTGTTGCTATGAGCACTGGATTATGAACTAATGCACCAAAATTTTGCCTGAGTTGAAAATTCCAAATGCCTATTATTATGGGCATTGGACCACAAACTAAGGTATCAAATTCTGTCTAAGTCCACAAAACGGCTATATGATGAAAGCCATAATGGGCGTTGGACCCAAGATGAACCATGGAAAGCAAATAAATCAGATAGCAAGACAAAACACATAATGAAAATTAATACCCCAATTAACAAAGAAATTGTTCATACAATGTTAAACCCCTCGCAAATAAAAAAATAATTTAAACTCCGATGTCCTTTACGTCCGAAGTCTGAGCAGCTTTCGGGGCGACTCCTTCTTGAGGAAGGTCCTCTACGAAGATAAGCTAGCCGTCATAAAAAACTTTCTCAGAGTTAAGGTCTTCCAAGGCCAGCACAACGCCGGGGTTGAAGTACTGAATCTGGGCCACGGCGTTCTGAAATTGTTCCCCTCCAATCTTCTCAGAGATTGCGACCAGCTCATCCCTATCTCTCTCAAGCTGGGATAAGCGACCTCGGATAGCGGCTTCGGCCTTCTCGGCTTGAATTTTCTTCGCCTCGAACTTCTTATTGGCCAGCTTGACCTCGGCCAGCTCTTTCTCCAACCCCGCAATCTTCACCTGGGCATCCTTGTTCAGCTGGAGGGAGGTGTTCAGCTTCAACACAGCCTCCTTGATTTCCTCATCTTTTTTCTTGATTTCGCCTGTCACCTTCTTGTCAGCCTCCTCAATGGACATCTCGATATAGCGGATTTCTACAGTGGTACGAAGTGACGAGGCCTAAAGCTCAATCAAAGTTTGAGCTAAACTCCATTGAGATATGTGCTCCATCACCTCGCTACTCATAAGCCGCTCATCGACGAATGGTTGGGGATCAGTACGCCCCTGGATAACGGGCAGGAGGCCTAGCCTCTCCTCAGAACCTCCCTCCGGGATCATTTCCATACCCCAATCAGAGGAACTTTTAGCGGCTCTCCTCTTCTTCCTCTGAGCATTCTGAGCAGATCCCGATTGGTCAGGGGCTTCCTCAATTACGACACCCGGTCGGAAGATATTAGGGCGGAACTCGAAGGGGCACTGGAAGATCCCTTTTTTCGTGCCCTAACCTTTAAATTCTTCAAAGCCGCAACAGAGAGCCTGGACGCCATGCCACTCACTGCAATAAAGACAAGAAAATATGTTAGAAATCAGGTAAATAAAAACACAAAGGGATATTGAAATACAGAAAGCCTAAGGTGGACCGTGGTGTCTTATTCCCCACCTAATGATATAAAGAGAAGGTCATCATCAGGGGTATTGAGGACATCCTTGATGTTGATTCTACCACGTTCATTGGCATGCTGGCATATGAACTTAACCGTCGCAAGCTCCTCCAGGGTCAGATGCTCTTCCTCTTTCTCCAACGGAACAGTTGGAGTTGCCCATGCGTCCTGGGTCCAGTATAGGGGGAATCTCGGGTTCCCCTCGACATTCAAGTAAAAAGGATGAAAACCTTTAGCCGCCGTGACTTTGAAAAAAGCCGTCTTAAACTCCTTGAAGCTGTCTTGAAAGACATCAAAGGATTTCTGACCTCCCCTAAACCAGATAGTGAACCAATTTTTATTTTTGTATGCTTGATTATTTCATTTTACTTTATTTTGTTTTTTTTATTTTTGTCATTATTAACCATTGTCAAGATGTAGTTATTCTCTTCTCGTTTAAGCATTTCGGGTTTGTGACTTCTCCCCATTACTTTGTTTAATTTTGTCCCAATAATTTCTTTGATGTATATTGATGATTATTTCTTCAGTTTGGATTTAATTTTTAACATTGAGGACAATGTTGTGATCTATTTGGGTGGAAGGATAGTTGACCAAAAAAAATATGGGGAAGTATGATATGATTGTCAGAAATCAACAGCAAAATCAATTAGCGATGGCAGAGTAAGGAGGAAATTTATTACTCTTGAGATGCATCTTGATTGGGAAAGTAACTATTCTGTGTTGATCTGTGAAAGTAACAAAGTTTTATCGTTTAATTCCTTCGAATAATTCAAGTGAATGCACTCTCACATCTTTTAAAGCAAATGGATTCAGGGATCATAGCATGGTTGAATAAATTGTCTTCTTTCTTAAATTTCACATGCTTGGTTATAGATGTTGAATTGATAGATTGAGAATGATAAATATATGCCTTGTGAGATTTTGAGCCTATTGATGAATGAATTGAATATCTGTACCATTCTCTTCTTTCTTGTGTGATTTTTTTTCACTCATGGAAGTGTTACTCTAGAACTTGCTTTGATTCTTGTTGAGGCTACATTTTCATATGCATACGTAAACATGATTGAGGCATTTTTCTTGAAATAGCTACTTTGACCAAATAGTCAACCTTGCATATTTTTCCTTGTGTACCCCCTTTGAACTTATTTGACCATTCCTTGTTTCTAGCTCATAACGTGCCTTAAAAAAATCATATTCTTACCTAACCTTAGGGAATAAGAAAGCATTGACTTTGTTATTGGTTGAATTTTTTAATAAGTGTGGGGGTGTGTGTGCAAAATGTTTCTAAAAAAAAGGAAAAAAAAAAGAGCTGACCACCGCTGCAATCAAAGAATGCACCTTGTGACATATTCATACTTAGAATGAGAGTGGATGCTTAGAAACAACAAGAAGAGAAGGAGAATGTTCAGGCCTAACAATGAATTTAATCTGCCAATTTGGTATTGATCTTCAACAAAATATTAGTCAAATATTAGTCATTGTCCTTTATAAGAAAGAAGCAAACAAAGAATGAACTAAGAAACCCTTGGAAAATTTAAAATGAATGTTCTCAAACATCTTTTCCACTTTAACTGTATCATAATGCGCTTTTTTTCTCTTTGGTATTTAACTTGTCATATTCATATTACCCCTCTCCTTTACCATAGCCCCATTACAACCTTGAATAAAACCCTATTGATTTTTGTGTGCATGTTATTTTTGAGTAGCGGAGAAATAGAAGATAAGCAAGCTTATGGTAGTGCAATTATTCATGAGTTGAATAAAGTGAAATACTTACCTTTTAAACACTTGAGAGATTGAGAGTGAATTCTGTGAGGATCTATCATTCTTGATTCATTCTTTTCAACTGAAGTTTCCTTGCTTGTTGGTTTGAGATGTGAAGAAATGTTACCTTGTGAATGTTTTGATCCCTTGAATGTCTAGTTGCTTTTCTTGATTCATTGAATCCTTTAGAGTTTTTAGCTTTTGAGTTTGTATCATTTTTTTTCTCTTTGTTCCCTAGTTTTTTTTTTTTTGCCCAGGAGTGCAAAAGTTAAGTGTGGGGGAATTTGATAACAATATATTTTATATATTTTATAATCCTCTCACTGGGCTTCTTAAGGTTCAATTAGGTTTAATTAAGTTGGTTTTGACACATTTTATGATATTGGACTTTATTGGATCATTGAAAGAATTATTGCATGAATTAGCCTTAATTTATCTTTTTAGCAATGTTTAGTAAACTGACTATAATTTGAGTTACAAATATCTAGTTGATGTGATTCTTGTCTTGTAGGAAAGTTAAGACAATTTCCTA
Source organism: Ormosia semicastrata (assembly GCA_029884595.1). Lineage (NCBI taxonomy): Eukaryota > Viridiplantae > Streptophyta > Magnoliopsida > Fabales > Fabaceae > Ormosia > Ormosia semicastrata. The sequence goes on from JAQQTO010000062.1 coordinate 60,271,138, forward strand.
CAACTTTCATGAGATCTCAAAGGTCAAATCACACGTTTGGATAACTCAAATTGGAGTTGAAGCAAGAACTAGGGTGCTGATCCTAACAGCTTGACCTATGCATATTATTCATGACATAGCTCGGGCTATAGGATGTCAAATGGGCTGAACTTTTGATGGTTAATAGTTAAGACCTAAATCTACAACTTTTATGTTGAACACTTTTCCAGAATCTGAGGCATAATGGGTCATATTGGGCTTGGAAGTCAAAATAGAGGAGCTGTCACTGGGCCTGAGCAGTATGCAGTAATCAAACCATATATTGAGTTGTAGAAAACATTTTTGACCCAAACTAACGGCATTTGAAATCTAAGATCTAGGCCTACAACTTTCATGAAGACCATATTTCTCAAAAATGATATATTCAATGACTTTAGAACTAAATTATTTTGGAGACAAAGAATCTCTATAATTTTCCACTCATCAAAAGTCATTTGGCATTTTTCACTCATTTTCCACTCATCTACTCACCCATGACTCAGCCCTCTTATCATTTTGTATCCTTAATCCTCTATAAAAGGCACCATTGGTAGATCATTTAGGAGCCTTGGTCCTAGATACCAAGATCATACTATTTTGTTGTTTGATTATCTTGTTGTAGTTTTTTTTTTTTGTTCTAAATTAAAGTTATGTTCTTCTTCTTCTTCTTCTTCTTCTTCTTCTTCTTCTTCTTCTTCTTCTTCTTCTTCTTCTTCTTCTTCTTCTTCTTCTTCTTCTTCTTTTTTTTTTCTTGTTTATAAGTAACTAAGTTTCATTTTACTTGGGTGAAAAGATGAAGTTCTTGGTAATAAGTTAAGGTTAGATTAATTTCTATCTTGTGCTTAAATGATATATTATCAAGTGGTCATTATATTTGTTATATTTTGTTTCCAATCAATTTAGAAACTCTCCTTGTAAAGTGGAGTTCTTGATTTGTTATAGACAAGAGATTAGCACAATGAATGCTTGAACCCATTTACAAGTGTTAGTGTTATAAACTCTCCTTGTAAAGTGGAGATCTTGATTTGTTGTAGATAATAGATTGACACAATGAATGTTTAAACTCATTTACAAGTGTTGGAGTTAGTGGATAATTAAAGGAACCATAATATAACTAATATAACTTTTAAAGAACTTTGAATGTTATATTTTCTGATTGGAACCTCCGTTATGTGTAGATTCTAATTGAATTATTAAAGAATTAATCTTATCTTTAATTTATTTACCAAGAGTGGATCTCTTAACCCAAACAATTTCTTTTTATTTGTGACCAAGTTTTATCACCTTTATTATTGTAATAAAATATTTTTCTTACGTTAAAAAATTTTTTTTTCATCAATTCCCTATGGATCGACCTCGGACTCCCGAAAATTTATTACTTGAGATAACCTGCACTTGGGTTTACAACTTTTAACCCACATTACTTGGTTTGGGGGTGGCTTTTGTGTGAGTACTTGACATTGTGGCTAATTCATTTGCATTGAGACTTAATTGAAGTAGTATTCCTTTTTAGGTACTTACCAATCATGTCAAAATGCCAGAGGAAAACTACTAAGGCTGGGCCAAGTAATACAGAAGACAATGAAGATATTTCGGTTTATGACCTAACCTTTTTCATCTCTCAGGAGGCTTTCAACTATTTCTGGCTGCATCTGAGGAAAATCAACATAATTCTGGAGCGGGGGTTTCATGGAGTGAATGTGGTGCATTATCCAGCCATCTCAAATACAATTGTTGTATTCCACTGGGAAATTTTTGCTGAGCATCCTACGGAGGAACTAGTGGCAGCAGTAGTTAAGGAGTTTTATGCTAACACCCATGCTGAGAGGCGTTCTCCTACCACTGCCAGAGTTAGAGGGAAGACTGTAAATTATTCTGTTGAGCGCATCCGTCAGGTCATGGACCTTGGCCCTCCTCCAATGGAATGTGCGTACAAGATATTGCAACTACCTGAAAAAGAGGGAGGCACCTACTTTGGGACGGTCATGGATGCCATCTGTGAACCTGGCTTTCCTATTCAAGTGCAGCAGAACTTAGATAATTCTATGTGCTTCATCAAACAGGAGAGTCTAAGCCTGGAGCTGCGTCCTTGGAACCACTTTGTGTGTTCCTGCTTACTACCCATCGAGCATCAGTTGGAGATTTATCCTAAACGTGCGTATATGTTGTATGCAATCCACACTCTTCAACGAGTGGACACTGCTCGGATCCTTTACGATCAGATACGGCTATGCGTTACAACAAAGCTTAAATCCTTATTCTTCCCCTTTCTCATATGTCAGCTCTGTCAAAAATCTAAGGTGGCATGGAAAGATACTGAGGTTCGTGTGAAAACTAAAACTCCAATGACTGAGAAGGCAGTGCAAACAATCATGGACGCCCAAGAGAGACGTAGGCACACCCCAGCCCCACACCCAGCTGCAGATCCCCAACTAGTCCATGATTAGAGTTTAGTTACACATCATAAGAGAAGAAAAAACAAATAAATTCATGAACTTCATCAAATTTACAAATCAAGAGAAAAAAGGGAAAGAATGAACAAATTTGGAGAGAATCCAAGCTTGATCTTCCTCCCTTGATCTTGATTCTTCCCTTGAATCTCCTTTTTTCCAAGTAAAAATTCCTTTCTCTCACTTCCTCTCTCGAACTCTGCTTTTAGAAAAACCAAAAATGCCTCCCATGCTCTCCAAAATCATATAAAAAGGCTAATTTTTGCGAACCTGGACTTTTCCCACGCCTAGGCGCAGCTTTTTCACTCCTGGGCGTGACTACAACGTGTTGTCAGCTTGTTGCCCACACTTAGGCGTGACTTTCCCACCCCTAGGCACAGTTTTACCATGCCTAGGCGCCACTTTCCCACACCTAGGCATGGGTTTCTCTGTCTGATTTTCCTGAAAACCCCGAGAGTGTCACGCCTAGGCGTGGTTTTTTCATGCCTTGGCGTGGCTTTTCCAGTCATCCTCCTTTCAAGCTTTCTTCCATTTTAAGCTTCTCTTCACTTCCTTTATCTCTTCCATGACCTTCTCATCTTAAATACCTGCATCAAAACAATGATAAAGTTCATGAAATCAGGATCCATCCAATTTTCTCAAATAAAATAATTAAATATTCAATTCTTAATCATTTGAGACAGGAAGCTTTAATCATCAAAATCATGCATGAATTGAACCTTTGGACTTAAAAACTTAAGAATATCATACACATAAACATTCCAATTCAAGTAAAATAACTTTATTCCCTAGAGTTATCAACCATTAATTGAAACTACAATGTTTTGATGGTGTTCTACCCCTATGAAGTCGGCTGACGAGTCTAAAGACCCATTGAGAGTAATTTGGGCATAACTCTCTTATCTTAAGCCCAAATCAAGTGATTTCGGCAGCCAAGGAAAACTAAAAGGCAGGGGATTAACTTTAACCCAGGGATAAATTAGGATTCTTAATTTTGAAATCAGTTATTTCTTTATAAATAGGGGACCCAAGATAGATAGTTACCCTAATCTGTACTACTTGATTCTTTTACCTAGAATTTTCTCATTTCTTTTGCAAACCATGTGCTATAGCCATGGAGAGCTAAACATTTGAGATCAATCTAAGAATCTTGAGGAAATTCTAGTTTGGCTTTAAGATTCTATACCTAATTTCGATTTTGAATTGAATTAATTATCTTTTTCTTCTCTTGATTTGGATTTCGAATTGTATGATTAGAGATTTCTGTTGTGTGATGTGATCCGATTGGATCCTTAATCCTAATTGAGATTTGTGATTAAATTGTGATTGATCAATTGTGGTTTAGTCACGTGAATTGAAGACAGTTAGGTTCGCAATTTGTTAATATAGTTTAATTGAATTCTAGTTGTTAAACTAACATAAGTTGCATGAATCTAGCGATCACAGGTTTATGAATCGTTTGTTAGTTAAATTCTAGGTGATTATCTAGTGTTGAATTCTATGTGTTTGATGCAGAGATTTCGGTCAATCACAAATTAACTAATTAACTTAATTCAAATGCATATTTAGTGATCGATGATAAGCCAACTAGGTTTCTGGCGATTTCTTAGATTGATTGCTTTGCAATTTGATTTTTCTTACATTTAATTGTTATGTTTACATTTTGCATACACAATTCCCCCTGTTTGACCTTGATTTGGTTTGATTGATACATTGATCCTCGAGAAACGACTCAGTTCGCTGCCTTATACTACAAATTATCGGTAGAACTGGAATTTTGTTATTTAGTTGAGCTCGGCACTTGAATCAAATTTAGCGCTGTTGCCAGGGATCATTAGGTGTTAATTAATCATATCAAGACCTTCACTAACCACTGCTTTGCTTCTGTTTTGCTTCTATTTCAGGTAGTTGTCACCAATGGTATTTTTGGTAATTATTGTACGGAATTTGGTGCTCAGAATGACTTGAAACTTGGTGGGTTGAAGGAAAACGTAGTTTTTAAGCAAGGCTCATGCCAAAGTCATAAGGTCACTCAAATTTTAATCAAATTCTATCGTTTAGACCACTTTTTCATTTTTTTAAGATTTTTTGTTGCACTTTTTAGTTTTATTTTTGTGTAGTTTTCATACTGTGATGATCCCATAATTTTTAAAAATCTGTAGATATAGTTTCTGTTGAGTTTTTATGTGATTTTTACCATTGCTTTGTGTTTTTGTATATTGAGTCAATTTTGAATTCTTATAATGCTAGATTTATACGTGAATCTAAGTGTTATTAATTAAATCAAATCTATTAATTTCGATTATTGATTTATTTTAACAATAAATCAATAACTGCATTGTACTTGGTCCATCCATGGACCTAGCGGTGGTCCATATTAGAATTCTCCAAGTTAAAGGGGAGGTTTTCAAAATTGTTGTCTTAAGGTTAGCAGGGTGCCTTAGATTAATCTTAAGGGTGAATTAGTGAGTACAATTAACACCTTAAAAACAGGGTAATAATCTCATTTTCAAAACCTGCAAAATTTCTTCTTTCTTCTATCCTTCATATAACACCGTATCTGTTGAGTGCCCTGAGGCTCATTCACGCTGATTGTATAGGTCCATTGACTAGTTGCGCGCACACACCATATCCCTGAACACAAACCCAGCCCGTTATATGCTGATTATCGTTCTGTGTGTATTTTAATGTCCTCCCATCAGGTGAAGCTGGCACAACTAACAAAGTGAAGCCGTGTTGCTTGTTTCAGCCTCAAAGGCTGGGGGGAAAAATCTGGGTTAACAAATTGCACTTTTCCTGTAACATTTTGGCCAATGTTATCAAGAGGCTGAAAGTATAGACTAGAACCAATTTTCTTAAATTAGAGATGATGAAACTTTGGATTAAAAAAATATAGAGATTAAAAGATTAATAAAAATTAAATAAAAACCATATCTATGAATACAAAATCAGGACACTAGCCACATGAAGTAGGTTGACCAAAGGGTAACTGCAATTGACGCCAAAGCATATGTCCATAGCATGATAACAGAGCATTCACTTTCACCAGATCCGAACAATTGAGCCATAGTTCCTGCCAAAGGAGAGTAAAGTGGAAACAAGAATAACTTATGTGTACTAAGACTAACGAATTGCAATGTAAAAACAGTTAAAACAAAAGAAAGCTGGTTCCCTGTTAAAGTACACATTATCTGTAGTTTATGAGATAAAAGTAAAACGAAAAGCTTCTTTAATCTTTGTCCATCTGTATTCTAAAAAGCATTTCCTAGTCTGATTTGCTCTTATTTTGGTATATTAATAGTAAAATAATACCGTAAGGAACTCAGATGAAATGATATTATTAATTAGTTTTCGTGTTGAATAGCATTATTAAATTTGCTCATCATGCATGCAGCTCAAACTTTGCTCATCTTGCAGAGAGAAAATTAAAAGCAGATTATGTACACAACAAGAGCAGATTAATCTACCTCTGTTGAGTCATTACTCTGTTAATAAGAAACAATTATAAATGTAACCATTAAGGTCATGTGGTGGCCTATTTCTTTAGTCTTATACCAAATTGCAGGCATTAGAAGTTGCACTTGCATTAGTGAATTTAATATTTAAAAAGTACGGTTATCGTACCTATATTCATAGCTGGTGGAAGTGCATATTGCATTAGAAGCATGAACTGATATAAGGGATTTGATTGCACCAAACCCAAGTGTGTTGCTCCTTTAACAACTACAACACCCAACAATGGCAGGAAAATATATCGGACTGCTATAATTCCCACAATGGTCCACAATGGAGTACTTGTTCCCTTCAAACCTGGTCCATTCATCCATAATTTTTTTCTTTTTAATAAATCACCAAAGAGGAAACAAAATGAACTAGTCTATAGAAACTAAACAACTAGCATTATAAACAGTTTACCTTTAAGTAGGTTTGCACCCAATATAAGGGTGGTAGTTGGGATGGCTGCATCACTGGAAGTAATGAGGGAGAAAAATGAAAGTGAGATGTCTTCCTTTGAATTCCAGAGGAATAATGGCAAAACAACAAACTAGTTGCAACATTTAGACAATGACTAGTAAGAGTGATAGGGCAAAGGGAATAAAAAATGTTGGGTCTGGCTGCCAAGCCAAATTATTAATTTCTCTAAATTTTATCCTAACATGGACAGCCCTAAGTATAGTAGTATATAAAGAAATAATACTTTTTAAGAAAATGATAAGACATGAAAAGTTCGAGTGAATTGAGCAATAAACAATGAAGTGTATGCATTAGTTAAAGTTCACCTCTATTTAAGGGTCACATTTATCTTAAAACTGAAGTACTTTCACAGTATTGTACCCCCTATAACAATACTAAAGGAATGAAGAGTTGAATTTTAAATGTCTGGATAACGAAAGAACCGGGTTCAAAAGTTCCTTCAATTGCCCAAAAGCAGCAAACTAAAGTCTTTGAACACTTTTGGGACGTGCACAAACATAAGCAAATGATTTTTCCTTTTAGCAACAATATGATGCAAATAACTGTTATAGGATTAGCACCTGGAGCTATTGAGCAGCAAACTTTGAAGACTTCAAAGTTGTTAGATAATACAAAGCACCAGCTAACTATCATGTCAAACAATAACATGCAATATTGTAGCCAAAATAAGTCCTCCACACAATTTTTGGCTTTCTATCTTTTTTAACTTTAAAATCTTGAAGACTATGTGTTGGGATGCATACCCCAACATGGATGCAGTGTCCTCGACCACATGAAGTGGAGCATTACTTCCAATCATGAAATTTCGTATTTGGGGGATTGCACCAATGATAAAGCCAACAATCTGTGATGGGAAACAAAAAAAAAAGAATACCTTTATTTAGAGACTTACAGAAAAACATCTAACATGAACTATTTCAGCCATTCCTAACAATCAGTATTCTGCTTAAATAAGATTTGAGACATGAGAGAATAAGTACTATAACTATTGCAGTCTAGATCCAACAACATCCTTCCTAGAAACAAAAAGGGAAATAATAGAAAATTGTTGAAAGAAAAAAAACACAAAAAAGTTGTGTTTGCTAATGTGGCAATACATGATGCCTTATGTGACTTTTAGCACAGTATGTCCAAAGGTATCAAACTAATTCATGCATCCTCGCTTTCACATTCAAAAGTTCTATACTAAAAAAATATCTGTGGACAAAGACTTGTGCAGCCTATATTACTATATGTGCACGAAATATAAGTGAATGACAAACAGGGAAAACATGATAACAAGTTGTTTCCAACAAAAGGAACACTGTATCATACTGCTCCAAGGGTTGATGGCGCAAATATGGATTTGAAATTGAAGTTGCTTGAAATCATCCTGAAGTGGTGCTTAATTTTATCTGAGATCGGAACCTGGAAGAATACACCAAAACATTATTGTTACTGCACTTCTTGTTCTATGACAAATGAAAAGAAAGAAAGATAGAAGATTATATGACTTATATTGAATATTATTGTACTCAATGATACATGTAGAATGGACTGACCATACTTTAGGAAATTCTCTTACGTATAGGAGATCAGTCATGAACTCTATAAAAGCAAATAAATTGAGATAATAAAAGCAAAGATGCTTGGTGGGATTATATTAAGGATTCTGCATTCTTTAGATAATTCATTGAGGACTGGGATTTCAAATTACAAATAGTTTAATTTTTTAGGATTCCTTAGTTACATTTGTTTTCCTTTGTTTTTAGTACGCATTATTATGTTTCCTAAGCTACGTGAACTGCTAATTCTGCTGTCTAGCTTCAATTTGAACTCATTGTCTATCATACACTGGCTAAATTAAAAAAGAAAAAAAAAGTTAGAAACAAAAATTGATTTTCTCCCTGCACTGTTAACCCTTGTGTTTATTCATTGTGAAATAGGAACCCTGCATACCTATATTTCTTAATTAAAATGAAATTTACTGGAATAAGCATTATATATAAACTGGTCCTTTCTTATTGAGTTTTCTAAATGCAATTGCTAGTTATACAATGCCTGTAAAGAAACCTATTCTGAAATTATAATCAGTATATACAACAACAACAACCAAGTCTTTTCTCACTAGGTGGGGTCGACTACATGGATCAAACGACTCCATTGTGTCCTATCATAAATCAAGTCTTTAGAAAAATCATTCAAATCTAAATCTATTTTAATCGTTAAATTATAATCAGTATATAATATATTTTAAAAGGGAAGTTTGTAGCAACCTTCACTTTTTCCTCAGATTCTGTGTTAGGAAGCAGTATGGTATATGCATCGTCCATGGCGTCTTTTGCAGGATTAAGTGTTTCGGAATAATTGCCTGGGTGGGACTCTGATATCTCCCCTGAAGCCTTCAATTTGCTGGGGTCATCGCTAGTATTACCTTCTTTGTGGACTTTACTTGAGGAAATCCGCATTATGTTGTAAACATAAGACCATAAAAAAACAGCTCCAATCTAAAGTTCCCCAAATGAACCCCAATCCAGGAAATAAAAATAGAATCAATTAGAGCCAAATAACTAATGGTTTTGCTTTTCTTGGATAAATGCACACTATATCAGTACTTGTAACTTCAAAATTAACATCAGAAGAACTAATGAAGTTGCATACCGCCATAGAAAGTGAAGCATAAGCCATCCCATATTGATTGCAGAGATCAGGTTGTCCGAAAGGATTGCCTTTCTCTTTACATACTGCTGGGATAATGATTATAAGCAAGTTTCCTAGATTTCCTGTTCATATTAATCTAAAGATGAGTTCAACCAACAGATGCATCAGGCAGGGAATGATGATAAAGTTTGAAGCTTAGATGAAATTAATACATTCCAAATGTAATGCAGGCAGCAGGAGGCCACGAGTGCAAAAGATGTTTTATTAGTTTAAGTAAAACTTTCATGTGAACAATAAGCATTTAATTATCACTCAGAAACCCAGAATCGGGTGGCATAAACCTCATGTTTATGGAGCTCTTAGATAAGATTGTTTCCTAGGAAAACATATTTTAAGAATCTACAGAGCTGTGTAGAAAGAAAGCCTAGTCTTAGACAGAGGACCAAAATACAAAATAAATAGAAATATTGTGATAAGTTTGATCTCAGGGCAACATGATTCATATATACACATGAGCTCTAATATGATAAGACAGACTACAAAGCAGCATTTTCATCTTGATGATTTAAGATTTCTCAAATCCACTATTAAAGAATGAATTCATTGTCTACGTTTACTAAGTTATATAGCCAAGAAGGGTCTTCAGTATGTTATCAGCATGTAGATAAGAATCTAGTGAAAGCATTATACAGATTACATGTCTGACTTCCTGCATTCATTTATTTGTGCAGAGGAGGAGCCTACCTGCAGAACAACAACCCAATATTAGACCTTCCATGTGTTTGGGAGGCCTTGTTATTTTAATCAGAATCCATCCTAAGACCGAGCCTAATATGAATGTGCAAAGAATATTGACTGGCATGAACCACCTAAATGACAACCAAAAATGTAACAAATCAGTGAATTAAATGAAGCAACCAATCCTCAAATTAGAAGCACTGTTCATGGGTTGCCCCTGGATGTATTATTACAAATCATTACTCACAACAAAACAACACTATCAAAAGTAATCGTTTTGGCCAAACTGCTACCCACCAGTGAGGGATTAAACACATAGAATACGATCTGTCACAGAAAGAACACTGTTGTCAGTAAACAACATAGATAGAAATAAGACAAAAAAGATTAGCTTTCTGAAGCATTCAAGGAGTTACATGATTCACTTTCTTCCTTGCATCTTCTCCCAATATATTTATGTGATCCAGTGCAAGAAACAAGCCAAGTGCAGTAACAAGTAATACTTTGATCACTGGGAAAGAGGCAACACAAAAGAGCTGTAGAAACCCCATTATCACAGATCTTCCGACAATGTATGCTAATCCTACAGACAAAGAAAAGACTCGTAACAAAATATATCTGAAACAAAATAATGTTCACATAAAAAATAACAAAATAAAACCACTCTGATATTGAGAAACAGAGGACTTTTGTCTCATTCTATAACAATAAAAAGACCTCAACAGATGTCAAGACTTGGTAGAGTAGCAAAGAACACATTGAACGTGGAAATGAAGAAGAGAAAAACCATATGCAGTTCTGTAATTGGATCATAGACAACACATTCATGGATAGAAAAATAAAATAATATGAAAAGAAAAAGAAGAAGGCATAAATAAATGCTTAGATTAGATGGTTATGTAATCAAAAACTATAAACATAAATGGCTAGGCCAAAATGACGATAAATTGATAATTAAAATGTGTAGCACTGTAGCCATAAAAGCTAGCAACTACTTTCTTCCTACACTTTTAAACGAAAGATATACGGATAAAAAAATGTAACTGACATTGGTCTCCAGAAGATTAAAGGGGACTAATATATTATTATTTTTACTAACAGCAACCATTATGAAACTTTATGTTTTAACCAGAAAAAAGCTGAGCCATTCTTACTTTCGTTGATGGCTTGATGCTTCAACACATGCAACAAGAATGATTACGTAACGTGCTGGCTGTATTGTTACAGATTCCTTACCTATAAAAAGCTTCAAAAATTCCTCTATATCTTGTTGCGTTTATCGATATAGTGAAGGCAGAGGTAAACAAGAATGAAGAGGAAACTGGCAATGGTTAACTGTCATGAGAAGGAACATTACGTTATGCTATAGCAAAAAGGAGCATTTGGATAGAAAAGAAAGGAGAAAAAGAAAACAGGAAAAAAAAAGAAAAGAAGCAACCCATGTGATAAGAATGGAATAAAAAAGACGAAGTTATAATTAGCTGCGTATAAATTCGTCTTTCCACTAAAGACATTTTGTGTAATTACCAAAAACCTGAACCATTAGTCCATTAATCACAGGATTCTTTGACGTTACCTGAATGATTAACCTTCGGCTAAGGACGTGGAAAATTTTTAGCAGTAGTTGTAGAATTAAATTTGGCTTCGCATACGCATCTTAAAAATTTGAAACGTTGAGTAAGCAGCCACGATTTGACGCAAAAAACATTCTGCACATGCCTTGCTACTACACTACTACTATCAAGCTACAGCAGCAAACGACAGGGTTAGTAACAAAAAACAAAAGATATAATAAATAAATAAATAGGATGTATGTAACGCCAAATTTGGTGATGGTGATATTTTTGAAGGACATACAAAATAAAATTGAAACCATATCACAAAAACAAAAATAAAATAATCATATCTCGACAAGTAGAATAAACTAATTCAAAGATTTCGGTTTTGATTTGTGTTGGGACTCTCGCTAAGACTTGACAGGGGTCAATTTGGTACGGTGAAGAACCAATCACATTATTTATTTAATTAAAATATATTTAATTTTTTTATAAAATTATTTTATATCATAAAAATATTATAATTACATATAAAATAATTTAATATTTTAAACTAATTTAACATATAGTATAAAAATAATAAACATATTTAATTGTACACAAAATATTTTTCGTATAAAATTGAGGGTGACAAATTATTGGATGAGGTTTTAATATAATTTTATAAATAAAATTAATTCATTTTTTTACTCTTATTTTTATTAATATCCTTATTTGTTCATTAAAAATATTTTAATTTTTTTAACTCACCATAAATTTATATTATATATCATAAAAATACTACATCGCGATATAATTTAATTTAATATTTTTACACAAAAATATAATTAAAAAATTAAATATATTTAATTGTAAAAAAATATTTTCCAATTAATTTTTACCCACAAGTAAAATCACCCTAAAATATGAAAACTTCTCCTCCCTTAAATCTTTTGGTACAATATAATAATAAAACTGAAACCATATCTTCTATGCTTCTTTCATGAGACATTTTGAAATTACTCTTTGCGAGAATGCGAGCGCACCAGAGAATCAATGACGTTACAGCCAACAATTTTTGCCTAAAGGGTTGGATTGCTGTCTTATTCAAAAACTACAATCGGCCAATAATTTATTATTTACTTTTATTATTTCATTTAATAATTGACGGCTGAGGTAAGAATTTTATTAAAAGTAATGTTATATCCTTATGAAATATTTTTTAATAAAATTTCTTCCTTTTTTTTGGTTTTCTAAATATTCTAACTAGATACCCCTTCTAAAGAATATTATTTTTTTAAAGAGTATTATTTTCATTTTTTATACAAATAAATATTAGAATTGAACTCAAAATTACATCTAAGCGGAACTCTTTTAAATGATATTATTTTTATTTTTTATACACATAAATTTTGATATCGAACTCAAAATTACACGCTTAAAAGACCGATATCTTTCTATTTGGACTAACATATATTAGCAATAAATTTTTTAATATTTAATAAAATAAGTATTACAAAAGAAAAATATTTAATATATTAGAAATATGAAAAATTATTAAATATTTACTTTATTTAGTAAATTAAAATATTATTAGTAGGATGAATTAAAAGAATAATACAATTTTTTTAATTTTACTAATAAATTCCTTAAGAATATTTGTTAAAGAATAAAAAATAAGAAAGTATTAAATAAACTGTAAAACCTTTTAAGTTTTCAATTTATTAAATATTTATTTTTTATTTAATACTTTATATTTATTGATTTTTAAAAGTGTCTTTAGGATAGTAGTTAGACAAACCCAAATTTCTTTTATTAGTGTGCTCTTAGTGTTATGAGAGATGTTAAGGAATCAAAAATAACATTTATTATTTATCGTTAGATCATTTTAATTACTTAAAGAAGAAAACATTAAATATGTTTGAAGTTTTTAATATATTAATTACTTTTATATTTTATTTAATAATTTCTATTTTTATTCCTTAACATATATCTTAAGGATACATGCTAACAAAATCTTTTCGATAATTATGAAAATGCTTATAAAACTTATTAAGTATGTATGCTTATATTAACTTATTTTGTATTCAAAATAATTTATAATAAAAAACTCCTTAATAATTTTTTTTAAAGTTATTCTTTTCCTCAAAATAATCATTACCAAACATAATATAAGAGGATAATAAGATTATTCTTAATTATATCAGCACCAGTTTCATATTCCTTTTACACAAGAAAGTCTTTCCACATTCCAGTTACCTTCCTATATTATCTTGGGAAAATGACTCTTTCATACATATATGAACTAAAATGTCCAACTTCTTTTTTAAGTCAAACAAAAGTGTCTAAACATTTCTCTGATGCTTATTATCTTTGTATATCTTAAGTAACTTCTTCCTACTTGCCCATAAACAATAAATTTTAATTTTGATATATTTTATATTACTATTTAATTATCTATTATTATATTATCTCAAGAGTTTAACTTTTTATATAATTATTATAAAAATAATATCTATAATCATCACTTTAAAAAAATTTATCTAACTACAATTCTTAATTTAAAACTACGTAAATAATTACAATGTTTCAAAACGGTAATATAATTAAATTTAAATTGTTAAAATTAAGTTCAAAAAGGCGAAGACCCCTTTTTTTTGGGTGAATAAAAAGCCAGAAACTTTGCTATCATACATTTTGTTTCAAAATTGAATGGTAGACCAGATCAGACTATTAGCTGCCGGTTCATGCACCGATGCATCCATCACCTTATCCTGAATTAATAAATGGTAAGAGTAATCAACTTTTCTTTCGGTGGTCCAAAAGTCCATCTAACAAATCTGGTGCTTGTTCGTCACCACGTGGCATGGGTAAGTGCCAACAACCAAACAAAACAACTTATTATTCAATTTTTTTAGTTTTTAAGTGTATTTCTCACTAAATAGTTAACAGATTAATTTCTTATAAACAGTTAAATATTTAAATAATTTTTTAATAATATTATTTTATATATATATTTCTAAATAAAATTTAAAATTATATATTAAAAAAATTTAAATTTTTTACTCAAATTAATACATATTATTACTATTATTCAATTAATTTAATTACATGTGACAAAATATCAATTCCGGAAATTAAAAAATAAAAAATCCAATTTCGTATACCCTTTCAACACTGACAATGCATACGTACTATTTCCCTTTTTCTAATCTGTCATTTAATATAATTATTAATTATACCCCTCTAAACAAATTTATATTTCTTCTATTTTAAAATATATGTCATTTAAGATTATTATATACATATAAAAAGGCTATTAAATAACATTAATTATAAAAATATAATTATATTTAATTAAATCACCATCTATTGAAATACTTAAAATTTATTTTGTTAATGATTTTTCTTATTTTATTTAGTGAAAATACTAAAAGACAATAATAAAAGTAAATAAAATAATTAATATTTTATTGATTTCATAAAGTGCCTGATAAAATAAAACAACTCATTTTCTAAATTGACACATATTTCGAAACAAATAGAGTATAAAAATTAAGAAAATTATTAAAGAATGTTTATTATAAGAAAAAATAATTATATTTAATTAAATTAATTTGGTTAAAATATTCAAGATTTTATTATCTATATATTAATATTTTTTCTCACTTATTAATAATGAAAATAAAGCTTAAAAATTTAATGTTTCATAGCCATAGGTAAAAGTGAACAAAAAGGGCAACATGAATGAATTACATATTTTAGAGGATATTAATGAAGAGTTTTGTTAACGTGTATTCTTAAAGCACAAATTAAGGAATAAAAATAAAAAATAATTAAATAAAAAATAAAAATATTTAATATTTTAAAAATTCAAAAAAATATTTAATAATATCTTCTTAAAATAATTATGATGATTTAATAAAAAGCATTAAATATTATTTTTTATTTCTTAACATGTGCCTTTGTTAACCTAATAATATAAATAAGGAATTCAAGAATGAACCATGTGTTAGCATATGGTTCATAAAGTTTTCCCCCAAAATTTTCAAATAAACTAGAAATAGCACTCACAAAAATAGAGCATCATTTAAATGAGAATTGAAAAAGCACGAATACTTCAAAATAGTTGTAGTATCAGTATTGGGCACATTTTAGACATCATTGGATACTCTTAACTTGCATCTTATAACTTTTTATTTTTATTATTTAAATTATTGTTCCAATATAGGTGTGAAATACCACAATCATTAAATAAATTAATTATTTTGTATGTCTACAATAATTAATACAAATTTTTTAACATATTGATGTCTATTTAAATTTAGACTTTATCTTTTGATCATTTATCTAATACCTAAGATCATGCAAGTATGGCGCAAAACATACACTAAACATTAAGAACATTAAGAAAGAATAAAAAACAATAATTTGTTCATTGATAAAGGGAAAAATTAATTATTAAGCACAATAAAGTAAAGAACTTCATCCTAACCTTAGAAGAAAGGGATTTATTTAGTTACTCATAGCAATTAAAACATCAAGAAGATTAAAAGATAGAGAGACAACTATGAATCAATCTAAGAAAAATAGAAAATAAGAGTGGAAGAAGAAAGAACTATAGATATCTTCAATAAATGCCTTTTTTCCATTGATCTTGTCTCTAACCATTGTTCTTCATTCCTCTTGGCCTCTAATCTCCTCCCTTTGATATGTTATTAGCGCTCCTTTTATAGAGGATTAACCCTAATTGAGTTGTATTAGGACTTACCATTCCAATTTTGCCCTTAATAAGAGTGTCCAAGATGATTTAGGCTTTAAAAAGCTCAATTTGTGCCACACAAGAGCCCCCAATGTGGCCTAGGTTTTCCCACAGGGGGTGGTTTGGTATACTGTTTCGCTTTTCCTGAGACCCTCATAGCCTCGTGTGGCCTGACACTGGGAAGGTGTGACATACTAGTATGGCATTTCAGCAAAAGGTCAACACTCCAAGGGGAGTGTAGATTTCCAACTCACAAGAGCGTGCGTGTTGAGGTGGGTAGGTAGGTGTGTGACTCTTTAGAGCAAGATTTAGCCTTCGTGGTATTCACAAAAGTTGTAGTTCTCCTTCTTAGGTTTCTAAAGCCACTAGAATCACTTGATTTATATCTTCGTAGCTCATGTTACATCTACTTTACCATACAAAGGTGAAGAATTCTACGAATCTTGACTATCTTGACTCCAAGCTCAACTTCTTTGCAATGGACTCAAACAAATCTTCATAATTCATTTTGAAACATCTATGTTGAACTTGAAACATAGAGAAAGGCCAAACATAAATTACTAAGGATAATTTAATCATTAGTGGCATAAATCCTTATAAATCCATCTAAATCCATATTAGAACAAGCATAAGAATGTGTATTTCACACACACATCATATGCTCGGTGGATGTGGCCTTGACATATAACCCTCCAAGATTAGATGCCGGTCAAACTAAGAACTCATCCACACAAAGGGCCTGATCATATGAGTAGCAGATCTCTTGTTCCAATAGTTGAAAACATAACAAAGTTGTGGGGTACTTTGATGTGCAAGGCAAAGCAACGTGAAGGAGAAAGATTGGCAGTAAAGGTGGCATAGATGAGAAGCTGAAGAGAGATACGTGTATGGGTTCTTAGTTAGAACAAATAAATAAACAAGGATAGCTTACAAAGGAAGCATCCTCACGGACAAAAGTTCAAGGGAAGAAACTCAACGATCCACAAAGATATCTTAGTCCCAAAATGAGCTGAAAAATCAAGGCACAAGGTAAAACTGGGTCAGACCCATACATGTAAGGATGAGACAAGGCAAGATAGTGTGCACAAGTGTATTATGACTAAGCCAAGTCAATAACCTAGCCCAATATCATAAGTTATTTACCAATGGAGCACACCTGTATATAAGGACTCTTCAAAAGCCTATACTAGGCAATGTGGTACTTAAGCCTTAGGTAAAACACACACAATACACTCTAAGTTTGAAACACCCAAGACCTACTAAGTCTAACAATACCCTGTATGTTTCTAACTTAAAAGAGGAAAATGAGAATGTCACGCATTTATAAAGTATCCAAAAGGATTTGAACTTCACATTAGGAACAAATGGGTGACAACCCTATAGAAGTTTGGTAGAGAAATTTATTTGAACCTCACTTTTGAAATAAAGGTTGAAATACATCCAATAACCATACAACATTCTCAAGAGATCTGTTGCTCTTAATTATTTTGCACTTTAATGTCCTACGTCTTCTTGGAATATGAGAGCTCTAAACTTTATACCCAAAAGTCATAGGAGATGATCCATCTCCACTCTCACTTAAGTGTTATCAACTAGGAGTATGTTGTAGCAGATACCCAAACCTTACATAAAGGACTATAGATTCATTAAGAGCAAAGCTCAACCTATTACCCCATTGCAGTGGTACTGCTATACACCATAGAGAGGGACTCATCACAAATCATCTTATATGAATGGCTAAACAAATAAAGAGGCGATAATTCCTTTTGATGAAACTTATACATAATGACTTCATTTTATCACATTAAACCACCTTCATAGGATAGCCAATCACAGTAGTTTGGTGTCTGTAAGCCTCAAATAATAGATATTAGTCCCATACCCCTCGATGTCTCACTTACTAGCTTTCTAG
Source organism: Ormosia semicastrata (assembly GCA_029884595.1). Lineage (NCBI taxonomy): Eukaryota > Viridiplantae > Streptophyta > Magnoliopsida > Fabales > Fabaceae > Ormosia > Ormosia semicastrata. Next base: position 60,289,168 of record JAQQTO010000062.1, read on the forward strand.
CAAGTTCCTTGGTCAGAATATTGGTTAGGTTCTTCTCTGACTTCAAAAAACCCTTGGATATAATATTGTTCTCAATCAACTACCTCATAATATTATGTCTCAATCTCATATGTCAAATTTTCTTACTATAAATTTTGTTCTTTGCTTGAACAATAGCAACTTGGCAACCACAATGAATAGATACAGATTAAGGATATGAATCCTACTTGCATGGTAGACTTGACAATTCAAGTTTGTTTAGTGGATTGCTGGTGCGCTTAAAATACACTAAGAGCAAGTACACTCTATTGCCAAGTAATATACGACTTGAGTCCCAGTTATCGATCTCACGAAGAATAATTGGTAATTACTAGATTCGTTAAACTCTTTGTTATTCAGACAATCAAAAGTGTATGAAGAAATTCAAGTTAAAATCAAAATAAACAAATAAAGAAAAAAAATAATGAACAATTAAATAAGAAAAGATAATTAATGAAAGAGAGAATAGGGCGCAAGGTTCACTTGAATCCAATTATTCAGATTTTCTTTCAATTATGATCAAGGTAATTCTTTTACCAACATTCCCTTATTTGCTATTGAATCCTAATGGTCATGGATGAAATAATATTCTATTCCTAATTTAATTCACCTATTTGGTCATTTAGTTGAATTAATCAATAATGCATTAAGTTTCAATTCAAGAGATGAATTAACATACTGTCAATTCCATTGGTAGGATAAATCGATGTTTGGTCATTCACTAATCTAATCCTAGGCTTACCATATAGATCCACACATTGAATGCTGATGGTCACCGGTCAAACAATGAATTAACACATGCCAAAAGTGATCAAATTCTGACAAAAATACAAGCAATATGATAAACCAAAAAAGAAATTGCTATAATCAAATTAGAAATCAAATCCAAATAATAAGGAAACAAGATCCCCTATAACCCTAGCTATGGGTTTAGCTACTCATGTTCAATAAAAATAAACTCATATCAGAATACAAACCCATGAAAAAAAAATCCAAAGAAAAGGGAAACTCAAAAAGAAAGAGAAATCAAAACCCCTTTAATAGATATTAAGATCTTCAAGCCTTCAAGAATCCTCCTTTAAGCCTTCCTCTAAGGTCTGCTATCATAAAACAACTCTCAAGATTAGGAATTTTCTGTGTAATGTGCTCCATGTGTTCCGTGGCATAACTTTTCCTATTTAATGAAAATCACGTCTGCTGTTACGCACTCAGCGCCTAGGCGCCCAGTTCTGAGCGCTCAAGCGCTCAATCACTTAAGTCAGTACGCGCGCTGCTACACGTTACGCACTCAGGTGCTGAGACACTAAATCACCATTGCTGCATACGCTTTGGGCGCTCAGGCGCCCCAACACCAGCGCTCAAGCGCTGGTCACCTGGTGAAATTTCTTCTTTTTCTTGTTCCTTTGAACGTCCAGCCTTCTCTAAGTGTAATTACCTGACAAAAACACACAAAACACTTGATAAAAACACAAACAAATAAAACTAAAATATATCAAAACTTATGAACTAAATTCAATAAAAATAAATAAAAAGAATATGAAAAACTAAGGAATTAAACCATAAAAATATGACATGTTGACGATTTATCAACTCCCCCACACTTAAGCTTTGCTTGTCCTCAAGCAAAGAATAGGAGTCAACAACAAGATCAAACTCAACATCAAAAAATATGAATCAAAAGAAAATTTCACAATTAAAAGAAATTCAAGTTCAACAATCAAATCCAATCAAGCAAGATCATTTAACACTTAAACAATTAGAGGTTTGAGTCTAACTTGCAACTGTTCTCTTCATCAAACATCTGAGATTACTCATCTTACCATCGCTCAAGTATTTAAAGGACAAAGAGATCACTCAAATTTCTCTTAAAAAAATGCAATACCATAGGCTTGCTTATCAATCTCATTTCCACTTAGGTTCACATACAACACAAGAATCAAAAGGACTTTTCTTTGGTTGTAACAGGGTCAATGGTATAATGGAAGGTAGGAAGAAAGGATAAAATAGGGTAAAGAATGCTCATGAATAAATCAATACAAAGCAGAATTAGGTTGAAAAGATGACGGATAGAACATGATGCACAAGAATATAACAACTTCCCACTTTCAACCCAATATTTTCATTATTTTTCACTAACAATTCTTTTCTTTTCTTTCTTTTTCATTTTTTACCCTTTTTTTCAAACTTTTTTTTTATTTCAACCCTTGAAGACAAAAGCAACTTTTCAAAACTTTTCAATCAACACATCAATTACTTCAAAGAATTCAACTTGATTATTCAATTGGGTATTCAAAGAATCAATTTCAGGCTCAAATGGGACAACTAAGAGGCTATTTAATCAATGTAACTCTGGAAGTCAAGAAAGAATTAAGCCTAATTGCCTTAATCATATTCAAGTATGCATATGAATCATTAAAACCTTAACAAGATATCAAAGCAAGTTCTAGCACACATCAATCAAGGGAAAACTCACTCTAGAAGAAAAAAAAATCCAATCATTAAGGCTCAAAACTCATTTTCTAGCTAGAGTTAATAAAGAGAACAAAAATAAGCAGACATGACTAATTTCCAACTAAAGATGCTAAATTTCACTTTTCTTCATTGAAAAAAATTGCTTCACACATTATCAACCCATGATCAATGGAATACCCTTTAAAAAATATATTTCTATCAGTTCAGAAAAAATCAAGAAATCAACACACAATTCCAACTTAATTACTAGCAATACTCAAGTGCTCATAAAAAATTTTTTTTATTACAAAAATTGTAAAAGTACCCCCCACAATTAAGATAAACATTGTCCTCAATGTGAAAGAAAAAGAAATAAAGGGGATAAAGAAAAAAATAACACAACCTGATGGACAATGACAAGTAAAGGAGAAGCACAAGAGTCAACGCAACAACACAATCTGAAAAAAAAAATTCCAAAACACAAGAGCAAAATCTAAAAGAAAAACAAAAATAACAAAACAACTAAAATAAAATAAAGAAAAAAGAAACACAGGTTACCTCCTGTGAAGTGCTTGTTTAACGTCATCAGCTCGACGCTACCTTTTTTAGATAAATCAAGGTGACTTAAAGCAGGAGAAATAGGAGGACGTCTTTTTCTTTTCAAAATAATTCTTCCTCCCTTCAACAATGGTCTTGGGATTGCTTCCAACCGAATTGTGAACTTGACAAGATTTTGACTATCCCAATTACACCTTAACTCCACTAGGCCAAGATGGTCGCACTCGATCAACAGATGAAGAACCAATCTGTGAAGAAGCATGAATCTTAGGAGGACCTTTATCTGTCTCAGTAGCTTGACTGTCCAAAAGATCAACATTAACACTGTATGATGGCAGGGTGTCTTTGATAGCTAAGGTTTCCTGCTTCTTAGCTTGAACAAAATTAATAAGGGCATGTAGATTTGACATTGGAGAAGATTTAGCCTCACTAAAGACATTAATGGTCACAAAATCTCCATCCACTCTCAAAATGAGCTCACCCCGAGGTACATCAACCACAGCTCCAGACGTGGCTAAAAATGGTCTTCCAAGAAAGAGAGGAATATTAGTATCATTTTCCATATTGAGCACCACAAAATCAACTGGGAATATAAATTTATCCACCTTCACCAAAACATCCTCCACCACACCACGCGGGTAAGTGATGAATCTATTAGCCAACTGTAGTGAAATGTTGGTGGGCTTCGGTTCCTGCATTCTCAATTTCTTAAACACAGAGAAATGCATCAAATTAACACTAGCACCCAGATCACATAATGCCTTATCAAAATAAGAGTTACCAATAGTGTAAGGAATAGTAAAACTCCTGAGATCTTTCAATTTCGGGGGTAAATTCTTTGAGAGAATAGCAGAGTACACCTCAGTTAGAAAAATCATTTCAAATTCCTCAAGTTTGCGTTTCTTTGTAAGTATTTCCTTTAGAAACTTCGCATACTTGGGCATTTGAGAGACGACTTCAACAAACGGAATATTAATTTATAATTTCTTGAATATCTCTAAAAATTTGGCAAATTGCTGATCTGAGATTGTTCTTGAGCCTCTGAGGGAATGAGATCTTATCATATGGAGATGGTTCATAAACTGCACTCTGCTCTCGATCCTTCTTTGTGTTCTGCCACTTTGGTGCTTTATTCTTAACCTCTCTTTCTTGATTGACATCTTCAATAAGGACATCTTTAGTTTCCTTCTCATCATCATGCACAGACTTAACAAGAGTATCTCCAAGCTTTGGCATTTTCTTCTTTTGAGAGGACTCTTCAAGTTCCTTACCACTTTTAAGGAAAATTGCATGGGCCTGTTCCCTTGGATTAGTATTAGTAGTGCTAGGCAATGTCCCTGGTGCCCTCGCTGTCATCAATGTAGTCAGCTGACTAACCTGAGTCTCCATGTTCTTCATTTTGACATCAGAATTCTGCATGTACTTCATGACCAGATCTTCAAAACTTAGCTTCTCTGCAGGTGCTTGGAAACCAGGAGGTGGTGGTGGAGCTTTCTACTAATTCTGCTGATAGCCTTGCTGATTTTTTCATTTGAAATTCGGGTGGTCCCTCCAACCAGGATTGTACGTATTCGAATATGGATTGTACTACTGCCGGTTGGAATTACTAACAAAATTAAATCCTTCAGGCTTGGGGCAAAAGGACTACTAACTTGACAATTTGCACCTGTATGACCCTGTCCTCCATATGCCTCACAAATGATAGGTGGGGCTGCACTATTTGTCACCATCAAAATCTCCATCTTCTTGGTCAAAGCTTCCAATTGACTCAGAATTGAGTACAAGAATCAACAACATGTACATCTGCTTGTTTCTTAGGAGCCTGGCGCTCATTCTGCCACTGATAATTGTTCAGCGCCATTTCTTCAATTAATGTTTGGCTCTCAGTAGGTGTTTTCCTCCATATAGTACCTCCCGCAGCAGCATCAATGAGTGAATAGTTTACAGGCGACAAACCACTGTAAAAAGTCTAAACCTGCTGCCATACAGGAAATCCATGATGTGGACATCTTCTCAACAACTCTTGAAAGTGCTCTCAAGCTTCATAAAGAGTGTCCATTTCAAACTGCACAAAAGAAGATATATCATTCCTTAACTTAGCAGATTTAAAAGGAGGAAAATACTTAGCCAGAAACTGTTGTGTCAGTTGATCCTATGTAGTGATGGAACTCCTTGGTTGTGACGTTAATCATTAGCTTGCTCTGTCCCTAAGAGAGAAAGGAAAGAGTCGCAATCGGATTACATTATCTGTCACCCCATTATACTTGATAGTATCACACAACTGCAAGAAGAACGACCAAATCGATTAGGATCATTTGAAGGCAATCCACCAAACTGAATTGAATTCTGAATCATGGAGATCAATGCTGGTTTGATCTCAAAATTATTAGCCGCCACAGCTGGTCTTATAATACTTCCTCCATACCCTTCAGTAGTGGGCATAGAGTACTCAAACATGATTCGCTCTGCTGGGATAGCTCTTTCTTCACAGTTGGCCTCAACTACTGGTTGCCTCTCCATCCTGCTTATGTCTTCTGCTACAACTACAAAAAAAGTCTGTTTCTTTAACCTGCGAGCTGTTTTCTTAATTCTAGATCAAAAGCCAAATTAAGAAACTGAGATCGAGTAAGTATAAACAAAAATAAGAAGAGAAAAATTAAATAAAAATAAAATAAGAAATAAAAAAAAATAAAATATAAACAAAAAAATGAAAAATTAATTAAAAATAAAATAAAACAAAATAAAATAAAATAAAAAAAAAAATAAAAATAAAATAAGGAATAAAAAAATGGCGTCTAAATTAACTAGAGCTTTTTGCTTCTAATATTACTAAACTTATTCTCTGACAACGGCGCTAAAAACTTAGTGCGCGTAAAATACACTAAGAGCAAGTGCACTCTATCGCCAAGTAATATAAGACTTGAGTCCCAGTTATCGATCTCACGAGAAATAATTGGTAATTACTAGATTCGCTAAACTCTTTGTTATTCAGACAATCGAAAGTGTATGAAGAAATTCAAGTTAAAATCAAAATAAACAAATAAAGAAAAAAATAATGAACAATTAAACAAGAAAATATAATCAATGAAAGAGAGACTAGGGCATAAGGTTCACTTGAATCCAATTATTCAAATTTTTTTTCAATTATGATCAAGGTAATTCTTTTGCCAATATTTCCTTATTTGCTATTGAATCCCAATGGTCATGGATGAAATAATATTCTATTCCTAATTTAATTCATCTATTTGGTCATTTAGTTGAATTAATCAAGAATGCATTAAGCTTCAATTCAAGAGATGAATTAACATACCGTCAATTCCATTGGTAGGATAAATCGATGTTTGGCCATTCATCAATCTAATCCTACGCTTACCATATAGATCCATTCATTGAATGTGGATGGTCACCGGTCAAACAATGAATTAACACATGCCAAAAGTGATTAAATTCTGACAAGAATACAAGCAATATGATAAACCCAAAAAGAAATTACCATAATCAAATTAGAAATCAAATTCAAATAATAAGAAAACAAGATCCCCTATAGCCCTAGCTATGGGTTTAGCTACTCATGTTCAATAAAAATAAACCCATATCAGAATACAAACCCATGAAAAGAAAACCCAAAGAAAGGAAAACTCAAAAAGAAAGAGAAATCAAAACCCTTTTAATGGAGATTAAGATCTTCAAGCCTTCAAGAATCCTCCTTTAAGCCTTCCTCTAAGGTTTGCTATTGCAAAACAACCCTCAAGATTTGGAATTTTCTGTGTAATGTGCTCCATGTGTTCCGTGGCGTAACTTTTTCTATTTAATGAAAATCACATCTGCTGTTGCGCACTCAGCGCCTAGGCGCCCAGTTCTGAGCGCTCAAGCGCTCAATCACTTAAGTCAGTACGCGCGCTGCTACACATTGTCGCTCAGGCGCTCCTTCTCAGCGCTCAGGCACTGAGACACTAAATCACCATTGCTTCATACTCTCTGGGCGCTCAGGCGCCCCAACACCAGCGCTCAAGCGCTGGTCACCTGGTGAAATTCTTCTTTTTCTTACTCCTTTGAACGTCCAGCCTTCTCTCAAGTGTAATTACCTGACAAAAACACACAAAACACTTGATAAAAACATAAACAAATAATACTAAAATATATCAAAACTTACGAACTAAATTCAATAAAAATAAATAAAAAAATATGAAAAACTAAGAAATTAAACCGTAAAAATATGATATGTTGACGATTTATCAACTTCTAAGGGACAACCCCACTTGCTAGCATAAACACATAGTCAGTGGTTGATTTTTATTTATCATAGTCAAAAATCTAGTTTATAACTATATACCTTCCAAAATTAAAGGATAATCAAAATATACCAAACCATAATCTATAGTGCCTTTTAAATATCTCAAATTCTATTCAAAGCAATCAAATGCATATCACAGAATTATGAGTATATCAACTCAATCTATTAACATATGCAATATCAAATCTAGTATAATTCATCAAGTACATAAAACTACCAATGATACAAGTATATTCAATTTGTGATACACTATCACCATTATTTCTCACAAGATACAAACTAGGATCAAAATGTGTAGAAATAGGTGTGTAATCAAAATATCCAAATTTTTTTAGCATGTTTTCAACATAATGTGATTGAAACAAAGTATAACTATCATCCTTCTTAAGTAATTTAATACCAATAATAACATTTGAAACACCCATGTCTTTCATGTCAAATTGAGAAGGAAGAAAACTCTAGTATCATTCACAATATCTAATGATGTTGCAAAGATTAACAAGTCCTTGACATATAAGCAAATAATCACACCAACACCATTATCAAATTTGTTATATATGTATTTATCTGACTCATTAGTCACATATCCATTAGATATCATGACTCTATCAAATTTCTCATGTCATTGTATTGGAGCTTGCTTCAAACCACAAAGAAGTTTGACAAGTTTGCTTACCTAGTTCTCCTTATCCTTAGTCACATATCTTTTCAATTGTTCCATGTAAATCTCCTCTTCAAGATGATTAAGGAATGAAATGTTTACATCCATTTGATGCGCAACAAGTTTATGTATAAAAATAGCAAATAAAACTCTAATGGATACAATTCTAATTACAAGAGCATCTATGTCAAAGCAATCATTATGTTTCTGTTGTTTATAACCTTTGGCTACAACCAACCTGGCCTTATATTTATCAATACTACTTTTGGTTTTAATTTCTTTTTGAACACCTATTTACATCCAATATGTTTTATCTTAGGAGACAAATCTACTAATTCCCAAGGATGATTAGCCATAATATATTCAACTTCAACATTTATAACATCTTTCCAGAAAAGGAGTGTTAATAGAATTAACATCATCATTATAAGTTAAAGGGTTATTGAACACAAGATAAGTGTAGTAATCATCTCCAAAACTAGTTTCTTTCCTAGTTCTTTTACTTCTTCTTAATTTATTGTCATGCTCATCAACAACATCATCATACATATCAAGTGAGTCAACAACATGCTTCTCTATAACTTACATAATAAACACATGCTCAAAGAATGATGGGTTACAAGATTCAATAATAGAATAATGTTCTAACACATCGCTTTTCACAACAAGAATCTATTTGCAGTACTATTTTGAGCATAACCAGTAAACACACAATCACAAATTCTAGAACCAAGCTTGCTCTTATTAGGGTCCGAAAACATAACCTTAGCTAAACACCTCCATACTTTCAAGTGTCCTAAATTAGGAACCAAAGTTCTTATGTTGTTTTACTAAGTTTTTTTTATATGAAACTCTATTTTGTATATAACAAACTGAAAGAATAGCTTCCCTCAACATTAAAGTAGGTAACCTGGAACTGACAAGCAAAGCATTCATCATTTCTATAAAAGTTCTATTCTTTCTTTATGTTATACCATTAGATTTGAGTGAATAATGGGGAGTTATCTCAAACATTATTCCATGTTGTTCACAAAAATTATTGAAAAGATTATATTCGTATTCCTTACCTCTATCCATTCTTAACCTCTAAATTTTTCTACTAAGTTGCTATTTTACCTCATTTTTATACTTTATGAATATTTCACAACCTTCATCCTTAATTCTTAAGAAGTAAGTGTACCTACAATTGTTTTTGTTTTGGTACATGGTGTGTTGTCGCAGGTAACCAAAAATAAAATTTATACTCCTAAAAATACATGTAGTAGTGCGAATAAGGATTGTTCCCACGAAGAGTATCTAGCCTAGTTTTATATTACGTGAACGTGAATGGGAGTATTTTGAGTATAACAAAAATAATTTTAAGAAAAATAACTAAGGAATAATTCAAATTAAATTATCAAAATTAATCAAAAGAACAAACATTAGTCTAAGTCAACATCCACTATCGAAATTTTACAACTGGTCATTGATGCAAATATATATCAATTCACACTTTGAATATTTACCATTGAAATTATTTTTCTATCTCTCCTTAGTCGTAGTTAATTAGAAAATAAGTGATCTGTAACGCCCCTTTTTGGGAGAAAACGTCACATTATCATTTACAATGCGAAAAATAAAAATAATAAATTAAGACCCAGTTCTTTTGATTATGATTAAATTTACCTGGTTAAAGCTGCATAAATAAAATGGCGATAATTTTTTTTTTGTTATAATAATTAATAAAATGTAGTGACGAAACATAAATGACAATAAAGAGCAAGACAGAAGTAAAGCATACATTTGATCAATATTGCATATTCATATATATATATATATATATATATATATATATATCAAATCTATTTAGTTACAAAACCCAATGTACAAAAAGTAAAACTACACCTGCCCAAAGGATTATACATATATATCCCCAAGATATCAGAAGTATACAGCTCACCAAAATAAAGACATTAGGCCCCCAAAATAAAACATTGGTAGTCATCAGTAGCTACCAGCAATATCAGTCCCTCAGATGAGGAGGAATCGTGGCGAGATCCTCTTTAGGGTCCTCCGCGAGATCCTCCTCGGAATCCTCCTTGGGATCCTCCTCGGGGTCTTCCTCATCCGAGGAAACCCACATAGGAGCCACTGAATGACGGGCCAGGGCCCAAGAAGTGGAAACAAAAGAATCCTCTTAGGGGGTGTAGTAGCGATCGCCCCACATTTCCTAAATGGGCAAGTAGAACTCTAAGCACACACTGACGCTGCCTGTGAAGATGGGCAGATCATGACGCCTTCAAGCTAGTGAAATCGACACCTCTCCCTCGTAGATAAAATGCTTAGAATTTAGGTTGATGTATGGCCCTCTGAGGAAGGTCATACGTACATAACCTAGAAATCCATGTAGGCGTGCCGCCATGATCCAACCGTATATGTTAATTACGATCAGGCCTAAAGCCAGGGAAATTGGGAGCTCCAACCTCCTTGTCGTCGTCTTCGATGGGACACAATATACAGATAGAAAATAATAAAAATATAGAAAAGAGGTAAGACATCCTACCATCATTACCAATTATAGCAGCAAGAAAACAGAACGGCGCAAGGTGCCCACAGAGCATTTCAAAATAATAATCATAAGCATTAAATAGTAGAAGTAGACAATTGAGCAGTTCTAGGCAATTATATATATCACTAATACAACAATTCTAATTATAATAATAATTAGATGCCAAATAATACATGGACTCACTATGCACATGCGTACAAAGTCAAAATCCTACTCCATGGAGCAAGAAACAAACAATCGGAGAGAAAGATCAGGAGACACGTCTGCAACTCAACTGCCGCAGCCAAAGTGCTATAATTCATCAGTTTATCCATGTGCACATCAAGGCATTGTACAGGCAGTCTACGCTAGATCACGATATAGGACAGTGCCCGGTCAAGATCGTCGGTGCGTTTGCATCGGTTTGCCCCACGGACAGAAGAGCTACCAACTATCCATTGCGAGGTACCCGCACCCCGACGCCCCCATGGTCAACAATATGACCTACACTAGTCTACTCGCACCCGCACTAAGGTGTGTTCACCTCCTAGGCAATTCGGCCTTAACAACAGTCCAACGAACTTTCACAATGCATGACGACTCAATGCATAATCATGTATGTTTATCATTACATGCTTGTCCACAATACGCCATAATTGGCCAAACTGAGTATCAACACATCATTGGTCACTCACATGGACCCACAATATCATAATATTAGAATTAAATAAATTAATACATTTTTAAAGTTTATTATGAATTCTTACTTAAATTTAGCTTTTTTTACAAAGTTCGTCTCTAGAGGAATTCTCTTAATTAATTAAATTCTCTAATGTAATTTATTCTCATACACTTAGAATGTTATTCTAAAGGTCTCAAAGTCTCACACTTTCTTGTTCTTTTCCTAATTAAAATTACCCTAAGTCTTATGATAAATTTCATTTTTGGTTCTTTAAAATTTATGAATCTCAAAGTATATTCAAATCTTCCAATTTGCTAATTTTTCCATCCTATTACCAATAGTTTAATCACTTGATTATTTAGGTTCCAAGGTTACCCAAAGTTGCATAATCAGGTCCTAAATGGCCCTAGAGGCCGTGGCCTCCCTTCCAAATTTTTCATTCCATTAATTTCATATTGTACACTTGATTAATTATGTTTTTTATTTGTTACAATTGTTCACAAAAAACCCCAATTTTGGGCCCCCAAAACCGTAGCCATTCAAAAGAGAATCCAAAATTATTTCCTTCCATTTCATGCTTTCCAATCCATACAAATATATCAATATACACAACTAATTAAACAAATGACTTAAACAAATTAAGCACAACATATAATCATGCCAATCATGCAAACAAAGAATAACCCTCAATAGGGTTTTCTCACAATCAATCACAAACAAGGTTTCTTATTGCTAATAGAGGTTGAGGAGGAGTGTCTTCCTCTTACCTAAGAGAAGAAAACAAGAGAAACCTCCTAGAGCTGCTTGTAATTTTTGAATTTGGTACCTCCAAGAACCCTAAAACTTCAATCTCATTAAAATAGCACCAATGCTTAAAAAATAAGGTATAGGTGGTCACAAAGGAGACCATAAAAATGAAAATGGGTAAGAGAAAGTGAAGAATCAAGAAGCTTACCCAAAAGCCCTAAGCTTGAAGCTTGAAGAAAATGGTGAAAATGAAAGCTTTTCAAAGAATCACCAATTAGAGAAGTGTTTAGAAAATGGAGAGGATTAAGAAAATGTATTTGGTTGAAATTTTTGTGATGGATGAGGCACAATGGGGCTGGTGGCCGTGAGGTTCCTTAAAGAGAAGGAGGAGAAAAAGCTTGAAAAGGATGAAGGTAGAGAGAGAAAGTGCATAGGAAAAATGAAAGGTGCTTTTAGTTTTTTGAAAATAATGTGATGTAATTAATTTTTGTGAAGCACAAATTTCCCCCCCGAATTAGGTGCTGCAACCATGAGTGAGAGGGAGGAGAGAGGAAGTGAGTAGCTTCCTTGGGAAACTTGGAGGAAATTTCCTAGAAGCTTCCTTGAGAAGCTTCGCGCGTTTCTCAATAAAGTGTAAAGTAAGCTTATCTCTTTAATTAAATACTCTTGAACAGATGATTAATTACACTGTTAGAATTATTTTTTCAGTGAATAAAAGTTACAGTTAATGAAAATAATATTTTATTATTCATTAGATAATTTTATGATACAGCGATTTTATTTATTAGATAAAACCTCAAAAAATGTAAACTTCCCAAATTGTGCCCGACCTCAGGTTTAGTAATATCCCTCGTTGACAGGTCGACAGTTCAAGGTTTACCAGCCTCAGGGAAAACATTTCGTTATCCCGGCTCCGCTCAGTGCGTACGTAAAACGAGAAATATACTAAAATATTCGATATTTTCAAAAAAATCCACAAACATTCTTAAAAATCACAAATATTAGAAAATGGATATTTGTCATGAAATAAACAATTTTTCAGGGCATTTGACTGACTCTGCTCAGTGCACACATAAAACGAGAAATATATTAAAATATTCAGCATTTCCGAAAAATTTCAGAAAAATCTCCAAAAATCACGAATATTGAGAAATGACTATTCATGATGAAACAAATCATTTCTGAGGTGTTACACTGACTCTGCTCAGTGTGTACGCAAAATGATAAATATATTAAAATATTCAACATTTTCAGAAATTTTAAAAAAATTCTCAAAAATTATAAATATTATAAAATAATGATTAATGATAAAATAAATAATTTTTGGGGTGTTACAACTCTCCCCTTCTAAAAAGAAATTTCGTCCTTAAAATTTTCATACCTTAGAATGGTTATGGGTATTGCTCCTTCATCTTGTATTCCAGCTCCTAAGTTACATCTTCAGTTATTTCGTTCCAGACTACCTTCACCAATGAGATCTCCTTGCCTTTTAGTTACTTTATCCTTCTATCCTCAATTCTTACAAGAGGTGCCTCATAAGTTAAGTTCTCTTTTAATTGTACTATATCTAGTGCTATGACATAACTTGGGTCAGGAAAGTATTTTCGCAGTTGTGACACATTGAAGACATTGTGAATTTTTGAGAGGAAAGGGGGTAAGGCTATTTGATAGGCTACTGGACCTACTCGGCGAATAATCTGGTATGGTCCAAGAAATTTTGGTGTGAGTTTTTTAGATTTCAAGGCCCGGCCTACCCCAATCGTAGGTGTGACTTTCAGAAATACATGCTCACCTTCCTTAAACTCAAGAGGTTTTCTTCTTTTGTCTGCATAACTTTTTTGTCGGCTTTGAGCCGTCCTCATCTTCTCCTGAATCATCTTAACCTTCTCGGTCGTCTGCTGTATAACATCTGGTCCAATAATAAGGCACTCGCCATCTTGGTACCAACATAAAGGCGTTCGACACTGCCGTCCATACAAGGCCTCATAGGGTGCCATCCCTATGCTTGAGTGATAACTATTATTGTAGGTGAATTCTATCAACGGTAGAACGTCATCCCAACTTCCAGTCTATTCTATGGTGTAAGCTTTAAGCAAATCCTCCAGTGATTGGATTGTCCTCTCCGATTGGCCATCGGTCTGTGGGTGATAAGCAAAACTTAGACGTAACTTTGCCCCTAATGCTTCCTGTAGACTCTGCCAGAACTTTGAAGTAAATCTCGGATCCCTATCTGACACAATACATGTTGGTACATCGTGCAGTCTAACAATTTCTCCAATATACAGCTGGGTCAGTTTCTCCAGTTTGTACCTTATGTTGATCGGGAGAAAATATGCTGATTTCGTGAGTCGGTCCACGATTATCCATATCGAGTCATGACCTTTTCTTGCCCTTGGCAAACCCACTACAAAATCCATTGCAATGTTATCTCACTTCCATTTAGGAATAGAAAATGGTTGCAACAATCTCAGTAGTCTTTGATGTTCCATTTTAGCTTTCTGACAAACTAGACAAGTCGATACACGTCTAGTGACGTCACTCTTCATTCCATGCCACAAAATAACTTCTTTAAGTCCTGATACATTTTTGTTATGCCCGGATGCATACTCAGCTGACTTGTGTGAGCATGGTCGAGAATATACTCTCTAAGCACTTGGTCACGGGGAATACAGACTCTACCTCAAAATCTCAAAATTCTGTCTGTCCGTTCCGCAAATGCTGTTTCATTGCCTTGCTTCATTTGCTCTCTCACTTCTTATAAGAACTTGTCAATCTTCTGCTTTTCCTATATGTCCTCCATCAGCTCACTTGAGATAGTAACCATATTCATGCAAAATTTTCTCAGTTCTAACTCCATAAAAGACCATACATCTCTGAACTGCTCTACTAGATCCTTTTCCTTGATCATCAGGGCAAAGACACTGATCATCTTTCTGCTTAAGGCGTCTGCCACGACGTTTGCCTTGCCGGGGTGATACAGAAGTTGGAAATCGTAGTCTTTCAGGAACTCCAGCTACCTTCGCTGCCTCATGTTTAACTCCTTCTGATCGTACAAATACTTCAGGCTTTTGTGATCACTAAAGATGTTGAACGTCACTCCATAGAGAAAATGCCTCCATATCTTCAGAGCGAAAACCATAGCCGCTAACTCTAAGTCGTGCGTCGGGTAATTCTTCTCATGCATTTGTAATTGCCTTGAAGCGTAAGCCACCACTCTTCCATGTTGCATAAGCACAGATCTTAGTCCTTGGTATGAAGCATCACAATACACCTCAAACTGTTCATTCGGATCGGGTAGCACTAACACTGGTGAGGTAGTCAGTCGATTCTTCAACTCTTGGAAACTCTGCTCACAGCTGTCGGTCCACTCAAAAGCTTAGTTCTTTCTTGTAAGTTGGGTGAGAGGTCCTACAATTTTGGAGAATCCCTCAATAAACCTCTGGTAATATCTGGCCAAACCCACGAAGCTACGAATCTCTGTTACCTACTTAGGTCTTTCCCATTGCAGCACTGCCTCCACTTTCGATGGATCCACCGCAATCCCATCCTTCGAGATTAAGTGACCCAAAAACTTAACTTCTTCCAGCCAAAATTCACATTTCGATAGTTTGGCATACAGTTCTTTCTCCTTCAGAATCTGAAGAACTATACTGAGGTGTTCAGCATGGTCCTCCTGATTTTGAGAGTATACCAGAATGTCATCAATGAAGACCACAACGAATCTATCTAAGTAAGGATGAAAGATTCGGTTCATGTAGTCCATAAAGATAGCCGGTGTATTCGTCACGCACGGCATCACGAGATATTCGTAATGGCCGTATCAGGTACGAAAAGCAGTCTTGGGTATATTCTCCATTTTCACTCGTATCTGATGATACCCAGATCGCAGGTCGATCTTCGAAAATACCACTGCTCCCTTCACTTAGTCCATTAAATCATCAATTCTTAGGAGTGGATATTTATTCTTGATGGTCACTTTCTTTAGCTGTTTATAGTCTACGCACAACCTTAATGAACCGTCTTTCTTTCGAACTAGCAGTACTGGTGCTCCCCAAGGTGACACACTCGGTCTGGCAAATTACTTTTCCAAAAGCTCCTTTAGCTGCTTCTTAAGCTCAGCTAATTCTGTTGGTGCCATCCGATAAGGTGCTATAGACACGGGACTAGCTCCCGGTACAAGGTCAATAGCAAATTCTATTTCTCGTGCCAGTGGTAAGCCAGGCATATCCTCAGGAAAGACTTCGGGAAACTCATTCACCACTGGAATTATGTTCACATCCACCTCACTCTCGACTTTCAAAGAAGACAGTAGTATGTATCCGTGAGCTCCTTCTTTCAAGAGAGCTTGAACTTGGTTAGCCGTCAGAAGTCTAGAATCGTCATCTATGGGAAAAACTATGATTTTTCTTGAACAATCTAATAGAACATGGTTGGAAGACAACCAGTCCATCCCTAAAATTATATCTAGTTGGGAAAGGGGTAAACAGATCAAATCGACAGAAAAGATTCAACCTTCAACAATTAATGGACAATTTAAACAAACTTTGGTAGTAACTACCGGTTTATCAGTGGGGGTAGAAACAATTAAGTCAAAAGGTCAGGTAGACACTGGTAAACCAAGTAGTAGCACACAGTTATAAGATATGAAAGAATGGGTTGCCCCAGAGTCATACAGTGCAATTAAAAGGTTACCTTCTATGGTGCTTTCCCCTTGAATCAAGTCTTCAAACTCGGAGGCTTCAGCTCTGCTCATAGTATAAACTCGCCCTCCTGCTTGTGGTTTCTTGGCTCTTGCAGCATTGATTGAAGGTTCAGCCTTTGCTTGATTGCAGTCTCAGGACACGTGGCCCAGTTTGCCATATTTGAAGCAGATGATCCCCTTCATAGTGCAGTCCCTCATGAGATGATCTTTCCCACACTTCAGGCATTTTGAGGGATAAGCCATGTTCTGGCCAGTCCAGTTCCCAGTAGAACCTCCACCAGAGCTTCCACCCATGGTCTGTTGCTGATTTCATTGGTCGAGAATAAGGCTTCTTTTGGAAGCGATTAGAACTGTTGCCACCGCCCCTTTGGAACCATGTGGGTCCAAAGTTCCTACTCCTCGTATCTCTAGATTGCTCCAGAACTTCTACTTCACAGCACGTGTCTAGCAGCTCTGAGAACTCATTGATCTTCAGGGTGATAACAGCCTTCTTCACCTCATATCTCAGTCCTTCGGTAAATCTCCGACACTTCCAGGCTTCATTCAGTTGGTGCTGAAAGTACGTTGAAAACTGTGATAAGTTTTCAAATTTTGCCGCATATTCAGTAACAGTTATATTCCCTTACTGTAGGTTGAGGAACTCCGACTCCTTCGTGTGTCTCGTGCTCGCAGGAAAATACTTATCCAAGAATTTGTCCTTGAATAAATCCCAAGTGGTCTCGCAGTTTGTAGCTTCCAACATTCTCTGCACTCCATTCCACCAGTTCTTAGCATTGTCCACCAACATAAAGGTAGCATAGGTCACCTTCTTATTCTCGGCGCAATTCATGCCTCGAAAGACTTTCTCCAGCTCTTTAATCCATAGACTAGATTTGTCCAGATCGAACTCTCCTTTGAATTGGGGAGGATTGTGGTGATGAAACTCCACCAAGTTCTGAGCATCAGCAGTAGCCTCGAGCTGTTGAGCAGCCCTTTCTTGTTGTTGAGCAACTCTCTCTTGTTGTTGAGTAGCTCATTCAGTTTGTTGTGCGATAGCCTCAGCCATCCTTTGCATCGCCTCTATAGCAGCTGTCATGTCTTCTCTTCGTGCCATCTTACTGTCTCAAGTCAGAGTAACTGAAAGACACAAGGAAAGTTAGTTACATCCAGTAAGAATACCAAACAATACATTTCTGTGTTTGGTTTTCAGAGAAACACACAGCACAAACAAGACAGACTCAATCACAAGACCCAAAGAAACATAAACCAGGGCTCTGATATCAACTTAATGTAACGCCCCTTTTTAGGAGGGAACACCACATTGTCATTTACAATGCGAAAAATAAAAATGATAAATTAAGACCCAGTTCTTTTCATTACGATTAAATTTACCTGGTTAAAGCTGCATAAATAAAATGGCGATAATTTTTTTTTGTTATAACAATTAATAAAATATAGTGACGAAACATAAATGGCAATAAAGAGCAAAACAAAAGTAAAGCATACATTTGATCAACATTGCATATTCATATATATATATATATATATATATATATATATATATATATATTTATATTTATATCGAATCTGTTTAGTTACAAAGCCCAATGTACAAAAAGCAAAACTATACCTGCCCAAAGGATTACACATATATATCCCCAAGATATCAGAAGTATACAGCCTATCAAAATAAAGACATCAGGCCCCCAAAATAAAACACTGGTAGCCATTAGTAGCTACCAGCAATATCAGTCCCTCAGATGAGGAGGAATCATGGCGGGATCCTCTCCAGGGTCCTCAGCGAGATCCTCCTCGGGGTCTTCCTCATCAGAGGAAACCCACATAGGAGCCACTGAATGACGGGCCGGGGCCCGAGCAGTGGAAACAAAAGGATCCTCCTAGGGGGTGTAGTAGCGATCACCCCACATTTCCTGGATAGGCAAGTAGAACTCCAAGCACACGCTGACGCTGCACGTGAAGATGGGTGGATCATGACGCCTCCAAGCTAGTGAAATTGACACCTCTCTCTCGTAGATAAAACGCTCAGAATTTAGGTTAATGTACCAGCAGTCTGGCCCTCCGAGGAAGGTCAGACGTACATAACCAAGAAATCCACGCGTGCGTGCCACCATGATCCAACCGTATGTGTTAATCGCGATCGGGCCTGAAGCCGGGGAAATCAAGAGCTCCAACCTCCTTGACGTCGTCTTCGATGGGACATAATATACAGATAGAAAATAATAGAAATACAGGAAAGAGGTAAGACATCCTACCATCATTACCAATTATAGCAGCAAGAAAACAGAACGGTGCAAGGCACCCACAGAGCATTTCAAAATAATAATCATAAGCATTAAATTGCAGAAGTAGACAATTGAGAAGTTCTAAGCAGTTATATATATCAGTAATACAATAGTTCTAATTATAATAATAATTAGATGCCAGATAATATATGGACTCACTATGCACATGCGTACAAAGTCAAAATCTTACTTCATGGAGCTAGACACAAACAGTCGGAGAGAAAGATCAGGAGACACGTCTGCAACTCAGCTACCGCGGCCAAAGTGCTATGATTCATCAGTTTATCCACATGCACATCAAGGCATTGTACAGACAGTCTATGCTAGATCACGATATAGGACAATACCTGGTCAGGATCGTCAATGCGTTTGCATCGGTTTGCCCCACGGACAGAAGAGCTACCAACTGTCCATTGCGAGGTACTCGCACCCCGACGTCCCCATGGTCAACAATATGACCTACACTAGTCTACTCGCACCGGCACTAAGGTGTATTCACCTCCTAGGCAACTCGGCCTTAACAACAGTCCAACGAATTTTCACAATACATGACAACTCAATGCATAATCATGTATGTTTATCATTACATGTTTGTCCACAATACGCCACAATTGGCCAAACTGAGTATCAACACATCATTGGTCACTCACATGGACCCACAATATCATAATATTAGAATTAAATGATTAATACATTTTTATAGTTTATTATGAATTCTTACTTAAATTTAGCCTTTCTTACAAAGTTCATCTCTAGAGGAATTCTCTTAATTAATTAAATTCTCTAATGTAATTTATTCTCATACACTTAGAAGGTTATTCTAAAGGTCTCAAAGTCTCACACTCTCTTGTTCTTTCCCTAATTAAAATTACCCTAAGTCTTATGATAAATTTCATTTTTGGTTCTTTAAAATTTATGTATCTCAAAGTATATTCAAATCTTCCAATTTGCTAATTTTTCCATCCTATTACCAATAGTTTAATCACTTGATTATTTAGAATCCAAGGTTACCCAAAGTTGCATAATCAAGCCCTAAATGGCCTTAGAGGTCGTGGCCTCCCTAGGGGATTAAGTTCTCAAATTTTTCATTCCATTAATTTCATATTGTATACTTGATTAATTATGTTTTCCATTTGTTACAATTGTTCTCAAAGAACCCCAATTTTGGGCCCCCAAAACTATAGCCATTCAAGAGAGAATCCAAAATTATTTCCTTCCATTTCATGCTTTTCAATCCATACAAATATATCAATATACACAACTAATCAAACAAATGACTTAAACAAATTAAACACAACATATAATCATACCAATCATGCAAACAAAGAATAACCCTCAATAGTATTTTCTCACAATCAATCACAAATAAGGTTTCTTATTGCTAATAGAGGTTAAGGAGGAGTGTCTTCCTCTTACCTAAGAGAAGAAAACAAGAGAACCCTCCTAGAGCTCCTTGCAACTTTTGGATTTGGTACCTCCAAGAACCCTAAAATTTCAATCTCATTAAAATAGCATCAATGCTTAAAAAATAAGGCATAGGTGGCCACAAAGGAGACCATAAAAACGAAAATGGGTAAGAGAAAGTGAAGAATCAAGAAGGTTACTAAAAAGTCCTAAGCTTGAAGCTTGTAGAAAATGGTGAAAATGAAAGCTTTTCAAAGAACCACCAACTAGAGAAATGTTTAGAAGATGGAGAGGATTAAGAAAATGTATTTGGTTGGAATTTTTGTGATGGATGAGGGACAATGGGGTTGCTGGCCATGTGGTTCCTTAGAGAGAAGGAGGAGAAAAAGCTTGAAAAGGATGAAGGTAGAGAGAGAAAGTGCATAGGAAAAATGAAAGGTGCTTTTAGTTTTTTGAAATAATGTGATGTAATTAATTTTTGTGTAGCACAAATTTCCCCCCACCCCCCAATTAGGTGCTGTAGCTGTGAGTGAGAGGGAGGAGAGAGGAAGTGAGTAGCTTCCTAGGGAAGCTTGGAGGAAATTTCCTAGAAGCTTCCTTGAGAAGCTTCGCACGTTTCTCAATAAAGTGTAAAGTAAGTTTGTTTCCTTAATTAAATACTCTTAAATAAATGATTAATTATACTGTTAGAATTATTTTCTCAGTGAATAAAAATTATAGTTGATGAAAATAATATTTTATTGTTCATCGCATAATTTTATGATACAGTGATTTTATTTATCAGATAAAACCTCAAAAAACATAAACCTCGTAAACTGTGCCTGACCTCGGGTTTAGTAAGATCCCTCGTAGACAGGTCAACAGTTCAATATTTACCAGCCTTAGGAAAAATATTTCGTTATCCTAGCTCTGCTCAACGTATACATAAAACGAGGAATATACTAAAATATTTAATGTTTTCAAAAAAATTCACAAAAATTCTTAAAAATCACAAATATTAGAAAAATGGATATTTGTCATGAAATAAATAATTTTTCAGGGCGTTTGACTAACTCTATTCAGTGCGCACGTAAAACGAAGAATATATTAAAATATTTAACATTTCTGAAAAATTCCAAAAAAATCTTTAAAAATCACGAATATTGATAAATGACTATTCATGATGAAACAAATTATTTTCGAGGTGTTACACTGACTTTGCTCAGTATACACATAAAATAAAAAATATATTAAAATATTCAACATTTTCATAAAATTTCAGAAAAATTCCCAAAAATTATAAACATTATAAAATGATGATTAATGATAAAATAAATAATTTTTGGAGTGTTACATGATCTAAATAACTCTAACTACTAAACATCTCAAGATAAGCGCTAAAGGTTTAATCTAGTAGTAGCATAAGCATAAGTGGTTACATTTAATCTAAGCGGTTGCATTTAATTTAGTCAAGCATTCTTCCTAAGATCTAATAATTTCTTATCAGCAAATCATTAAATTTTAGTTGCTTTACAAGTTAGATGGATCAAATAATTAAGGATTTGATATCTAATTTAGCAATAAATTGCAGCAAATAATAAACTAATAAGCTTCCTAGTAATGAAATGAAACAATCATGAAAATAGTCACAGAAGAACATGCAATACTCAAAGCATAAATTGAACTATAAAAATAAATTAGATCTCACAATTTTATTAATTCTGAGACTTCTGTTTCCTTCTATCAATTATAAAATTTAGCCACATAGGATCATGGATGAAATCTTGAAGAAAAAGAAAAAGAAGAGGGGGAGAGCGGCGTGTGTGAAAATCTAATCATTACTCTCTCCCTTTACCCGTTATTTATCAACTTTCAAGCCTACTAAATCTCCTATCAAATCTTCTATCAAATCCCCTACCAAATATTCTATAAGATCTATAAAATCTCCTACCAAATATTCTATAAAATATTCTATAAAATCTCCTATAAAATCTCCTACCAAATCTTCTATAAATATTCTAAATATTATCCTAAGACAACAATATCCAAATCTAACTAATTAAGAAAAATATTAAAAATAAAATAGGGTCTTAATATAATTAGGAAAGTGGTGTTTTTAGTTGGAATTTTTGTGTACTAGATTTGAAAACTTCCAAAAATTCACCATGTCATATTCGTGTACGTCCCAAAACATCAACAATATAGGGGCAATAACTTCAAGCCTGATTTTGACCTTAATGTAGCCAATATCTCTCAAAACGCTAGACTTAAAAGTTCTAGAGTTTTTTATTGGCTTTCTATAGCATCTTGAATCATCTCAATCTAAGCATGGATGAGAGAGTTAGGCCTAGATTACGAAGTGATATCGAAACTATCCAAAATCATTCAATTAACTTCGTTTTGCACTTAATACCTTCATTTTCATCCTAAATCAAAAAATAAGAATAATGAGTACATTTAGGCACTAAATAAGTATAAAAGACTAAACATTAAGGGAGAAAAATATGATATTTTGCATTCTCATTAGTACATAGTATACCTACAATAGTTATCCACAAAGATTATGTAAAACCTTTTACCACATCTTGTCATAGTATACTTTAAATTTCCCAAGTGATTATAAACAAGTTTTAGCAACTCACTTTGTCTTGTTACTTGTTTGGATGATTTCTTAGTTGTTTTAGGTTCTATGCATATTTCAAATTTATCAGAATTTTAGTTATCCAAATTGTTAATTAGTCTCATTTCTTTTCATCTCAAGATATAAGGCACATTCACATGTCACTATGCCAAATATCCAGAGAATCAACCAAGTAAGTAAAATATGAACTTCCTCGTTCAACATTGATGATTACATTCAATACATACAACCTATCACTAAGATAACCATTTTCAACATACAACTTTTTTTAGACAAGGTGACAATATTACTATCAAAGGTTATCATCACATTGGTATTGTTATAGAGATTAACTGACATCAAGCAATGTTTAATGGTGGTATCAAATAGCATTGTCATGATTGGGATTGTAACAGGAGGGGGAGGCAACTGAAAATTTATAAACAAAATAAAAATTAGGGGAGCCGTCACCAATTTTATTAAGTTAAGAAAAAGTTGGAAAATCCTGTGAATGCTTATGTCTCTAAGGCATGTTGAAAGGTTTTTGATGATAACAAAAGCAAAAGAGAAGATCAAAGCACAAAAGGAAAAAATCAAGATCAAAGAAAGAAAGCAGAAGGTTTAATTAGTTATTTAGACTTAGGACATTCTTGTTAAATGCTCTCAAGATTTCTCAAATGGTTTTTCAAATATATGATTTCAAAATAAATAGGAAATTTCAAAGATAAACATGGCTTTCAATAAAACCTAAGTTTCAACTTTAAATCTAACACTCTTAAAAGGATTTATGTTTAAACAAGTACCCTGAGGTGTTGGAAATGACTTACACGAGTTATTGAACTTGAAAAATGTGTTCAAAGGCAAATGTAATCGATTACACAATGTTTGTAATCGATTACACATCAACGAAAGAAGTGTGTCGATTACATGAACAATGTAATCGATTACAACAATCGAGAGAGCCATGTAATCGATTACACAAAGTATATGTAATCGATTACACAAAAGCCCAGAAAGGCAAAGAACACGTTCGACAAGAAATGTAATCGATTACACAATATATGTAATCGATTACACAAAACCAGAAACTCAAAAAACATGTTGACGAGACATGTAATCGATTACAAGGATATTGTAATCAATTACACAAACAAGTCGAAGTCATGTAATCGATTACATGATCATTGTAATCGATTACAAGCAAAGTCGAGAAGCCATGTAATCGATTACCTCAAGAATGTAATCGATTACACAGAGCCTTGAAAGTTGAAAACGTTGGAACAATAATGTAATCGATTACGAGATATGTAATCGATTACACGCATCTCGACAAGGTCCAACGGCTATATTAAATGCATTAAATGCATGCCCAACTACCTCAACGGCTCTATTAATTGAGAAACTTATAAATACCCAGATTGGGTCTTTGTTTACGGTTGACCTTGAACCAAAAAGCTGATCATTATACTTCAAAACGTGAATCAATTCTTAAAATCATTTCTTGCTCTGTTTTCGACTAAAAACGTGAAAAATCCTTGAGAGCATATTAGAGCTTCATTTTGTAAACACTTGCTCTAGAGAGAGCTTCTTCTATTTCAATCTTATACTTTCGATTAGTGAGGGTGAGGTATCCCTCAAGTATTGTAAGGGTGAGGTATCCCTTGGAAAATAGAGGCTCAAGCTTTTGGGTGAGGTATCCCATCTTGTTGAGTGCTCAAGGTTGTAGTGGTTTTTCAAGCACCCATTGAAGCTTGAAGATATAGTGGAAAATCTCAAGGTGTTGCTTGGGAATTTGGACGTAGATCACAAGTGGAGTAGTGATTGAACCGGGATAAACGACTTGTGTTTGTTTCTCTAAACTCTCCTCTGTTCATCTTTGTGTACCTTTGTTTCATTGTTTTATTTGGATATTGTCTCCTTGACTATTACGTTCATTAGTAAAAGTGCTTAACTCATCTATTCAATTATCTCGATCATTCAATAGCTTCAACGAAAATTGATTGTCAAACGATTTGCTAAAGATTTGTGAACTTATTTTTAACTACTCAATTCCCCCCTCTTGAGTATTGAGGCCACTTGGTAACAAGTGGTATCGAGCTAGACTCTTGTATAAAGAGCTTAGCAGCTTCAAGAGAAGTGATGGCTTCAAATGGTTTTTCAAATGAAGGTTCTTCTATAAATAGACCTCCTTATTTCAATGGGGATGGCTATGCCTATTGGAAAGAAAGGATGAAAATTTTTATTGAAGCTATTGACTTAGATGTGTGGGACCTTGATTGAAAATGGTGCTTTTGTCCCTACACAAACTAAGGATGGTGTGACAATTAATACACCTAGAAGTGATTGGACCGATGATGATAAAAAGAAGGTTCAATATAATTTGAAAGCCAAGAACATCATCACCACATCTTTGGGGTATGATGAATTCTTTAGGGTGTCAAGCTGTAAGACCGCAAAAGAAATGTGGGATACCCTACAAGTAACTCATGAAGGCACTAGTGAGGTAAAAAGATCTCGAATAAACACTCTTACTCATGAATATGAATTGTTTAGAATGAACCAAGGTGAGAGTATTCAAGATATGCAAAAGAGATTTACTCATATTGTTAATCATCTCATCTCATTGGGAAAGACATTTCCTAATGAGGATCTTATTAACAAAGTCTTGAGATGTCTAGCGAGGAATTGGCAACCCAAGGTAAGCTGCGATTGCGGAATCAAGAGATTTATCAACCATGTCTCTAGCCACCCTATTCGGAAAACTTCAAGAGCATGAGCTGGAACTAAGTAGGCTCAATCAAAATGAAGAACATGACAAAAAGAAGAAGGGAATTGCACTCAAGGCCACCTCTCCCATACTTGAAGATGATGATGAAGATGGTGAAGAGGATGCTGAAAATATTGAGCTAAGTGAGGAGAATCTTAGTCTCCTTGTAAGAAAATTCGGAAGATTCTTGAAGAAAAAGGGATTTCAAAGAAGACCACCGTTTCCTCAAAAGAAAGCATATCACAAAGGAGAAGGATCCTCCACTCCTCCAAAATGCTATGAATGTGGAAAACCGGGGCACATGAAAATGGAGTGTCCTATATATCTCAAGAAGACGGAGAAGTTTGAGAAAAGACCCTCCAAGGAAAAGAAAGGAAGAAGAGCATATATAGCTTGGGAGGACAATGACTTAAGCTCTTCCGATGATTCTGAAAATGAGGAAGCCCATCTTTGCCTCATGGCTCAAGGAGAAGAAAGTGGAGAAAGCGACACCGAGGTAACCTCTTCTAACCTAGAACCTCCACCTTCTTATGATGAATTACAAGATGCCTTTCAAGAATTGCATGATGAATCTTTGAGGCTCACAAAAATGATTTTGTCTTCCAATAAAACAATCTCCCTATTGACAAAGAAAGTTTCTGCTTTAACCAAGGAGATAAATGAACTTAAAATTGAAAATGAGACTTTAGGACTCATAGATGCTAATTCATCATGCATGATTTGTTCTCACATGAAAATGCATCCATATCATTACCTTGTCTATCATGCAAAGCTTTTGAAAAAGAAATTGAAGACTTGAACAACACTCTTGCAAAATTCACTTTTGGAAGAGACAACTTGAATGTGTTGTTAGGGAGACAAAAATGTGTTTTCCAAAAAGCCGGTTTAGGATTTAATCCAAACAACCATCAAAAATCTTATAAGAATTTCTTTGTTTCCTCTCAAATAGAAAAACTTCAAGTAGCCCCTTTGTTAAATGTTTTCATTGTGGTAGGAAAGGGCATAGTGCATCCACTTGCAATGTTAGAAAGAACATAAACACCAAGGTTGGAATCAAAAGGGTTTGGGTCCCTAAAGGCACCATACCTAATTCTAACACACAAGGACCCAAAACAATTTGGGTACCAAAAGTTAAATCTTGAATGTGTGTTGTAGGTGTGCTTGAAGACCAAGAGCTCAAGTTGGTATCTTGATAGTGGTTGCTCCAAGCACATGACCGGAGATGGCTCCAAGTTCTCCTCCCTTACACACAAGAAACATGGTCATGTCACATATGGTGACAACAACAAAGGAAGATTCTTGGAATTGGCAAAGTTGGTAAGATCCCTTCATCATCTATTGATAATGTCTTACTTGTTGAAGGACTTAAACATAATTTACTTAGTATTAGTCAATTGTGTGATAAAGGAAATAGAGTTATATTTGACTCCTCTTGTTGTATAATTGAGGGAAAGGATGACAAGCAAGTTAAGTTTGTTGGTCATAGGGTCAATAACATATATATGATTAGTCTTGATGACATTTCCTCAAATGATGCTAAATGCTTTATGAGTAGAGAAAATGATTCATGGTTATGGCATAGAAGAATTGCTCACATTCACATGGATCACTTAAACAAATTGGTTTCTAAAGAACTAGTAATTGGTCTTCCAAAGCTCAAATTTGAAAAAGACAAACTTTGTGATGCATGTCAAAAGGGAAAACAAGTAAAGGTCTCTCTCAAAGCTAAAAACATAGTTTCAACTTCTAGACCTTTACAACTTTTGCACATGGATCTTTTTGGACCCTCTAGAACTATGAGCTTTGGTGGGAATTACTATGCATTAGTAATTGTGGATGATTTTTCTAGATTTACATGGACATTATTCTTAGCTCACAAAAATGATGCTTTTCAATCATTTAGAAAACTTGCCAAAGTTATCCAAAGCGAAAAAGGTTTTTGTATTGCATCCATAAGAAGTGATCATGGTGGTGAATTTGAAAATCATGAATTTGAAACTTTTTGTGATGAACATGGCATTGAGCATAATTTTTCTGCCCCTAGAACACCACAACAAAATGGTGTTGTAGAAAGGAAAAATCGATCTTTAGAAGAAATGGCAAGAACTATGCTCAATGAGGCCAATCTTCCTAAGTACTTTTGGGTGATGCGGTTAACACCGCTTGTTATGTTATGAATAGAGCCCTAATAAGGCCAATTTTAAAGAAAACCCCATATGAATTGTACAAAGGAAGGAAACCTAATGTGTCACATTTTCATGTTTTTGGATGCAAATGCTTTGTTTTGAATAATGGAAAGGATAACTTGGGGAAGTTTGATGCAAAATCGATGAGGGAATATTCATTGGTTATTCTATCCATAGCAAGGCCTTTAGAGTCTATAATAAATGAACTATGACCATAGAAGAATCCATACATGTTGCATTTGATGAAACTAACCCAAATGTCGAGAAAGGAACTTGTTGATGATGTTGCGAGAAATCTTGGCAAAGACGCACTTGGAAAATCAAGAGATAGAGTCCAAGAAGAAAGAAGAGAGACTCCTTGATCACTCATGGCAAGAAAATTCTAAAATCTCGGATCTACCCAAGGAATGGAGGACTTCAAGGTATCATCCTCTTGACAAGGTGATAGGTGATGTATCAAAAGGGGTAATCACTCGAAACTCACTTAGAGATGCATGTAATCATCTAGCCTTTGTCTCTCAAGTTGAACCTAAAGACATAAATGAGGCCATTAACGATGAGCATTGGATCTTGGCCATGCAAGAAGAACTAAACCAATTTGAGAGGAATCAAGTTTGGGAATTAGTTCCAAGGCCCAATGATCATCCTATAATTGGCACCAAATGGGTCTTTAGGAACAAACTTGATGAAACGGGTTTAATAATAAGAAATAAAGCTAGGCTTGTAGCTAAGGGATATAATCAAGAAGAAGGCATAGATTATGAAGAAACTTATGCTCCGTAGCTAGATTAGAGGCCATTAGAATGCTACTTGCATATGCTTGCATCATGGATTTCAAACTCTATCAAATGGATGTCAAAAGTGCCTTTTTAAATGGTTTTATACAAGAAGAGGTGTATGTAGAACAACCTCCTGGTTTTGAGGACTTTGAAATGCCCAACCATGTTTTTAAATTGAAAAAGGCTTTGTATGGCTTGAAACAAGCTCCTAGAGCTTGGTATGAAAGGTTGAGCAAATTTCTTTTAGAAAAAGGCTTTTCTAGAGGTAAAGTTGACACCACTCTTTTCATAAAACACAAAATGCATGACATTCTTCTAGTTCAAATCTATGTTGATGACATTATATTTGGAGCTACTAACAACTCTCTTTGTAAAGAATTTTCAAATATTATGCAAAGTGAGTTTGAGATGTCCATGATGGGTGAGCTCAACTTCTTCCTTGGTCTACAAATCAAGCAAACAAGAGAAGGAACATTTATAAGCCAATCCAAGTATTGCAAGGAGCTGCTCAAAAAGTTTGGAATGGACAATGCCAAGCATATGGCTACTCCTATGGGCACCTCTTGCTATTTGGACAAGGATGAAGGAGGTAAATCGGTAGAAATTACAAAATATAGAGGTATGATTGGCTCACTCCTTTATCTCACTTTGCAAGTAGGCACGATATAATGTTTAGTGTATGCATGTGTGCTAGATATCAAGCTAATCCTAAGGAATCACACCTAAGTCTTTGTTAAGAGAATAATGAAATATCTAATAGGCACATCACAAATGGGTTTATGGTACCCTAAGGGTGCCTCATGTAGTCTTATTGGATATTAGATTTGATTTTCTTTCTGAATGCAAAATGGATCGAAAGAGCACTAGTGGGACATGCCACTTGCTAGGAAGCTCACTAGTTTCTTGGCACAAGAAGAAACAAAATAGTGTGGCATTATCCATTTGAAAAGTGAATATGTTGCTGGTGGGAGTTCTTTGTGCTCAAGTCCTTTGGATGAAACTTGACAACTCTTGGACTATGGTCTTGAGCTTGATCACATTCCCATAAAATGTGATAATACTAGTGCAATTAACTTGTCAAAAAATCCCATTTTGCATTCTAGAACTAAGCATATTGAAATAAGACATCATTTCATTAGAGATCATGTTCAAAGAGGTGATTGCATACTTGAATTTGTTGAAACAACTAAGCAATTAGTGATATTTTCACCAAACCCCTTGCAAAAGAAGCATTTTTCTACATTAGAAGCGAATGGGTATATTGGACCATTCATGCATAAATTAAATATTTGCTTTGCATAATCCTAAAACAAAAGCCTAAGCTTGCGTTTTTACGCATAATTATGCCACCTTTCTTTGCCTGCA
This sequence comes from Ormosia semicastrata, assembly GCA_029884595.1. NCBI lineage: Eukaryota > Viridiplantae > Streptophyta > Magnoliopsida > Fabales > Fabaceae > Ormosia > Ormosia semicastrata. The sequence continues at coordinate 60,319,190 of JAQQTO010000062.1, forward strand.
CAATTTCTGAATTTTCATTATATATATTTGAATCCCATACTAACTTGAGCGTCGGAGGTTTCCCCAAATTATTTTGCAGGTGCTCCCTCATGTCCAACTTTGACAAGAAGGGTGAAATTCAAAAATGACCTCAAAAATCACCAAAAAGGGTGAAATTCTTGGTAAACATGATAATTTTGATCAATTATATTAGTTGAATCATAATGTGATTAATCTATATGCTTGGATGATGATTTGAATTGATTTGAGTTGCTTTAAAACTGTTTTGGGTGGATTAAAATTGATTATATGTTGTTTGGACGCAAAATCGAGTTAAAGAGTCTTTGTGTAATTACATTACAATGCCTTTGTAATCGATTACAAATACATCACGCATGTAATCGATTACACACATTTTGTAATCGATTACAACCAACTCAGAACTTCGGTGTCGATTACATCATCTATGTAATCGATTACAAGGTTCAATCATGTAATCGATTACACTAAAAATGTAATCGATTACATACCTACCAGGAAGCATGTAATCGATTACACCAAAAATGTAATCGATTACACACCCACCAGAATGCATGTAATCGATTACACACTCAATGTAATCGATTACACAGGGTTTTTTAAAAGGCTCCTGACGCGCGTAGTGGTCATTTCTGTTTGGCCCTGTTCATCTTCCTCGTTCTCTCCCTCTGCACCCACGCACCTCAGATCTCAAAACCTCTCATTTCTCACTCAAATTTCCATCAAAACTCATCATTTCGCCTCTCTCAATCTCGGAAATCCCTCTCCACATAACCCACCGATCAAATCTCCTCAAATCCCTCATCCAAAATCTCCCCATCTTCTCTCACGAACACCCTCTCCACTTTTCTAACCTAATTTCGTCCCTCTCTCTCTCCTCACTCATCCCCAACCATTTACCACTCAACCCGTGCTTCTCTCTCTCATCAATGGTGAATCCTCCCATCGCTCGAAGCGCCCAAGAAAGGGGCTGCTTTGTTGGAAGTTCCTCCGGTGGCTCTACACGCAATATCTACGGGTTGGACCTCACGAGGCACTTCTCCACCGTGAAGAAAGGCCGAGTTGTTCGGGAAGAACTTCCAACTTCGCAAGATCATCTCTCCCGGTATCTACCCATCACCTTCTCGTGAGAGTGAACCCTTAGTGAGCTTTAGGACAATAGAACACTTAGGCTTCTTTGGGATTCCTAAGTATAGAGAAGGCCATCTACCCTAACCTTGTCCGAGTGTTTTATGCTAACCGAAGGTTGAGGATAATTGCATCATTTACGAGGTGAAAAAGCAACAAATCGGGTTAACCATGACGAGAATGGTATAGGCTCACCAAGCTCACTCCGATGGAGCCCGGTTACGTGGGAATGCCAAAGTACGGGGGCATGAGTTTGAGCACAAGGCTGCTCTTCTCTCCTTGATTAGGATGGCTACCACCTCCCCGGTGATCCTAGACGCGAGAATAATGGCCACTTGGCCTCACTATGGAAAACGGGGTCCTCCACTACCTCTTGGTTCGTGGATTGATTCCCGTGAGGAGGAAATTACTCCCAAGTCCTCAAGGACGATGTAGTGGCATTATGGGCAATGACCACGGGGCACCCAATCAAGCGGGGATACTACATTCTACGGCATATGCTAGACATCAAGAAAAAGAAGAACTCTGCTCTCCCCTTCGCCATGTTAGTCACCTGATTCTTGAGTATTGTCGCATTTCGGCCGATGAAGAGTCCAAGGACACCGGCTCCAAGGGACCCCAATCAATTGGGTGCATACTCGAAGAAGCTTCGGCTCTACAAGATGGAGGATAGGTGGCATTACATTACTCATGGCACATTTGGCCATATCCATCACGATCCAGACGGTGATGATGAGGGGCTCGGATATCCGCCTCTGCTCTCCCGCTCCGGCTTCTCTTGATCTTCGCTCCAAGAGATGCGCAACCTGAGCGCCAACGTCAACACGCGCATGGATCATATAGAGCAAAAGATCGACCACCTTGAGCTGAGGATGGACTACTCAGACCAGGAGCTTGCCTCCATTCGATCCCTCTTACGTGGACCTCCTGTTCCTGAGAGTCCTGCTGCTGCTTTGCCCCCACATCCTCCTCGCCCCTCCGGATCCCATTTCCTTCGCTGGTCCATCTGGAGTTCCTGCTGATGATGAGGAGCTTCTGGATTCTGACGACGATCTTATGCCCAGCGATGATGACATTGGTCTAGGAGACTCTGCTGCGGATCCAGAGGGTGATGTCTTTTGTGACAGCGAGGACACTGATAGTGATCCTGGCCTTATGCCTTGATTTGTTTTTCCGCCTTGTACTTTTTTTTAACTCTGATTATATAAAATTGGTATACCTTTATGGTTATCTTTTGATTATTGCCTACTGGTTGTGACATGTTTCTTTGTACATGCTGATTATTAATACATAAACGTGTTTTCACTTTGAATGGTTGGCTGTTGGAATATTGCTTGGACTGATCTTAGTGGCTTTTCTGTTATGGCAAACAATTGGGAATCATGAACTATAACTGACATGCTGTCCATTTTTTTTTAATGCTTATGTCTTTTTGATAATGCCAACGGGAGAAAATAAGGAAAAAGGTTGCATGAGTAACGGGGAGTTATTGAAGGAAAAATGAAATGTAATTAAAGGTTGCATGAGTACGGGGAGTTATTGAACTTTTAAGTTATTAAGCTTTTCATATGCAAAATCTAACCCAATATCATGCATAATCTCAGGGGACTGACATTGTAACTAAATGACTATGATATACAAATGCAAAAACTCTTTTTTTTTCCTATGATCAGTTTGTCATCATCAAAAAGGGGGAGAATGTGAATGCTTATGTCTCTAAGGCATGTTGAAAGGTTTTTGATGATAACAAAAGCAAAAGAGAAGATCAAAGCACAAAAGGAAAAAATCAAGATCAAAGAAAGAAGACAGAAGGTTTAATTAGTTATTTAGACTTAGGACATTCTTGTTAAATGCTCTCAAGATTTCTCAAATGGTTTTTCAAATATATGATTTCAAAATAAATAGGAAATTTCAAAGATAAACATGGCTTTCAATAAAACCTAAGTTTCAACTTTAAATCTAACACTCTTAAAAGGATTTATGTTTAAACAAGTACCCTGAGGTGTTGGAAATGACTTACGAGTTATTGAACTTGAAAAATGTGTTCAAAGGCAAATGTAATCGATTACACAATGTTTGTAATCGATTACACATCAACAGAAAGAATGTAATCGATTACATGAACAATGTAATCGATTACAAAGAAAGCCAGAGGCCATGTAATCGATTACACAGTATATGTAATCGATTACACAAAGCCCAGAAAGGCAAAGAACACGTTCGACAAGAAATGTAATCGATTACACAATATATGTAATCGATTACACAAAACCCAGAAACTCAAAAAACATGTTCGACGAGACATGTAATCGATTAAGGATATTGTAATCAATTACACACAAGAAGTCAGAAGTCATGTAATCGATTACATGATCATTGTAATCGATTACAAGCAAAGTCGAAGTTATGTAATCGATTACCTCAAGAATGTAATCGATTACAGAGCCCGAAAGTTGAAAACGTTGGAACAATAATGTAATCGATTACCGAGATATGTAATCGATTACACGCATCTGACAAGGTCCAACGGCTATATTAAATGCATTAAATGCATGCCCAACTACCTCAACGGCTCTATTAATTGAGAAACTTATAAATACCCAGATTGGGTCTTTGTTTACGGTTGACCTTGAACCAAAAGCTGATCATTATACTTCAAAACGTGAATCAATTCTTAAAATCATTTCTTGCTCTTTTTTCGACTAAAAACGTGAAAAATCCTTGAGAGCATATTAGAGCTTCATTTTGTAAACACTTGCTCTAGAGAGAGCTTCTTCTATTTCAATCTTATACTTTCGATTAGTGAGGGTGAGGTATCCCTCAAGTATTGTAAGGGTGAGGTATCCTTGGAAAATAGAGGCTCAAGCTTTTGGGTGAGGTATCCCATCTTGTTGAGTGCTCAAGGTTGTAGTGGTTTTTCAAGCACCCATTGAAGCTTGAAGATATAGTGGAAAATCTCAAGGTGTTGCTTGGGAATTTGGACGTAGATCACAAGTGGAGTAGTGATTGAACCAGGATAAACGATTTGTGTTTGTTTCTCTAAACTCTCCTCTGTTCATCTTTGTGCCTTTGTTTCATTGTTTTATTTGGATATTGTCTCCTTGACTATTACGTTCATTAGTAAAAGTGCTTAACTCATCTATTCAATTATCTCTGATCATTCAATAGCTTCAACGAAAATTGATTGTCAAACGATTTGCTAAAGATTTGTGAACTTATTTTTAACTACTCAATTCACCCCCCCTCTTGAGTATTGAGGCCACTTGGTAACAAATCCTAAAACATTTAGGCAAGCTAATCTGCATGCTTTAAATTTACCAAGTGATTATAAACAAGTTTTAGCAACTCACTTTGTCTTGTTACTTGTTTGGATGATTTCTTAGTTGTTTTAGGTTCTATGCATATTTCACATTTAACAGAATTTTAGTTATCCAAATTGTTAATTAGTCTCATTTCTTTTAATCTCAAGATATAAGGCACATTCACATGTCACCATGCCAAATATCAAGAGAATCAACCAAGTAAAATATGAACTTCTTCGTTCAACATTGATGATTACATTCAATACATAAAACCTATCACTAAGATAATCATTTTCAACATATAACTTTTTTTTAGACAGGGTGACAATATTACTATCAAAGGTTATCATCACATTGGTGTTGTTGTAGAGATTAGATTGACTAACATCAAGCAATGTTTAATGGTGGTATCAAATAGCATTGTCACAATCAGGATCTTGACAGGAGGCAACCGAAAATTTATAAACAAAATAAAAATTAGGGGAGCCACTACTAGTTTTATTAGGTTAAGAAAAAGTTAGAAAATCCTAAAACATTTTGGTAAGCTAATCTGCGCAAACCAAATTAGGATTAGGAGTTGATTATGCATAAGAAATGGTAGAAACTTAATCTCATAGCACCTCTATACATCTATCATAAGACGGTTACCCTAAAGTCAATTATGTGAACTAAATAACATAAAAATATTTAATTTACCCCCAAAAAAATGACAAATAATCAACAACAATAAATATTTACAAAAGAAAATAAAAAGAAATTTAACATAAAAGAATTATGATTAAATAATCGATGACAATTAAAATAGTTAAAATCAATGTAAAAAAATCAAGAATTAAAATATTCAAGGTCAAAGAACAAATTAAAAATAAAATAAGTATAAAGAATTAATTTACAAAAATTTACAATAAATGAAAAATATTGTCATAAAAATAAAATAAATCAAAATCAAAATATTTACAAATAAAATAAAAAAAAACTAAATTATGAAAATTAAATTTTTGCCGTGACTTTTGGCCTACACGTATCCCTAAGTGTAATGAAGAGATCAAAGTCAATGTAATTCTTTAAAAATAAGTGTAGATTAGTTAGTTTTAATTAACTTTGAGACCAACAAGTCGTGCAACTCTACTGGCCTTCCAAAAGATCACGGGATTAGCAAGTTGTCACTACTCAGCTAACACCTCTTTATTATTGAATTTATTTTAAAATATCTAAAATAAATCAACAACTAATAAATAAATAAATGAAACTAACCAATAAATAAGCTAAAATGAATAAAATAAGTATATTAAAAAAATTACAAAAAGAAGAAGAAGAAAAAAAAGAATAAACAAACTTACCTCTAAGGTGTGCAAATACTATGCTTGTTGCACAGGGATCCATGAACTCTCACAAATCAAATATTGAAGAGCAACATAAAAAATTCTTTTACTAAAATCCTCAAGTTCTATACTTAAGTATTAAGTTCAAGTGTGTAATTTTTTAAATGGTTCAAATACTTGAAGATCAACTCTTAAAATAGGAGGTAAGAAGGGAGAAAGAGCTTAATCTCTCTGATGTAGGACTTTAGTAGAGTGAATAGTTTACCAATGTGAGACTTTTACATGTAAAAGATATGAGTGCATATTTTTTTCTCTTTCATTTTGATCTTTTTTTATTCTTTCTTTTTTATTTTATCAAAAAATTGAGACAAAATTAGGTGCTGACAAGTACATTGGACAACACAAAGGTTTTACCATATATCATCTTTAATGACACCTATCCTTTACCTAGTACTGAGAGCTTGCTTGAGTTTCCTAGATAAACATAATATTTCACATCCTCCATGAGAGCTAGCTTAGAGAAACACTCATTCCTAGCATAAATATTCTTTGTGCCACTGGAGTCTATAATTCAACTCTTGGCTTCATTCAGCAAGCAGCATTTCAATACAACCACCACTATAACATCATCTTAATGTTCCACCATGTTTGCACTAGCTTTCAAGATGGTCCTCCTCCACTTTCACATCATTGGTTGTTTTTATTAAATCTACAAGTTGATGCAGAATGACCTATTTTTCCATAAATAAAATAAGCATCTTTCTTCCTTTGAAGGTGAGAGTTAGTACCAAGCTTCTTAAATGAGGTTTGAAATATTTAGAGCTGTGACCATTAGAACTATGAGTAGAATGCTTAAAAGGTGGATTTTTAACAATATTAGTTTTAGCATGCATTTCTTAAGCATTATGCTCACTAGTCATAGTCCTATTTTTATGTTTAACTTTAATATGCACAATAGTTTCTTGTAAAGTCATGACCTTTATCTTCTGCATGAAAGTAAGCTTATGATCCTTTCAAGAATTCGATTATTTATCAATGAGAGTTTGAGAAACAAAACTCTTGGGCAAGATATCTTCTTCCTTGGCAAGATCATCTACAAGCTTAGTAAACTCTTTAATTTAAAAGTAACATTTTTATCATCAATCATTTTGAATGCTTTAAAAATATGAACAAGGAATTTCTTACTGCTTTCTTCTTCATAAATAAAATTTTGAACCAAAGCATCCCAAATGTATTTTGCATGAATATAACGATAATAAATATCATATATATTATTTGATAAAGCTCTAAGAATGGTATGTCTACACAAGTTATCAGTCATTTCCTAGTCCTTCAAAGCTTGTTGCTAATTTTCAGAATCTTCATCTAGTTTAGGATCAACCAAAATAAAATTTATTTTACTAAAATCAAGAACCTCCTAAACCCAATTCTACCTTCTCTTAAAATTATTCTAATCAAAAGGTTCAACCTTTGAGGCATTAGGAATGACCTTGGCAGTGACTAAAAGACTAGTATCCATGTTCTACCCTTAATATTGTTGGAAATACAAGTGATGGTACTAGAGATTTAGCTACTATCAAAACTAACAATAACAAGAGCAAAACACTAATTATAAAAATTAACAATAACATAGAAAGATTGGAATGAGTATACCACAAATCATGCTAGATCATTATCCTTAAGGGTTGAACTCCACCTTACCTAGATCTATGTTTGGTGCATGCGACCACGACAAGTAACCTTCCATGGTTAGATGTGGGTCTGAACTAGATCTTGTCCACACGAAAGACATAGTCACATGAGTAGTAGGCCTCTTGCTCTAATGGCTAAAATATAGCAGAGCTGTGACGCACTATGATGTGCAAGGAAAAGAAACATGAAGGAGAAAGAATGACAACAAATGTGGCATAGATGAGAACCCGAAGAGAGATGTGTGTCTGGGTTCTTGGTTAGAACAAATAAATAAACGAGGATAGCTTACAACGGAAGCATCCTAAAGGACAAGAGTGCAAGGGTAGCGACTCAAAGGTCTACAAAGATATTTTGATCTCAAAGTGAGCTAAAAAATAAAGGGCTAAGGTAAAAATGAGTCAGACCTATACATGTGTGGATGAGACAAGGTGGAGGCAACACACTCATGTTTTAAGACTAAGTCTAAGTCAACAACCTAGCCTAACATCATAAGGTATTTATCCATGGAGCACATCCATATATACGGACTCTTTAATATCCTATCTTCAACAATATGGAACTTAAGCCTTAGGCAAAACACACACAAGGTACTCTAAGTTTGAAACACCAAAGACCCACAAAGTCTAACATTACTTTTATATGTTGTGATCTAACTGTATTTGTATCTCCTTCTCCATATCGTGTCGTATTCATGTCTTATATCATATCCATGATTTTTTGGTGAGAGTTATAAATAGAATCAATCTAGTATGAGCTTTATATCCTAAAGGATATTAATAAGTATTATAAAAATTAGCAATTTTTTATTTCAACATGAATTTTAGTTGTTTTTTTAACTATAGATAAGTATTTCTTTAGACGAATAAAATTTATCGAAGCATAAAAACTAGTCCAAAAATTAATTTGAAATTTGATTTGTGACATATATATACATACAAAAATAGAAATCAAAGATTTTATGAGAATAGGATTAATGAAAAGTCTCATAATATTGCGCTTTCTACAATGACAACTGTAAAATCTCAAGTAAAATTTCACATTGCATCTCTCCTAGAAGCTTACTTTGAATCTTTCCTATGATTTTATTGCTCATCCATTGTTGATATCCATCCATTAGTTATAACACTTGACTAGATTTTATTTTTAAATATGAAAACTAAGAACATTATTTGCCTAAGGCATCATCAATCCAAAGGAAATACAAGAAATCAGGAGGATCCTCAAACCAATTATTATACTCATAATGCTTTACATGGTTTGTAAAGGCATTCATGACCTTATTACAAAAACGTGAAATATAGTCATAGTCAAACTAGAAACCCAAGATGCATAAAGTGAAACATCTCTTACGAATAGACCCATTATAGGCAAAGTCTTCCTCACCCATTTTAATACAAGAATAAACACTATATGCATCATCTTCAAATAACACCTTTCTAAATCCAAGCTCTTATGCAAACGTTAAGCCTTCACTAGCCACAACTAATTTGCTCATATGAGATTCTATAGACCCTTGAATTTTTTTAGCTTTACATGGATAGAACTGTCCTTGCCAATCTCAAATGACTTTACTACCCAATATGAATTATCCTTAGAGACAACTGTCATGTCTATATTAATCTTAAACATGTTCGCTGTCAAGAATTGCCACCTCTTCATTGTCATTGAGCTTCACCTTGAATTCGGGGTATAAACACATGCTTCATAGAAGGCTTTCAAATATACAGACGCTAACTCCAATTATGATAGGTTAGTTGAATTACCTCTCCTCTTTATGCCTTAGGTACTATCGTTCCACCCTTATAACCACATCATAGTAATGTATTCCACATTTATTTATTCCAAGTGTTTGAGAAAGCCAGGGCAAGGTACTGTCATTATCAAAGGCATAGTGGGAACTATTGGTCCAACATTTTTCATGGAGAATAAACATTCAAGGAAAAGATGTTCCACCATTTTAGTTTCATTCCCACATAAGTAACAACCATTTCCCATGTCCACACCTTTTTAATTCAACCGAAAAAATCTTTGGCTTTGGGGGAACTAGAATACCCCAAACCATTTTCCATAACATCTTATGTCGATGTAAGGAATCCAACACATCATACCCCACTTCTCCCATTTGTTTATTCTCATGTATACTGGATTGCCAAGCACTGATATGCATTTTTTACATAAAATCTACCTTTTCTAGCACAAGAACAACATAAGGAGTCAGCTTGAACACCATGACTAATAGGAATCTAAAGAATAGATATAGTGCCTTCAAAACTAAATAACTCCTCCACCCACGTAGCATTCCAATTATTAGAAGCTATATCAATTAATTGAGTAACCTTCTCCACTATTACATCCAAGACACATCCTAAGATTTGGAGATGATGAAACCCATGAATCACTCCAAATATTAATAGAATCACCATTTCACACTCTTCATAATATGCCTAAACTAGGTAATTTTGTTCCTTCTCATATGCTTCTCCAAGTGAAAGAGGGTTGAGCACCAAGATTAGAATTTAAAACATTACTTGTTGGGAAATATTTTGCTCTTAGAATCCTCATAACTAGAGAATTTGGGTAATTAACAAGTCACCACCCTTGTTTAGCAAGCATGCCTATATTTAAAGTGTGAAGATTACAAAATCCAATTCAACCTTAGCATTTTCCTTAATGAAGTTTCTCCCAATTGATGATCCAATGAATTTTCCTTGTATAAATTTGGTTACCCCATCAAAACTTGCTCATTGTCATTCCAGCTTCTTTACACAAAGCAAAAGGTATTTTGAAGCACGACTTTATGTAAGTTGGGATGCCGTAGACCATAGCTTTGATGAGAATTTCATTACCCCATTTCTTATAATAGTTATACTTTCTAACTCTTGATCCTCTTCCACACTCTTCCACACTTCCACACTTCCACATTCCCATCCATAACTCATACCCTAGCATGGTTTTTAATCAACATTCTCATGAAAACATTCCTACCCTGGGTGTGGGTTGAGTTCATTCCTTTGACACAGGAATGATTTTGGCTTTATGAAAGGACTCTTTGGTAAGCTTCAAAGTATTAAGACTCCTAAACCTGCCCTAGTCCTTTTATTCTCTTAAGGTTTTGATGATAACAAATGATAGGCAAATTCTTGGTCCTTTCATTAGATAAAAACTTATTTTCTTGACCAAAAACTTATTTAGACCATTTTGTACCATAAGTGCACGGGTCATTCAAGTAATATAGATACAGAGTATGAGATCGTTCTCATGAGGATAAGTTTACTTCCAATGCTAAGTATTAACTAATAGCTTACCTAATTCTATTCAAGAACATATAAAATAGGGAAAGCAATTAAACTAAAGACCAATCTACAAAAGCAATAAAGATAATGGTTTAGAGATTTAGGGAATCCTTCTTCACCTCCTATTTCATACTAATGACTTGCAACCCTTATAAGCAACATCAATGAATTGTTAAGTTAGCTTGAGAATTTGATTTAGTTAAAAGCCTATGTCTAGGTTAACTAACCATAGTTTCATTTACTCAATTCACTATATTTCCATGAGAACTAGTACAAACTCCACTCTTGAACGGTCTATTCTCAATCACACATTATACATTGTTAAAAGGTATATTTCTATCCAGTTAGCGAATCAATTCATCCCGCCATTGGAATAGAATCGAACATGCATCAACCATACATTAGATCTAAAATCCAAATTCCTATATCTAGGTTCATCAGATTTCAACAAATCATTCAAAAGCTTATCAAACCTCTAAAATCATTAAGAACCATATGATTGAACATAACTAAACATTAATATATACTCCAAAGATAACAAACTCATCAACAATCATAGAAAGGATTCAAAGTATCTCTATATACAACTTAGCTAATCTATGAACATATGATTACAACCAAAAACCATGCTCAAAAGATAAGGAAAACAAGAGAAAGAGAAAGGAGAAGAAGGAATCTCATTAGATGTGATCCTTGAAGCTCCAATCAACTTCCCTAAGGAAGAAGACCTCCATCATTGGCTCCTTTGGCCTCCTCAGCTTCCACAAACGAACCTTAACCGCAGCTTTCTCTAAAACCTAGAAAAACTCTCTAAGAAAATTTGATAAAAATCTATTTATAGGCTCACTTCTATACCTCGTGCCGTAGCGCACACTACTTTGTGCCGCGACGTGCATTGAGTCAGTTACAAAGGGCCGCGACTCACACTCCTTTGTATCACGGCACTCTAGCCTTGTGTTTTTGTATGGCAGCTTGATGATACACCTTTGCGTCGCAGCGCACACTCCTTTGTGTCGTGGCACTCTCTCCCAGAATGCCTCCTTGGCTTTCTCTTAGGCTTTTGAGCTTTGAATTGCTCTAATTCCTCTATTTTAAGCCCATCTTACATTAGGAAAATCACCAAGTTAAATAAAAATTATAAATCCACTTAATCATTTAACGAATACACACAAATTGCTCATAATTATATAGAGGCATAAAATCTCTCATATATGCATAATAACAAGGACATAGCATTATATGAAGCACAATTATGGAGCATAAATAACTACATTACTTGGAGTTATCACACCCCCAAACCTAAGTTGTTGCTAGTCCTCGAGTAACACAAAGTATGATCAAGTAAACTCACATTAATCAATTCATGCTCATATGCATTCAACACTTCAATTTTCATTTAACCACAACTAGTGCACAATGATTGTTTAAGCCCTTAAAAGATGCATATGCCTCACAATTAAGCTCAACACATATACAATCCTAAACATGCCCTCAATCCAGCTTCTAATCATGCACATGACATTTTTCACAAATATGCAAGTCAAACTTATCTTTTTCAAATCATGTTCATCCGAATAAGTTTATGAACCTACACATGGATATAAATCAAAGAATCCACAAAATTCTAATCCAACCCTCTCTCCACTAATGTAAATCCTATATAACTGAGGATCAGAATGAACTTTAATAGCTTATAATGTAAGGCCAATGATAATGGGTAACAGAATAAAAGGAAAGGATACACAACAAACATTGAGAAACATAAACATGTGATTTCAAGTCATAAGCCACTACATGATATTAGCAGGGTATTCAACAATGTATTTAGAAAACTCGGCAGAACCATTTTCGATGCTTTTTGAACTTTACTTTTCTTAAGCTTTGCTTTTCTTTTTCTTTTCTTTTTTTTTTTTTCTTTTTCACAAAGCAAAGATTTTTCTTTGACTGCATCTAGATCCTTCAGGCTCATTTTGTATTGAATCATTAATACCCCTAATCATTGAACTCACTTCAAGAAATAACACACTATGAACTCAATAAACATTAATGGTAGGAAGAAAATACAATGCTTTCACATACATTAGAATGGTTAATAGGTTAACGGACATAATGGTGGTGAAAAACAAATAAGGCCAAACAGTATAACGCTTCAGAAGGGACCTATAATAAAATCATGTTAGGATAAGCTTGAAAAGGCTTAAACGGTCCAAACAATGCCCTAATCATTTCCTCAATCATACACAACCTAGGATTTCTCCTCAAGAGGGTTGGAGAACAACTTCAAGGATAAAAGAAATCATCCACATGCACAATTCATAAACATTCTCTAAACAAACACTCATATCTTTCCAAAGTTAAACATCTAAGTGGAAAAACACAGCATGCATAAAAACAAACCAGATTGCATTGACATACTTTAAGATCATGAATGGTTTCACAAAACAGAGGGCAATATGCAAGCATTTATATCATTGGCCAACCATCACACACTAGCAAATGGAAATATGTCATGCATTCCAAAGATCCATCATTTTCCATTCAAGGATGCATAACAATATGTACAAAGTGTGAAAAATTGAAACTTGCATCAACAGCTCACCAGTAATAGCAAAAACAGGATATAATCATGAAAGCATGATGACTTTCAGTAGCACATACTTTAAATATCAAAACATGTATAAACATTAAGCATTAAGGGTGAAAACATGTAAAGATACTTCCCCAAACTAAAGTGAATGTGTTCCTTGCTGCACATGGTCTATATGGTACCTCAGCATATCAAAATAGCAGCCAAACTAGCTCTGAGCATACTAAATAAAGAAAAACAGAGAAAATAGACAAAAAAAAAATATGAAAACAAGGTGCTGCGCCGCGGCACAACAATGTCTGGGCCGCGACGTGAGTAAAAAGCTACAGAATTCTGCAAAAAAATGTGCCTGTGTGCCGCGACACTCAACAACCTGAGCCACAACACAAGAACTCAACCTGTAGAATTCTGCAGGGAAATGGTTTCCGTTGCCATTTTTGCTTCATTATGGTCTAGCACCAACAAAATGTGCCTACAAACTTAAAACACAGAATCTACAGCAAAAACATAGCAAAAACATAAAATCAAACTATAACTACATATTTAAGCAAATCAACAACAAAAACTTAAAAACTTGAAAATAAAACTATGTACAATAACAAAACATAAAAACTTGAATTAGAACTAAGCATACTCATTGTCAATATTAGCAATATAGAAATAATGTCTTATCCCCGGCGACGATGCCAAAAACTAGATAGGCAAATTCTTGGTCCTTTCATTAAATAAAAACTTATTTTCTTGACCAAAAACTTGTTTAGACCATTTGTACTGCAAGTGCACGGGTTATTCAAGTAATACAGATACAGAGTATGAGATCATTCCCACGAGGATACATTTACTTCCAATGCTAAGTATTAACCAATAGCTTACCTAATTCTATTCAAGAACATATAAAATAGGAAAAACAATTAAACTAAAGACTAATCTACAAAAGCAATAAAGATAATGGTTTAGAGATTTAGAAAATCACTCTTCACCTCCTATTTCATACTAATGACTTGCAACCCTTATAAGTAATATCAATGAATTGTTAAGTTAGCTTGAGAATCTGATTTAGTTAAAAGCCTATGTCTAGGTCAATCAACCATAGTTTCATTTACCCAATTCACTATGTTTCCATAAGGACTAGTACAAACTTCACTCTTGAACGGTCTATTCTCAATCATATACTATACACGACTAAAAGGTATATTTCTATCCAGTTAGCGAATCAATTCATCCCGCCATTGGAATAGAATCGAACATGCATCAACCATACATTAGATCTAAAATCCAAATTCCTATGTCTAGGTTCATCAGATTTCAACAAATCATTCAAAAGCTGATCAAACCTCCAAAAACATTAAGAACCATATGATTGAACATAACTAAACATCAATATATACTCCAAAGATAACAAACTCATCAATAATCATAGAAAGGATTCAAAGTATCCCTAAATACAGTTTAGCTAATCTATGAACACATGATTACAACCAAAAACCATGCTCAAAAGATAAGGAAAACAAGAGAAAGAGAAAGGAGAAGGAGGAATCTCATTAAATGTGATCCTTGAAGCTCCAATCAATTTCCCTAAGGAAGAAGACCTCCATCCTTAGCTCCTTTGGCCTCCTCAGCCTCCACACATGAACTCTAATCACAACTTTCTCTAAAACCTAGAAAAACTCTCTAAGAAAATCTGATAAAAATCTATTTATAAGCTCAGTTCTGCACCTCGTGCCGCGGTGCACACTACTTTATGCCGCGGTGCGCAATGAGTCAGTTACAAAGGGCCGCGGCTCACACTCCTTTGTGCTGCGGTGCTCTAGCCTCAGGTTTTTGTATGGTAGCTTGATGATGCACCTTTGCGCTGCAGCGCACACTCTTTTGTGTCGCGGCGCTTTCTCCCAGATTGCCTCCTTGGCTTTCTCTTGGGCTTTTGAGCCTTGAATCGCTCCAATTCTTCTGTTTTAAGCCCATCCTACATTAGAAAAATCACTAAGTTAAATAAAAGTTATAAATTCACTTAATCATTTAACTAATACACACAAATTGTTCATAATCATATAGAGAGACATCCAAAGGAAATTTAACCAATATAAGCATAAAATCTCTCATATATGCATAATAACAAGGACATAGCATTATGTGAAGCACAATTATGGAGCACAAATAACTACATTACATAGAGTTATCGACAAACCTATTTATTGAGGCTTTAATCATGTTACTTGTATCAGAAAACTCACAAGTTAATTTACTTTATACATTTAATTGATCATATCTTTTATTGAGCTTAAGTATTTTTGGACTATGTGAACTGTTTTGATCGTTTTTGAAGTGTGTTAAGGACATAAAAGATATATCTCTAAGAGGACACTTGACTTCAATCAAAGTCAAACACTTACAGTGCTCAAAAAATAAATGTTCAGAAAGCTAGTTACTAAGAAAGCTCGACATCAGAAAGCTATTTGTTCAAAAAGCTGTGTTCATGGAATTGTAACTAAATGGTAGCTTTTTTTAAAATTTTTCAAATGGATGTTAAGAGTGCTTTCTAAAATGGATTCATTGATGAAGATGTATATGTCAAACAGCCTCCTGGTTTTATGGATGATAAATATCCAAATCATGTTTTCAAACTTTCAAAATCTTTATATGGTTTGAAACATGTTCCAAGAGCTTAGTATGAGAGATTAAATTCTTGTTCGATTGAAAATAGTTTCTCTGAAGGCAATGTTGACACTACTCTCTTCACCAAGAATTCTGAAAAAGATTTTCTAATTGTACAATTCTATGTTGATGATATTATTTTTGGATATACTAATGAGAATCTTTGCAAGGAATATTCTAAGTTCATGGAAAGTGGATTCGAGATGAGCATGATAGAAGAACTCAAATTCTTCCTTGGCTTTCAAGTCAAACAACAAAAAGATGGAATTATGATCCATCAACAAAAAAATACACCAAGGATTTTCTTAGAAAGTTTAAGATGGAAAGTTCAGAGCCTATGACTATACCAATGCATCCATTTGTCATTTTAAACAAAGATGAGAATAATAAGCTTGTTGATCATAAAGCTTACAAAGGTATGATTGGCTCATTATTATACCTTATTACTAGCAAGCCTGATATTTTGTTAGTGTGTGTTTATGTGCTAGATTTCAAGCTAACCCTAAAGAATCATATCTTAAGGCTATTAAGAGAATTTTTTAGATATTTGGTTAATACTACTACATATGTTTTGTGGTATGAGAAAACTCTAACTTTGAGCTAGTAGGTTTCTGTGATGCTGATTATGCTGGAGATGGAGTTGAAAGGAAAAGCACTAGCTGAAGATGTCACTTCATTTTCAAATCTCATGTCTCTTGGTCAAGCAAAAAGCAAAATTTCATAACTCTCTCAATAGCTGAAGCAAAATATATCTATGCATCTTCTTGCTACTTACAATTTCTATAGGTAAAGTATCAATTAGAAAATTATTCTCTAAGGTACAACTCCATCCTTATCTTATGTGATAATACTAGTGCAATAAACTTAGTTAAAAATCCTATTCAAGAATCCTATTCAACATTCAACAGAAAAGAATATTGAGATCATATACCATGTTATAAGAGATTATGTTCAAAAAGATGTTTTTGAACTAGAGTTTGTTAACACTGATCATCAGTGGGCTGATATTTTAACAAAACCTCTTAATGAATATCATTTTTGTCTTATTAAAGATAATATCAATGTTTGGATCAAAACTTTGAACTTGATATTTAATGGTTCTATGCTTAGTTAAGGTTTCTGAGATATTATACATTAGTTCTCTAAGCATCAGAAAGTTATTTCTCAGTTCATGAGAAATTTTTTCTTTAGATATATCAAAAAACATTTCAAAATTCATTTGAAATCGGTCTTTGAATTATGTACTCTCTCCTAAGTAAATTCAAAAGTTATCATTACCATTTCTTGATTTCATTTAAACCCAACACTTACTTTTCTGTCTCTCCTCCAACGGCTAGTTACCATTAATTGTTGTCTATTGTTATCTATAAATGGCTTCCCTCTCAATCTCCTCAACCACTTCATTTCATAACTACCCAAAACCTCTCTCAACTGCTTTCTCCTCTCTCACATATTCTCTACTTCAAAAATTTGAACTCACTTTCTCTCCCTCAACCACCATGACCAAGTTTAGAACTTCAAATAAATCCTTTAAGGCCACACGAAGCTCTATAAGGCAAGCCTCTCTTGAAAGAAAAAACAAGAAGAAGATGATCCCAACTAAGAAACATAAAGAGTTTGAAGCCTCTACTCCAAAGTCTAAGCCTTTGAAAAAGAAAAGGCTATATCTCTAAGTTCTGATGAAGAAGAGCACCCTTTGGTCACCAAATTAGAAGAAGAAGAATGCTATAACACCAAGTATATCAATAAAGTTGTGGTGGCTGGAAGAAGATCCTCTCTTGATGAGATAGCATTGTATGGTATGGTTGTTTATGACTTGATTCAATACCAGAAATGGAACAAGTTTTTTGAGTTGAATAAATGGGTTTATCCAAGGATTGTCTAGGCTTTCTATGCTACTGCCCATGTCTTTTACAACCCTGTTAGAATAGTCGGTAATCTATTTGGTGAGGATGTGATTATCACAATGAAGATTTTGGAGAAATTAATTGGTTTTAAGTGTCATGAAATCGAGATTTATGTTAATACGAACTAAGTTAAGGCAAACAATCTCACCATGGAATCTATGATGAGTGAGATTTCTTAAGATTCCTCTATGAATTCTATGACTACTGGAAAGTTAATGAACAAGGCTTGTTTTCTTCACACCCTTATGATGCACTTCATTATGCCTAGAGTAGGAAGCACTGAGAAAGTAACAAATGCTGACGTTACTATTTTGTTTCATTTATTGACCAAAAGAAGATTTAGCCTTCCTTTTATCATATTTCAATATATAATGGCTGATATGGATGACAAGAAAAAGAATATAGCCTGCCTTCTTTATAGCATGCTGTTAACCAAAATATTTAGGTATAATGGTATGGATTTGGGGAATGAGGAATTTGATCCTCTAGGTTCTAAATTTACTCACAAGAACCTAAGATTAATGAAGTTGGATCTTGATCTTCCCTCTGAAAAAATGGTTTCCAATTCTGATAAAGAGAAGGTATTGGTTGTGAAAAAAAAAGTGAAAAGAAAGAAAGAAAGAAAGAAAGATAAAAATGTTGAAAGAGAGGAGGAAGAAAAAGATAAAAAGAATAAAGAAGAATAGAAGGCCAAGAAGAAAGAAAAGAAAAAGGAAGAAGAGAGAAAGGAAAAGAAAAAGAAAAGGAAGCAAAAGGATGAAAAGAAAGCTCTAAAGTTTGGAGAGAAAAATAAAAGGAAATTTGTTGATGTGTTAACCCCTAAAGATCAAAAAAGAAGGACAAAAAGAAAGCTAGACATGGATCCTGAAGAACCACCAATTTCACATATTGATGAATCCCTTGAGAAAACCCATTCTGAGGTCTCTGAACATGAGAAACTTATTAAGAAAGCTACTTTTGAATCTTTCTCTTTGGAAGAAATATGGAAGAAATAACAAGATGTGTTGGATGTTTTCATTGAAGCAATACAAACCATTCCCACAGAGAAAATCATAGAAAAAGATAAGATTGTTAAAGAAGAATCTGAGAAAGCTCAAGAAACTGAGCCTAAGAAAGTTGATGATGAAGATGGCAAGCCTGAGAAGGAAAAAGAAAAAGGTAAAATGGTTACAGAAGAGGAAGAAGAAAATATTGAAAAATAAATAAATATTGCTAAAGAAACAAGAAAGACTGATGAGGCTATAGAAATTAGAAAGATCAAGGAAACTGAAGTTGCCAAGGGAGCAAGCAGTTTAAGTTTTCATGAACTCTTTGATCTAAACCTATAAGGTATGATTTATGTCCAGCCCTCTAAACCATTGTTTTATACCCCCTCTATTTTTCCATTTGCTGGATCACCTATGTTTGACTAGACTCAGCCTATTAAGCCTGGTGACACTGAAGTCCCTGATACAGCATCTGCTACTCCTCCATCTATTCAGGAACAACCCATTGATGATGATGCTAAGATATGACTGTTAAAACTCTCTCTGATCTAGCTGACAAATTAATTGATGTTGCCACCATCATTGAGCAAGCATCATTGCATCCTCCTAAAGAGAAATCAACTAAAAATTCAACAGAAAAGGAAGTTGAGTCCTCTATTGCTAAAAAAGAAAAGGTTTCTGATGAGAAATCTATTGAAGAACTAGTTTATAAGAAAACTAATGATCTGCTTTTTGAGAAGCCTTCTAAATCCGCATCTGACACTAAAATTGCTATTGTTGAAAGTGAGTTTCACTCAAATTTAGCAATGGTTCCTTTGTATCCTTTTCATCACCAAAGAACCATACCAACATAGATAATTGAATAACAACTTGGTCGTATGAATACCAGGTTCAGAAAGCTGAAGCAAGAATTGAGAGAAATGAGATGAATCTAAAATTTTATGAAGTCTTGTCTACTATAGAGGAATTCAAGGGTTGTTTCAGACAATTTGAGATTTGGTGGATTCTAAAGTATAAGATTAAGCTTAGACCTAACACTACCTAAACCTATAGACTAAGACTTTTTTAAACCAAATGCCCAAATCCTCCTAGTCCAATTCCCATTTCTTCTGATTCTAATAATCATACTTAGGTCTGATGTTAAGTTATCAATGATGTTAAGTTGTACTTTTGTTATCTTTTTATGATGAAAAAAAAAGAAGTACATAAAAGAATGCCTTTATTCCCTACTAAACCTATTAGGCATTTGTTTTGAAATGTTGCAACTTATCGGTAGTTTTTTTTATAATGGAATATTGCTCTAAACAATATTTAATGATCAATTTTTTATTATTTTGATTTACCTATTCACTTTTTATAAATACCTATTAACATAATTAGTATCCTCTAATCTTCTTATAACCTGAATTCAAAATACTAATATATTTAGTGGTTAAGTTGAGAGGAGCTCTCTATGTCTGCAAGTTTTATTGGAAAACTCCTTTATTAGAAAGCTTTTGTAAGTAATGGTTTGTCATCTTCAAAAGGGAGAGATTGTAAGTTCCAAAGTCTTAAGACTCCTAAACATGTCCTAACCCTTTTGGTCTCTTAAGATTTTGTTAATAACAAACTTGTTTACTAAGTCTTTAATCATGTTACTTGGATCAGAAAACTCACAAGTTAATTTGCTCTATACACTCAATTGATCATATCTTTTATTGAGCTTAAGTCTTTCAAGACTGCATGAACTATTTTGATCATTTGTTAAAGTGTGTTAAGGACATAAAAGATGTATCTCTAAGAGAACACTTGACTTTACTCAAACTTAAACACTTAAAGTACTCAGAAAGCAAATGTTTAGAAAGCTCGATATCAGAAAGCTATTTGTTCAGAAAGCTTTGTTCTTGGAACAAAAACTACTGTGAGAAAGCTGTAAAAGTTGTTACTAGAAGACAAAATAATGGCTATATTCTTCAAACAACTATCAAACATAATACAACTGCATTAAATGACCTCCAAGGGCTAGGAAAGCTTGAAGCCTATAAAAAGGAGTTGCTGAAGCTCATTTATGGCAGAGAATATTAGTTGCTGTCTCCATTATTGGTGTTTTCAAGTTCTACACCTACTGTAGAAAAGCTTTCTGACCATCCTGATATTATGTTACATTGCTTTCTGATACCTAGAAGCTTACTCTACTTGTATATTCTTTCTATCTCTTGTAAGCAAAGTTGAGTTTCTTTGATCTTAAGTGTTGTAATTTACTCTTTGAGTGTGTGAGTGTTTGAACACAAACCTAAACACTTATCTTGTTGTAACCTTCACCATGTAGTAGACAGTAAGATTTTGAGTTAGCCTAAAAAGTCTAAGTGTGAAAAGAATACTTGTAATCAAGCTTGGAGAGGTTAGGGTGGCAGAAAGACTACACTAATATATAAAAATCTCAACTATGTGCTAGGGACTGAAAGTAAACAAGTGATTTGGCTGAAACAATATGAAATCCTATGTGTATAGCTTTATCTTACCCTTTCTCTTTACTTTCTAAGCTTCTTATTTTATGCTCTAATATCTTATGTTCTTTTAAAGTAAAGAGGACTGTTTGTGAAAATTGTTTTCTAAGCTAAAAAGTTAGTAAACATTTTTCAAACTTCTAGAGAAAGCAACATAAGCATTATGCTAGTTTTTGAACCATTCAGTATTAGGTTTCTGATACTTATATTTTCAATTTTTGGATTCTGAACTAAGCTTTCTAAAAGTTTATACTAATTCTCTGATCACTCTATCCAAGTTTCTATACTTGAGAAAGCTTGCTTAAGTTTTATATAAGGGTTTAGAATTTTCAAAATAAGCATAATTCAACCCATTTCTTGTGCATAAAGCCTTCTTCTTCTATCACTCACCCTCACCCTTAACCACCACCATCATTTGGTTTATGCATCTTCTTCTTTTTTCTAACTTCTATGATCCTAGCCATCTTTGTCACCATTGACGTCTGTCGCTGTCAATGACCAAAACTCCAACAACTGTTCAGATGCTTCAGACCACCCTCTTCCATAAGACCTATAGCTCATGGTATAACCCTTCCCCACCCTTAATCACTAGTAGTGCCACATGGGTAGTAAATTGTTTGGATACACTCACTCATCGATTTCACCCTATGTTTTGATAAAGCTTGCATCACCATGTTGTTACCCCCAAACATCATTAGAACAAAGAACTGCAAGTGTGACCTGGTTGACCACCTGATTGCACGTCAAATACCCTAGCCTTAGTGTCATAGAAGGCAAAACAACAGATGTCGCTGTCTGCTCACTGTCGCCAGTAAAGGAAGAGCATTGCAAATTTGAAGATCTGTTGGAGATGGGTTTAAAACAAAACTAGGAAAGATTTGGGGGGGGATATAGAAGTGGGTTTGTTGTCTCTATGCAATAATTTCTCTTTTTTTGTGAACAATGAGTATGATGAAATAAAGGTGTTATGCAACACTCAAAATCCTAAATCGATGAAGAAAGTAAACAATAGGGGAAGGAAACGACCTAGTAATTTATTTATTTTATGAGGGACATTTTTGTCTTTTAATCAAGCATATATTAGACAAACCAAAAATTAGATGATAAGATGATTGCCAACATTCCCAGCAATATTTAAAAATAATCAGACATAGGTTTGAAAGATTTCTCAGAATACCATTCACAAGAATATCATTCCTAGGGATCTTATTTCTAGGAACATAAGATCAACTCTTGGAAAACACCCCCTTAAAGATTCGAAAGAGTAATTCTTTGATCATCATACAGTGGATAACCCAAGGTATTTCTCAAAGTACACCACATGCTTCAATAATATGTTTTTTTTTGTAACCCTTAGGCAATTTGGGCTAAAAAGGATCACATACTTCTCAAAATTATTTTCTGACCCAAAGCAACACCATAAAGATCAAGTGTTTTCAAAACTGCATCACAATTCTCCTCTTGTGGCTTAAAAGAATATTAGACTATCATCAGCAAAAATAAGTGTGTTACCTTTAGGAATGTTCTGCAAACTCTAAGGACATAAAACAAACTCTTTTCCTTAGCCTAGTCTAGCAGTGCAGATAACCCTTCCACACAGAGAACAAAAAGATATGAGGAAAATATATCCCCTTGGTACAGCACCCTCTCAGGCTTAAAAATACAATCTTAGAAAGCCTTTAATCAACACAAAATAAAAAATGGAGGAAATGCAAGTCATAGTAAGAAGAATCCATCTTTCTTTAAAACTAAGCTTATGCATCATAAGATCTAGATAAGTACATCCCACTATTCATTAGCCTAACTCATATATATTACCAAGTGGCTTCAAAACTCAAGAAATAGGTGAATTGAATTTTTAAAACTTTTTATGAAATTTTACCTCTTTTGACAACAAAATGTCATAGACAAGTTTTCAAAGAAAAGAGAATGAATTAATATATGATGAGAATATGGGGTTTAGATTGGGGAAGAAGGGAAATAGGGAAAAATGGTAATAATAATAACATTGAATATATTATTGCTAGGATATAATGTGATATTTTGTATTAACTTAACAGTCCTATTTATACTAATAATTAGGTCAAGTACTAAGCATAAGCCCAAGCCTACTAATACAATAAGACTACAAATTCTAATTAAATAAGAAAAAAAACCAAGAAATATAACGAAATCATGAAATAGTTCTTAAAATTGCTTCCATAATTAGATAACTATTTGATTCCACAATATATTCAACAAATTAACTAAGATATTCTAATACTCCCCTCACCCCTAAAGCTTCTTGTTACAATTAAACACACCAAAAAGAAAATAATCTAAAAATATAACGTGCCAAAATGGAGCTAAACTGTGTGAGAGGAGCCAAAAATTGCATATGAGAAACTACAACAGGAACGAAACTAAACTGCATTTAGGAAACCACAACCATGACAGAGCCAAACAGCATATGGGACGGGGCCATATTGCATAAAGTACGGTAAGAACATAGTCAATCTGCTTAAAGAAAGACTAGAACAGAGCCAATCTATGTAAAGAGAAGTTGGAACATAGCTGATTTACGTAAAGAGCAGCTAGAATAAAGCTAAATGGGTAAAATTATGAGAGAGGCATCATTGAAAAGCGCACGATGGAGCAGGCATTGTTGAAAGGGCGCATAGTGAAAGAAGTGTCTTTATAGGACGTATAGTGGGAGAGGCAACTCTATCAACAACTCAAGACTATAGGAGAACATAGCAAAACTCAAAAGGGGGAGATTGTGAGAAGACAGAGATGAGGAAATCAATGAAAACTAAATTTAGGTTTTATGGTGGTGAGCAACGATTCTAACGAGTTTTATGAACTCTACATAATGAAAAGGATAAGTTCTCTTCAAGGTGAATACCATGTGTAACGTCCCAATATTAATACTAGTAGCATATCCGGAATCACACATTAGTAATTAGGATTAGGCACGTCATAACTAAACTAATATTATTCTCTCTAATCCATTTATGATGTGTATAAAAATATGAGCCTAGTGAGGGAAATATAATATACATATAACTAAAATTTCCATTTATACAAACTTGTACATCATTGTACAATATATACAAACTAGGCCCTTTAAGGCATAAATTCTTATACACTATATATAATCTATAGTACAATATAGAAAAAAAAATTATAGTCCAGATAAGAAGACATCCACATTCTTCATCTCACTTTGCAGAAGATTCATTTTTTGGAATTATCATGAAAATACAAATACATGGGATGAATTTTACTATTCTCAATAATTCTAACATACATACTAACATCACAATAATTTTAGCTACTTCAGAGAAAATTCATTTCAATATATAAAATATAACATAGAAAGGTGAAAAAAGTCAAAACAAGTCCTTTCTCTTCCCATGGCAGAGATTCATTTATTATCATTACTAAATAACTTATAATCATCATTATCAAAAGATCATAGGTTACATATACCACCAACAATCAAATATGAGTTTCAATTCAACATCACTATAATAATTTCATAATCTCATATCAACTCTATGATCTTTATCAATAACATTCCCATGATGATTCATTCTTTTATAATTCTCATGCTAGTGCTCATTTAATTATTGTATCACCCTAATAGAATTATTGTAAAATAACCAGAATATTTCAAAATAAATCGTATCAAGTATGGTACTTCCTAAAAATGAATAAAACATAAATATATAATAACCTGTGTAGTCATTATAAAGAGTCATGAAGGATGAAAAATGTCAAATATATATATATATATATATATATATATATATATATATATATATATATATACATCACTAGCCAAAAAGTCACACTATAATACAAAAAACTTTTACAAACTAGAAAACAAAGTAAGTACATACAAGCCGATACATAAAGAAACAAAATAAGTAAAACTACATCTTTTGCTTCTTTTTTTTGCCCTTTCTCTTTGGAGGGTCTTCACCTGGATTTACATGAAAACACAGAAGGGTAAGAAATCATAAATTTCTCAGTATGATAAACCAAAACCAGCAGTTATTCTCTTACAACAAATAAACAAAATAACAACATTAAGTTAATCTTGCAATAGATAAAAGAGCCACCACTCAACCCTACTGAAATATATACATACTCTCTATGTATAATTCACAAGGCAAGCAATAACTTAACTCACATTTATATTGAATAATGATATCAAACAACCATTCATACGATTGTAAGATATCATCAAGAAAACGAGCAAACAAGCAAGAAAAGTAAGACAACCGCTCATACAGTCATCAACAAATGCAATGTATTATGTTAATAATGTTTGATTATGCTCACACAACATCTAATACCATGATAATGCAATGCTTGCGCAAGTTTTAGTTTTAGAAAGCACATGTTACTTAGTTATTTCCCAGGAACCTTGTTCCCTTGTATATACTGGGTAGAATAGGCATAAAAAGCATTGATACTACCTGGTGATGTGTAGACTCGTTCCCCTCACCAAGGTGAGAGTACTAATACTGACCTCATACACCGGTAACCCTGGCCATAATAGCAGTAATGCTAGGAGAAATCGGATCCAACACCTCATTCCCAAGTGTGTACACCATCTAAGGTTACAATACATAGGAAATAGCAATTAACAAGTTTGGAATTAAAACATGCAAAGGTATCACAATACAATAATAGTAACCATGGAACTCCAAGGTAACTTATCACACGAAGTAACAAGATTCGTGTCACTAACAAGAATTGTATCTAGTACCTCACACTATCACTTCACAAATGAATTCAAGATCAACCTCATGTTGAACAAGGTTCTAGGCATTAACATAGGGCAATCCACCACACTTGGGGATGCCTAAGGTTCCCTAACTTTTCACATATGCAAAGTGATAATTCTCTCCGAGAAATATCCTTAAAAGTGCCTCAACACACTCTAAAATGCATATATGAATGATCCCATTAAGTAGGGAATTCAAAAACAACAAGATCAAAATCTTGAAAATGCCATGTCTGGGCACTTGGGCGCTCTTCACCCAGCGCTCAGGTGCTCACAATGGCACCTAGGCGCTCTACTGGTAGCATCAGAGGCCAAACTCTCTAGACGATGGGCGCTTGAGCGCTGGCCGCTAGCGCCTGAGCACCCATCGCGTGAAACTGAAAACAAATGCCGCTGGACATCGAGTGCTTGAGTACCCAATTCCCAGCGCCTAGGTGTTGGTTGCCCAGCAGCAAATATGCAGAATTCTACAGATGGCTGCACTGTTCCATTGGTGCAAACCATGGATTTCATTCACTCCAAATTGGTTTCTAGGTGATTTTAAGTCCCTAAAGAGTTCACTAACACAAAGGAAACATTAATTACTAACTCATTTCATGAACTAATCAATCATCCAAAACACTCATTTTCTCACTTTGTGCATTAAAGGTCCAAATGAAGAGTTCTAAGTTTCTAACCCAAACTCATACTGTGAACAATTCATAAACAACCCTTAAAACACATCCAAGTAAGAAATCACTCAAAACACCTCAAAATCTCATTTTTGACCCATTATACCTCAACCAAGCATAAAAATGGAGATGAGAAGGAAAAGCTATTTTAAACTCAAAAACCCCTACCTTTTGGTGCAGCAAGGATAGAGATTCAAGCTTCAATCTTTGATCTTAGATTCCTCTTTCCTCTTTTGCTGCTTGTTTTCCTTTTCTCCACTTTGCACTTCCTCCTTTGATGCTCTTGTGTTTCATTCATGAAGAAAAGAGAGAAAGTGAGAAATGAGAAACAAATATCACATCAAAGGTCAAGGAAAGTGGATGGTTCAGCCGTGAAAGCCTTGGAAAATTAGATATTTTGCAGCATAACTATATCTGCTAAGAGCAGTTAGATTTCTCTAAATCAAGCTTTCTCAGTTCTAACAAGTATAACATAAATCCTAAGATTCATCAAAAATCTTGTTTCACCAATATCATATTTTTTCATATCTGTGACTAGTCAATCTATCATTAAAACACATAACTAGCATGCTTAAAAATACCAAACTGACTCGGATCATTCTCAAATTTTAACCATACTATAGTTCACATATTTGTGACTTAGAAACAAATTATCCACATTTTTTCTATTAGCTAAGTCATTTATGCTAATATCTGGGTCATTTTAAGCCACTTTTCACCTTTCGAGTTGTAACAAAATACCTAAACTAACTCAGATTGTCATATATTAAGCAGATATATTAAGAAAGTATTAAGCTCATTCCTAGAACCTATATCAATGTACCTTAATAGGTAATGCCACCTCATATAATATGGGGTTCTTTATTCTGAAGGTAGGGAGTGAATTTAGGCCTCACACTACTAATATACTGGGCAATAGCCTGCTTTTAGGTTAGTGTACTTCAACTTATTTATAATAATATCTTTTTGTTACACAGAACTATCCCAAGTAACCTTAATTCTAACTAATGAGGGAAACTACGGCTGAGGAAATTAATGAGGAATTTATATGAATTAAGGATCACCTTCTTCATAGATGGTCATTTCCATGATTCATAACTAGAATTTTGGATCTCCTTCCCCCAAACATGATCATTTCCAAAACTCACTAATGTCAAAGATTGATTATTCAATTCAGAGGGTTACCTTTCATGTGGGAATAGCAACTAAAGATCATTTCCCTTCCCTTTTCAAGGAAAAATGTCCAATATATGTCTTATTCCATAAGCACTTATAAATTTAAATTCAAATACTAGCTCAACTTCAATGATTTAAGGGAGCAATTCTCAATGCAAAATTTCAAGAAACAAAGATGGATACAGCATAGAAAAAGTACACAACAATCCCCTACCTATACTCCTTAATGGATGGTATTCTAGTTGTCTTCTTATTTTCCTTGGTTTCTTTTCTTTTTCCTTCTTTTTCTCATTCTTTTTTCTCTTATTTATTTTCTTTCCATTTCTTTCTCTTCCTTATCTTTCTATTGCTAAGTATGTTACGTGAATGAGTGCAAAAGTGGGAAATAAGAAAGAGTTAAAGTCTACGACGGTGGAAGAAGATTAAAGGATAAGCTCATCCGACTTTCATGACTTATTGGAAGTGTTGTATCTCTTAAGGATACTTTGATATTTCATAATCGAGTTTTCTAACTTTCCTAAGTGTTATATAAATTTCTAAGACTTCATTTAGTCCTTATACTCATTTTTCAATAACTTTCTATATACTATTAACTATCACTTAAGCTCTATTACTCTTCCTTAAGTTAATTTAAGTCTAAGGAATTAAGTTAATAAGCTTATAAGCATTTGTTTTAACATGTATTCATTTTGAAAATATTCTCCATTATCTACTTGACATCTCCATAAAATATCATAATTTTTTTAGCTATTTTCCTATTTATTTTAGCCTTTAAACACTTATCAAGTGTTACGAAAAAATGTCAAACTAACCCAGTTAATTCTCTAAAATTGACTACAACTCATTCTAATTACCTGTGATTTAGAAATATTTTTTTTTCATATTTATTTCCTTCATCTAAATCATTTATGCCAAGTTCTGGCTTATTATAAGTTATTTTTCATATTTTGTGTTATAGCATCATGCATAAACTAACCCAAAAGGTCACCAAAATTATCATGCAACTCAAACAAGTGTTATTAAACTTCCATTACAATAATTAAAGGTATTAGGTTAGGGATGATGTTATGTTTCTCCCCTCCCTTTTTTTAAAATTTTGTCCTCAAAATTTAATTACTTGATATAAAAAGCTCTAGATAGTCTTGCATCATGGTAGACTCCATTTGCCATGTGGCCTCCTCCTTCAAGTCAATCTCATTTTTCATATATCCTTCACAAATGGAATTTGTTTCCCTCTGAGCTTTTTGACTCCTCTATCAATGATCCTTATAGTCTTAATTACATAAATAAAATCATCTCTTAATTATATTAATTCATTTTCTAAGATGTGTGAAGGATCTAGATTATATTTTCTAAGTTAGGAGACATGGAAGACATTGTGAAGGTTTGACAAACTGGGTGGAAGGGCTATCTGATAAGCAACTAGTCTAATTCTTTTTAGAATTTGAAAGGGACCGGTTTAACTTTTAGGATTTTAAAGCTCTACTAACCCCATTTGTAGGAGTGACTCTAAAAAATACATGTTTTCCTTCCTCAAATTCTAAAGGTCATCTTCTCACCTCTGCATACCTCTTTTATCTACTTTGGGCAGTTAACAACCTATCCTTAATCATCTTGATTTGTTCTGTAGTTTGTTGATTTCTATTGGTTGCAAGGGTTCAGAAAGTTTTTGGTATTCTATTTTAACTTTTTGACACACATAATCAGCTATATCTACTTTCATCTTGGGCTACCAAAATAATTTCTTAAGGTCTTGATACATCTTTGTTGATCCTAGATGGATGGTGTATTTACTTTTATGGGCCTTTTTCAAAATTTTCTCCTTGATTTCAGCTTCCTTTAGGATGTAAAGTCTATTCCTAAACATGATTGTTCCATCATTTGCCTTACTAAATTCCTTTTGCTTCCCCAACAAAATTTGTTCACTTATTTCTTTTAAGGCCTCACCCCTTTTTTGAGCTTCTTTGATTTGAGTCTTCAATTCATTATTGATTTCTAATTTACTCATACAAAGACAATGTGATGACACAGTTACTGCTATACTCAAATTCCTAAAGTTTTCTAAAAGCTCTATTTCTTATATCATCATTCGGGACACATGCAAAAGTTTTTTACTAAGTGCATCGGCCATTACATTGGCCTTATCCAAATAATATTTCAATTCAAAATCATAATCCTTTAAAAATTCTATCCATTTTCTTTACCTCATGTTCAATTCTTTTTTATCAAACAAATATTTCAAACTTTTATAGTCACTAAACATTTCAAATCTAACTTCATATAAATAATATCTCCAAATTTTCAAAGCAAACACAACAGTTGCCATTTCCAAATCATGGGTAGGATAGTTTTCTTCATGAGGTCTTAGTTGCCTAGAAGCATAAGTAAATGCCCGTCCATTTTGTATTAAAACACATCATAGTACCTTCTTTGAAGCATCACAATATACTTCAAAACTTTCTTATGGGTTTGGAATTACCAGAACATATGTTGTGGTCAATTTCTCTTTCAACTCTTAGAAACTATCTTCACAGTCTTGTGTCTATTCAAATAAGCTACCTTTCCTAGTTAATATAGTTAAAGGCAAAACTATTTGAGAAAATTCCTTTATAAACCTCCTGTAGTACCCATCTAATCCTAAGAAACTCCTAATCTCTATTACAGTGGTAGGTTTTTCCCACTACACCACGACTTCTACCTAGCTAGGATAAACTGATATCCTTCCTTGAGATATCACATGCCCCAAAAATTGCACCTCTTTTATCCAAAATTCACATTTTGACAATTTGACAAGCAATTGCTTTTCCTTTAGGATTTCTAGAACTATCCTAAGGTATTCTTCATGTTCATCGATTGTCCTTGAATAGATAAGAATATCATCTATAAAGACAACCACAAATTTGTCTGGGTATGGTCTAAAAATCCTATTCATATAGTCCATAAACACTACAGGTGCATTAGTTAAATCAAAAGACATTAAAAGATATTCATAATGTCCATACCTAGTCCTGAAGGCAGTTTTAGGGATATTCTCTTCCCTAACTCTAATTTGATGGTATCCATATCTTAAATCAATCTTTGAGAAAATTGTAGTCCCTCTTAATTGATCCATCAAATCATCTATTCTAGACAGTAAAAATTTATTCTTGATGGTTACCTTATTTAATTGTCTATAATCTACACACAACCTCATGCTACCATCTTTCTTCTTCACTAAGAGCACTGGTGCTCCCTATGATGACACACTAGGTCTAATAAATTTTTTATCTAACAATTCTTCTATTTGCTTTTTGAGTTTAGCTAACTCTAGAGGTAACATTCTATAAGGTGCTATAGATATGAGTTCAGTTCCTGATACCAAATCTATTGTAAATTTTATTTTTCTCTCAGGTGACAACTTAGTTATTTCATTTGGGAATACTTTCGGATACTCTCTAACTACAGGCATACTTTCCAAATTCTGTTCACTTTCAGAATTTAAAGAGAAAAAGGAGAATATATCCTTGAGCCCCTACTACTAGACAGTTAATAACTTGATTAGCATTCAAATACATAAACTCAGAAGAAATATTCATGGAAGAAGTATAAGACATAAACACCAAAGTTTTATTTGAGTAATTGAAAGCAATATGATTTGTAGACAACCAGTCCATGCCCAAAATGACATCAATGTCAACAAAGGGTAAATAGATAATATTCACAAAGAAAA
Source organism: Ormosia semicastrata (assembly GCA_029884595.1). Lineage (NCBI taxonomy): Eukaryota > Viridiplantae > Streptophyta > Magnoliopsida > Fabales > Fabaceae > Ormosia > Ormosia semicastrata. Next base: position 60,350,896 of record JAQQTO010000062.1, read on the forward strand.
TCTTATCTTGTACTATTACACAATAATTTAGGCATACATGGGAAGTTGTCACTAGTTTTCCTGTGGGTGTGGAAACTGATAAGTCATAGAGGAGTTCTAAAACAGGCAAATACAACATCTTCACACAATCATAGGAAATGAAGGAGTAAGATGCTCTTAAATCATACAATATAGTTAAGAGTTTATTTTTAACTATGCATTTACCTTTTATAAGATCAGGGGCTTGAGTTATCTCTTTGTCACTCAGAGTAAAAGCCTTTTCTTTGGTTTGGGGTCTGAGATTGGACATTGTTCCTTGCTTCTAAGGATAGTTTCTGACATAGTGTCCGAATTTGTCAAAGAGTAGCATACTGCCTAGTCCATCAAGCATAGCCTGTTTCTATGATACTTTCCACATTTAGGACATTTTGGCCCCCAGGGTTCCACCTAAACCTGCTTTCCTTTTTCTTGCTGGTTCTTGGGTCATGGACCACCCCTCCCGAACCTGTCATCCATCCTCTTCCTTTTTTGGAAGTTCTGTGATCTTCATTCCAGTTAAGGTTTTAAGTCATAGGACTCTATGATTCTACATTTGTTCACTAAAGTGGGAAAATCCCTAATTTCAAAATGCCCTATAGCTCTTTTTATGTCATCCCTCAACCCAGCTTCAAACTTTACATACTTTCATCACTCATCTGGATTATATCTAAAGTAGGAGGAGGACTTGGACAACTCCTCAAACTTGGCCACATATTGGTCCAGAGACATGTTTCCTTGCTCCAACTTCAAGAATTCTAACTCCTTTGCATTTTGTAGATTCTTTGGAAAATACTTATCCAAAAAGGCAGTCTTGAATACCTCCCAGGTGATTTGGGTCCCTATTGCCTCTAATAGTCTCTTGGCATCATTCCACCAATCTTCCACTTCTCCCTTTAACATGTAAGAAGCAAAAGTCACCATCTACTCTTCTCTACATCCCATCACATTGAAATTTTTATCCATTTCTCTAAGCCAGCCTTCAGCTTTGAACGAGTTATACTCCCCCTTAAAAGATGAAGGATTAGATTTCTTAAATTATGATAGGTTATGAAAATTTTGATTCCTTGCTACTACCACATCATTTGTAGGTTATGGGGGTGGATTGGTTCCTATCCTCTCTAATATCCTATTGGTAATGGCTACCTGCTCCCTCACGACAGCAGCCATTTCTCTAAAAGCTTTTGTCATATCTGTTGTGTTATCATTGGCAAGGTCCTTGTTACCACAGGTACGTCTGGTTGATGCCATAGCTTTCTGTACACACAAAATAATACATATTGAGTTGATCAGGCTCAATATCATGTAATAATGTGACAGTAACCATTAATATTCAAACTAAAGGCAGTTATGCAATTCTTTCTATATATCTCATCATCAAGATAAAAAAATGCACAACATATAACCGGAACATCTATTCATGCTAAAAGCATAGCTAGTCCATACACTAGCTTAACAAGATAAATTGCTCTAATACTATAATGTAACGTCCCAATACTAATACTAGTAGCATATCCGGAATTACACATTAGTAATTAGGATTAGGCATGTCACAACTAAACTAATATTATTCTCTATAATACATTTATGATGTATATAAAAATATGAGCTTAGTGAGGGAAATATAATATACATATAACTAAAATTTCCATCTATACAAACTTGTATATCATTGTATAATATATACAAACTATGCTCTTTAAGGCACAAATTCTTATAAATTATATACAATCCATAATACAAAATAAAAATAAAAATATAGTCCAGATGATAAGACATTCATATTCTTCATCTCACTTTTCAGAAGATTCTTTTCCTAGAATTATCATGGAAATACAAATACATAGGGTGAGAATTCTACAATTCTCAGTAATTCTAACATACATATTGACATCATAATAATTTCAACTGTTTCAGGAAAAATTCATTTCAATATATATAATATAACATAGAAAGGTGGTAAAAATCAAAACAAGTCATTTCTCTTTCTGAGGCAGAGATTCATTTATTACCATTACTAAATAATTTATGATCATTCATTATCAAAAGATCATAGGTTACATATACCATAAACATTCATATATGAGTTTTAATTCAACATCACTATAATAATTTCATAATCTCATATCAACTCTATGATCTTTATAAATAACATTCTCATGAAGATTCATTCTTTTATAATTCTCATGTTAGTGCTCATTTAATTATCATCTTTCTAAGCTCACTCCCAGAACCCATATCAATGTACCTTAATAGCTAGGGCCACTGATGCGAATTATAAGTTATAAACCCAAGTGCAGGTTGTTTCAAGTAATAAATTCTCGGGAGTCCTAGGTCGATTCACAGGGAATTGATGAAGAAAAATTCTTTGGCGTAAAGTAAATATTTTGTCACAATAATAAAAGTGATAAAACTTGGTCACAAATAAAAAAAAACTTATTTGGGTTAGGAGATCCACTCTTGGTAAATAAATTAATGACAATATTAATTCTTTTTATAACTCAATTAGAATCCACACATAATGGAAGTTTCAATCGAAAAATACAACATTCAAAGTTCATTAAAAATTATATACGTAACTATATTATGATTCCTTTAATCGTCTAATAACACCACCACTTATAATTGGGCTCAAGCATTCATGTGCCAAGATCACCAGTTTACAAGGAGGGTTTCTAAATTGATTGGAAACAAAATACAACACATATAATGATCACTTGAAAATATAACATTTAAGCACAAGAAAAAATGAATCTAACCTTATTTCATTACTAAGAGATTCACCCTTTCACCTAAATAAAATGAAATTTAGTTACATATAGGCAAAAAAGAATAGAAGAAGAAGAAGTCACCTAAAAGAAGAAAAGAAGAAGAAGAAGAAGAAGAAGAAGAAGAAGAAGAAGAAGAAGAAGAAGAAGAAAAAGAAGAAAACAACTTCAATTTAGAACAAAAGAAAATTATAACAAGATAAACAAATAACACAATAGCATGATCTTGACCTCTAAGACCAAGACTCTTCAAATGATCAGCCAAGGCTCCCTTTTAAAGAGGATTAAGAATACAAAATGATAAAGGGACTGATTCATGACTGAGTGGATGAGTGAAAAATGAGTGAAAAATGTCAAATGACTTTTGATGAGTGAAAAATTATTGAGATTCTTTATCTCTGAAATCATTCAGTGCTGAACTCATTGAATGCATCAGAGAATTTAAAAATGGTCTTCATGAAAATTGTAAGCCTGGATCTTACTTTCAAATGCCACTAGTTTGAACCCAAAAGAATTTCTACAACTTGATATATGGTCTAATTACTGTACACTACTCAGGCCCAGCTACAATTCCTGTGTTCTGATTGGAAGCCCAATATGACCTCTAAGCAATCTGAAATGAGTCTTGTGTTCTTCATAAAAGTTGTAGATATGAGTCTTAACTTGTAGATGCCAAAATTTTAGCCCAATTAAGTTCTTACAGCCTGAGTTATGCTCTGATTACTGTACACTGTTCAAATTCCAATCACAAAACTCATGTTTTGACTTCCAAGACCAATTAGCTGCACTAGATATCTGATTTTGACCTAGAGTTCTCATGAAAGTTGTAGAGATCTCTCTTATCTTTCCTACAAAGTAAAATACATAATTATTAGACATCTAAAACTCAAGATATGGCTAAAATACAGAAACAATGTAAGACGTAAATCATGCTGAAAAAATCAATTAAGTCCAATTTAAGTTCAAACTTACAAAACATAACCAAGCCCAATCAATTAAGTACATGGAGAGTATAAATGACTAAAAATAAGGGTTTATTAATGTATAAAATATGTGATTATCGAATTCCCCTACACTTAGCATTTTGCACTCCCGGGCAAAACACATAAGACCAAAACTAGAGAACGAGGAAAAATAACACAAACTAAAAAACTAAAAATTCTAAAAGAATCAATTTCTAATAATATTTAAGAATGAAGAGCAACCAATCATTCAAGGAATTAAAACATTTATGAGGTAACTTTTCTTCATATCTCAAACCAATAAGTAAGAAAATTTCAATTGAAAAGCATGAGTCAAGAATGATAGATCTTCACAAGATTTACTCTTAATCCCTCAAGTGTTTAAAAGGTAGGTATTTCACTCAATTCATCCCATGAAAATTACACTACCATAAGCTTGCTTATCTTCTACTTTTTCACCTCTCAGAATACATGCACGCACAAATCATGATGACTTTATTTAAGGTTATAACGGGGTTAAGGTAAAGGAGGAGGTAATATGGATATGACAAATTAAATACCAAAGAGAATAAAAGAGCATGAGAGCTGAGTTCAATTAACAAGCATGAAAGTTTATCCCAACTCCACCTAATACAAATTCCCTTTACATATTCTTTTTCTTTCCTTTATTGTCTTGTTGGCCCTTATTTACACATTTTTTTTATTTTTTAATTTTTTGATTTTTTTAATTTTTTTAAAGAACATAATATATACATTTTTTTAAGTAAATATTTTTTTAAACCATTCTGCACACACACCTCCACACTTGTTTAAGAACTCATCCAATGACAAAGCTAATGTTCTCTTATTCTCTAAGGTCGAGTAAAAACATAGTTTTTCATTTAAGGCACATAATAAGTTCGAAACAAAGAATGATCAAATAAGCTCAAAGGGGTTAAGCAAGGGGAAATAGGTCATTTCCAATACTTTACGTTGGCAGGAATCAGAGAATTTTCAAGAAGCCATAAGAGTGCTTGATATCATATTAAGACAATATGTTGTTGAGCAAGGCTGCCTATTTGTGCGCCAATCATTATTGGCTATTTGGTTAAAGTAGCTATTTCAAAAAAAATGTCTCAATCATGTTTACGTATGCGTGTGAAAATGTAGTTTCAAAAAGAATTAAAAGCAAGTTCTAGAGTAACAATTTCATGAGTGCACGAAAGAAGAGAATGGTACAAATATTTAATCCATTTATCAATAGGCTCAAAATCTCACAATGCATAATTCTATCATTCTCAGTCCACCAATTTAACATTCATAACCAAGCATATGATTTTTAAGAAAGAAGACAATTTACTCAATCATGATATGTTCCCTGAATTTGAATTGCTACTTCTACACAACTAATTATCTACCTAATTACTCCTTACTTTGCTACCAATTTTGATGCGTCTCAAGAGCAAATTTACCTCAAGGGCATAATTTACTCCTTACTCTATCATCCTTAATTAGTTTTGTTGTTAGTAAGTTGTTGACAAACATATAAACACAACAAACATATTAATAAACACACTTCCTAATTTTTTTGATTTTTTTAAGTTTTTTTTATTTTTTTGTTTAGATTTTTTTTGTACACAACTATCCTTTCCCCCAACCAGATCACAACATTGTCCTCAATATCAAAACATAGATAGGTAAATGATAGAATATAGTACATGTTGTTGCAATTACTGAAAAGAGATACCTGACACAAATTTAAATAGAAACAAAGTACAATAAATAACACTAAAGCTTGTAATTATTTAAATAGTTGGAGTGTCTGATCTGGCTTGCTTTTCATACTGCTTCCCTCATTGCTTCCTTCTGACCAATCTATCTGAGCTGTTACTGGATCAGGTTCATAAACAAAAGTTTCTAATTTATCAATTAACTCATCAACAGTGGAAGCAAAGATAAGAAGTTGTTTTGCCAAATGTGTGATAAATTTCTGTTCCACAACATAGTCAACAAAAGATAACAAATTATCAAAGAAATTATTAACATTCATCAAACCTATGGATTTATGGTAGATGTTCAGTTGGACACAAGAGATAATTTGAAAAACTTCTTCTAAAGTATCAAAACCACCCGGTAAGGCTATAAATGCATCAGAGTTTTCAAGCATTGCCTTCATTTGTCCATGCATAGATGATACTTGAAGTTCCAGCCCAATTGTCTTTCCAATGATGTTATTTCTAGTTAAAAGTTCAAGAATGATACCTAAAACTTGACCGCCTCTTATATGTGCAGAAAGTGATATAGCCCCCATTAACCCAATACTACCTCCCCCATATACTACACGAATGTTCCTCCCAGTAAGTATTCTACTAACAGTGCTTGCTGCATTTATAAACTCTAAACCCTTCCCATAACTTGTCCCACAAAAACACAGATACTGGTAAGTCTACGAACAGAAGAAGAAGCTTTCTCCATTTTTATACTCACATTCCCTTTGAATAATTATGAGTGGGAGGAAAGTGAAGAAAATGAAGTGTTTAAATAGAAAAAAGAATGGGAAAAAGTAATGATAGCACCTATATGGGTAGGTTGTTTGTTGTCAAAAAAGTTTGAAATTAAGAAACATAATTTTTTTTATTTTTGTTTTTTGAGGATGTACAAGATAATATATACATGCTATTATGATTGTGGCTTACATCTTCCTCTGGTTTTATGTTTAGTAATGGCTTAAACGCCTTCTATAAGTTGAGGATAAGCTTCCCATCCAATTTTCTTATAAATTAGCAAACAATGTCTTTTTGAGTCATATTCCCAAGATTGTAACGCTCTTACTCATCCCTGAAGAGATTCTACAAATTAAGAAGTTCACGATGCACAACATAAGAATGCGTCTCAAGAATCAATAAGATATCATCTAATGACTCCTTACTCAGTCCATTCTTAATGAAGAATATTTTATCTTCTTGGTTTGCGGAAACCATTCCCAAAGAACGACATCGTGTGTTACAATTCTATCGCGCACACTTGTGACAAACTTGCATTCTTTTTGCTCTTCTTCTTTTGAAATAAGAACTTTTACCGAGACCTAGCATGTATGAGACAAATGAATATGAAGATTCACTAGCTAAATGAACCTTTGCTTCGATTATCTAACGTATATCTTCTAGGATGTCCTTGTGCATTAATAGTCTCCAAATGATTTGATCAGGATAATTGAGGCGGGATCTTTCATGTTGCAAGAAAATTAATTATGTTAGCAAACCAAGACTTGGAATTGATAGAAAATAAAAATTCATTAGGAAAAGAATAATTGATAGGTGTGATATCAAAAGGTGAGCCTGTTGTAAGTATAGACAAAAAGTGATTCAAAATAATTAAAGACACAAAATTATATAAAAAAAATAAAAACACACTAAAACACACGAAATTAAGAGGAAAAAGAGAGAACAAAGCACATGAATGTAAAACACATTAAGGATGTAAACACATGAAATTAAAATACTAGGGATCTGGTTTTACTTAATTCAACAATCTATCATAGACAATAGAGCAGTTTTGGGATCTTTATTCTAATTAATTTCTAATTATTCAATTGATGGGGAGAATCCCTTAATTAATTAAAATTTGATTCGTTAGTCTAAACCCTAACTTGTAAAGTCATGACCTTTACTCTATGAATTCTCATGGGAAATACCACAATTCTCTCACTCAACTCATAATCTCTATTCCTAGATGATTATAAATCATGACACTTATTATTTACAATCTAAGTCATATGTATATCTCCTGATTCTACACACACCTCACTAGATCAATTTATGAGTGGTCAATTCATAAAAGCATTAAGAATCATAGTAAGTACTCAAATTGAATAAAAAAATTAATTAAAATTATAATCTTAATATATGTTAATTGAATCAAGTTACATCTTCACCCTAGAAATATACGAATTTAACTACACATGACAAAAGAGAAGAAGAAATAGGAAGAATAAAATAAAGAATATATACAGAGCTCAACCTTCCATAAAAAAATATTAACAAGTAGGCGGTAAACCTGCCATGGTAAAAAAATATATATAAACAAGTAGGCGGTAAACTTGCCATGGTAAAAAATATATATAAACAAGTAGGCAGTAAACCTGTCATTAAATATTAACAAGGATGTGGTATAAACTAGCCACCAAATATATATTAATAAATAGTAAATAAATATTAACAAGAGTGTGGTATAAACCAACCACCAAATAAGTTAGTAAGCATATAAATAAAAAAGTTAGTAAGTAGGTAAATTAAAATGTTAGAAGCGAGGTAAATTAAAAAGTTAGATAGTTGGTAGGAGAGTTAGATAATTAGTAAGTTAATAAGTAAGAAAATTAAAAAGTTAGTAGGTTAGTAAGTTAAAAGTTAGAAATAAAAAATACAAAAATTAAAAGTACAAAAAATAAAGTACAAAAAATAAAATACAAAAAATAAAGTACAAAAAGTATAGTGTAGAAAGTAAATTGTAAAAAGTAAATTTAAAATATAAAAATCAAAGAGAAGGCGTAGTCCCACGGAGAGCCGTGAAGGAGGAAAAAGAGAAAAATCAAGATTGAGATATTATTAGAATATAAAGTAAAAACCAAAAAATCAACAAGTCAATTTTTTTTCAATGAGAGAGAAGAGAAGAAGAAAAATTATTTAATTAAAAATTAAAAATTAGAGAGGGAGAATGGAAAGTTTCTCTCACTAAATTAGTACGTTAGTATGTACAAAGAAAAAATTAAAAAAAGTAAAATATATATATATATATATATATATATATATATATATATATATATATATATATCTATCTATACAGGATCCACAAGAAAAAATATATATATACAAAATATTTATACAATAAATTTGTTCTTCAAATCAAGTTCCCAACAACGGCGTCAAAAACTTGATGCAGTTTAAAAGTTACAAACTTAAGTGCATGTTGTTTCAAGTAATAAATTCTCGGGAGTCCGAGGTCGATCTACAGGGAATTGATGAAGAAATTTTTTTTGATGTAAAGTAAATATTTTGTCACAACAATAAAAGTGATAAAACTTAGTCACAAATAAAAAAAACTTACTTGAGTTAGGAGATCCACTCTTGGTAAATAAATTAAAGGACAAGATTAATTCTTTTTATAACTCAATTCGAATCCACATATAATGGAGGTTCTAATCGAAAAATACAACATTCAAAGTTCATTAAAAATTAAATATGTAATTATATTATGATTCCTTTAATCATCTAATAACATCACCACTTATAAATGGGCTCAAGCATTCATTATACTAATATATTGTCTACAACAAATCAAGATTACCATTTTACAAGGGAGGTTTCTAAATTGATTGGAAACAAAATACAAATATATAATGACTACTTGAAAAAGAATTTAAGAAGAAGAAGAATCTAAGAAGAAGAAGAAGAAGAAGAAGAAGAAGAAGAAGAAGAAGAAGAAGAAGAAGAAGAAGAAGAAGAAGAAGAAGAAGAAGAAGAAGAAGAAGATAACTTCAATTTAGAACAAAAGAAAATTACAACAAGATAAACAAATAACACAATAGCATGATCTTGACCTGTAAGAGTCTACTTCAATTTAGAACAAAAGAAAATTACAACAAGATAAACAAATAACACAATAGCATGATCTTGACCTGTAAGAGCAAGACTCTTCAAATGATCAGTCAAGGCTCCCTTTTATAGAGGATTAGGGATACAAAATGATAATGGGGTTGATTCATAAGTGAGTGGATGAGTGGAAAATGTCAAATGACTTTTGATGAGTAAAAAATTATTGAGATTCTTTATCTCTGAAATCATTTAGTGTTGAACTCATTGAATGAGTCAGAGAATTGAAAAATGGTCTCCTTGAAATTGTAAGCCTGGATCTTAGCTTTCAAATGCCATTAGTTTGAGCCCAACAGCATTCCTACAACTCGAGATATGGTCTGATTACTGCACATTGCTCAGGCCTAGCTACAGTTCCTCTGTTCTAACTTGGAAGCTCAATATGACCTCTAAGCAATCCGAAATGAGTCTTGTGTTTTTCATAAAAGTTATAGATATGGGTCTTAACTTGTAGATACCAAAATTTTAGCCTAATTAAGTTCTTACAGCCCGAGTTATGCTCTGATTGCTGTACACTATTCAGATTTCAATCACAAAACCTGTGTTCTGACTTCTAAGACCAATTAGCTCTACTAGATGTCTGATTTTGACCTAGAGCTCTCTTGAAAGTCGTAGAACTCTCTCTTATCTTTCCTATAAGGTAAATACATAATTATTAGACATCTAGAACTCAAGATATGGCCAAAATACAGAAATAGTGTAAGACATAAATCATGCTAAAAAAATTAATTAAGTCCAATTTAAGTCTAAACTTACAAAACATAATCAAACTCAATCAATTAAGTAGATAGAGAGTGTAAATGACTAAAAATGAGAGTTTATTAATGTATAAAATATGTTATTATCAGTCACCTTATATAACCCGGGGTTCTTTATTCTGAAGGTAGGGAGTGAATTTAGGTCTCACACTATCATTATACTAGGCTATCATTATACTAGGTGATAGTTTACTTTCAAGTTAATGCACTTCAACCTATTTATAACAATATCTTTTGGTTACACAGAACTTTCTCGAGTAACCTTAATTCAAACTAATGAGGGAAACTATAGCTGAGGAAACTAATGAGGAATTTATATGAATTAAGGATCTCCTTCTTCATAGAGGGTCATTTCTATGATTCATAACTAGAATTTTGGATCCTCTTCCTCCATACAGGATCATTTCCAAAACTCACTAATGTCAAAGATTGATTATTCAATTCAAAGGGTCACCTTTCATGTAGGAATAGCAACTAAGGATCATTTCCCTCCCCTTTTCATGGAAAAATGTCCAATATGTCTTATTCCTTAAGCACTTATAATTTTAAATTCAAATATTAGCTCAACCTCAATGATTTCAGGGAGCAATTCTCAATTTAATAATCAATTCTAGCTTAACTTAATATTTTAGAGGAGCAATACAATTCTAGTACATCTCATAATCATAGCAAGTGTACAATTCAATTTATACTAAGTGCACACATAAATCAAGTGCACAATACTTTCAATTCACATCATACTAAGTGCACAATATCATTATTCTCAAATAAACTAAGTGCACTATTTCTTTATTATTCAAGTAAACTAAGTACACAAAGCATACATTCATAATCTAGGTCACTTCATTTAGTGAAACCATTCAAATCTCATCATAATGTACAATATGGAACTCTAATTCTTCAAAACAGAGTACTGCTAATCGAATAGCACATATTGCTAATCGATTAGTGCACAGTAATATGGCATTCTGGAAAAGCCTACTCCAATAGACCTCTTGGTTTAATCGAATAGCACTCAGAGTTTGGTATTCTGAAAAAGTCTATTCAAATAATCCACTTAGTCTAATCGAATAGCACTCAGAATTTGGTATTTTGGAAGTGCCTAATCGAATAGCACTTTCTGTATATTAAACACTAGTAAATAGCATTTTCTACCATTCTTTCATACACCATATTAACAAAATCTTTATATACATCCATTCAAGCTACCAATTGTAACATCTTAATACCATCACCCTAGTATATTCGACACATACTTGGATAAGCAGTATTAGCTATGCTACTTCTAACTTAACAACAACTAGCTCATAACATTCATACAAATAATTATGGAGAGTCAAAACAAACTAAAAGTTATATATACATCACTGCCTCAAAAGTTATTATTTGTATGAATGTTATGGGTTAGTTGTTATTAAGTTAGAAGTAGCATAGTTAATATTACTTATCCAGGTATGTGTCAAATATACTAGGGTGACGGTATTAGGATGTTACATCAACCGTGTAGTAAAGCAATAAAATCTATACTACATCATCAATATCAACTCTAATGGTTGTGTTCATATATAAATATATATCCATATATACTTATGCTTAAATCTCATCAACCACACCTATATATATACAACCATATTCTTATAGAGTTTCATAAGAAACTTTCATTCAATTTATCCATACAATTATGGATAAAGCAAGAAAAATTACACAACAATCCCCTACCTATACTCCTTAGTGTATGAAATTCTAGTTGTCTTCTTGTTTTCCTTGGTTGCTTCTCTTTTTCCTTCTTCCTCTCCTTCTTATTTCTCTTCTTTCTTTTGTTTCCTTTTATTTCTCTTCCTTATCCTTCTGTTGCTGAGTATGTTACGTGAATGAGTGGAAAAGTGAGAAATGAGAAAGAGTTAAATGCAAAGACGATGGAAGAAGATTAAAGGATAAGCTCATATGACTTTAATGACTTATTAAAGTGTTGTATCTCTTAAGGATACTTTGATCTTCCATAATTGAGTTTTCTTACTTTCATAAGTGTTATAAAAAAAATTTTAGGACTTCATTTAGTCCTTATACTCATTTTTCAATAGCTTTTTGAACACTATTAACTGTTACTTAAGCTCTATTACTTTTCCTTAAGTTAAGTTAAACTTAAGGAATTAAGTTAATATGCTTATAGGTATCTGGTTTAACCTGTATCATTTTCAAAATATTCTCCATTCTTTACTTAACATCTCCATAAAATCTCATAATTTTTTGAGGTATTTTCCTATTTAATTTGGCCTTTAAACACTTATCTTGAGTTATTAAAAATGTCAAATAGCTCAGTTAATTCTTCAAAATTTACTACAACTCATTCTAATTATCTGTGATTTAGAAATAAATTTTTCATATTTATTTTCATCATTTAAACCATTTATGCCAAGTTCTGGGTTATTATAAGTTATTTTTCACATTTTGTGTTATAGAGTCATGTTTAAATTAACTCAGAACGTCACCATAATTATTAGGCAACTCACACAAGTGTTATTGAACTTTCATAACAATAATAAAACTATTAGGCTAGAGAGGATATTACAACATAGCTCTGATACTATGTTAGGAGTACGAGCTTTAGGATAAGGAAGAAGAAAATGAAAGAAAGACGACTAATAATAATAATTTTGAATATATTATTGATTGGATATATTGTGATATTTTGAACTAACTCAATTATCTTATTTATACCAATATTTAGGTCAATTACCTAGTACAAACCCAAGCCTACTAATACAATAAGACTACAAATCCTAATTAAATAATGAAACAAATCAAGAAATATAACAAAATTATGAAATAACTCTTAAGATTGCTTTCTCGGTTAGATAATTATTTAATTTCACAATATATTCTAAAAATCAAATAAGATATCTTAAATATATTCTAATACTCCTCCTTAAGCTAAAACTTAATAAACTTTAGTTTGTTACAATTAAACACATAAAAAAAAAAATAAACTAAAAATATAATGTGACAAACATGAGCCAAACATCGTGAGCAGAACCAAACACTACATTTGGGAAACTACAACGGGAATAGAGTCTAGTTACATTTGGGATGGAACCAAATTTGAGAAACCACAACCGTAAGAGAGCTAAACTGCATATGGCACCATATTACATAAAATCGGGATTGAACGAGCCAATCTGCCTAAAGAAAGGCTACAGCAGAGCTTATTAAGACATCTGACTTAATTGGTTCTTACCAACCTTCTTGGTTCTTTCTCAAACCAAAATTATTTCACCTTCTTACCAACCTTAATTCGTTCTTTCTCCCCTTCTAAATCCAACAAAATCAGTACATGGTCTGAGTGAGACGAAACAAGACATGTGACTTGAGCTTGTGGCCATCTTGCTAGAGCGTCTGAATTTGCCATAAATTGATCTTGTCTAACTTGAACATTTTGATCACCACTATGGCTATTGTTCCAAGTGAACTAGTATCCTGTAAATCCCCAATCATGCATACCACACCTCTGCTATAGTTCTGGGTTTTTGTGGAGGTTAAACTAACATTAACGGGTACGTGCATTGTATCAGCTAAGCCATTAATGGTTTTTCATTTAAACAACCATAATTCTCAACCTCCGTGGTTGTGATGTTTCCAACTTCAACTTTCTTCCCTATTATAGCATCATTGTTTACTTCCTAGGATTTAACCTTGGCAATATCATGTCTAACATCATTACTTTATACTATTTTTGTATTATCTGTCTAAATGAACTTCTATGCTCCAGGAGCTGGGGCGTTAGAGCTATTCAGCTAAGGATTGACGCTTACACTCTTAACAAAATGTTTTGGAACACAAGAACGGAAGGCAAAGCAGAAGCATTAGTCTCATTTAACTTTGTTTTTGGAGAAGAAAAATTTGTGGGCTTGGGTCGATATCTAGATGACTGGGAAACATTCAAGAAGTTATTTAGTTTTGCTAGGGTAGGCCTCCCTATTGAAGATCACTTGGACCCAGTGAGTGAATGACCTTCAAGAATTGCCTCCTGCCATCCTTCATCTACGTTGTCATCCTGTGTTAGATTACTTTCGTTGTGCATTGTCTGGTCTAAGTGAATGTGCTCAACTTTATCAATCTTGTGTTCTTCAAATTGAGCTTCAGGTTTATTTTCTTTATCACCTTATAGCCTCTGCAATTGAATAACATTGATACATATCTTCATCCTTCTAATTTTAATCTAAATTTGTTTCCTAGTCTTGGCATGGCTTTCCGTTTAACTGTAAGATGGAAGATAATTTGGTTGACTACAATAAAAGATATGGAAAGAAAGTTAGAAGTAATAAAGAAACGTATGAATTATTTCTAAAGTATTTCCTAGATAAAGGAAGCTATGTATTACCTTGGCACGGGTTTTTTTATGTGCTTGTCTTGCTTTCATATCAGCATCTAGTGTTATGTAATTTAGGAGGCCAGACACACTAATTCAAGACATTTTTATTAGCAGCAAATGTGAAAGAGGAATGTCACATTTAATAACTTATAAGTCACGTGCAATCCTCATGACGTAACAAACGTTAAAGTTAACAACAAAAGTAACAGTTGCAACGTGGACCAAACAAGAAAATTTTACTATATAAAAATTATTTATTATTTTGGGCAATGCACATTTTTATAATATATTTAGTCTTTTTATATTATGAGCATGAATTTTAGAATTACAACTACTTGAATGATTATTAATATTATTTACTAGTCTAGATTTCCGTGAAATTCATGGGTATCTTTAGTTTTTATATTTTTATATTTAATATGTTTTTTAATATTTCTTTACAACTTTAATAATATAGTAATCTTAAATTAATATTTTATGCATAAAATCAACCAATATTATGTTATTGGATTTAGCTATATTTAAAAAAAATCCTTTTTTATAAGATTAAGAAATGTCCTCACACTTTTTGAATAGTCTCAAGTATATTCATAAGAGCTTAATTAGTTTGTTGACTGAAGTACTAAACTACAGGAGTGGTAATATTTTAAATAAATTTGACAGAAAATTAAATGTAATTAAAAAGAGAAATAAATAATTTTTCACTATTAAATTTAAATAAAATATACATTTTCAGCATGGGACTTGGAAGTTTAAAAAAGAAGCGGAAAGAGGGAATACTTTCCCAATCTGGAACTAACGGTCGTTCAGTTGAACATTCCAAAAAGTTTTTTTAAGGATTTTTTTTTTAATAGCATTTTTTATCTGATGTTAGTTAAGTACTGGTAGTTTGACAATCAAAACGCACCGTTCTTCATGTCCTGTACTACACCTACGACTCCAATTCGGCCCCCATCTCATCTCCCATGCAGCGAGGGACCTAGAAATTTTAGGTAGTGAGAGCAAATATTCCTATAGTCAAAGTGGATGTGAATCAGTCCGATCAGATATCATTCATTATTGTTACTCAGTAGAGATAAAAAATTGTGAGAGAATAAGAATTTTATATTCTAAGTATATTGATATTAAACTCACATAAATATTATTAAAAAATAAAAAAAATATTATATGAGTATATTCGATATCAAAATAAAAAATAATATTATAAATTTTATTTTTATCATTATAAAATTATTAATTTATCTCGCATATGAAAGTAAAAATTACATATATAAAAAAAAAAAAAACATACATGTATATCTACGTAGAATCAAAGAAAAATTCTAAAATAAAATGGGGACACGTGTCCTACTCCTCAATAAGTAAATCTGTCACTGCCCCATGGCTAACCCGACAAAGCAAAAATCCAAAAAGTTGTCCATGGCTAATCCTCCAAAATGTTATCGAAGTATTGACGATCGCGGTGGCCTTATCGAACCAGATCTTTAGCACTACCTCCCTGCTCTGTTCATCTTCGCCCATAGGAAGAAGTATTTGCCTTTTACTCTTTTATTTGCCTTGAAACTCAAAGAAGATTTAGATGGTGCCTGTTCAAGATGAAGGCCATGAAGTCATGGAGTTAGCCATCATGAGCAACAAAGAAACCAGCAAAAAACCTAAAAGGGAAACAAATATGTGCAGGAGAATGAAGTGATTTGGCATTCAATAGTAGATAATTAATACACATTGTGAACACCCAATTTTGTTCAGGAAATTTTGTTGAAAAAAAGAAGAAAAGAAGAAAAAAAAGAAGAAAAGGGGAAATAAAGAAAAAAAAAACTAAATTTTCACTCATTGGCCCATTTAACCACCCATGACCCATTAACCCATAACCTGACCCTTTAACCCATTATCCATTTCATAACTCGTATGCCATAAAACTTATTCTAAACAAACTCATCCTAAAACAAACTCATCCATTAAACTCACCATAAAATAAAGTCATCCTAAAACAAACTCATCCTAAACCAACTCATCGCAAACAAAGCTCAACAGTCATCAAACTCTTCCTAAACAAACTTATCACCATCACTCTCCAAGTCCTATAAATACTCATCACTACATACACTTTCGGACACACACATATTTTGGCCTACAGCTAAGCCATATTTGCTTCCCTCCATCAAGTAGCCTTCTTTGCAGCAAACACTCCCACCATCAACCAAGCCATCTCGTGAGAATCTTCATCAACATCATTCACCTTCATCACCTCATCTTCATAACCACCACGTTTTCATCACCTCACCTCTATAACCACTACGCTTCATCACCATCACAACCAACCAATAACTACCCTTCATGTCCAAACCACCCATCACTCGGCTCCCTTCGCCCCACCATCTTCATCCCAAACTCACCACCCACACCAAGCCGTGACCACCGTCCCCCATAACCCTGCGGACAACCATCCAAACAACCCCACCGTCTTTATCCTCAACGAGCCGCTCCACCACATGAACCACCCTGCTCATTTTTCCACTTTGAATACCAAATACATCAAACTGTAACCAACACCCATCCACAGAGATCAGCTCCCCTTCACCTTGAATCATCAACACGCAACTCAAACCAGACCCAACTTCTGTCCGCGGAATGCGCCGCACTAGTCACCCTATTTCACGCCCCCAAACAGATCAAACCACACACCACCTGCGTAGCGGCTGCTTGATCACCGGAAACAGCCATCACTCCTCGTGCCTCACCATCGCATACTGTCGCGTGAACCACTGTGCTCATGCACCACCATGAGCGGTCGTCCCTTCTCGAACTGAATCTTCTCTGCAATTATCCCAAATAAAGAAACAAAATCCCTCTTCCCCTTTTTGTTTCGTCTTATTGTAAGTGTTTTTTTTAAATGCTGTTAATTTTTTTAGTAAAAAAATAAAAAACAAAAAAATTTAAAAAAATAAATGATAAATAAGAAATAAATAAAAAATATATAATAATTGATCTCTTTTTTGAGAAAAATAAAACGAGATTAGCTGAGTTGTGACAGCTTGCTAATCTTGTAACTTTTGTAATCATCTGAGTTGTGATAACTTAATGATTTAAATTATTATTATTATTATTTTGTCTTCAAATTTTTATAAAATAAATCATTAATCGATAAAGATTCAAAACATTTTTTAAATAGTTTTTTTTATAAACTTGATGAGCAACGGGTGAC
This sequence comes from Ormosia semicastrata, assembly GCA_029884595.1. Classification (NCBI taxonomy): domain Eukaryota; kingdom Viridiplantae; phylum Streptophyta; class Magnoliopsida; order Fabales; family Fabaceae; genus Ormosia; species Ormosia semicastrata. Next base: position 60,368,600 of record JAQQTO010000062.1, read on the forward strand.
GTCTTTAGCGTGACGCCGAGTTTCACCTATTCGAATCTTAACAGGATTAACTAAGTCGTGATGACTTGTTAATTTAAATTTTCAAAAATTAAAAATTAATTTTTTTAATTAAAATCAACTAACCCACACTTATTTTCTAAAAACTACGTGACTTCGAGTTCCTCATTGTACCTGAGGATACGTAGGAGCAGAATTCCTATTCCGTCAAGTTAAAAATTAAATTTTTACAAATTGTTTGTTTTTTATTTTTTTTAATAAAAAGGTTTAAACAAACACATTTTGAGATTATCAATTTTTCATGACTGATTTAAGGTACCGTCTCAAGACGGATGTATTAGAGGTACTGTGAGATTAAGTTTCCAACATTTCCTATACATAATTGACTCCCGAATTTAATCTAGTTTCAAAGACTATTTTTATTGGGTTTTCTAATTTTTCTTAATAAGAAATAAAATTAGTGGCAACTCTTAATTTTTTTTTTAAATTTAAGTTGCTATACCGCTGCGATCACGGTCGCTACAGATGGCGACTTCATTGGGGATACTTGAGAGTTAAGCCTATACAAGTTAGTTATGCAAATATTGTGATCTTTATGTGTTTGTTTTACCCTTTTTTCTTTTTTTTTTTTTTTTTTATTTGATGATTTTTTATTACTATTTTTTTAGTGTTAATTGTTTTATTATCTAAACCTTAGGGTAGAAAACTTTTGGAGTTTGTTTTATGTTTGCTTTGTTTTGCAGGATATGGGTAGTATTTAGGATTACAAATGTTTGTATGCTCCCTACACCCACCACACCTACACGTTTATCACACGCGTCTGAGTGAGGCCCTATACCCAAGTCTGAGTGAAGCCTAAGTTAGGTAGAAGTTGCGTAGTGGTAGCCATTTTGGATGTACATATTGTTTGGTTGTTGCAAAAACCTCATCTAGAGTGTATCTTTTTCACAAATGTCTCACACCTAGTGGTTTACCCACTGTTTGTGGTCAACATTCTGAAATGGGACTTAGCTCTAGAGGCCTTTAGAATAGAAGAGTCGCCTAATGAAAGTTCTTATGAGTCAGAAGGACCCATAGATCCTTAGGATAGAAATCCTCAAATTTAAGGCAATCCCATTAGGACACGAAGGGAGCATACTTCTTCTTTTCTTATGTCATTCATTCTTGTATTTAAAAAAAAAACTTTAAAAAAATACATCAACTTGCATTTTCATGACATTCCTAGCATTCTTTAAAAAAAAAAACATATTCTTGCATTTTTCATAGTATTCCTAGCATTCAAAAAAAAAGAGATATACATCATCTTGCATTTTCATGGCATTCTTAGCATTCAAAAAAAAATATCATCTTGCATTTTCATGGCATTCCTAGCATTAAAAATAAAAAAGGAAACAAGAGAAAATGTTTTCATCACAAGGTTCATTCATTGCATCTTGTGCGTCTCATTCATTTCATCTCATTCTTTGTCTGATGTTATTCTGTTTTGATAAATCAAACAGAAGGAACTATTGCGCGACCAAGGAAAGAAGACACCAATCAAACCCGAGTTTACAACACAAGGGCTCGAACAAAGCTTATAGCAATGGCAGTTGAGAACGAAGGAAGAAATCTGAGTATAGAAGTAGATGAGATAAAAGGTAGGATGAATGAAATAGCAGAGTCTCGGAGAAGAATGGAGGAAATGTTGTCAGCCTTGAGGGAGACCCTCACCTTGATTGGGGCAGCCGAAAATATAGGAGTGGCTGGGGCACATCTACACCAGCCAACTATAACTTCCATGGGGACAAACCCTAGGGTCACCACTAAGATGCCTTTTGTGGAAGGAACCTCAAATAATGCATCGCTAGTGATTCCTATCAGAGAATAGTATCGTTCATCGAAAGGTACTCGAAATGAGGTTCATGGTAATATTAAGTTCACATGGGAATAATTGCATGCGTCCATTTAGTTGTCAATAGGATTTCCTACTGGGATTGGTCATGCAGTAATTCAAGATGATAAGATGAAGGAAGAATGAATGGAAAAGATGGAAGAACAAATCAAAGCAATCAATGGTCCTAACACCTATGGTCCCCTTGGAGTAGAAGAGTTGTGCCCTACTACTAACATTATCATCTCAAAGGACTTTAAGGTTCTAAAATTTGACAAATATGATAGGAGCACCAACCCATTTTTTTCATCTAAAAATATACATTACCAAAATGTCAATTTGGTCAAAGGACTAGAAGTTCATTGTCAACTTCTTTCATAAGCTCGACTGGGCCTACTTTAGAATGATGTATCCAACAAGACCTCTCTAAAATCTCTTCTTGGAATGACTGGGCAAACCTATTTATGGGACTATATTGGTTCAACTTGGAAATGGTCCTAACTCGGGAATAGTTGAGCTCAATGCAAAAAAGAAATAAGGAATCTTTTAAACAATATGCACAAAGGTGGAGAGCCTTGGCAGCTCAAGTTCAATCCTCAATGACACCGTCTGAGATGTGTTCATATTTCTTGAAAACTCTGGGAAATCCTTTTATCAAGACAATGACCGGAACAGCCTATAAATATTTTGCTGACTTGATCACTGTGGGAGAAAGGATCAAGATTTTAGCCAAAGTTGGAAAGCTGCCAGTGAGTAATGCAGAGGATACCGCTCCTAAGAAAGGATTCCAGCCGAAAAAGAAAGAATTTGAAGTGAATTATGTCCAACACAAACAGACCTTCAGACCTCAATATTCACCACAATACCTAAGTCATCAACCACCATATAACCCTAACCTTCACTTTCCATACCAAACACCTGCACTTACACCTCCTTATTACCCACCCCACTAAATTGTGCCAACCACAAATATCACCCTAATCCCACAATTTCATATCAACAATGTTCCCACACCACAACCATATATACCAACTCGCCTAACCTATGTCCAATATCCACCTGCACCTTCGCAAAATTTTCAAAGTCACCCACAACCTTGGCCAAACTTCCAAAATCAAGGTCACTTTCGTCCCCAAAACATACCCCTTTCCCAAGATTATCTATTTCAAACGTAGATGTATTCCAAAGGTTGTTTGATGCACACCTTATTTTTGAAAATCTTGTACGTCCCCTAGAACCACCATTTCCAACATGGTATAACCTGAGTTTAACTTGTAAATACCACAGGAATATCCTAGGGCACTCAATTGAAGATTGTGAATCTTTCAAGACTGCAGTAAGAAAGTTAATTGTTTTATGGGAAGCTTGACATTCAAGAAGTGGTTGGATCTAGTATTGTCAATAACCTAATTCCTAATCATGATAGAAGAAATGAAATAAATGCTTTGGAGATGGAAGGATCACCCATAAGAAAGGTCATGAGTTTGCGTACACCAATGGTTGAAATATTCGAGGGGTTGAAGAAAGTAGGTTATAGTATCACTGCACCGGATGCAACGATAAAAGAAGAGAAGAAGCAAGATGAAGAGTAAAGTTATGCCTATCATTGTGGGGGAATAGGACATGATATTGAGAACTGTTAGGACTTTAAGACTCGAGTCCAGGAATTGCTCACTTTGGGAGTAATACAAGCTAGACAAGGGGTAGATTCCTCTGAAGAAGTCACTTGCCCTCTAGCAACTCGAAACCTCTGAATAATTGGAGATCTTAGGCGTTTAATTGAAGTGATTACCATAAAATAATTAGTGATGTTGAACTCATGTTAACTTTCTTGAAGCATTAATGTAATGAATTTGCATGGGTACCTTGTTTCCTTTCATTTTCATCACATTGTCTTTCTTGACATTTATTCTATTTCATTTTTTTAAAGTGTCTTCCTTATATTTAGACCCCCACTGGACTCCAATTCTTGGCAATTCTCAGGTTGGTAGATGTCAATAAAGTCGCATGTGCAAGTGCTTTTTGCAAAAAAAGAAAAAAAGAAAAAAAAAGAATCAAAAAGAAAAAAAAAAAAGGAGTAAAGAAGTAATCACCTGGTGTGCACTATCTTTTTGTCTCAAAATTAAAGTTTTGAAAATAAACAATCATGATTTGAAAATGAAAATTGGCCATTTTTCTCCATCTTTTACAAAATTTTATCATCTTTATCCCTTGTTACCTCTTTTAAGCTTGAAAATTTCTTTAATAAATCCTGAATAAGGATCACCCCTACACTAGGGGATAACACAAAATAAAGGTTGATTGTTATCGTGACTATTTTGAAGCATAATGAAAAAGGAAGAAAAGGTGGAAGGGGCAAGAGATAAAAAAAAAAAAAAAATGATGAAAAACTAAAAAAAACAAAAAAAAAAAAGAAAGGAAAGAAAGAAGAAAGTAAATGAAATGAAATGGGTAATGACAAAGGGGAATGAAAGAAAATGAAATGAAATAGGGAAGAAATAGAGAACAATAAGAGAAAAATGTGCTTAAAAGTGTAAAAGCAGTTGATAAAGTTTAAGGATCCTTAGTCTCATTCAACCCTTAAACACTTGTTTGAGCCTTATGTCTTTCCTTTCATAACCCCTAACCTTAACCACGTTATAAGCCTCAAAAAGTTCATTCTGATTAATGAAGGGTTATTTTCATTTTCGTTAACTTTAATTTTGAGATAAAGGTTATGCTCATCCAAATATCTAATTCATTACTCCTTAAAAAAAGAAAGAAAAAGAAAGAAAAAAGAAAAAAAAAGACTTATACTAGGGCAAGTTTCTACCTTGTTCGAGCTGGGCCTACACTGGGACATTATTTTCCCTGATTCAATTTAACCTACACTGGGGCAAATCTTTTGATCACTAGGACAAGTTCCTGTCCTGTGCAATTCAGTCCTAGATTGGGACAAATTTCTCTTTGGTTCAATTTGACCTTACATTAGGACAAGTTTCTACCCTGCTCGATTTGACTCTAAACTAAGGTAATTTTTCTTTTCCTTGGTTCAATTTGACCTACACTGAGACAAATATTTTGGTCACTAATGCAAGTTCCTGCTCTATTCAATTCAGTCCTAAACTGGAGCAAACTTATCTTTGGTTCAATTTGGCCTTATATTAAGATGAGTTGTTGCCTTATTCAATTCAGTCTTGAACTGGGACAAATTTCTCTTTGGTTCAATTTGGCTTAATGTAGATGTTCAGCAGAATAAAATCCTTGGCCATAATGTCTAGTAGACAAATTTTCATGAAGATCAATCTAATTCATATTGGGTCAACACCTCTTTGAATCTCACACCGTTGTTTGTGTCTTTTTCCACATATACCCGTTTTGTGTAGTCAAACTTCCAAGACCAATCTGGAAGTTGTTCACTTAGTAAATTCTTTTTTTATTATACTTTTGAATCCATGTCTGTCTATTACGTAATGCTTCAGGTAAGGTAAATATGAGTACAACACTATGATTTGACCGTCTTATGGCAATCCCTTAATGAAAAATTCAGACTGAAAAGAACTTAGAAGTCCCAATTAAAAGGGAAAATGATATCTCAAGAGATAATCTAGGAGTAAGAGGTACCTAAGCAAAAAGGAAAAGAGCCTGTTAGATTGAAGACCCGAAAAGGCACTTTAAGCAAAAATTAGGGCAAATAAATTGACATGACTCAAAATAGGGCAATTTTTTTTTGGCAACTTTATTTGCATTCGATTGGCCATACTGGGGCAAATTTCTGAAGGATTACGGGGAAGATATGTTGAAGGAAGTAGCAATAGAAACAACGACTGAGTTATCAAGCAGTTGCAGGGAATCAATTGGATGAGGGACAAAGTTAAATACTGGAGTAAAATTTTCTCTCAAGGACTCAGCCAAACAAGGGTTCATGACAAGATATGATCATCTCATTTCTCAAAATTAGAGATGAGAGTGGAAAATAAGGAAAAAGAAAGAAGAAGAAAAAGGAAAGAAAGGATGAGTAAGAAGGATCAAGGTTATCAGGTCCAACGAGCAAAAGCATACGAATAAGGGTTTGATTGGTCAAAACTTTCCAAAAGTCATCATTGGTTCAAAGGACTTTCAATAAAATTTTTTAAAAAAAAAAAAAAGAAAAGAGGGAGAAAAAGAGAAAGGAAAAGGAAAAGAGGGAGAGAAAAAGATAAGGAAAGAGAGAGAGAGGGAGAGAAATTAAAAAAAGAAAAAGAGAGAAAAAATAAAATAAAAATCTTTTTGGGTCAAGATGCCTATTACTTTTTAAAATTTTTGTTTTTAATTTTCGGGATGCAGTAGCCCATTGTCTTTTAATTTTTAGGATACAGCAACCCATTGTCTTTTGAAAATTTTTTCGAAGAACACAGTAGCCTACTATCATTTAATTTTCAGGACACAGTAGTCCAATGTCTTTTAATTTTTGGGACGCAGCAGCCCATTGTCTTTTAATTTTCAGGACGCAGTAGCCTATTATTTTTTTAATTTTCGGGACATAGTGGCCCATTATTTTTTAATTTTTCAGATGCAGTAGCCCATTGTCTTTTAAATTTTTGGACACAGTAGCCCATTGTCTTTTAAATTTCAGGACACAGAAGCCCACTGTCATTCTATATATTTTGAGCGCATCGATTCCATGCATTTTGAGTGCATCGGCTCCACGCATCATTGAGCGCATTGGCTCTATCCATCATTGAGCGCATCGGCTCCATGCATTTTGAGTGCATCAACTCCATGCATCTTTGAGCGCATCGGCTCCATGCATTTTGAGAGCATCGGTTCCATGCATCATTGAGCACATCGGCTCAATCCATCATTGAGCGCATCAGCTCCATGCATTTTGAGTGCATCGGCTCCATGCATCTTTGAGCGCATCGGCTCCATGCATCATTTTTTAGTGCATCGGCTCCACACATCATTGAGCGCATCAGCTCCATCCATCATTGAGCGTATCGGCTTCATGCATTTTTAGTGCATCGACTCCATGAATTTTTGAGCGCATCGACTCCATGCATTTTTTAGCACACCGGCTCTATGTCATTTTGAGTGCATCGGCTCCATACATCATTTTGAGCACATTGGCTCTATGCATTTTGAGAGTATCGGCTCCATATTTTTTTGTCACCTATTTTAAGCGCATTGGCACCCTACATTTTAAGCTTTTTTGAGCGTATCAACTCGCTCTATACATTTTAAAATCTTGTGAGAGCATCAGTTTCATCCTTCTTTAATTTTTTGTCATTTACTTTTGAGGGCATAGGCTCCCTGTCATTTCTTTTTGAGCACATCGATTCCCGTCATTTAAATTTTTGTCATTTGCTTTTGAGTGCATCGACTCCTGTCATTTAAATTTCTGTCATTTACCTTTGAGCGCATCACTCTTCGCATTTTTGTTCTCGCATTGTTTTGTTTTTGTTGCTCCTGAACAGAATTCAAGTTTATGTCTTTACTCGTTCATTACAATGATAAAATAAAAAACTACGGTTATTCTTTTTATCTAGTAAGAAACAAGTAAAGGAGTAACTATGAACACCCAATTTTGTGGAGGCATTTTGTTAAAAAAAATTAAAAAAATAAAAAAAGAAAAGTATAAAAAAGAAACCATGTTTGATCCATGGTTCCTCTTAATCAAGCTTAGGAAATAAAGTTTTGAAAAAAAAACCAAATTTTCACCTATTGGCCCATTTAACCACCCATGACCCGTTAACCCATAACTTAACCCTTTGACCCATTATTTATTTTATAACCCGTATGCCATAAAACTTATTCTAAACAAACTCATCCTAAAACAAGCTCATCCATTAAATTTATCCTGAATAAACTCACCTTAAAACAAACTCATCCTAAAACAAACTCATCCTAAACTAACTCATCCTAAACAAAGCTCAACAGTCATCAAACTCTTCTTAAACAAACTTATCACCATCACTCTCCAAGTCCTATAAATACCCATCACTACACACACTTTCGGACACACATATTTTGGCCTACAGCTAAACCATATTTGCTTCCCTCCATCAAGTAGCCTTCTTTGCAGCAAACACTCCTACCATCAACCAAGCCATCTCGTGAGAATCTTCATCGACATCATTCACTTTCATCACCTCATCTCCATAACCACCACGTCTTCATCACCTCACCTCCATAACCACTACGTCTTCATCACCATCACAACCAACCAAATAAAGAAACAAAATCCCCTTCCCTTTTTTGTTTTGTCTTGTTATAAGTTTTTTTTAAAAATGCTATTAGTTTTTTTAGTAAAAAAATAAAACGAAGATTTTTTTAAAAAAATAAATGATAAATAAGAAATAAATAAAATATATAAAATAATTGATCTTTTTTTAGAAGAATAAAACGAGATTGAAGGTGTTGAGTTGGACAAATTTGCTAATCTTATAATTTTTGTAATCATCCGAGTTGTGACAACTTGATGATTTAAACTATTATTATTATTATTATTATTATTATTATTATTATATCTTCAAATTTTTATAAAATAAATCACTAATCGATAAATATTCAAAACATTTTTTTAAATAGTTTTTTTTTCGATAAACTTGATGAGCAATGTATGACGTTTTCAGCGTGACACCAAATTTCACCTATTCAAATCTTAACAAGATTAAGTGAGCCATGACGACTTGTTAATTCAAATTTTTAAAATTAAAAATTAATTTTTTTAATTAAAATCAACCAACCCATACTTATTTTTTAAAAAATTACGTGACTTTGAGTTTCTGATTGCACCTGAGGATACGTAGGAAGCGAATTTTATTCCATCAAGCCAAAAATTAAATTTTTACAAATTGTTTATTTTTTAGTATTTTTAATAAAAAAGATAAAATAAATATATTTTAAAATTATCAATTTTGCACGATTGATTTAAAGTACCATCCAGGATGAATGTATTAGGGATATTATATGATTAAGTTTTCAACCTTTTCTATACATAATTAATTTTCAAATTGAAATATTGATTTTAAAGATTATTATTTTTTAATTATTTTAATAAAATATAAAATTAATAACAACTCCTAATTTTTTTTAAATTTAAGTTACTATACCACCACAATCATAATTTTTGCAACACACATATGTGAATTGAAGAAATTTTTTTTCATAGAAAACGTTTGGTTAAAAATTTTTAAGTGTAAAATAAATTAATTCAAATATACTTAAAATGTTTTAAAATATAATAAAAAGTCTCATATTTAAAATTTAACAATTATATTTTTCGATTTTGTTTTATTTGTTTATAATAATATTTAGATGTACTTTTTAACTACATAATTTAAATAAAAATAGGCCATTATTTTTATTTTGATATGTTAGGTGGATTTTTTAAGACATAGAAAGCTTTATAATTGTTACTCTTTTTTCCTTTTAATTTTACAAAATAATTTTTTAACTCAATCTTAATTGTATTTTGATAACTTTTCTCTTAATTAAAAAAAGTCATGTAGTAAGCAAGATATCTATTTGTTATGTTGTTTTGTATATATTTATAAAAATTTAAAGGCATCTTTAACTAATATTATTAGTATAAATAAAATAGAAATATAAGATAAAAAATAGAAATATATTACCTATGAAATATACATAAATAAATAAAATAAAATAAAATATTATTTAATTTTGTTATCATTAGAACATGTAAGTTTAAGATTAAAAGACAAAGAATTTATAAATATGTAAAAAATAATTAAAAAATTTAAAAAAGTTACATGACAATTGAAACAGAAGAACTTTTATATTATATTTTGGATTATATAATAGATAGATAGATAGATAAAAAGATAATAGATTGAACTTAAATTTCATGTGAATTTAGTTAATGTTCAATGTATTTATCTCAAAGTCATGAGAGAATGAAAATATTAACTTTGTTTAAAATACTTAAAAACCATTAATATATTTAATGAGCTAGTAAAATCTTTTCCATATTAACTATTTATAAAAAAAATTCAAACAATTTCATTATTCAATATATAATACGGATATGTTTTTTTTAATAAAAATGTTTTTGGTGCATCCATTTTTGACATCCATAGGATGTGGTGAATGCCTTTAAAATAAGTAATGATTCTTATGTTGAATATATTGAGTTTTAATTAGACCAAGTTAAGGACAATAGAAGAATATCATCACATAAGTAATAAAGATTAACACTTATGTCTTCATTGATCACCACATCATTAATTTATGTTAAAAAATATGTCTTAATAAATGTTAAACCCTTCTAAGATAAATAGTGATCTGTGTGTAAGATTTAATGGATTATAATTTTAATTTATTATGTGTAATAAAAAAAATCACCACATAAATAATTTGAATAATTACTTATTATCTTATTGATCACCACATTCTATAAGTGTTAAAAATGAATGTAAAAAGTGAATGTATAGATCAATGTTATTAAACCCTGGCTTAGACCCATTGGTTGGACCGGCGAATCGGTAAATTGGTCTGAGTTGGGTGTTCAATTGGACATACAACCAACTCGGTGTGAACCGGATGATCCAGCTGATTTTATTGCAAAACCAGTGACCCAACAATTTTAAGAGTCAATGAAACTAAAAAGGGCAAAAAAGAACAACATCGCAGATTGTAGGGGTATTATTTTTCGATGACTGGTTTTGCGTGTTGCAATGGGTGAAGGCGATGGTCTATGGTGTCGCGCAAGAATGCCAAATCGCCATCTGTGGTCCACCACTGTTGTCGTCAGCCGTGCTGCTCTACTGCATTTTGCCCTGCTGTTGCGCTTGTTGCTCTTGCTTCTCTCTATCGTGCTATTTCTATGTGACGCATGACTAAGAAAAATGACGAGCACATTGGTAATAGAATATAAAGCAATAGGATTTTCTTTTGAGCTTCAAATACAAGAGTTCAAATTTGGACTACACCAGAAATGAGTCTTAGGTTTTAAATAAAATATATTACAAAAATTAGTTTGACTTAAAAAGAAAATGAGTCTCAGCTCTTAGTCCAATAAAAATAAAAATCAATAACTAATTCAGATTTAGTTTTAGTACAAATTTCTTTTTTTAATTTATAGGTAATTTTTTATTTATATAAAATATTTATATATTTATTTTATTTTATATAATTTAATTAATAACTCACCAATTAAATAAGTGACACAAGTAGTTCAAATGATTTTGTGGGACTTATTAACCTATTTTCTCAACTATATCAATGACTAATCACAGTTTAATGATTATGAAATAGATAATAGGGTTGTTTTCTCGATTAGCATGTCATTTGACTATGCAATCCATGTCACATTGGGAAACGGGCAAAGGAAGAAAGGCGTGCCCCCACTCTTCTGCTCCTTCAGACAGAAATCAGAAATGAATAGACACCGTAACAAGTAACGGAAATGATTTTTATCCAATATTTATATTTTTATTGTATGTTTAATTTTTATATACGTTAGGGAAATATTAAATTATATTATTTATGATTATAATATTTTTATAAAATATAAAATAAATATATAAATAATTAAAAAAATTAATATATAAAAATTAAATGAATAACAAAATTAAATAACAAATGAGATATGCATATTAACTATTAACTGAAAGTTTGTTTCAGCTAATTGTAGCTAATTGTATTTAATTAAGTAATTAGTTAGATTGCCAGTTGTAAATGATAGTTAGTTACATAGAGTTACATAGTTGTATATATAGCAATAGAATAGTTCATTTGTAATCAGAACAATAATTTTAAGTTCATACAAAAATGGAATCGATGATTTCCAATTCTCTCTTTGTTCTCTCTGTTTTCATTATTACATGGTATCATTCGCTATCTTCGATTCGCTCGCACTTCTCATTCGTTCTTGCACATCGTTGTTTTTGTGCATTTAGCGTCATTTCACAAATCTTAAATTTTTGCATTTGCGATCTTGCACTTTCGACTTGCAATTCTAAATTTGCATTTACCGTTTCTACATTTCCGATTCTAGGTTTTCTTCTTCAATTACATCCATGGCGATTCCTTCAAATTACTCGATTATGCTTCAAATGCTACGTCTTTAATCCATATTATTTGCATAAAGATGAAAATCCTTCGGTATTCTTTTGGTTACGCCACTTCTTGATAACAAGAATTACCATAATTGGGCGCGGTTGATGATGATCGCCCTAATTTCCAAGAACAAGGAGAAGTTTATTGACGGCACTCTTCCTAAGCCGCCGATTACAAATCCTTTGTTCACTCCTTGGACGCGTTGCAACACTATGGTTATTTCCACACAATTGATACTTGTTTCATATTGCATGGATTCCCTCCTGGCTACAAATCTAAGGGCAAAAGTCAGGCCAATTACACCTCTACTGATTCTTCAGCACCCACAAATTCTTCTTCTCAGGCCAACACTACAAATAGTCAGATCAATCAGAGTTCAGTTTCTGGTTTTACACGAGACCAAGTTCAAGGCATTCTTGCCTTATTGCAGCAATCAAACTTGGGTTCTGACACCAAACCTTCTGCTCACTTGTCCAATTCAGTAACCACTAATTCTTTTGCACTCAATTCTGCTTCCACATTGCCAAATGGTAAGCATTCTCACACTTGGATCATTGATACACGTGCAACTGATCACATGTCATTTGATTTTCATTCTTTTGTTAATTTCAAGAGAATAAAACCGATTCTGGTTTCATTTCCAAATGGAAACAAAACACATGCTACCATTTCGGGCACTATCAAATTGTCTAATTCTCTGATTCTTTATGATGTGTTGTATATTACAGAATTCAACATCAACCTTATTTCTGTTTCTCAATTAACCAAAACCAACGATTGTTTCCTCTCATTCTCTACTAATCAGTGTCATATTTTGCAGAACTATTCCAGGAAGATGATTGGTATAGCTAGACTATATGGAGGATTGTATGTGATAGAGGGTGTTTCCCAGCCCATGACAACTTAAATTTAAATTATTATTATTATTACTTGATTATTATTATTATTAATTATTATTATGTCTTCAAATTTTTATAAAATAAATCACTAATCGTTTCAAATGATTCTGCCCATGTTTGGCACCTAAGACTAGGTCATGTTTCCAATTCTAGTTTGCAAATCATTTCTAGCCAATTTCCTTTCATTTCTTACAATGATACTCTAGCATCATGTGATGCTTGTCATTTTGCTAAACAGAAAAAGTTGCCATTTTCTCATAGTATGACCAAATCTGCTGCTATTTTTGATCTTTTGCATGCTAATTTATAGGGCCCTTTGGCTACACCATCATTTCTTGGCCATAAATATTTTCTTACCCTTGTAGATGACTTTTCTAGGTTTACTTGGGTTATTTTTCTTAAAACCAAAGATGAAACTAGCACTCATTTACAAAACTTTGTTGCTTATATTGAAAACTAATTTCACACAACTTTGAAATGCTTAAGATCTGATAATGGATCTGAATTTGTTGCCATGACAAAATTCTTTCTCTCTAAAGGCATTCTACGTCATAGATCATGTGTTGAAACACCCTAACAAAATGAGGTGGTTGAAAGAAAACACCAACACATTTTAAATGTAGCTAGGGCTTTGTCCTTTCAATCTCATGTTCCATTACCCATGTGGAACTTCAGTGTCCAGCATGCTGTCCACCTCATAAACCGCATTCCAACACCACTTTTGAAGTCCAAAACCCCCTTTGAAGTGCTTCATAAATAGCCTCCTTCCCTAGTGCATCTCAAAGTTTTTGGTTGTTTGGCTTATGCCTCCACTTTACAAGCACATAGAACCAAATTTAATTCTAGAGCAAGAAAAGCTATTTTTCTTGGTTACAAAGCAGGTACCAAAGGATTCATTCTATATGACCTTAATTCTAATGACTTGTTTGTTTCTAGAAATGTCATTTTTTATGAACAACACTTTCCATTTCAGCCATCTAGTTCCAAAACTGATGCTGCAGCAGATCATTCTTCCACAAACCCTTTGTATGATGATCCTCCTATTCCACCAATAACTACATCTAATTCTATTTATTTCCATAAAAATAATTGCTACATTAAATTCTAAAATTTAACAATTATATAAATCTTGTTTCATTATAATAATGTTTAGATTACTTTTTAACTACGTAAGGCAATCTACCAAAATCAAACAACCACCTAGCTATCTCATAGGGACTATCACTCTTTTTTCTTTTCTTTCAACTAGCAATTGTACCAATGCATCTTTGTAATTCCATTTATCCCATTTCTTCTTGTCTTTCATATGATAATTGTTATTCTATATACAAACATTTGTTATGTTGTTGTAGTATTTCCTCCATCATCGAACCTAAGACTTTTCAACTCCAAGTCGATTATTGGAATAAGGCCACGGATCTTTGAAGTTACAAGCTCTTGAAAAACAACACTTAGTCTATTGTTAATTTGCCTTGGTAAAACCCCAATCGGTTGCAAGTGGGTGTATAAAAAAGTATCATGCCAATGGTTCCATTGAGAGGTACAAGGCTAGGTTAGTAGCCAAAGGTTACATGACCCAGAAAACAGAGGGCGTTGACTATTTTGACACATTTTCTCCATAGGGATAAAAAGCTCACAATTGTTAGAGTTCTTCTTGCTTTGTTAATGTTCAATTAAAGGTTGGCATCTTGAGCAATTGGATGTCAATAACGCTTTCTTGCATGGTAATCTCAATGAAGAGGTGTAATGACTCTTCCTCCTAGTTTTTCTAACTCCAATTCAAACAATTTCAGTATGCAAGCTTCACAAATCCCTTTATGGTTTAAAACAAGTTTTTGGAGACAATGGTACTAAAGCGTCCAATGCTCGCTTTCTCTAAGCTATTCTCGTTGAATCTATTGAGTTTTTACCACTCCTTATTTTGTGAAGAATATCTCACATAAGTCCAAATTTCATTGCCTTATTAGTCTATGTTGATGACATTGTATTTATGTGGTAATATGCCTTAATAAATTCAATCTAAGATAAATAAAGATCTCATGTGTAAGATTTTTTAGACATCAATTTATTATAATAAAAGACTTAGGCCACATAACGTACTTTTAGGTCTTGAAATTTTCAAATTTAAATCTGGCATTATGCTTAATCAAAGAAAGTATGCTTTGGAATGTAGAAGATTTGGATCCTTAGCTTCCAAACCCCCTGGCTTAGCACACCATTTTAACCGGCTTCCACAAATTGTTGTTTGCTCATTGAAGGGACTCCAACTCGCCCGATGCCTCTTCATATAGGAGGTTAATTGGTAGATTATTATATCTCACCACAACTAAACCTGATCTTTCATTCTCGGTGCAACATCTCAACATCGCAGATTTGTTTCTAATCCAAAGATTCCTCATTTTCAAGGCGATGGCTCAAAGGGTCCTCAAATACATAAAAATTCTCTAGCCAAGGGCATATTCTTTCTCAGCCAAGTGACCTTAAACTTCATGGATTTGTTGCGCGATTGGGCATGTTGCCTCGATACTATCGTGCTATTTCTATGTGACGCATGACTTAGAAAAATGAGTATCTTGCTAGGTTCTTCACTTATTTTTGAAATCAAAAGTAAGAAGAGTTCAAGGTTTCTACAGGCAGAATATCGCACGTTAGCCTTTTTAACCCGTGAGTTACAAAAATTAGTTTGCACTACATGTTTGATGATCTTAGTGCGATTCTCAAAAATCAATAACTAATTCTTGTGATAATAAGTCAAATAATTTACTTTTACCTTGCTCACAATCGAATTTTTCATGAAAGAAGTAAACACATAGAGTTGGATTGTCATGTTGTTAGAGAAAAGATCAACTCACCAATTCATAAGTGACTTATTAACCTTCTTCTCAACTCAATGACTAATCACATATTTACTAAACCTCTCCATTCTACTTCCTTTAATTCGATTTTGTTCAAGTTGGGCCTTTGTGATATCCATAGTCCCACTTGAGGGGGGTATTAACTATTAACGGAAAGTTTATTTCAACTAATTGTAGCTAATTGTACTTAATTAAGCAATTAGTTAGATTACCACCTGTAAATGATAATTAGTTACATAACTGTTAGTTACATAGCTGTATATATAGCAATAGAATAGTTCATTTGTATTTACGAATAATAATTTTATAAAATATACAAAAATGGAATCGATGATTTTCACCAATTCTCTCTTTGTTCTCTCTGTTTTCATTATCTACAATGCACAGTCTACTCTTTCTTATTTTTGGTAAATTTTGTTATTATTTTTGTTTTTTATATCTTTAATAAATGAGATTAATTCTTAGTTCGAAATTCAGAAGATTAACATTGTCGTCTCTTAGAATTACTTTCCTACGAGCTTGCATCCATAATTTCACTTTGCTCAAGCCTATTTATTACTTGAGACATTTTTTGGATAAATTCTTTTACATTTCACAATAATTAGATGTTGACAGCACATTACGCAGGTAAATAAGTAAAATTATTTCTAACTAACTGTATACTCATGCATTGCACAGGTTTAGTCGTTATCTTTTCTAAATCTTTTATAGGCATTTAATTCTCATCCATTTTCTTATATTTTATATTGACTGAAAACTGCTTTAGTCACATAAATTAATTTTTTTGTAATTGATTAAGTGATAATTTAATTTGTTAATATTATATTATTAATAATTTAGAGCTAAATGATCACATAAGAGTAGAACTTTTTTAAATGAAATTAAGAAATGGTTTATAAGTGGTAATAACCAACAATCAATTTAACAAATATCAATGTATATTTTAAAAATCAACTTCCATGACATTGAAGTTATTTCAATAGTATGCAACATAAATTTTTGGATATTGATATAGATCTATCTTTACATAAATTCATCTGTTTACAACAACTAAAAATCAAATTTATGAAGTTAAAGATTTGATATAAAAAAATACCAGTATTTTTAAAAGGGCATAAGTAGCAGAACTCAACAATTAATGACACTAAAGTTACTTCATAAGTATCATGTTTGTTGAGCAAAATAACAAATTACTTTTCTATTGTCACGCAAAATATAACAAGTGTACTTGTAGTATCATAATATTGGTTGAAACAAATATTATAAAAAAGAAAGAAGTTAATTTTGAAGTGTTGTCAATGTATTATATTTATATTTAATGATAGGCTGCAGCATCACTTGATAAATTTAATACCTCATATAATTATTAATATAATTAAATTCATCAAATAAGGTGTTAATATAATATTAGGTGATAATATAAAAAATTGTACACTAATTATATATCAAAATTAAACTCAAAAAAGAAAAAGCATAACTCATACTTAAAAAATTTAATGTGAAATAAATTAATTGTACCAATACAATGAAACTTCCAAAAAATATACCTTCTTTAGTAATGTACTGCACGTATCCAATATCTTGTTAAGAAGAAAACTGCCAATTAACCTGTAAAAGAACCGGCGTAACGCTTGTAATGTTTTGTCTTTTATTTATTTATTTTGAGTTTTGTTAATGTATGTTTTCAGGACATATATTAAAGATTAAAAATAATATTTATTATTTATTATTAAATTTAAAAAAAAAATATTAAATAATTTTTTAATTTAAAATTAATAAATATTTTTTATTTTATTTAATATTTTTTATTTTTAACATGTGTCCACAAAACTCATTTATATTTTTTTCATTATTCTAAAGTATTAAGTGTGTATTTAGATTAGAGTTGATAAATTTAAATTTAGTTAAAAGTGAGTTTATAATAATGTAATTTATATTTAAAAACTTTTGTCTTAAAAATAAATTTGATAACAGAAATATTGTTTAAATAAACATAGTTGAAAAAGTAAAAACTTTAAAAAAATAGTTAGAAATTTTTTTTTTATTCAATTCTCTTAAAAAATAAAAATCTTAACACAAAAACAAAATTCTCTTACTTTATTATTCTAAACAAAAATTAGAGAAAAAAATTATGTTGAAACAAATAAAAAGTAAAATATCCAAACAAAATTACACCACCATTCCTAAATTCACGTTTAAAGCTGCAAAAAGATTCCACACTCACACTTAAGTAATATATAAAGGAAAGAATTCGGAAGAGCATAAAGTAATCATAATGAAAAGCATGCGAAAGAGAGATTGTATAATAATTAATTATTCCCTTTATTTTTTTATTTATAATTTTAATAACAGAAATATTTTATATTAAATGTTATTTTAAAATTTTAATACAAAATTAATTATTTTATATTAACTTTATATTTATTTTTTATTTTAATAATTATTTAATTCTTACAAATTCTTAATATTTAATCATCTAACTTTTATTTCTTTATCAGCTTTTTAATAATCAATTACATTTTTTAAATAGTAATACTATCTTTTATAATTATTATTTTTAAAATTAAGATTATTAAATTATCTTTTTAATATTAATATCAATTTTTTTAATCCACAAATAAAAATAAATAGAGAGTAATGTCTAAACAATCAGCTTCAATAAAATACAATTTTTGTATATAAATATTAAATATTCAAATTTAATATATTTGACTATAATTGTAACATTTTAGCTCTCATTTAACTAATGTAAAGGATTATTAGGAAGATGAGTTAACATTTTAATCATTTTCATAATTTGAAAAAAAGCATGCAAGAAAGTTTGAGTTATAAAGATGAGTTTTAAAATTCCTTCTTTATTGAAACATAAATTTTGAAAATATTAGGTAACATTGAAAATCATATTTCAACTATTCATTATACAATACTTACACCAATTAATATGTTAATTTAAAGAGAAATATATAATTAATAGACTTATATATTTTTGACAGAAATTCTTAATATTTAATCGGGTCTACTTAATTCTTTATGCAATACTTTTAGAAACTTTAACATACTTATTCCTTATAATCCATCTTGATGCATCAAACATTTCCTTTGTCAACACCGCACAGATTATTAAATTATTTTTCCTGAATGTCCAATCCTTATTTTTGTCACCAATTTAAAAAGTATTTATCGTCGTTATGTCTAAAACAATCGATCCTTCTATTATTTAATTTTAACAATATATATTAAACAAAACAACATAACAAAGAGGTGAGATCACTTACATAATATTAATATATAATTAATTATTAGATAACTTACACATAATTAACAATATCATACAAACAGATCATACCATAATCATGTTATCGCATTATCATCATCATCATCCAATCATTTATCAGTTTAATCATCATCCAATCATTTATCAATTCAATTATCATAACCAATAACCAATATTCCTCAATTAATATATCACATAGATATAAATGTTTAAATTTATGCATATGTACAAAGACTAACATTTTTCAAAAACAACTCCATGGAAGTTTTCACAATTTTTATAAAAATGTTCGGTTAATTGATCATATATTAAATTTAACTTTAAAGACAATCTTAAAATCGTTGAAAAGAATCGTGTTCAAATCATTCAATCGTAAATGCGTTATAACGAATCGCATCGCCAAGTGACAGGGAACTCCCGTAATCAGCGGTCACATGATGCGCCTGACCAACAAGATCCATCATAGACCTCCTATCAATTCTCATTCCCTCTTCAAAACCAGGCAAAAAGGGTCATAATATTATTAGTATTTTTTATACAATGCAATAATTTAAAAAATACCAACCAATGGCGGCATCAAATCTTTTTCAATGCATGTATAATGACCAAATCCAAATAAGCATCATCTTTCCAATGCATATAAAATGCACCAAATACCAATCATAGGAAAAACAGCGTTACTCATAATGAGACAAAAATTAGTCCATAATTTGGTTAAATAATGAATTATATTATATTTTCAACACAAAATCATGTTATCATGTTTTCATAGTTATAAAACATTTTGGCAAAAAATTTATTTTCACAAGATTATAAAAAACATTTTCATTATGTTTTCACAATTCCAAAATGATTTCCGTTAAGTTTTCAAAATATCGTAATTATTCTTAAGAATATGTTTTCAAAATAAAGAAATGTTTTACTTATATTTTCACAATAAGGTAAAAATATTCTATTACTTTTAAATCACATAGTGGTTTTTCAATTGATTTTACGTTTCAAATATTTAAACTCACGTAAAATATTTAAACGTAATTCAAATCAGGTTTTAAGAGAAATATTTTAACATATTTTAAATAGCTAGGAATATTTTACTATATTCTAAATCATTTTTAAGATACGTAAATCATTTTTCACCACAACACTCTACAGGACAAAAATATTTCTTAACCTTCAAAAATTTCATTTCATCCTTTCTCAAAATATTATGACTTTGTACTTCAGGTTTTTCACATTTTTACTCAAGAAAATCTTTTTCCCGTTGGCTTTACTCAAGAAATTCTTTTTCAAATATAATCCACAAAATTACCTTTCCATTGATATAAATCAATGTTTCAAATCTTAAAATTTCTAAGCGTATTTCAAAACTTGAAAATAAGTTATACTTTAGTAAATTCTCAAAATACCATTATATTCTCCATTTTTCCCCAAATCATTTCCAAATAAACCTACTTCAAAATAAATTGAAGTTTGAAAACATTTTCAGCTTTACAAAACTTAATTTTTGTGAGTAAAATACTCTGATTCCATTTTCAAATTTCTTGTATTAAATCAATTATATTTCCACTTTGGAAAACTACTTTGTTTCATCAAAATTTAGGCATTACTATTTGAAAAATTATCAAAACATTTTTCCTTTTAAATTAATATGATTTTACAAAACAAAATCATTAAAGTTTTATTTTCAAAACTAAACATGTAATAGGTTAAATAGCTTAGAACAAACCCATTTGTTCAAATTCATTTTCACTTTCTTTGCAAATCATTTTTCATTCTTGTCAAGAAAATCTTTTCCTTAATATATATTTTTCAAAATCACTTTTTATTAATCTAGTCCTACAAAATCATATTGAGTTGATTTAATTATTGTTTCTTAACTTTAAATTTCATCTAGTTTTCAAAACCCAATAAATAAATTTTCTGTTGGAAATTTTGTTATTATTTCCTTTATATTTCTAAATCACTTCTAAAAATTGATTAATTTGAAGTTCAATACTTTTAATCTTCTTTTTCTTTTATTTATGAAAATTTCACTTCACTTAATTTATAACACTTAATTCCCTTTTCAAAAATCCTTATTTAAAAATTCTTATATTTCATAGCATCAAAACATTTTTCTAAATTATCAAAACCTTATAGATGACCATTGGAACCATGAAATATTTTTCTTCTAACTTAAATAAATTTCATTCTTGTTTCTACACAAAATAAATCAATAAAATTTCATTCTAAAATTTGTGTTCATGTTTTTTTAAAAAAAAAGGAGCCCAACAAAGCATACTCATTGGAGAAGAGAAATGCAGAACGGGAGAGTTTCAAGCAGCAACCTGCAACCATCATGAATAATAATAATCTCTGCGGAGAGATGCTGGATCTGCACGTTGCAGCTACCTCTTCTGCCAGCCCTCCATCGTTTGTCATATAATCGTTTGGCAACAATATGATATGATAAATTTACATTTTGGTTGGTCAATTTCATCAATTTTATTCTGTCTTGCCTTTACCCATAACGTTGGCCAATTGAAGTGGATAAGTGTTCGTTTTGAATAGTTGTGAAAATTATATTATTTTAATAATTAATTATTATATAAATTATTTTTGTTATAATTTATTATAAGAAAAAAAATTGTGTTTAGATATGTTAATTAAAAAATAATTTTAAGTTAATTTATTTTGTTTAAATGATATAAAAAATTATTTTTATACATTAAATTATTATAATAATTATAAAATAATTAAAAAATTTATTTAATTAATTAAAAAATTAATTAATTAAAGACAAAATAATATTTATATAGCATTATTAAGAATAATGCTATCAATTTTTTGTAAAAAAGTTCAACCAATAGCTTTTTAAAAAAAGTTGTTCTCGTACATGAATTTAACGTCAACAGCTTTGGTTGAATTGCCCAAACACATTGTAATAGTGAACCAATAGCTTTTATAAATAAAAAAAGAAACAGCTGTTAGATGGCAAAATAAATCTGAAACAAACAGGCTCTAACATTGCCATTTAAGAGATTGGAGAGAAATATGTTATCCAAAGGTTGTGCTGGAGGAGTGAGATGGGGAAAAAATGGTTATGAGATATCCAAGAGCCACTTTTTGTTGTGTTACAAAGAGTTGAGTAACCGAAGCTATGTATAATAGAGCAGGAGATAATATTGTGTGCATATAAATATAATATATTATTTTTATATATAAGAGATAAAAAATTAAAAAAATAAGTTTTATTAAATTTATTTGTCAATAAAAATTAATTTTTTTAATTTTTTTATAAATATATATAAAGATAATATATTATATTTGTATATAATTAAAATTTTCTCATAAAACATAAACAACGTTGAGAATGGAAAGAATGAAAGGTTTCTCATAAGAAAATGTTGTGTCTAATTTTTTTATGTATATTATATTTACATTATATGTTAATGTTAAAAAATATTAAATTATCTTATATATAATTGTAATATTTTTATGAAATACAAAATAAATTTATAAATAAATTAAAAAAATTAGACATATACAAATTACACGAATAAAAAGAATATTTCTCAAATGAGATGAAGCCCACCGAAGGGAGAGATATGATAGACGTGGCTTTATTAAGAAGGAGGAGAGGCTCAAGCTAAAGCAAACAGCAGCCAGGTGACCAGAGGGAACAGCTTTTAAGAGAATTAATATGGCAATTTGAGAGCATACAATATTGCTGATTTGTTGATCTTACAGCTAGTGAGCCTACTTTTATATATTTAAACAGATGTCTCTTTATACATTAACTTCATTTTTAGTTAAATTATATTCTAATAATATTGAGTGAGTTAATTATATATACAATAGAAGAAAAATAGGAAAAATAAATAATAATTTCTTTTGTTAAGTGTTTTTTTTTGTTTTTAACTAAGTATCTTCATAAGCATTACTATGGAACTAAGAGACCTTCCCAAAAGATCTTAATTTCTATTGTTAATTTATCACCCGATTACAAGTGTAAATCATTTAGGCATATTCACCTTAACAAGATTTATTTAGCTATGTAGATCCATCTCGTGAATTAATTGAGTAATCTTTTTTTAGGGTGAGTTAATTTGTTATGATATATTTTTTTATTTAATTGCCATATGTCGTTTATTTAAATATAACTAGTTATATACCCATACAATACATGGGATAATAATAATAATAATAATAAATAATATTAAAATTATTATTCAAAGATAATATTATCACAGAAAAAAATATAGTGAGACAAATTTAATACAATATAATTTATTTAACAATATAATATACAATATCTTGAATGATATAACAATTGTATAATGATATACTATTAAAAAAACAAAGGATTTAAATAAAAAGGCGCTCAAGCTAAAAAGGATTATTTGCCCAATAATCAGAATTTTCATAATAAATCTCGTTTGTTAAGGGAAAAAAACACTACCGAAAGAGGTTGGTGTGTATGCTAGAGTTCTAGCCGCCACCAAAACCTTGTGCAGCAACTCTAATCGGATAAATTTTTAGGAAAACATAATCTATTATATTATTATTTAGATATTTAAATTATTATTTAATATGTATAAAAGTATTATTAAGTATTAGTGTAATTTTATGATAATTTTTACTATTTTATATATTAAATAACAATTTAAATATTTATAGTAGACTGTGACTACCTAAAATTATTCCTCCAGCCGCCGACCCTCTTTCTCCTCTGAGAGTTCATCTAGGTCAATGAGACTCTAGTTTCTCTGGATGGGAACGTGCAGAAAATGCCCAAAAGGTGTTGGACCGGTTTCTAGCTAAATTAGAATGGATGTAGACATTTCCGAATCACAAAGTCTTGCATATGGAGGTGTTTGAGAGTGATCACAGACCAATCCTCTTGGCTAGTGACACTGCAACAAAACCGAAAAAGGAGATTTCGTTTTGATGTAAGGATGGATCACAATGAAGAAATCAGAAATTTGATCAAAGAGGTGTCGGATAAATCTATTAATGGTACATGCCAATATCAGATATTCTATAAATTGAAGGCCACCAAACATGCTCTTGTGCATGGTCCATAAGGAATGACCCGAATCAAGGATTTGCAACATGAGATCTCCTATTTAAAGAGCTTGGCCCAATCTTTTAATAGCGAACTACTCAAAATCCTTCAAAACCAGCTTAAGTCAGCTATCTTACAAGAGGAAATCTTCTGGAAGTAGAAATCTGGCTTTTTTACTATACTATCATTGTTAGTAAAATTATTTATTGAAATATCATTTTTTTAAAACTATGTATCAAATTTTTATTTTTTTAAATTATTTATCAAAATATTATTCTTTTGAAACTATATACCAAATTACTACTCTTTTGTCCTACGTGATATTTTTTAATATTATCTGACCAGTTAGGATGCGCCAAGTAGGATGCTGCGTCCACGTAGGTTGCGCCAACATGGTTGGTGCAGCTTACATGGATGTGTCATCCTACTTTGTGCATTCTAACTGACTTGGACATTGAAAACGCCAACAATGGTGGCATAACCAAGGCACATGCGCCAACAAGGGTGGCGTAACCAGGACACAGCCGTGTCAAAATACACACGGCTGTGTCTTTTTCTAGAAATCAGACAGAAGCTTTGTTGTTGTTAGACACGGCCCTGTCTAACTTCACAATCGCTTACAAGTTCCCGTAAGTGCCAAAATGATTATCTTTTGCATGAAAAATGATAGGTCTTTTCAATTTGTCACTTTTAATGTGATAAATCTCATTAAATTTAGAAAAAATTAAGACAATGATAGGGATGTATGTTTAAAAAACACATTATGATTGAAGTTTATTTTTCTTTTTGTTGTGTATGTTACTACACGTTTATTTGAGTTAAGAAAATAACATTGTTTGAAACGTTTATTTAGGGATTTATGTTTAAAAAACATTATGCTTGAAGTTTATTTTTCTTTTTTTGTGTATGTTACTACACGTTTATTTGAGAAAAAAATAGCATTGTTTGAAACATTTATTTAGTGAGTAGGATCTCAATCATCTCCCTCCCAATTTGTAATAATTCGAATTGGAGTGAAAATTTTGATAGAGTTTCTCCTAAATGTTGGACCTCCCCAAAACATGATCCTGTTTAATTCACCAGTTACCAAGATCTTAAAAAAAAAATTATAACTGAGCGGCAAACATATTTAATCCAATAAGGGTACCAAAATCACAACAATCTATTATCAATAGTATTTTACACAACCACTAAATATAACATTATCAGATATACTAATGACATATAATTACATGTCAATGAGATGGGCCCGCATCAGAATGTGGTGGCCTGTGAGATGGATCGGAAGAAAGATCTGACTGTGATGGATATGGTGGGTAACCATGCGGTGGGTAAGGATACGAGGGATAACCTGGTGGCGGGTAAGGATACGGTGGGTAAGGTTATCGTGGGTATGGTAGGTATGGTGGGTGATATGTAGGTGGTAGCTGAGTGGGGGGCTATGTAGCAGTGGTAGGAGGCCGAGTCGTGTTGCATTTGGTAGAGCCGAGTCCTCGGGATGTCGAAGTCATGTCAAGAGTGCTCGCTAATCCCGATCCCTCCGTCTACTTTGTGTTTCCCGTTGATATTGGATTCCTCAGCGTTTATTCCATGAAATGTGTCATGCTAGGCCGATTCGCTTTTGATTAAACTTGTAATCCCTTGGAGTTATATATAGATTTATATATGCTTCAGATGGATGTTGATTGGTTATATATAAGCGGTATGTTCCATTGTAATGCGGTCATGCTCTCGCAATGAGTGTAGGATCTATGTAGTAGCTTCTCGTTTATATTGCTTAAGGATTACTTGTTATCAATTAAAATAGGAAGTGAAAAAGAATCCCTATTCTTGTGTCATTACTCTCATAGTTTTAAGTAGTTGAACTGAACAAATACTCTGCAATGTCCGCCTAAGAAACATATATAATTTATGTTATTATACTGAATACAAAACATATATAGTCACTAGCAAATTAGTAAAGAGCTTATCGCATTCCCAATAGATGTACTAGTGAGAGCAATCCAGCGTCTGGTAATTATTTTATACCAACGCATGTACTCAGAACGCGAACCAAGGGGTGATAACAATGGGATTCTCCTAATAAGCTTCTCCCTTTGACTATCTCAGGTGGCTATGTAAACAGCATGTATAGCTAGCCAATCCTCATCGTGCTTACTTGCTAGTGTAACTGAGTGCAAACTGTCAAGCTGGAGCGATCTCTGTGGTATGGGCTGGTCAAGACCAAACTGGCGTATCACGCGGTCTGGCTGGTGCCACTCAATAATGTGAAAACATATGGGAGGGACCATTGCCAGTGCTATGTCCCTACCAGCCACACAAAAAGGTGACAATGTTGCTACCTTCTCATCCATGTATGGTTGCCATATAATCTACAAAAATGAGAAGCACACAACATTAAGACGACATATACATAAGTAAATAATTCAAACGAATGTAAAACAAGACATACCTCATCATTCTTCAACTGATCAAAGAACTGGCGATAATATGCAAAGACGTTAATCACAATATCACTTAAGACTTTATGCTTGCGCCACCTATTTGGTAAATGAAAGTATTATAAACGTAAGTTATAAATATTAACAAAGTATGTTAACAAAGTAATATAAAAAAATGATATGAAATAAAAACTTACTCCCATCCTAAGGAGTGTAATCGACCACGATCAGTACCATAAAACACATCAGATTCAACATAGTCAGCTAGTGTAGGGGCAAGTCGGGGGAATCTGTACCATGCCCAATACTGCAATAAGTAGGGGTGATCACGGGTCGGGTTGGGTCGGGTTTAGGGGTAAAAAAAATCCAAACCAACTAAATGAAGTCGGATCGGGTCGGGTCGGGTTGTGAAATTTTTTTCAAGTAACCCGAACCGAACCAACCCGATTAGAATCGGGTTGGGTAATCGGGTTGGTCGGGTTCGCGGGTTGGATAATCGGGTTTGCGGGTTGGGTAATCGGGTTCGCGAGTTGGGTAATCAGGTTGGTCGGGTTGTGCACCTTAAGTGGTTGGGTTAGGCAAAACGACGTCGTTTTAATCAGGTCATCGGGTCGGGTCATTGGGTCGGCTCTTTGAACCCGTCACCCGAACCAATTAATGGACGGGTTGGTCGATTTTTACCCGAATGGACCTGATTACCCGAACCAATTAAGTCGGGTCAGGTCGGGTTGCTCGGGTCGTCAGGTCGGATTGGGTATTTGTGCACCCTTAGCAATAAGATGCATGTCCTTCCGATCTCGTGTGCGTTGTAGTCCGTAGCTTTACAAAGCTCTCTATACAGGTACGCCAAGACTGCAGACCCCTAGCTGTATGTCCCGGCATCAGCAAAGTCCTTCAACAATGGAAGGAACATCAAGTGCACAAACTTACCAGAATGATCGGGGTATAAGAAACCCCCAAGTAACTGAAGTATGTAACATCGTGCACGCTGTTGCACTTACTCATCATCATCATCCTCAGTGACTGTAGTAACAATCGACTGCCACAGGTATGTCATGTCAATGCGTGCCCCAACTATGAGCGAGACAGTCTCATCAATCCCTAACAAATGAACACACAAACTGAGCCAATCAGTCCTATGGGTAAGGCCAGTGACTGCAGCGCCGTCAATAGGAAGACCCAATATTATACCGATATCCTCCAATGTAATGGTGCACTCTCTGGTAGGTATGTGAAATGTATACATCTCTGGGCGCCATCTCTCAACCAACGCAAAGATCAAGTAGTAATCAATGTTGCAATAGCCCATATGGGCAACCCCCAAGAAGTCAGCCTACTGTAGATATGGAAGAATCGGCGCAGGGGGTCCATATGTTTCTTCTTTTGAGTACGTCTAACATGCAGGTGCCGGTCCTCATGTCCCTGCCATACTTGCTGAGAAACATAGCACTCCTGCAACTCCAAAATTGAGCCATCCTTTGGTCCAGGGTTTACATGGAATGCCATCTGTCAGCTGTATGCCAAACATTAACAACAATTAGTATGACAATATGATTACTATAATAAAACATGATATGACCATATGATTACTATACTAAACTATAATATGAAAGAAATGAAGTTAACGCTGATAATCAATAAACATATATTAATAGTATTCGAATACAACATCATAGATTAGTGATACAAAATAATACAACTCCAAAATACACATTATTGCTAATACAAGATTTTGAAAATGAAAATATGTCCTAACTATTACTAGATGACCTCACTCCATCATCCCTCAAGGAACTCGATTCACCGGTGCGACATGTGCGAGAATTATGTCCAGGTTAATGGCATCTTGTACATGTTTGTCCTGACCTTACTTCGTGCCAATCCATCACATTCCTGAGTCGGGTTGATTTTAGTCGACCTTTAGATCTAAGCAATGCACGATCTGGCACCAAAGTTATGTCAGGACTTACAGGCCACCATGGTTCAGCCCGAACCGGTTCGAAATCAAACTAGTAAGCTCTATAAATGCTTTCCATCTTGTAAACCATATGCACAAATTGGAATGGGTTAATTGCCACAGAAGCACACGCAGCAATCGCATGAGAACATGGATAATGCAATGCTTGAAACACCCCACAGTCACACCGACCTTCTTCCAGATTTAAAGTATATGAAAGTCCACCCTATTGTATTACAGGGTTAAATATCTCTTCAACCATGAACCTTGTGTTCTCTCTATTGTACCAGCGAACTTGGTGTGAGTTGGCCTTTTCTAGGTTGACTCTCTAGTGCTTCAATAAGTCATCACTCCATTCCTATCCAAATGTCATCAATTTTGAATTTGCCTCGTCTTTTTGGTTGACAAAGTATTCTACTAACTTCGTATATGTCAATTGAACCAATGCAATTATAAGCAAATTTCTGCTACCCTTCAACACTCCGTTGATGCACTCTGAAAAATTGGTAGTCATATGACCGAATCTGCAGTCACCATCATATGCCAAACTCCATTTTTCTTTTGGAATTGCATTAATCCAATTTGCCATCTCCGTTGTAACTGTTAACTTCTCTAGCCTAGCATCAAATTTTATTGCGATTGGTTCATACCCTGATACAACAAATGAATTAAGCTGGTATTAGAACCTAACTATTATTATCATATATTAGATTACAAGTTAAAAACTGGAGTTAAAATTAAGTACTTGTGTTAATCAAAAACCTCTTCATCTCTTTATTCTGGAATTTAGAGTTAAAATTGAAACCAATGTGCCGTATGCAGAAGACATGATACGCATTCGGCAGCTGCTATCCAAGATTTTCATTTGCCACTGATTGTAAGATGCCTCTGTGTCGATCAAAAATCAAACACTAGCCCTCTTGTTGTGTGACATGCAATCTTAGGTGGGCTAAGAACTAACTCCAAGCATCCTTGGTCTCCTCCTCCATAATGACAAATGCAATTGGTAGAGGTTTTCTATCTCCATCTTGAGTTGTTGCAATCAACAACTTATGACAGTATTTTTCATATACATGAGTGGCATCAATCTGAATAATGGACTTACAATATCGGAAGCCAACAACACATAGTCTAAATGTCCAGAATAATCGACAAAAGACTCTTTTCAAACGATCGAGTCGGTTATTTACAAAACATTCCTCGTCTTGTAACTCCACTACTGTGCCTTCCATTTCTCTTCTCATGGCTGCTAGCTATCTGGGCAACACCTCGTAAGATTTGTTCCAATCCCCAAAAACATTCACAATGGCTAGTTGTTTTGCCTTCCAAGATTTTCGATATGAAACTTGGTAACCGAATTGGCTTCGAATCCATTCAACAATTAAGGATACAAGTGCATCAGGTTTTGTTCTAACTAACTCCAAAATGTAAGAGCAGATCATACGAGAGTCCAACTTTCGGTGATCTAATGACATAGTTGAGTTTACGCAACTGTGAGGTCCATTGTATTTTATAATCTGCCACGTATTTGACCTCTTGTTTTGTATGACTCTAACTCTCTAATTACAACATTCGTCAAAACTAGGGCACGTAGCAGTAAGTCTTCGTGATCAGAATCTTCAATATTGTACTCTTGATGCCTGTGAATCGAATATTATTTGAGGGCCAACTTCACGGCATCTTTTGATGGAAATTGCAAGCCAACATAAAATTCATCATTGATGGTCCAAGTCCCACGATTATCTAATTCAGACAAGTTATCAAGATTACCCAATGCATCTCAGTTAATTTGAGAAAACTGAGGGCATGGTGGCACAAACACAGATTCAGGTCCTCGAGGTATAAACATGGATTGAGGAGCAACCGACAATGGAACTTATAAATTTTCTTCGACATCAAAGTTTTCTGCCTCTATGTCAGTGTCTGAATCATCACCCTCAGCTACCTGTTCTTCGTCTTCACTTGTCTCCCATATTGCATATCTGACAAGTAGGTTATCAGCTTCAACCATTGCATCACCAATAATAATCATATTGCATGGCTCAACTTGATTAGAAGGACCAACTTGAGCTTCGGTTTCACCAAGAGCTTCAACATGCTCTTCCTGCCTACTTATTTCTACCTCAACATACAACTCCATCGAGGCTATGTTCGGAGTTTGACAGAAGGAATCTATCATGTAGTTTACATCATCATCGTCTTCTATTGGAAGACCTACCCATCTCCATAGATTGAAGCATTGCGGACATCGATAGACAACCTTTGACACATGTTAGTTTGCTTGGAGCCTCAACTTTGAATGGATCTTAGTTTTCAACCCATCCAAAGTCATATTGGCTGTGATCACAATAGGCCCAGGAGGAGGACCTTGATACATGAGACCCTTTTCACCATTATACATTATCCCATTGAAGTTAATGTGCATATTCAGCTGTTTTGTCATGTTAATTCCACTTCTGAACAATAACAATTCAACACATATGTATTCAATATATTAAAAATCAATTACAATATTAATTGGACATATAATAATGAATTTATATTATTTTATGTATAAATAACTTCTTAAACCCGGTTAATTTGAATTAAGCTACATTTACTAATTTAAACCACGTCAAGTACTCAAGAAAAAATATATATCCTATTTGATTATGTATAAAATAATAATTCATACAATTCAGACTACATATCTTACCACTCTATTATTTATTAGACAATGAAAACATTAATGTATAATTAATACTAACGTAATATATAATAACATTAATTTATAATTAACACTAACATAATAAAAAATCAATCAACAAATAATAAATAAAATATTTAAACATTGAAATAGATACTTACATATAAGGAATACAATCTGAATTTGATCACCGATAGAGATCCAGACACCACTTCTAGTAAGAATTGAGTTCGTTTATAGAGTTCAGAATGTTTAGAGAAAAAAATTGTAGAGAGATAGTGAGAATTTAGAAAATGGAAGCAATGGCACGGATGGGGGAGGGGCGAGCCAATATATATACATGTTGCGCCAAAATGGTTGGCTCAGGTACCTTGGTACGCCACCCTTGTTGGTGTTTTCAGTGTCCAAGTGAGTTAAGAATACGTCATCCTACTTGGCGCATCCTAACTGATCAGATAATATTAAAAAATGTTACGTAAGACAAAAGGGTGGCAGTTTGATATATAGTTTCAAAAGAGTGACATTTTAGTAAATAATTTAAAAAAATGACATTTCGATAAATAATTTTGTCAACAGTGACAGTTTGGTAAAAAAGCCTAAAAATTCATAACTCATTGGCTTCTAGAAGGTGATCAAAATACCAAAATTTTCCATACTAGAGTCATGCAAAGAAGGCATTCAATCCTCAAAATCAAAGACTCGAATGGCAATTGGAAGGAAGGGCAAGAAGAGGTAGCAAAAGTAGCCATTGATTTTTTTCAACATCTATTTCAATCTTTAGCCACTTCATTATTTGAGGAACTCTTACATGGTATACCAAAAAAGGTGAATGGGAGAATGAATAGATGGCTTACTAGACCGCATTCGAAGAGGAAGTCAAGAGAGCAGTGTTTTATCTTGACCTATCTAGTGCTTCTGGGGATGATGCCTTCACTCTAGTTTGTTTTCTCAAAAAATATTGGGAGACTGTGGGTGATAGCATTCATTTAGCCTTTGCCAGTTTCTTTAGAAATGCTAAACTACTACACAACATAAATCACACAATCATAGCTTTCATTCCAAAAATGGTGAATGTGCAAGACATGACCCAGGTTTGCCTACTAGTTAATATACTATTATTTATAAAAAATATTTCTAAAGGGCCAACTGTAGCCTATCATGAGCAAAATTATTTCCTCAAATCAGAGTGCTTTTATTCAAGAGAGACTAATTTTAGACAATATTCTTATTGCTCATGAAATATATAATGCATTATCTGAAAACTAAACACTCCAATGGGTATTATGATATTGCTCTTGAAATGGACAAGAGCAAAGCATATGATCGTATGGAATGAGAATATCTCAAAAAAATGATGCATTTGATTAGCTTTGATTATAAATTCATTTCGATGAACATGGCTTGTATCTATTGTTACTTACTGTGGCTATTGGTGGTGAGGTGTTTGGTTATTTCAGATCGTCTAGAGGGCTAAGACAATGTGACCCATTATCTCCTTATCTGTTCCTTCTCTGTAGTGAGCGGCTAATGTAACACCCCAAATTTTTCATCTCTTAAACAGTAATTTTGACAGTTAATAGAATTTTACTGTTTAGTAATTTCTGGATACTGTAAAATTATTTTGTTTATTCCGTCAGCGTATTTGATCGTTTTGAGTGATTTTACTCCGTGTCGAAAAAAATTTTTCTGGTCGGGAAAATCTTTCGTATTTATTTCTCTTTGCGTTAATTATTTTTAACAATCTGACTTGATTTTCATACATTTTCTAATATTTGTAATTTTGTGGATGATTATGAATTTTTTTGACTGTATGTGAGCCCAGGTAGTCCTAGGTAGGCCCAGGTGACCTTACGTGGGCCTAGGTGGGTCCCGCAAAGTGAAAAAATTTTCTATGCATAGAAAAATTTGTACTGTTTAGACGGAGACAGAGGATCTTACTAAACCTGAATTCGGAAATAGTTTTAAAAAATTTGTTTTGTACTATATTTATTTATCGAAAGATAAAAATATAGTAAATATATTCTTTCGTAGGATTTTTAGTAGATAAAAATAGAAATTATATTGCTAAAGTCAACATTGGTAGTTTGGATATCCACTATTAATTCAATTAATAAGTTAAGAAATAAAATTAATAAAGAAACATAAGATAATCATCATTGATTTAATCAATGGTGTGAGAATAAACTTAATTAGGTAAGTTTCAATATCAACCGTAGATTTAATCAACGGTGTAAAATTAATTATATAAAGTGACTATTTACAACCATTGGATTTAGAGTTGATCAAGGGTGGAGATTTGGTCTTAAAAAGTGACAAAGATCATTTATGACCATTGGATGAAGAATTAATCAATGGTGAAGATTTGGTCTTAAAAGGTAGTAAAGACTAATTATGACCCTTGGATTAAAAGTAAGAAGAAGCAATCTTGACCCTTTATTTTGGAGACACATCTAATGGCTAGAATTTAAAGGAAAAGGATCCAATGGCTTAGATTTAGTCTTCTAAAAATTAAAAGTCTACCTAAATCCTAACCATTGAATTAATCAATGGCTAGAAATGCTTCAAATAATGGCCTAATTAATAAGTCAAGTAAACTAAATTAAATGTTAAATTGTTATAATCTAATTCTTAATTAGATATCCTAATTTTAATTAGAGATTATAATATATGAAATAATATGTCTAATTAATTAGTTATGTAATTAGAAAATTAGTTAAGATTGATTAGGAAACTTAATCTAATGAATTAACTAATCAATTAGCAAGTAATTATGATAACTTTGGAGTGCATGATGAAGGCGGGGGACGGTTGGAGAAGTAAGAAAGAAGAAGAGACATGTTGAGACATGTTGGAGTAGCCTTTTTAGGCCAAAGAAAAAGATGACAATGTAGAAGACTTTTGCATGCATGTGATAGCCTTCAATTATGCTAAACAAATTTCTATCTCTCCATTCTTTCACTCCTACGATTACCCACTTCAATTCAGCCCTCTATTTTGATTTTCTATCACACTTAGTAACACAAAGATCATTCTCTCTCTTCCAATTGTTCAAGAATACCAAGAACAAATACAAAGAACACTATTTTCTTTATTCTTTGAGCTATTCGGTCACCACCCATAGAACCACTTCCAATCTTTCATAATTTTATCTAGCTACATATCTTGAATCCTTTCATCAATTCAAAACACTTTCATGTTGAAAACTTTCTCTAGATCATTCATCTTCATGGACTTTCTTCAAGAACAAAGTTATGGGATTTTTGAGGTGAAGTATAAGAAGACTTCATTTCTTCTCTTCTTTTTCATGATCTAAACCATGTTTGATCCATGGTTCCTCTTAATCAAGCTTAGTATACTAATTTCTATGTATTTTGTTTTGAATTTGAGAAGCCCTTGGTGTTGAAGGACTTGGAAAGAGAAGCAAAATCAAGAAGCTTTGAGGATCTTCAAGAGGTAAGAGGGAGATCCATCTCACCAACCAATTATGGTGGTGAGAGATGGTCTTATATTTGATGGATTGTGAATTCATGTGAGAATTCCAATCCATGGTCATGTAATAATTAATTGTGTGTTTACGAGCTTTGCTTTATTTTCTTGTGCCTTGATTATTTTGTCTATGCTTAATATGCTTTGCATGATTTTATGACTTTGATAGTATACTTATAATATGCATGATGAGTATATGGCATGTTTGTGATATTTATGATGAAATATATATATGTATGCCATGATGTGTGGATGGAAAGAAAATTGATCTTGGTTCCAATGGCCAAGGAAGAGTTACGATTTTGATGCCCTTGATTTGGGTAAATGTTGAAATTTTTCAAGAACAAGAAAATTAAATTTTGATCCCTAAAATAATGAGAATTTCGGCCAAGACACCTCAAAATAGGTGTTTACAAATTAATATGTTTATGGAAGAATAAAATTGGATTGATTTGAGGAGTATGAAAAATGAACTAAAGGTCTATTTTTTTTTTTAAGAAAACATGAACACAAATTTTAGAATGAAATTTTATTGATTTATTTTGTGTAGAAACAAGAATGGAATTTATTTAAGTTAGAAGAAAAATATTTCATGGTTCCAATGACCATCTATAAGGTTTTGATAATTTAGAAAAATGTTTTGATGCTATGAAATACAAGAATTTTCAAATAAGAATTTTTGAAAAGGGAATTAAGTGTTATAAATTAAGTGAAGTGGAATTTTCATAAATAAAAGAAAAAGAAGATTGAAAGTATTGAACTTCAAATTAATTTAAAAAGAATCAATTTTTAGAAGTGATTTAGAAATATAAAAGAAAATGTTTGTAACTTAAATTTACTCACGAAGAATTTATTTGGGTTTTGGAAAACGTTAGGAAATTTAAAGTTAAGAAATAATAATTAAAACAACTCAATATGATTTTGTAGGACTAGATCAATAAAAAGTGATTTTGAGAAAATATATATTAAGGAAAAGATTTTTGACTAAGAATGAAAAAGGATTTGCAAAGAAAGTGAAAATGAATTTAAACAAATGAGTTTGGTTTTTATAACCATCGGTACTTCGATTTTGAAAATAAAATTTTAATAGTTTTGTTTGTGTAAAATCATATCAATTTAGAAGGAAAAATATTTAATGATTTCAATAGTCATGTCCACATTTTTGAAGGCTTATAATGCCTTGATTTTTATGAACAAAGTGATTTTCAAAGTGGAAACGTAACTTGAGTTAATACAAGAATTTGGAAATGGAATTAGAGCATTTATCACTTGAGAAATTAAGTTTTTGTAAACGAAAATGTTTTCGAACTTCAATTTATTTTGAAGAAGGTTGTGTTTGGAAATGCTTTGAGAAAAATGGAGAATATAATGGTATTTTGAGAATTTACTCAAGTATAACTTATTTTCAAGTTTTGAAGTACGTTTGAAAATTTTAAGATTTGAAACATTGATTTATATCAATGGAAAAGTAATTTTGTGGATTATATTTGAAAAAGAATTTCTTGAGTAAAGAAACGTGGAAAAAGATTTTCTTGAGTAAGAAAATGTGAAAAATGAAGTACAAAGTCATAATATTTTGAGAAAGGATGAAATGGAATTTTTGGAAGGTTAAGAAATATTTTTTGTAATAGAATTGTGGTGAAAAATGAATTACGTTTAAATATTTTACGTGAGTTTAAATATTTGACGTACTATTGAAAAATCACTATGTGATTTAAAAGTAATAGAATATTTTTACATTGTAAAATATAACGTAAAACATTTAATTTTGAAAACGTAATGTATATTACGATATTTTGAAAACGTAATGTAAATATTTTGGAATTGTGAAAACATAATGAAAATGTTGCTTAATCTTGTGAAAATACGGTGAAAGTGTTTTATAACTATGAAAACATGATAACATGATTTTATGTTGAAAATACTGAAAATAATTATGTTTAACAAAGTGTATAGACATTTGTATGAGAAGTGACGTGTTTTGCCTATGATTGGTATTTGGTGCATTTTATATGCATTAAAAAGAGATGTCTTATTTGAATTTGGTGCATTATATATGCATTGAAAAGATTGTTGGGGTTGGATTTGCACTGATATACTCGTACATTGTACAAATGAAATTGAAAAGATTTGACCCGTTGGGGTTGGACTTGCACTGATAAATTCGTGTATTGTATAAAATATAGCTAATAGCTATTATGGCCCTTGTGGTTGAAGAGGAATGAGAATTGATAGTGAGGTCTATGATGGATCTTGGGGCGCCGAGCGGCGGTCGACCGAAATGGACATAACGGTAAAAGTACCCTGTGCCACCTGGCGATGCAAATCCGTTGTAACGCATTGACGATACCCGACAAGAACACGATTCTTTTCAACGACCGGGAGATTGTCTTTGGGCTAAGGCTGACAATTAACCAGAGCATTCTTCTCGAAATTGTGAAAACCTCCATGGAGTTGTTTTTGAAAAACTGAGTCTTTGTGCATATGCATAAATTTGAGCATTTATATCTGTGTGATATATTAATTGAGGAATATTGGTTATTGGTTATGAAAATTGTTTTGAGTACTTGGATGATGATTGAACTGATAAATGATTAGATGATGATAGTTGATTAATGCTGATAGCATGATTATGGTATGATCTATCTGTATGATATTGCTGTTTATGTTATCTCTGTGCTGCCATATTGGTATTGATGTAGGTGATCTCACCTCTTTGTTATGTTATTTTGCTGTGTCTGTATTGTTAAAATCAAACAATAGAAGGACCGAGTTGTCTTAGACATAACGGGCGATAAATACTCGAGATTGGTGACAACAATAAGGAGTGGACATTCAGACTCGAAGGTGTAAGTGTTGACAAAGGAACAGATGTCGATGCATCAAGATGGATGAGAAAAAGGAATAAGTATGTTAAAGTTTTCTACGTTAGTGTTGCTTGCTATTAAGTAGGACTGTCATGGGTTTGCTACTGTAAAAAAAAAAGAAAAAAAATAAGTCTGTTAATTTTATATTTCTCTTCAAATTGTGAAATTAATTGGTGTCAATATTGCATAATGAATAGTTGAAATATGATTTTCAATATTACCTAATATTTTCAGTAAATTTACGTTTCAGTAAAGAAGAAATTTTGAAACCCATCTTTTATAACTCAAACTTTGTGCGAACTTATTTTCAGATTATGAGTCGGAAGTCAAAAATGTGATGCCCTAGCTAGGTTGTTACATTAGTTGTATCAGAGTTAGGATGTTACATTAGTTGGTATCAGAGCACGGTTTGAGTCTTTTGGGATTTGTGGTTAGGTCTATTTTGCTTGTGTTGTGTTCTCTGTGTGTTTGTTTCCCGAAGGAAAATAATGTTGTTTATAATGGATATTAGATCCATTGTATTTTGATTTGCACGCCTCGAGGAAAAAAAAAGGAATGGCTCGGGATAGTTATACTTGTGTGGAAGTGAAACATGTTACTAGTAATGCAGTTGCAGCTACGAGAGTAACGTGAGCAATGTGGAAAGACGACTACACGAACAAAGGACCGCTGTTCAGTGGAAACTGGAAGTTGAAGTTTAGGATCTGATGGAAGAGAATCAGTCTTGGAATATAAGATTTCATAATTTTGGAACCTGGTATTTTTTTAGGATATTGAGAAAGTAATTGATTTCGACGGAAGATGAATTTACAACCATTGAGGAAACCAAAAGCAGTAAGTGATGTGAAAGAAAGTACTTAAATGAAGGAATGTACGTCAAGAAAATAATTTGTGGAAAAGTTGGACACATTTCCAAAGAGTATAATCTCTGATGTGTTCTTTGAAAATAGAGTTTTCTATTAGTAAAAATTTTAGATAGTAAGGGAAGTTGTTACTCTGAATGGAACGGGAGTGCTCTGAGCGAAAGATTTAAACAATGAAGATTGCGTCATTGGAGCTAATCCTATAAACCATACTGAATATTTCTGTGAGTGACCTATTCTTTATAACATATGATTGAGTAGATCAATTATGTGTTAGAGTTATTCGTTATCCTCTGATTTGTTTACTTCTGTTTCTATTCTTAGCTGATCGAGCTATTCAAGTTATTCAAATTGTTGTTATAGATCAAAACTTTGTGTTAGTTTGATCTGTTGTTCAAAATTTTTGTGTTAGTTTGATCTGTTTCATAAATAGACGTGGTCTTTGAAAATGGATTGGTTATTTTCCAACCATATCCAATGAGATTATTTCAACAGAGTGAGTAATCCAGAGAAAAATCATTTTTGAAAATCGGGTTACATCCAATTCTTTGCTGGATATGTTCGATAACAGGTTCGATTCGTTTTGTTATCTTCTATGATGTTTTCTTTCATCTCCTGCAACTGAAGGAATATCTTGCAAGAAAGGATATTACTATATTTGTATCCGTGTTAACGTATCTGAGTAACGTAGCAGAAGCGTGGTGAATTTTTTTAAAAGATTGGATCAATTCTTCTATGGGAAAATTTAAGACGGTAATGGAAAACCATAGAAAAATTTTTTTTGGAAGTATCTGGTATCGTGTTGTGGAAAGGAGAATTCGGTTAGTGAGACATTTCTTGTTAAAAGCAAAAATCTAGAATATGTAGTGATACGAAAATAAGGAAATTTTAAGTAATACATTACATTAGTTGGAAGTTATCTGAGAAAAACTATTCTAGGCATGAATGAAGATTGGTTGTCGTTATTTTAGTATCAGAGATATGGAAATTCTTTCTTTCTGGAGTAACATTCAACATCTTCAGTAATAACCAACAAAATCTCTATGATAGAGTCGAGATATCTGTTTGATCGGGAGAAGTTGAACATCAAAAATAGATTTTGTGGGATCGTCTAGAAAGAGTATAGCAAGATGTAAGAGAGGAAGCTCAGGGAATTGGAAAATAAGATAAATGAGGAATAATGTCATTATTTATTCGATGGTGTGAAATCATGGTCATGAAATTTCGAGGATAAAATTTCTTTTTAGAGGGGAGTATTGTAACACCCCAAATTTTTCATCTCTTAAACAAGTAATTTTGACAGATTAATAGAATTTTACTGTTTAGTAATTTCTGGATACTGTAAAATTATTTTGTTTATTCCATCAAGTATTTGATCGTTTTGAGTGATTTACTCCGTGTCAGGAAAAAATAATTTTTGGGCCGGGAAAAATCTTTCTGTATTTATTTCTCTTGACTGTTAATTATTTTTAACAATCTGATTTGATTTTCATACATTTTCTAATATTTGTGATTTTGTGGATGATTATGAATTTTTTTGACTGTATGTGGGCCTAGGTGGTCCTAGGTAGGCCCAGGTGACCTTACGTAAGCCTAGGTGGGTCCCGTAAAGTGAAAACATTTTCTACGCATAGAAAAATTTGTACTGTTTAGACGGAGACAGGGGATCTTACTAAACCTGAATCCGGAAACAGTTTTAGAAAATTTGTTTTGTACTGTATTTATTTATCGGAAGATAAAAATACAGTAAATATATTTTTTCATGAGATTTTTAGTAGATAAAAATAGAAATTATATTGCTTAAGTCAACATTGGTGGTTTGGATATCCACTATTGATTCAATTAACGGTTAAGAAATAAAATTAATAAAGAAACATAAGATAATCATCATTGATTTAATCAATGGTGTGAGAATAAACTTAATTAGGCAAGTTTCAATATCAACCGTAGATTTAATCAACGGTGTAAAATTAATTATATAAAGTGACCATTTACAATCATTGGATTTAGAGTTGATCAAGAGTGGAGATTTGGTCTTAAAAAGTGACAAATACCATTTATGACCATTGGATGAAGAATTAATCAAGGGTGAAGATTTGGTCTTAAAAGATAGTAAAGACTAATTATGACCCTTGGATTAAAAGTAAGAAGAAGCAATCTTGACCCTTTATTTTGGAGATACATCTAATGGCTAGAATTTAAAGGAAAAAGGATTCAATGGCTTAGATTTAGTCTTCTAAAAATTAAAAGTCTACCTAAATCCTAACCATTGAATTAATCAATGGCTAGAAATGCTTCAAATAATAGCCTAATTAACAAGCCAAGTAAACTAAATTAAATGTTAAATTGTTATAATCTAATTCTTAATTAAATATCCTAATTTTAATTAGAGATTATAATATATGAAATAATATGTCTAATTAATTAGTTATGTAATTAGAAAATTAGTTAAGATTGATTAGGAAACTTAATCTAATGAATTAACTAATCAATTAGCAAGTAATTATGACAACTTTGGAGTGCATGATGAAGGGGGGGACGGTTGGAGAAGCAAGAAAGAAGAAGAGACATGTTGAGACATGTTAGAGTAGCCTTTTTAGGCCAAAGAAAAAGATGACAAAGTGGAAGACTTTTGTATGCATGTGATAGCCTTCAATTATGCTAAACAAATTTCTATCTCTCCATTCTTTCACTCCTACGATTACCCACTTCAATTCAGTCCTCTATTTTGATTTTCTATCACACTTAGTAACACAAAGATCATTCTCTCTCTTCCAATTGTTCAAGAATACCAAGAACAAATACAAAGAACACTATTTTCTCTATTCTTTGAGCTATTCGGTCACCACCCATAGAACCACTTCCAATCTTTCATAATTTTATCTAGCTACATATCTTGAATCCTTTCATCAATTCAAAACACTTTCATGTTGGAGACTTTCTCTAAATCATTCATCTTCATGGACTTTCTTCAAGAACAAAGTTATGGGATTTTTGAGGTGAAGTATAAGAAGACTTCATTTCTTCTCTTCTTTTTCATGATCTAAACCATGTTTGATCCATGGTTCCTCTTAATCAAGCTTAGTATACTAATTTCTTTGTATTTTGTTTTGAATTTGAGAAGCCCTTGGTGTTGAAGGACTTGGAAAGAGAAGCAAAATCAAGAAGCTTTGAGGATCTTCAAGAGGTAAGAGGGAGATCCATCTCACCAACCAATTATGGTGGTGAGAGATGGTCTTATATTTGATGGATTGTGAATTCATGTGAGAATTCCAATCCATGGTCATGTAATAATTAATTGTGTGTTTATGAGCTTTGCTTTATTTTCTTGTGCCTTGATTATTTTGTCTATGCTTAATATGCTTTGCATGATTTTATGGCTTTGATAGTATACTTATAATATGCATGATGAGTATATGGCATGTTTGTAATATTTATGATGAAATATATATATGTATGCCATGATGTGTGGATGGAAAGAAAATTGATCTTGGTTCCAATGGCCAAGGAAGAGTTACGATTTTGATGCCCTTGATTTGGGTAAATGTTGAAATTTTTCAAGAATAAGGAAATTAAATTTTGATCCCTAAAACAATGAGAATTTCAGCCAAGACACCTCAAAATAGGTGTTTACAAATTAATATGTTTATGGAAGAATAAAATTGGATTGATTTGAGGAGTATGGAAAATGAACTAAAGGTTTGTTTTTTTTTTAAGAAAACATGAACACAAATTTTAGAATGAAATTTTATTGATTTATTTTGTGTAGAAACAAGAATGAAATTTATTTAAGTTAGAAGAAAAATATTTCATGGTTCCAATGACCATCTATAAGGTTTTGATAATTTAGAAAAATATTTTGATGCTATGAAATACAAGAATTTTCAAATAAGAATTTTTGAAAAGGGAATTAAGTGTTATAAATTAAGTGAAGTGGAATTTTCATAAATAAA
This sequence comes from Ormosia semicastrata, assembly GCA_029884595.1. Lineage (NCBI taxonomy): Eukaryota > Viridiplantae > Streptophyta > Magnoliopsida > Fabales > Fabaceae > Ormosia > Ormosia semicastrata. The sequence continues at coordinate 60,410,836 of JAQQTO010000062.1, forward strand.
AGAAAAAGAAGATTTGAAGTATAGAACTTCAAATTAATTTAAAAAGAATCAATTTTTAGAAGTGATTTAGAAATATAAAAGAAAATGTTTGTAACTTAAATTTACTCACGAAGAATTTATTTGGGTTTTGGAAAACGTTAGGAAATTTAAAGTTAAGAAACAATAATTAAAACAATTCAATATGATTTTGTAGGACTAGATCAATAAAAAGTGATTTTGAGAAAATATATATTAAGGAAAATTTTTTTGACTAAGAATGAAAAAGGATTTGCAAAGAAAGTGAAAATGAATTTAAACAAATGAGTTTGGTTTTTATAACCATCGGTACTTCGGTTTTGAAAATAAAATTTTAATGGTTTTGTTTGTGTAAAACCATATCAATTTAGAAGGAAAAATATTTAATGGTTTCAATAGTCATGTCCACATTTTTGAAGGCTTATAATACCTTGATTTTTATGAACAAAGTGATTTTCAAAGTGGAAACGTAACTTGAGTTAATACAAGAATTTGGAAATGGAATTAGAGCATTTATCACTTGAGAAATTAAGTTTTTGTAAACGAAAATGTTTTCGAACTTCAATTTATTTTGAAGAAGGTTGTGTTTGGAAATGCTTTGAGAAAAATGGAGAATATAATGGTATTTTGAGAATTTACTCAAGTATAACTTATTTTCAAGTTTTGAAGTACGTTTGGAAATTTTAAGATTTGAAACATTGATTTATATCAATGAAAAGTAATTTTGTGGATTATATTTGAAAAAGAATTTCTTGAGTAAAGAAACATGGAAAAAGATTTTCTTGAGTAAGAAAATGTGAAAAATGAAGTACAAAGTCATAATATTTTGAGAAAGGATGAAATGGAATTTTTGGAAGGTTAAGAAATATTTTTTGTAATAGAATTGTGGTGAAAAATGAATTACGTTTAAATATTTTACGTGAGTTTAAATATTTGACATATTATTGAAAAATCACTATGTGATTTAAAAGTAATAGAATATTTTACGGTATTGTAAAATATAATGTAAACATTTTAATTTTGAAAACGTAATGAAGTATTACGATATTTTGAAAACGTAACAGAAATATTTTGGAATTGTGAAAACATAATGAAAATGTTGCGCAATCTTGTGAAAATACGGTGAAAGTGTTTTATAACTATGAAAACATGATAACATGATTTTATGTTGAAAATACAGTATAATTACTGTTTAACCAGTGTATAGACACTGTATGAGAGAGTGACGTGTTTTGCCTATGATTGGTATTTGGTGCATTTTATATGCATTAAAAAGAGATGTCTTATTTGAATTTGGTGCATTATATATGCATTGAAAAGATTTGGCCCGTTGGGGTTGGATTTGCACTGATATACTCGTACATTGTACAAATGAAATTGAAAAGATTTGACCCGTTGGGGTTGGACTTGCACTGATAAATTCGTGTATTGTATAAAATATAGCTAATAGCTATTATGGCCCTTGTGGTTGAAGAGGGAATGAGAATTGATAGTGAGGTCTATGATGGATCTTAGGGGCGTCGAGGCGCGGCTGTCGACCAGTGGACGGTACCGGCGAGTACCTGTGCCACCTGGCGATGCGATCCGTTGCAACGCATTGACGATACCCGACAAGAACACGATTCTTTTCAACGACCGGGAGATTGTCTTTGGGCTAAGGCCGACAATTAACTGCAGCATTCTTCTCGAAATTGTGAAAACCTCCATGGAGTTGTTTTTGAAAAACTCGAGTCTTTGTGCATATGCATAAATTTGAGCATTTATATCGTGTGATATATTAATTGAGGAATATTGGTTATTGGTTATGAAAATTGTTTTGAGTACTTGGATGATGATTGAACTGATAAATGATTAGATGATGATAGTTGATTAATGCTGATAGCATGATTATGGTATGATCTATCTGTATGATATTGCTGTTTATGTTATCTCTGTGCTGCCATATTGGTATTGATGTAGGTGATCTCACCTCTTTGTTATGTTATTTTGCTGTGTCTGTATTGTTAAAATCAAACAATAGAAGGACCGAGTTGTCTTAGACATAACGGGCGATAAATACTCTGAGATTGGTGACAACAATAAGGAGTGGACATTCAGGACTCGAAGGTGTGCAGTGTTGACAAAGGAACAGATATCTGATGCATCAAGATGGACAGAAAAAGGAATAAGTATGTTAAAGTTTTCCGTTAGTGTTGTACCGTGCTATTAAGTAGGACCCGTCATGAGGTTTGCTACTGTCAAAAAAAAAAGAAAAAAAAATAAGTCTGTTAATTTTATATTTCTCTTCAAATTGTGATATTAATTGGTGTCAATATTGCATAATGAATAGTTGAAATATGATTTTCAATATTACCTAATATTTTCAATAAATTTATGTTTCAGTAAAGAAGAAATTTTGAAACCCATCTTTTATAACCCAAACTTTGTGCGAACTTATTTTCAGATTATGAGTCGGAAGTCAGAAATGTGATGCCCTAGCTAGGTTGTTACATTAGTTGGTATCAGAGTTAGGGTGTTACAGCTAACCTTCATGATTTAGCAACTAGAAAGGCAGCATCAATTCAAAGGTGTGAAAATTGGCAGAAGATGCCCGATTGCCTCTTCTTTATACCTTGCAGATGACTTTGATTTTCAGTAAGGCAAACACTCGACATATTGAGATGATCTCATCCTTATTGGTGAGGTATGAAAGTTTTAGTGGCTAGAAAGTTGACCTGGAGAACTCAACCATTTTCTTCTCCAAAAACACACCACGTACTACTAGAGCTTTGCTTGCATATTAGTTGAATGTAAGAAATGTTGGTGTCCAAGACAAGTATCTAGGCATGGTTTTAAATTGCGGTTGCGATCGCGGTTGCGGAGACCACTGAAACCTCAATATTGCGGCCAATTGCGGAAAAATGCGGCCGCAATTGCGGTTGCGGAGACCATGAAAACCGCAATATTGCGGTCGCAATTGCAGTTGCAGACCGCAATTTAAAACCATGTATCTAGGCCTTCCTTCTGTTGTCAACAGATCGAAGCGTGAGACCCTCACTTTCATAATTCAAAAAATTATAAATAGATTAGAAGGTTGGAAGAACAAATTTCTTTCAAAACTTGGCAAGGCTACTTTCATTTTATCTATCCTATCATCACACCCAATATATACTATGGCATGTTTCAAGTTGCCAGATGGAGTCTGTGATGACGTTTAGAGAATCATTAATAAATTTCGGGGGAACAATGGAGCTAACACATCTGGAATTCATTGGGTCAGTGAGAAAAGAATGTACAAACTGAAAAAAGAAGGGGGTCTTGGCTTCAAGGATATCCAGGCAATGAGCTTAGCTTTACTTGCTAAACAAGGGTGGAGACTTGTGGTGAACCATAGTTCTCTATCATATTTTATCTATAAAAGAAGGTACTTCCCCTACTCATGTTTCCTTAATGCTTAGAAAGGGAATAACCCATCTAGGGCTTGGTTGAGCTTACTTTATAAGAGGGAAGTTCTCAAACGAGATGTTAGGTGGGAGGATGGAAATGAGACTATTTTTGGAAGTTTTTGGAGATGCTTGGCTTCCAATAGAACCACATTTTTCCTTGTATGGCCCTTAGCCTCATGATCTTGTCGCCCAACTAGTTCGGCATCTCATGGACACTCAATTGTGTACATGGAAAGCAGAGGAGGTGTCTCGGCTCTTTGGGAGATATCTAGCTTCTAAGATAACTAACTTACCAATTCGAAATAGTCAGGATCACATAAGGTGGCACTACCATTCTTTAGGTAAGTATAATGTTCAATATCGATGCAAGGTAGCTCTAGCGATATTGAGAGAGGGTGAATCTCAAAATGATATAATTTCCTTTCCTTGGAGAAAACTTTGGAAAATGAAACTCTCCCCAAAATTAAGTACTTTGTTTGCAGAATGTTGAATGGTGCTTTAGCCGTTGGTACAAACCTTCAATCTCGTGGCATCTCTGATGTCTCAATGTGCTGCCCTATGTGCCAGAATCAACCTGAATCTGAACTTCATTTGTTCCTTCACTGCCCATTGCGAATGAGGTTTGGGAGATGATGTAGGTCTTGTTCATGCCTCCATTGACCTCATCATCCATCCAAATGTGATTAGGTATGTTGCTAAATCGATACAAAAAGGACAGCTCAAGTGCTAGTGATATTGAGCTAGCTCTTTGGATCCTTTAACAAATATGAAAATTCAAGAATGCTAAGTCTTTTTATCCCAAATTCATATACCAAGGGAGACTTTTAACATTGCTAAATAACGTAAAATGGAGTTTGTAACAGCCTTGGTGCAATAAATTTGGTCCTACTCTTTGTTGTTAATTTGTTTGGCGACATAGTCATTTCTTGTGATCAACATTATTTTCCTGTCATTTCTAGTAATGCAATTCTACCTTTGGTAAAAAAAAAAAAAAGAATCTTCATAAAATTCTTCATTAATGATTAATAATAAGTATTAGCATATCCCACTCTCACTGCCCGAAAAATATTATAAGCATTTAAGTTTTATAAAGAACGAATACTTTAAAATTATCATATGAGAAAAGAATTAAGTCCTACCTTGCTAGGTTAGCGCAGACTGTTAATAGCAACTGCATACCAAGAGCAATAATAAAATTGGGTATGCTTGCAATTACAAAGCATTGCGTTGTCCTCCGCCAACATTAAATTTAAATCTATGATTAAGAAAGCTTGAGCATGAGATTCCTCCATTAGGAAATTTGCTATTCTATATTTCAGAACTAAAGTCATGATTTGTCGAACTCCAACATTGTACTTTCTAAACCATATTAAAAAAATAAAAATAAAAAGTTGTTAGGCAACAACCATCAACATACAACATGGTCATTTGCTTTTAAAACGTCAAATATATTGAGGCCTGATTTATTTCCACTTATATTTTCAAATTTTCTTTTAATAAAATAGACCAACAATTTAGCTCCAATCGGCCATGATAAATCCAAAGGTTTGCTTCTCAAAAAAAAAAAAAAAAAACGCCATTCCTATTTTCAAATATCACACGTTTATTTCCAATAATGAATAAGAAAGGAATCCTTAAATCATTTCAACCTTCCTTTAATAAGATAAGACTAAATATTTATCACTCATCTAGTTTAAAATACGTCCACACATTTAAATAAGTTTTTAATATAATATTTGGGTGGATAATTATACTTCATTCAATTGAGCTTATATTTTATTTATTTATATAATAATATTTAGGTGGACAATTATACTTCATTCAATTCACCTTATGTTATTTTTATTTAATTTTTAAATTTAAAAAACACAACCTTTATAGAAAAATGATTTGAAAATTGTAATAAGATGAATTTTTCTTTAATAAGATAATAATGAAATTTAAGTTTGTAGTGAAATATTAGTGACATATTCTAAAGATGACATTTGATAATTATTCTGAAGTGGATTCAAAGGGTACTTGAGAAAGACACGTAAGTGGTGGTTTTTTCCTTGCGCAGCCGTTACCAAACGTGGAGAATCGGAGGGGGTGGTACCTGTAAAAGGACTCCAACGCTCAAGTCAGGTCATGCACAAGTAGGGTGCTCTATGATAACAGATACCTCATTTGATTAGCTTAGTCTGGTCTTTATGGAGCATGGTTGGAATCGTGATATTAAGTGCATGTATTATTGGAATGCGGACGTTACGGTTGTCCATTGTTGGCAGTTATGGAGCATATAAGATCGTAAGATCCTAATTGGCAGTTATAAGAATCTGCGCTGATTCAATGATCCTTGTCATATGCCCCAAACCCTCAGTCCGAGGTCTTATAGGCCTTTCCGGGATGTTATTGGCAGAGTCCAATGGAGCGTGTGCTAGGTTGATCCTTCCGAATAGGATCTCGGACCATGGTCCAGAACAGTTGCCCCAAGCTTGGCGCTTTGATAGGACAACTAAGTGTCAAGGTATGAGCTTTATTAGGATAAAGCTCAGTGGACTACGCCCCAGCTTTAAAGCCAAGTTTTGCGATGTCTCATGCTGAGACCGACATTTGTTGTATAAAAGTACCTCCAGGGTTGGAATGTGGTTAGAATCCGTACTTCTTGTCCCGGGGTTTGGTTCTTGTTGCCCTCTTGGGTTACTAGGATCTTTTGCGATGATGCTCCCTATAACTTGCATAGATTCGAGTCTCATTTTTGGAAACTGTTGCCTCTGACTTTATTGGGAAATAAAGATATCCTTTAAAAGATTATCACTTTTAGTATGTTTCCCAAACATCCGCTGCTTTCGTAACCAATGGGAAGGGGAGAGCATTAAATGCAATTTCGTGATACAGTTGATTTTTGATTCCTAGGGCCAATCCGAACTTCAGTCCCTTTATAAATATGGGAGGTCCGCGTCTGATACTGGCATTCATTCCTTTTATTTTCTAAGATGGTTCTCCTGTTGTTTCTCTTATTCTCAAAGAGAGTTTTGTCCTTCGCCAAAGCCATTTTCTATTCTTCCCAAAATCTTTGAAGATATTCTCTCCTCTTCTAACCTATAACTTCTTCCATTTGGAACTTTTCTTTCCTAGCGTATTAACGGCAGGAACTTTGCTTTCCCAACGTACGAGGGTGTGTCTAATTCATGCTCTGTCGCTGAGGAGTTCTGTGATACCTGTCGTGTTGGACGGAGGTAATTACAGAAATAGAGTCCTTCTTCTTCTGCCTTTTAAATAAGCAGAGGGGACTATTGAGGTGGTTGCTTTTAAGTAATCTGGAGTGATCATGAAACTGGTTGGGGTTCTAGTGGAATAAACTTCTTTATGAAAAACCCATGCCCCGTCCACCAAAAGAGAGCGCACCCCGACCTTTTTTATCATTGTGAAAGTGGTATCGAACAGTGGTGTGGTTGAATTTCCTTGATCTGGAAATAGTGTTCTATTCCGATTACCCTTAGTTTTTCAAAGCCTATCCACTTTTTCAAGAGGCCACTATATAGGGAAGAGACCAATGTGGATTCCGGAAGAACTAGATGTGACGCACCTGAGCAGGAGGCTAGCGTTGGTGATCTTCTTCCGGGCTCATCAGTGCTGCTTTATAGTTATACATTCCATGTCTCTTTTTTTCCCTCTTGTATTGATATATGACGATGTATGAAATAAAATAAAATACTTGAATATTACTTATCTTTTCTTCTGAAAACCCGTGGTATTTATAATGTGTCGGGGTGAGTCCAACGTTCACCTTGTTATAATATAACGAGTTGCCCCCAGCTTGGTACTCAGTCGAGACCAGCGGAGTGCTAAGCTTAAGCCATGGATTGGGGTCTTCGTACCTTGGAGGATTTCTCCGGGGTATTCAATTGATTAAGGTCCGAATAAGCTTTCTAAACGCCTGGGATTGCGCCTCTTGGTCTGCTGGGTAACCGTCCCCTCAACTGTCATGATAGCAACGTGGACCACGTGGCACGCTAGGGTTGAGCGGACGTGCATAGTGCTTCGCACGCCATGATGAATATCTTTTCAAATCCAAAGTAGTCGGATGAAATTACCCCTTAACTGTAGCCTTTATAAATAGGGTGTTATCCTTTTCTTTTTTCATTTCTCTATTCCTTCATTAAAAACTAGTGTACTGAGGAAATTTTCGACAAGCTTTACAGCGGCGAGAGGCGGTTCTGACATTTTCGAACTCTTTCTTTAACTTTCTTCAAGGTATTCTCCTCTCCTTAACTCAAGTTACCGATTATTGAGTGGTTGTGCACTCTTTAGGTGGAGTGCATTTCTTTTTCTTTTCTGCGAACAAAGGTGGGATACTGTTATTCCCTCCTTTCAATGGTGTTTCCCTATGGAGCACCTCCTCCATTGCACTGTGTGCGATGAGGGTGTCCCTCTGAGGCTTTAGCCTCGATGGGTGCGGAGGCCAATGCGTGGGTGCTCAATTTTCTCTCTTCGCCCATTGCCATGTTTGGATCTTCGAACTTAACTGGTTCTGATCCTAGGCCTCTGTGTGTCTTCCAAGAAATCAAATGGCTAGAAGGAGAGGGCCAAGAGTTGAAGCGCTTGCCCCCATTCCGAAAGTTCAAGAGCGAGAGGATCTACAGGCTGAGGAACAGGCGATTAGAATTCGCCGAGGTCTGGGGTTACCCTGCACGTGGGTTGCAAATGACGCCTTTGATAGAATATCCCGCTATGAGTCCGGGGTGGAGTTAGATAAGCTGAAGGAGTATTTGGAGCTCACCGAGGGGGGTGAAAGGGATGACGAATTTGTGATTATGTCCCCGGGGAGAGAACGGGTGTGTTGGACCCGAGAGGCAGGCGAACACTTCAAGTTTCCCTATAAGGACTTTTTTACGAGGTTCGAATTCGGCTCCCGTTCAATGACTTCCATATTGTCATTCTCTGAACTCTTCATGCTACTCCCAGTCAGATCCATCCTAATGGTTAAGTAAACATCCTAACCTTCGAAAGAATATGTCGGGTAGTCGGGTTACGATGCTCTGATGGGGCATTTTTCTATTTCCACATGCGGTATTCTGTTCATGGTGCCCGCGCTCGTCAGTAGTCCTGGTTTTTGGTCTAATCATGGTAAGGAAGGATTATTTTTTATCTATACTTGGAAAGCTACAAAGACTTCAAGGAGAAGTTTTTCAAGTTGATGGCGGCTGGAGATACTCGTCTTTTCTGGTTGGGCAGTGATGGGGAAACGACGTTCAGCCTATATTGGAACCCAGCGGCTTAGAGCATCCCCACTCGATCATTCGAGAGGGAGATAGACCAACTAACTGAAGAAAAGGTCGAGTGTGTTAACTTCTTCAAAATGTGGGTGGAAGAGGTCTGCAAAATTTGACCTAAAGATATATAGACACCCCTGATGATGATGAGCTTTGGGTCGTGCTAGGTAATGTTAGCCGTTGTGCGTACTTATTTAAATGTTTTATCTTATGCTACATCACGACTGTTTCTAATTGCTTTGTGTGGAGAGCTTGGCCTAGATGGAGGATGGGGATTCTTTAGCGATCTTAGAGGCCTTGAGGGCAAAGAAATCCGATGCTTCGTTGGGTCCTCCGATGGAGGTCACTCCAGCTCTTCAAGTCCTAGTAGCCGAAGTTCCTTCCGCAGTAGTGGAAACTATTAACGTGGAGGACTCTCCGGAATCACCTCAGGGTCGTAAGAGGAAGGCGGTGAAAGGTCAGTCTGGTACCTTAGGTAAAAGGATGACAGCAGGTGAATATTCTGGGCCGATGGAACTGTTTCGTGAGGAATCGGATCCCAGGGAGTTTATTGACTTCCATATTTTGGATGAAAAGTTTGGGGAATACTTCGCTCGACGTAGCACAAAGGAGACTTTGTTGGCTTTCCAGAATATGGGAATCCATATTGCTGCCGAGGCTCATTTCTTAAAGCAAGTCCTCAAAGAACATGAACAAGAGATGACAGACAAGTTGACAGCAGGGTGAAAATAAAGCTCTCAAGGCCATAGAGGATGCTGTTAAGGCCAAGAATGAGGCCTCATCTCGGATCCGAGATCTGGAGATTGAAGTGGCGGCTCTGAAGGATGTCGGGAGGGCAAGAAAGGCTATCCTGGAGGAGCAACAACAGTAAATAATTGCACTCCAGACTGAGAGTGACGATTCTCATGCCAAGTCCCAGTGGTTTGAGGGTAAAGTTGCCTCTCTGTAGGCCGATGTTAACCAGCTTATAACTCTGTGCACTAAGATAAAGGAAGATAAATTCTGCAATGCCGTTAGCCAAGTTCAACACTTTAATCCAAGGGTTGTCGTGGTTTTAGACGCGCTCGATTCCAGGAAAGTGGTCCGGGAGAGGTGTCTTGTAGTTCCTCGTGTTGCTTCAAGTTCGACTGCTGGAGATTCTTCTGCTGGCACCCGTGGGTCGAACTCCGCTGCGGAATTGATGATTGAAGGCTTTTTTTTTTAACCTCCTGCATAGGGTTTCTACTTTTGTAAGAACGTTACCCCAGATCTTGGGGCTTTATTAATCAACTTCGTTCTCTTACTTATTTTGGGGTCTAATATCATTTGCATTATTTAAAACTACTAGAGAACCGTGGCTTAGGATCCAATGTCCAAAGTGGTTTGGCATTTGAAAACCGTGCCAAAGGTAAGAAACCTTGTCCGGGATCCGTTACCATTTACTTCTGTATTTTAGGACACCATGTGACTGGTTTAAAAGACTGGTCCTTGCCGGGGTCTTTTCGTGTTTATGTTTTAGTGCAAGAATATTCCTAAGATAGGAATTTTCTATTGCACAACCTATCTAACACAAGACAACTCGCGATCGGTACCATGATGTTTTGGGATGTCGTAATACCTTTTCGAAAGCCTTTGAGAACTTTAGTAGAGAATGCGTTAATACTTACTTTATTGAATAGCTAAAGGAGTAACGCAAGTCCATACAATGTGCTCCTATAACAATTGGGTAGATCAAACATAAAGTAAACTAGGAGAGTAAGCCTTCGAAGGCACTTAGTTGTAGTACTTTCTGAGTTTGTCTGCGTTCCAAAAATCTTTCATTGGCTTCCCAATCAATATTTCCAGAGTATAAGCTCCTTTGTCGGTGCTGATCACGATACGGTAGGGCCTTTCCCAGTTAGGGGCTAGTTTTCCCTGGGAGGCATTCCGTCCACTGATATCAACCCTGCGAAGCACTAGGTCGCTCGATGAATCTTCTTGGAATAACCTTCAAGTTATACCGGGATGCCATTTTCTGCTTGATCGCGGCATCACGTATGTGGGTGACGCGTTCTTCTTTCTTCTAGTAAATCCAAGTCTTCCTTGATTAGCCCAAGGTTGTTATCAGGCGAGAAATTTTGAAGATGTCAACTTGGTTCTCCTATTTCCATCGAGATCATAGCCTCGCACCCATAGGTGAGCTTGAAGGGGGTTTCTCCTGTTGAGGAGTGGAGAGTGGTTCGGTAGGCCCATAGGACGTGGTCCAACTGTTCAGTCCAATTTCATTTTGCTTCATCCAGCCTTTTCTTCAATCCGCGGACGATGATCCAGTTTGCAGCTTCAGCTTGTCCGTTCGTCCTAGGGTTCTTGACGACACTACAATGATGTTTTATCTTTAGCCCGACAAGTAGTACTTCGAACCCCTTGTCTTTGAACTGCGTCCCATTATCTGTCACAATTGACTCCAGGACTCCGAATCTGATAATAATGTGACGCCATGTGAATTTCTGAATTCGAGCCGAGGTGATGGTGACCAGGGGCTCTGCCTCAATCCACTTAGTAAAGTAATCCACGGCCACAACCAGAAACTTTAGTTGTCCGGGTGTTTGAGGGAACGGACCCAGGATATCCATCCCCCATTGATAGAAAGTCCAGGGTATAGATGTCGTGGATAATTCCTCCGGCGGGGCGTGATAGTGGTCGGAATGCCGTTACATTTGTCGCATACTTGAACATGTGCAAGAGAGTCTGCTTCCATTGTCAGCCAGTAGTAACTCGCCATGAGTGCCCTCAAAGCTAGGGCCTTACCTCCTAGATGGTGTCCACAACTTCCTTCATGGACCTCGGTTAGGACATATTCAGCTTCTTTCGACGCAAGGCACTTGAGGAGGGGTAAGAAAAATCCACGCCGGTATAACTGTCCATCGTAGATGGTATACCTGACCGTAGTTTTCTTCAACTTGGAAGCTTCCTTTAAATCCTCGGGGAGACTACCAGACAGTAAATATTCTACCAATGGCGTAATCCAAGTACGCTCTTGCTCGTCGACCTGGAAGATTATCATATCGGTGACTGAGGGTTGTAGGAGGGTCTCCTGGATTACTAAACGGTTATTGCCTGGACTCTGAGTGCTGGCCAACTTGGATAAGAGGTCGGCCTTAGAGTTATGCTCCCGTGGAATGTGCTTTACTTGTACCGACTGAAAACTCGCAAGGAGTCCTTGTACTCTTTCCATATATCTCTACAGGAGAGGCTTTTTGGCTTGATAATCACCTCAGATCTGGGAGGTCATGAACTGGGAGTCACTACAAAGTCTAATTGTTGTGGCCCCCAAATCCTTGGTTATTGTTAGTCTGGCGATGCACGCCTCATATTTTGCCTGATTGTTTGAGGTAGGGAATTCGAACCTAAGGGAGTTTTCTATGGTAACTCCCTTGGCGCTCTCTAAGATTATCCCATCACCATTTCCTTTTGGGTTTGAGGACCCATCAATAAACACGGTCCACTGTGTTTCATCGGTTTCGCTGGTTTCTGAAGTGAGTTCAGCTAAGAAGTTCGAGAGTGCTTGTACCTTAATTGCTATTCTAGGTTTGTAGGCAATCCCAAACTCGGAGAGTTCAATGGACCAGGCAATCATCCTCCATGCTAAGTTTGGTTTATGCAATATCTGTTGGATAGGCTGATCTGTCCTTACCATAACCGGATGACACTGGAAATATTATCTTAGTCTTCTGGCTGTGATTATGAGTGTAAATGCCACCTTCTCGATTTTTTGATATCGGAGCTCGAGGCCTTGCAGCACCTTCCTCACAAAATAAACTAGCTTTTGACCTTCGACAGTTTCTCTGACAAGTACCGAACTCACAGCCTCCTCATGGACAGAGAGGTACATGTACAGCATTTCACCCGACTTCAATCTTGTGAGGATGGGAGGGGATGACAAAATATTTTTTAAAGTACTGAAGGCATCCTCACATTCTTGCATCCATTCGAATCCTGTCCCATTTTTCAATAACTTAAAAAGTGGGAGGGATTTGTGAGCAGCTCCGGCTAAGAATCGTGTAAGAGCCGTGATCCACCCATTCAGCTACTATACTTCTTTCACACTTTGGGGACTGCGCATGTCAAGAACGGCTTTACACTTGTCGGGGTTTGCCTCGATTCCCCAGTGAGTCAGCATGAACCCCAAAAACTTTTCGGCCTGGACCCCAAATGCTTATTTTTCTGGATTGAGCCTCATATTGTGCTCCCTAAGCTGCGCAAACACTTCTTCGAGATCTGATGTGTGTGATCTTGACGATGGGGTCTTGATTATCATATCATCAATGTAGACTTCTAGCATTTTTTTGATCTGTTCTTCAAAGACCCTGTTTATCATTTTCTGGTAAGTGGCTCCGGCATTCTTCAAACCAAAAGGCATTACCTTGTAGCAATAACTCGCCCTTTTGGTGATGAATGTGGTTTTATCTTTGTCTCCGGGGTACATCGAAATTTGATTGTACTCGGAGTAAACATCCATGAAAGATAGTAACTGAAAACCAGAGGAGCAATCAACTAACCTGTCAACATTTGGGAGGGGTAAGGATCTTTAGGACACACCTTGTTTAAGTCGGTGTAGTCCACACACATCCTCCACTTGCCGTTATATTTTTTAACTAGGACAACATTCGAGAGTCATGTGGTATACGAGATCTCCCTAATGAAGCCGACGTTTAATAATTCTTTGATTGCTCCTCAATAACCTGTTGCCTCTCTGGGCCAACTTTCCTTTTCTTCTGGGAGACTGGTTTTGCAACTTGTTTAATAGATAAATGATGGCAGATGAAAGCAAGGTCCAGCCCAGGTATGTCAGCGGATGTCCAGCCGAAAAGATCCTTATTTTTCTGTAGGAGCTTTATCAACTGGATCCTCTCCTATTCTTCAAGGTTTGCACCTATCTTGGTGATTTGGTTGGATTTATCACCTAGCTGCAACGGGATCAATTCTCCTTCAGGATGGGGTCTTGTACCTCGGATTTCCTCACGTGCATCTAACTCGGTCATTAAGATGTTGACTTGATCATGGGCCGGGATGGATGTGTGCACCTTTGTTATAACACTTGTAGACTGCAATCTGATCACCGCTGATTGTGACCACTTTATTATCCCGGTTAAAGAATTTCATGGCCTGGTAGGCAGTAGAGACTACAGCGACAATGCCATTCAATGTAGGACGACCTAGAATAATATTGTAAGCCGAGGGACAATCCACAACCAAGAATCTCACCTTGATAGTTTTGTACATGATATCGTCTCCCAGGGTCAAGAAAGTTTCAAAATATCCTGACGGGATAACCTTTTCCCCGGAGAAGTCGGTAAGCTCACTTTCATAGGATGTTAATGTGGAGAGAGGGAACTCCAGCCTTTCAAAGGCGTCCATGAACATAATATCCGCTGAACTCCCCTGGTCCACAAAGATATGATGGACTTCGGCATTGGATATTATTACGGATATGATCAATGGGTCATCATGATCTCGAATAATATTGCGGTAGTCTTTTTCGGAGAATGAAATGGGTGGTGCATTACTGTCTTCGACACGTGGTCTTCGCGAGGGACTAGATACGCTCAAGACCGCTGTCCGAAGTGCTTTCTTCCGAGAATTATTAGACAAATCGCCACCTGCAAACCCACCGAAGATGGTATGGATAAGTCTCTCTTTCCTGTAACCTTCGCCTTGATTATCCCGGTTCTAATCCTGCCTGTTTTTGACATCACGGCGCGGCGGGGTTCAGGATCTTTTGGGGGGACTCCGGGTTCTTTTTTGACGTTGGTTTGGAATCTGCCGTGGACTGCGGCTTCATCTCCAATCCCTATGCCTTCCGCGATCCTCATCACTTCAGAAACCGCTAATGTATTTTTGCAGTCGTCCCTCTTTGATCAAGGACTCAATAACATCTCGGAGCTGGTAACAGTCTTCTGTCTCATGACCGTAGCTCTTATGCCACCTGCAATGTTTCGAATGATCCTTTTGGAATTGCTTCTTCAGGGGTGGTGGCCTTTTGATATCCTAGAACTTGGTTTGAAGGACCTTCTTCAAGATTGTCTCTTGAAGGGTGTTCAAAGGAGTATACTCAGAATACTTGGGCTTATACCATTCACTCTTGGAGGAATCATGGGCTTGGTTAGAGTTCTGATTCTTTTTCTGGTGAACTGGTTCACCTTTTTCCAGGCTCTTTTTAGCCCTGGTAATCTCCTCCAGTTCGACGTATTTGTCTGCCTACAGGTGGAACTCATCTAAACTGACCGGCTTCTTTTTAGCAAGTGACCGAAAAAAATCTGAATCAGTTCGGAGACCGTTTTTGGCATAATGGAGGGCTATCTTGTCATCAATGGCCTCTATACCTACATAAGCGTGACTGAACCTCTTAATGTATTCGCACAAGGATTCACTGCTTCCTTGGCGGATTCCAGAAAGAGAATCAATCGACTTCGGCCTTTCCTTGGCAGTAGTATAGTGTAGCAAGAAGCGTTGTACGAGATCTTCCCATCCTATAATTTTCGTTCGTAAAGTAACGAACCAGCGGAGAGCATCTTTCTTCAAAAAGAGAGGGACAGCGCGGCACAGCAATTCCGGGGTGTATCCGTAAAGCTGCATGGATTGAGTGTAGGCATCCAAATATTCTTGCGGATCCGTGATCCCATCGTAAAGCTCCAAGTTGCTTGGGGGTTTGAAGTTTCTTGGGACCGTGTACGCCATTAGAGCGTCCGACAATTGCTACTAACGGTCGGGGGTCGGGTCATTGTTCACAATGATCCCGGTGCCGACACGCTGGGCTTCTCAATCGTTATGAACAACAATTCGCTCTCTATCTTCATTGTCAACGTGCACAGATCTTTCTAAATTTTCCGTCCAAGCGATGACGTTGTTCTTCTAACTGACGCCGTTGGTTGTCTATCAACACAGTCTGTTGACGTAACAGTTCTCGAAGATCATTCCTTGTCATTGTGGATTGCGTGTTGTCCTCATAATGAGATACATGATCAGCATCAATATTCGAGATTCCTAGGCAGGCGTGCACTGGGATCCTCGTTCCTTGGTTCACGTTATTCTCTCCACCAGTGGGAGGAAAGACAAGCCTATCCCGAACAGAGGTCCTTTGCGAGAGGGCGGGGCTTTCAGCCGATGCCGAGGTCTCGTGCCCTTCGTTGAGAGTCTCTACCCGAACAGGCCTGCTTCTAACAGCGGAGGTTTCTGGTGGTGCAACAGAAAGAGGGTTGCGCTGAGCCGCTGGGCCCTGTCCTTGGATAGGGGCAGCATGCGCAGCACTTCCTCTCCTTTGATTTTGTCTTGTGCTCACCATAGTTGACGTGAGATTGGAAGTTTACCAGAGTTCCCACAGACGGCGCCAATGTTCTGAAGTGGATTCAAAGGGTACCTGAAAAAGGCACGTAAGTGGTGGTTTCTTCTTTACGCAGCCGTTACCAAACGTGGAGAACCGGAAGGGGATGGTACCTGCAAAAGGACTCCAACGCTCAAGTCAGGTCGTGCACAAGTAGGGTTTTTGCTCTATGATAACAGATATCTCATTTGGTTAGCTTAGCCTAGTCTTTATGGAGCGTGGTTGGAATCGTGATATTAAGTGCATGTATTATTAGAATGCGGACGTTACGGTTGTCCATTGTTGGCAGTTATGGAGCATATAATATCATAAGATCCTAATTGACAGTTACAAGAATCTGTGCTGATTCAGTGATACTTGTCATATGCCCCAAACCCTCAGTCCAAGATCTTATAGGCCTTTCCCGGGTGTTATTGGCATAGTCCGGTGGAGCGTGTGCCAAGTTGATCATTTCGGATAGAATCTCGAACCACGGTTCAGAACAATAATAATAAAGAATAAACCCTTAAAAATATTACATTTTTATTTAATAATATAATAATAAAATTTAAATTTGTAATATAAGACATTTGTGATACAACTTAAAAATAATACTTTTAAAAATCATTTTTATATGTTATATTTACTTATTGATGGATTGATTTTCTTCCTTGAGTATATCATTAATTTATGTTACACTCTTTGTTTGAATATCACATATCTTTTGTTTAAATACAAATTTTTCACTATGAGATTTAACTTTTTTATCTATCTTTTAATTTTTTGTTAGAAAAAAATCTTATCCATCTTTTTTCAATATAAAACCTATTTATAATAAATTATAAAATAATGAAGTCAAATTAAGAAAAAGATAAAAAAATATTTGAAAAATAAATAAAAATTAAAAATAAATTTATTTTAAATATTTATATATTTATAATATGTGCATTAAAATAATAATAATAGCATATATAATACAATATAATTAAGATATCTTAAATTACCCATGCATGACATGATAAATCACTAGTACTGGTATATCTTATTATCTTTACAAACATCTATTTGTCAATTCATCTTTTATCTTAATAGTTAATTTATAATCTTCAATTTTAGGATAATATATAACTACTGATTATCTATTTTTATATAATAAAAAAACAACTATGTTATTAACTGTAACTTACTTTATCTTTTTTAGGCTAAGTTTGGTATCTACTTAAAATTTAAGGATGAAATTATTGTTCCAGTAAAGATTTTGGAATAAGATTTAAAGGAGTAAACATTTTACTCTCTTAAAAATTAAATATGTTTGGTATGAACAAAAAAGAATGAAAAGAAAGTTAAAATTTTCCAGCATTCTCTGAGAAATTTTCTCAAACACTTGGTGCAATGCAACTACACAACCAAGACCCATGATTTCTCAATTTCTCCTTCCATGGCAGATCGCTAAAATTTCTCTCCATCTATGACTGAAAAATTACTAGCAGCACAACCTTGGCCTTTCACACATCGTTCTTCACCAACTTCCGCAACCTTTGCAACGGACTTGCAACGACTCCACGTTTCGGTCTAGCACCGGCTCAATCACCGCCGTGAGGCACAAGGCTGTACCAATCTGTGAGTTGCCGTCCTGCTACAGCGTAAGGGGCTCCATGTTCAAAAACGCCGGAGAGAAATGGCGTTCAAGTAATCCACGATGCGGTGACAGTGTCAATGCAAGCAGATTGGATGGTGGAGTTGGAGTTGCGAATGCAACAGAGGACGGTGGTGGCGTCGACGAAGGCTGATCGGACGACGAATTGGAGTTGCAAATGCAGCGGAGGACGGTGACGGCGTCGATCTAAGCTAATCGGCTGGCAGAGTTGGAATCGAAGGCAGCCAAGGACGGTGGCGAAAGGCCATGGGGGACAGGGACAGAAAGAAACCAGAGAGAAGGGGATAAGTTTACCCTAGTCACATTGGGTAAATTAGGATGTTTTTTTTATTAATAGAACCTAACACAATAGGTGTGGATAATAGGTGTAAATGAACTGAAAAGAAAATTGGAGGAATAAATTATAATTTTTTTTTTGAAAATAAATTTTATTATTCATGTGTTTTTTTATTTCATCTTAATTTTTGAGAATAAAAATTAAATATTTAAGGATAAGAAAAAAATTTAAAAAGACTTAATTTAATTATTTTTTAATTCAATAAAATTAATTTATGTAATTATAATTTTAATTTTAAATAATATTTTAAATATAAAAATTAAAATTAAATAATTCAATTTTAATTCTAAACTCTAATTTCATACTTATTCTAAAATTCAACGGATACTTATAGTTGGAGAAAAGTTTAAGCTCCTTAAAATTTTACCTTCCCTTTCTTTGTCAACCAAACATACTTAAATACCTAAAATTTATTCCTTTAAAATATATTCCTAATTCTACCCCCTAATCAAACATATCCTCAGAATAAAATTTTATAATGAAAAGATAGGAAACGGTAAAATCAAATTGTGTCTAGCAAATGTTTAGATTAAATTATATTTAAGCTCTCTTAGATAACTTTTGATTATAAATTGCTTTTAACACAAAATAAGTTAATCTTCATAGTTAGCCTAGCCTGATAACCTCCTTGATCTAAACAAATTTGACCAAGTTTGTAGTTCTTAAATTAGGCTTGATATATTTTTAAGTCGGATTTGAGTCATATTTCATATTAGTCTAACCCAATCCAATATTACACAATATATTAAAATTTATTTATAAAAATTAATAAAATTATAACTTTTTGAGTTAAACTAATACATTATGTATTAATATAATTTTGTTTTTTGAATATACATTGTAAAACATCTCAGATTTTATTTTCTACTTTTAAAATTTTATTATAACTTAATTATGCATAATATCTAAATTTATATATTTTACTAATTCTAAATCCGATCATTAATTGAATCATAATTAAATTA
The DNA here is from genome assembly GCA_029884595.1 of Ormosia semicastrata. NCBI lineage: Eukaryota > Viridiplantae > Streptophyta > Magnoliopsida > Fabales > Fabaceae > Ormosia > Ormosia semicastrata. Next base: position 60,429,808 of record JAQQTO010000062.1, read on the forward strand.
GATAAGAATTTCAAAATTTAACCTAATTAAAATATCATGTCAAGATTGGGTCACCTGGCCATGAATACCCGTATTGCTATGGCTTTAGACAAACAACAAATAATAATTAGAAAATAAAAGGATGAAATACAACAAAAAGAAATAAAAAATTATGATAAGAATCTCTTAAAAAAGCAAGAAAGCAAGTACGAGTGAGCATCGTGAAACAATCACAATAATATTTATTTATCTTAAAAACAATTTGATCATATGTAGATATTGCCTATATTTCCTGTTTGATGAGAGAGAAGCGAAAGATTTTATTTTTCCAGCATCCACATGAAGAAGGTGCACCAAAGCGTGAGAGTAAATGTAGCAACAGAGTATGTCCAAAGCATGATAAGAGAACATTCACCCTCAGCTACCCCAAGCAACTGGGCAATCGTCCCTGCCAAGACCAGATTAGACATACATGTAAAAAACTGCCTTCTAAGGTATAAAAAATAACCAAAATTAACTAGATTTGATTTATGAAAGAAACAAATCATTAAGTGTGAGTTAATGGTAAGAGATCTAAATAGTTTATAAAAGTACTTTAGGTTATATTTGGATATTTAATAATTGATAGAATGAAATAAAATAAGATGCGATGGAATAGAATATGATGGAATAAAATGAGATAAAAATATCATTCCATTGTTTAGATATTTTAGGATAGAATGAAGTAAAGGTATCATTCCATTGTTTAGGAAGTGGATGGAATGGTAAGAGTTATAACTTTATTTTTCTTAAATTACCCTTATTGCAAACACACAAATTTTAAGATACGAGGTTAATGTAGTAAAATTTTAATTATCATTATAATAAAAAAAATTATTCCATCCCATATTCTCCAAATTGAGAGGGAAGAAAATTGATGGTTTTTGGTGGGATGAGATGGGATCCATTCTACCGACTTCCATCTCATTCCATTATTTTTTAACATAACCAAAACACCTATCTATATCTCATCTCATTCTATTCCATTCCACTCAATCCCACCAATTTAAACATAGCCTTAAGTTTGAAATTCAATGCCACCATTACCTATATATATACTATATATACATAAACCCTAAACCCTATATAATATACATATATGTATGTCGGAAAATTTCCTAGAATCAAATGATGTTAAATATACTGTGTTATGAACTATGATTTGCACGTCAAGGAAACCTAGGAATTACACACTCCATTCAAAGTAAAATGCTCTAGAAACTACCTCCTAGAGTGGTAATACCCATGTGGTTATTCATCCCATGCCTAAATTACAGCAAAGACTATAGCACCAATTACCAAATGTTAAATACACAACATAAGAAAAAATTGGATATTCGACAGTCAGTCGGACCATTAAAGCTATATATGTGATGAGTATAGTGAAGGGCAAACGAAGCAAATGCATCTGTGCGCAATTATCCAATGAAAAAATGACGCAACATAAAACCACAGTTCAGATATAAACAGCTATTGAAACATACACGCAAGATGTGAAACGTGGAACTCCATAGAATATGCATGCAACTCAGAAAACAATCAAGACATCAGATCCTAAATGAAAACACTGTCTATGCTCTACGCCTACAGCCCATCCATTTAAGTGGTGTAAATGATCCTGAGCATGATAATTGGAATTAAGCAGAATTATACATCTGAGGACAAAAGAAAATTTTACAACGAAGCAATGGAGCGCGGTCATGGAAAAAAGAATATTTACACGGAGAAAGACATCTCATGCAGAATAAGTCATACATTGCTTCAAGTAAAGTTTGAGAAAGTCATCATACCTACAGTTGTCGCAGGTGGAAGCGCATATTGAAGCATAAGAACAAACTGATATAATGAATATGATCCCACAAACCCCCAATGATGTGCAGCCTTAACAATAAAAATACCCAAGATAGGTGATATTATGAACCGTACTGCCATAATCCCTATAATCAGGAAATAGCTTATTCCTGACTTCTTTAAACCTGGCAAATGGAAAACAAACCATCGATAGAGAAATTTGAAAGAACATTTAAGTAAAACTTCTAGTTTTTTCAATTTCAGAAGTTAGAATTGTCAACTTCGATGATGAAAAGAGAACAAATTGATAAACTACCATCAAGAAGATTGGCTCCGACTATCAAAGTCATTGACACAATTGTTCCCTCCCTACAATTCACATAACAAGGATAAGAATGATAATACGATATAACACGTAATACACTTCTCTTTTAAGTATTTGCTTCTACCAAGCAGTTAGTTTAGTTGAATTGTTCCACAACCCCAAGGCCCCCCAGCTTAATTTCAACAATGTAAAACAATGAATAGGGAAGATTTTGATACATCATGAATGCCAGAACCAGAACAGCAATTAATCTTTAACAAGGTCATGCAGAATTGGTTTTGGGAAAAGTGCGGTCATGCGTCCAGTAACAACTACAGTGATTGGCTTAGATCAAAATTCTTATCAATACAAAGTTCTAATGCCATGACCCATCAGATGCTGCCCGACTGCTTTTATTAATAAATTATTCTTCATAATGTTATCTCATCGCAGTCATTAATGCCCTCAAGAATTAACAATGAATTCAAGCTTATTCCCCCCAACCCGCCCAACCCAAAAAAATAAAAAATAAAAAATAGCTACATTAATACTCCATATTAAAAGCTTTTATACTAATAACCAATCAAAAACACGGGTTGCAAGTCTATGCATGATGAAATCAATCACAGCTTTAGGATAGGTACTATAGTTATTTGCAATTATTTGCACTGAAAGCTGTAATAATTTGAATAAAACCAATACATAAAATACGATGATACATTATCAATATCTCAAAACAAGGAGTAATTCAAAGATACGCTGCACCTTGCATGAGTATGATGATACAATACAAATATACAATGACTTTTTTTTTCTTTATATAATCAGAAAAGGCAAATCCAAGTCTTCCATAGATATAAAGAACTCATACCCCACTAAAGTTGCAGAACTGATAATCACACGAAGCGGAGCATTATCACCAACCATGAGCTTTCGAATTGGAGAGATTGCTCCAATGATAAATCCAATAATCTGAAGAAAACAAAAAAGTTAAAAGGCACATTCACATATTGCAAAACTAACAACTCACGATCAATTATTATATTATTCAACAAATCACATTAGTTTGATACAGAGGATTAAAAGAACTTTTCCCAAATACTATCATACTTAAGACCTTTCCCTCTGTCATGAACTAACTCTCCCGAAAGCTAAAACTATTAGGCGAAAGCACATGAATGGTTTTTATATATATCTAACACGCACCCTCACGCAAGAGCCCTCTTGAAACGTGGACAATGCACAGGCCCACCTATCATGTGCTGAAATTCAACATTTTATTAGAAGAATAGGGGACAAGGATTGAACTCTAGACCACTTGGTCATAGAGGCTTTGATACAATGTCATGAACCTATTCTCCCATAAGCTTAAGCTATTAGGTGAAAGCACATGAATGGATTTTATATACATCTAACAACCTTCATTCTCCTTCATCCAAACATACCTTTAGGCACTGGACTTCTAACAACTTGAGATGAGAGGTCCCTGAAAAACACTCCCTCGAGGAAGTAAGGCGCTAAAGTTGAGGAAAAAGAAGAAAAATATGATATAAAAATAATAATAACTAAGCGGGCCTGAAATAGGTGCCAAACACGAGTTCCTGATGAAGAGGCATTGCCAAAAGCATCAAAAAGCAGTGGCCTGTAGCCCTGCCTAAGAGCCAAGGCAAGGGCCACTATCGCCTTTCATTACATCCCCAAATCATTAATCTGCAAACCTTCCTAATTTAGCATCACAAGCAACCACCAAATTCACTATCATTTTAGGCTGAACTCCAAACAAATCTAAAAGAACAAATCACAGCATCAAACAACTCGTCAATTATTTTCACACACTTTTTACACATGAAAACTCTTGCTAACAAGGCTAGCCCCACAATGAGCACAACCTTTAGTTGCTTATTGATCAATCATAACTATTCCCACATAAAAAAGAAAGATGTTAAAAGGAATTTACTGAATGAAGTTCCCAATCTTGTATATAAACTTGGAGAATTTCACATTTAGATGCAACTCAACAACCCGATCAGATCATACAATTACCCACAAATTATTTGGATCCACTGCAGCTCAATAAAGATTGGGAAAGCTACTGTAAGGCAGAGTTACTGCGCTGTGCACCTTGCCAAAATTGCTTCAACTTTGTCCTCTTTAGTGTTCAAAACCACCTTGAGATATTAATTTTCTAACCTATACTTCCTTTAATTATCTTTCTTCAGCATTTGCTTCCTTAGATCCAAGCCCAGTTTTCTCTAGTAAACCTGTGTTGAATATCTTTTAATATTGTATCATATCATAGTGTATCTTATCATATCAACTTAAATTAAAATATAGGAAGTAGAATATATGGTTAGGGACTCTTGAAGCATTTAACTTAAATTAGAATAGGAAGTAGAATATATGGTTAGGGACTCTTGAAGCATTTAACCAAGAAGGTTGAAGAAGCTGATGCCAATATGAGGGAGGAATGGCAGAAAGCCAATTATTAGTTGGCGTCCTTGCTGTGGCAGTCCATTGACCACAAGCTGTTGGTGCACTATCGCTCCTATAAATCATGCTACGATGTATGGAAGAAAGCTCAAAGTGTCTATGCTAATGATATACAGCATCTGTATGACTTGTTTCATAACTTGTTAATGCTCTAGATGATAGATCATGACTTACCTTCGTATCTCAACAAAGCACAGACCACCATTGAGCAAATCAAGTTGATCCTAACTAGTGATAACCTTTAGAAGGTGTTGGACAAGCTTGATAACATGTACATGGATGGTTTTCGTTCTCCATGGTCTTCATAAGGATTTTGAATCTATTCAGAATCAAGTCCTGACAAATTCAAATATCTCTTCGGTAGAGGATCTCAATGATCGTCTGCTATGGGTTCCCCTGCCAGAGGCATCAACTGGGATTGGTTCTCAAACAGGTTTAGAATCCTCAGCTTTTGTCTCTAATACAGCTAATTGTGGAGGCCGAGGCCGTGGTCGTGGTAGAGGAGGTCGTGGTTTCAGTAATCGCCCTTACTGTTCTTATTGCAAACGCTCTGGACATACTCAGGATCTGTGCTATTCTTTGCATGGTTTTCAGAGAAGTTTGCAAATGTAACACAGTCTCAAGGGTCGAGTATTGAGAAAAAGAATGAGTCTGGATGTGACAATCAGAATATTCTATTAGATAATGAATATAAGGAGTACCTTCAGCTCAAGGCAGCCCAACAAGCCTCATCCTCAGCCACTATAGCCCATACTGGTAATTCTATGGTTTGTCTCTCTCATTATTGGTTTGTTGAATCCTGGATTTTGGATTCTGGTGCTTCCAATCACATAGCTGGTAATCCTTCTTGTTTCTCCCTCTCCTAAGACACGACATTGCATTATCCTCACTGATGGCTTTAAAGCTAGGGTCACTGGCATTGGTCAAGCCACACCTCTCCCCTCCTTATCCTTCAACTCTGTTTTTTATATACCTGACTATCCTTTTAATTTAATTTATATTAGCCAACTTACTCGCACTCTTAACTATTCCATAATATTTACTGCTGAATCACAAGACTAGAGCACAGGGCAGACGATTGGAGCAGGATCTGAATCACGCGGGCTCTATTATCTCCAACCTTCTTCCTCTACCATATGTGCTGTCACAGAATCTCCTAGTCTCCTTCACCGTTGTCTAGGTCATCCGAGTCTCAATAAGCTGAATAAGATGGTCCCTCATCTCTCTTATTTGCAGTATTTAGAGTGAGTCATATCAACTTGGAAAACATGTTTGGGCATCATTTCCAAGTAATGTCAATAATCATGCAAAGTCTCCTTTTGATATTGTTCATTATGATGTTTGGGGTCCTAATCGTTTCAATACTATCCTAGGTTATAGGTACACTTGAAGAAAAGGGATTATGACTGAATTGTGTGCCTAATCAGACCACACATGATCTCTATATATAGAAGTTAATATTAATTACAATTAATCACTGTGATACAATCCTGATATGCTACAATTCTAATTAATCCTAATTGATCTTAGCATATATACATGATATATTGCCATATATATATAAAATATTCTAAACTATTTTAACACTCTCCCTCAAGCTGGTGCATATATATCATGTGTGTCAAGCTTGTTACATATGTAGTTGACCTGGGGACCTCTAAAAGCCTTAGTGAAAATGTCTGCAAGCTGGTCATTCGAATTCACAAATGCAGTAGTAATTTCTCTAGACTGAATTTTCTCCTTAACAAAGTGGCAATCAATCTCAATGTATTTAGTTCTCTCATGAAAGACAGGATTTGAGGATATATATAGTGCAACCTGATTGTCGCATATGAGTTTCATTAATTGTGATTCACATATTTTCAACTCTTTAAGTAACTGCATCAACCAAATGAGTTCACAAGTTACAGTGTCCATCAGCTTTTGCACTTGACCTGACGACTACAGTTTGCTTTTTACTTTTCTAAGATATCAGATTTCCCCTAAAAAGAACGCAGTACCCTGAAGTAGAGTGCCTATTTGAGGGAGAGCCTGCCCAATCAACATATATATAACCACAAATTTCTATATGCCCCATATCTTCATATAGTAAGCTTCTTCCTGGTGCTCCTTTAATGTATCGGAGTATCTGAACAATAGCATCTCGGTGAGAGTCACATGAAGAATCAAGGAATTTGCTTACCACGCTCACAGCAAAAGAGATATCTAGTCTTGTTACTGTGAGATAATTCAATTTTCTAACCAGCCTACAGATATATCCAAGATTTGCTAGTGGCTCCCCTTATCCTGATAAAAGCTTGACATTAAGATCTATGAGTGTATCAATTGGTTTGCACCCTAATATACTAGTTTCTTCCAAGATATCCAAGACATAATTCCTTTGGGAGATAAAAATGCCATGTCTAGACTGTGCCACCTCGATGCCCAGGAAATAAATGAGCTTACCAAGGTCTTTGGTCTAAAATGATTGAATAAATATTGCTTTAATTGTTCAATGCCAAATCGGTCGTTCCTAGTAATGATAATGTCATCTACATAAACCACAAGGTAGATGCATTGACTGGGAGATTGATGCCAATAGAAAACAGAATGATCAATTTCACTGCGAATAATGTCAAAGGCTTGAACAACTACGTTGAATCGACCAAACCAAGCCCGAGGGGACTGTTTTAGGCCATACAAAGACTTGCGAAGTTTGCACACCAATCTAGACTCCCCTTAAGCCACAAAGCTAGGTGGTTGCTCCATATAAACCTTCTCCTGTAAATCACCATCTAAGAAGGCATTTTTTATGTTCAACTGATAGAGGGGCCAATGGAGAACAACAGCCATGGTGAGGAAAATACGAACAGAGGCAGTCTTAGCAACTAGAGAGAATGTGTCGCTATAATTAAGACCAAAGATTTGAGTGTAGCCTTTGGCGACTAAACGAGCCTTCAATCGATCAATGGAGCCATTTGGACCAACTTTAACAGTAAACACCCATTTGCAGGAAACAGAAGATTTGCCTTCTAGTTTAGGAACTTGTTCCCGTGTGATATTAGAATGTAAGGCAAACATCTCATCTATCATCGCTTGGTGCCAACCTGAATGATATAGTGCTTCACTTGTGGTTTTAGGAATTGAAACAGAAGATAGAATTGAAACAAAGGTGTAATGGTGTGAAGAAAGGCGATCATAACTAAAAAAGGCATAAAGCAGATGAAGGTTACGAGTAGAACGTTTACCTTTCTGAAGAGCAATAGGTGAGCTATCTAATGCAGGAACCAAGGTTGGAACTTCCTATAGAGCAGGGCTGGCACCAGTAGGCGGTCGTGGTCAACGTTGAAAAGTAACCAGTGGATGAGAAGGACCACGGGCAGGCTGATCTGTCGATTATTCCTATATCTTGAATGCCTTATAATTGATTCAATTGGACTCCATTTGTGTTTAATTGTTGTCATTTAGCTAAGTTTCTAATGCCAAGCTTGGTTAGAACCTTATTGTGAAACTTTGCTTAAATGTATCTATAAATGCTCATAATTGAATTGCGCTTTTCAGGAAACCTTTGAATGATGGAGTCCATTAGCCTCAAACCAGGCTTGACATCCACTTGAAGATAGAGCCAAAGATTCAAGAAGATCAATGTCACCTCTTGAAACAATGAAGGAAGAGCTTTTGTGAAGAATTTGGGCTGAAATTGAGTCATACACGGCTTGGGCCGTGTCAAATGACACGGCCCGTGTTTGCGCGACAGAAACCCAAAAACAAGCTTCTACGAGAAGCTAGGTCAAGGGATCTATAAATACGCGTGTTTAGGCTCATAGAAAGAAGTTCTGGCCTGGAGGCAGGTCAGAAACTGCTAGGAAACGGAGAGAGAAAGGTTGGATCGAAGATTGGAGTCTCGAATTCTAGCAATCAGATATCTATCGTCATCAATCCTTGGAAACCCGTTTCATCTTTAGTTTTCTTCTACAATTTCATTTAAGATGATGTTTCTTTTATGTTTTTCGTTTGATTTTGAATTTGCCATGTGCGGCTAAACTTCTTATTTGGTTAAGGGAAGATGAAACCCTAGTTTTGATCATGTGAATCCTTCGTATTCTTTTATATTCAATACAGTTATATTTTTATTCATATGTTTCTGTTCTTAAAACTAGGATTGCTATGCGCGGTTGCGGTAGTATGATTAGTGAGACATATGATCTAAATAATTCAATTCTGGTGTGTAATTGGACCTTAGTGTGATTGGTTTTCTAAATCTTAATGCTGTCATTAGGAGGATATAAGAGTGGTTGCTTTATAGCTAACTAGTGATTAGGGATTAATTTGAGCAGTTGCTAAATTAACCAAAACTTAAGGAAAACAGAGAATTAATCTCACAATCACGTAAGAACATAATTGATCATGTTGATATAAAGGATATGTGGGTTTGCATTATCATATAAATCTAGCGGTGGATTTCATCTCTTAACCAATGTCTTTAAATTGGTAAATCAAATCGTGTTTATTGCTGTTTCTTTAGATTCAATTTCTGTTATTAGTTTTAATAAACAAAACCCCCTTTTTACTGTTTATTGTTCATCAGAGTTAAAATTTGGAATCCGTTAATAACGTCAATTGAATTGGTTCTCTGTGGATCGACCCTTGTTAACTACGATTGGTTGCAAGATTTTTATATTTTTGGTGGAACTTGGCAACTGATTTTGATCTCAATTTTATATCAATTCTTATCACACCACAGGCACCGGAGCAAGAACAGGAGTAGGATTATTGCTAGAAACAGCAAGAGGATTGTAGGTAGGAACAAGAAGGATTGTGTTTATTTGGGAAGCATCTGCAAGTAAAGAAGAAAAAGGTTGCTGGTCAAAAAAGGTGACATCAGCAGACACAACATAGAGACCTAAATCGAGAAAGTAACAATGATACCCTTTTTGAAGACGAGAGTATCTGAGGAAAAGACACTTGAAGGCCTTGGCAGTGAACTTGTCCCTTCCTAGAGTAACATTGTGGACAAAACAGGTACAACCAAACACATGAGGAGACACAGGATAAATAGGTGTATCAAGAAATAATATAGTGTGCAAGACTTGGTCATTTAGAATAGAAGAAGGCATGCAGTTTATCAAATAACAAGATATAAGAACAGAATCCCCCCAAAAATGGATCAAAGCATTCATATGTAAGAGTAAAGTCTAGGATGTTTCAATTAAATGTCAATTTTTGCGTCCAGCCACTCCAATTTGTTGTGGAGCATGAGGACAAGTCATTTGATGCAAGATACCCTGTTTAGCCATGAATTCTTGAAAATTAGAAGACAAATATGAGGGTGCATTGTCACTACGTAGAATATGAATAGTTTTCCCAAATTGAGTGCGAATTTCAACACAAAACTTTTGAAATCGAGAATAATCATCAATAAAGGTTAGAAAGTATTGAAATCCTAAACTAGAACTAACACGACTAGGTCCCCATATATCTGAATGAAAAAGGGAGAAGGTTAAATCAATTCTTTTATTGACTCGATCAGGAAATGATGCACGGGTGTGCTTCCAATTTTGACAAGACTCACAGTCTAAAGACTGCAAACTAGACAAGTGAGGAACCATCTTCTAGAGTTTGGAAAAACTTGGATGTCCAAGGCGACTGTGAATGAGGTTAGGAGAATCTGTCATGGTACATGCCATTGGAGAACTAGGCACAGTAAGATGGTAAAGTCCTCGTGACTCATGACCAACTCTAATCGTCTTGCCCATACCCTAATCCTGCACAAGAACAGAGTGTTTAGTGAAGGTAATGGAACAGTTAAGGGAGCGAACTAACTGAGTAACAGATGTCAAATTGAAAGGATAGCCAAGAACATAAAGAACAGATGTTAAGGGTAGAAAGGTACACGGCCGAGCTTGGCCAATACCGGTGACTACAGTTTTGGTTCCATTAGCAAGAGTAACAGGGGGTAATTTAGTAAAGTAGGTACGAGAGGAGAGAATATCCTTATTACCATAGAGGTGATCAGAAGAACCAGAGTCAATTATCCTTTTCCTAAGAGATGATTGAGATAAACAGGCAGTGAGATTACCAGTTTGTTCAACCGAAATTTATAAAGATGCCTTAAAGTAGAGGAAGGCCCCATAATCTGTAGTAGGAATGGTCACACTAGAGGTAGATGATGATAATTCAATCTGAACAAAATTGGCGGAAGTTGATTTACCATGTTTCACCTAACAACGTTCATCCAAATGTTCCAAATTGTTACAAAAAGAGCAACGTGGCCTGCTGTTGCCACCACAACCACGACCACTGCTAGAGTTATTAACTTGGGAGATAAGAGTAGCAGATTTTGGTACTAGCATGGTTGCGGAAGTAAGTGCTAGTGGTGCCATATCAAAACATTCAACCGTCGTTCAAAGGTTTGAGACAATGTGGGACTATCAGCATTGGTTAAGATTTGTTGGCATACATTCTCCAATTCTTGTGGAAGAGTAGAGAGGATAAAAACCATAAAAAAATATTCCTATTGCTTCTTATGCTCAGATTGATCCTCAGTGTGAGACATCATGGTAGCAAATTCTTATATCAATGAACGCGCTTTGCAAAGGAAGGATTCCATTCAAGTATCTTATTGCTTGTACAAGCTCATCATACTAGAGACAATAGAGTAAAGGTGTTGTATGTCATTAGTGTAGTAATCTTGGGCTTTTTTCCATACCTGATAGTAAGTTTTGAATGGTTGAAAAAGATCCATGATCTCATGATCAATGGATTGCTAGAGGACACTCAAAAGTTGTGCATCAATATTCGTCCAATTAGAAAGATCAGCCTTTAGGACATCTACAAGTTTTGTGGTAAGATGCTCTAACTGCCTCTGTCTTGCATACCAAACCTTTACCAAAGTCACCCAAGACTTGTAAGTGGCTGACCTGATCAATTTCTTAGTTGTAATTGACAAGACGTTGATGTTGGTCAACACGACGTGGCTTTTGGAATCATAAGAAGCAGATGAATTTCCTGAAATGCCTGAGACAGCATCGCCCATTGTGAGAAATCAAAGGAAGATAACAAATAAAGGAAACACTTGGAATAGGTCCACAAAGGACTAGGTAGGTCTGGAATCAACAAAATGCAGCAAAGGAGCACAGTAAAACGACCAAAAATACTATGATCAAGGCACCCATGATTTGAAACACCAAAGAAACGGCCAACAAGATGAGAACTGAAAAGGCTTGGGACGTCTTCTAGAGAGGATTTTGTTCCAAGTCTGTGGAAGAACGAAGCCGAAAAGAGCTCTCATGCTCTCTCACACACCAGCGAGTGGATTCTGATGCAGTAGCTTACGGCAGCGCAGTTTCGGGATATGGATGAATAGGGTGGTGCAATTCTAATGCAAGAGGTTTCGCACCTAGATCTGTAAGTTGGATGGTCGCCGGAAAGTGATCGATAGTGGAAATTCTGCTGGAAAGAGGCGCGACAATGAGGGCTCACCAGAATTGAGTTGCGACGAGGAAGGAAAATTTGTCGTTGAGTAGTGGGCACAGCGGGTTAGGGTTTATACAGAGACGGGTTGAAACCTTCTCTAATACCAACTTGAAGAAAAGAGATTATGGTTGAATTGTGTGTCTACTCAAACCACACATGATCTCTATATACAGGAATATAGGAGTTAGTATTAATTACAATTAATCACAGTGATACAATCCTGATATGCTACAATCCTAATTGATCCTAATTGATCATAGCATATATGCATGATATACTGCCATATACATATATATAATATTCTAAACTATTCTAACAGGTACTTTGCTATTTTTATTGATGATTTTTCAAGATGTACTTGGATATTTTTAATGAAAGATCGTTCACAGTTGTTTATTGTCTTAGTTTGGGCACCCTATTCGCACTTTAAGTAGTGTTAATGCAAAAGAATACTTTTCTACACCTTTTAATTCTTTTATGGCATCGCATGACATGATTCATCAATCAACCTATCCACACACCCCACAACAAAAATGGAATAGCAGAAAGAAAACATCGTCATATTCTTGAGATAGCTTGTACACTTTTGTTAAATGCTAATGCACCCTTAAAGTTTTAGGGAGATGTTCTCATTGCAGATTACTTGATAAATCAAATGTCATCTTCTGTTCTAAATAACCAAGTGTCTCATTCTCTTTTGTTCCCTACTGATTCTCTTTATATTGTTCCCCGTCGAGTTTTTGGTTCTATTTGTTTTGTGCACGATCTTTTTCCAGGTCTAGATAAACTATCTGCTCGTGCTATTAGGTGCATTTTCCTTGGCTACTCTAGGTTTCAGAAAGGTTATCAATGTTATTCTCCTTCCACACATTCCAATTACATATCTGCCGATGTCACATTCTTTGAGGAAACTCCTTACTTCATCTCACCAACTGAACCAACCTTCATCTCTCAGGTCTTATCAATTCTCACCTTGATCCACCTGCCTCTGCTCTTCTTATCCCATAGGTGATGGTACCTTCCTCCCAACCAGTACGTTCCTCTCCACGCCCATTTATCACTTTTCAGCGTTAACCACGACCTGCTCTTACAAAAGTTGTTTTTCCTATAGATTCCGATGATTCGTCTTCTATTCCATCGTCTCCACCTACTCCAGGTCTACCTGAACCTTTTGCTAACCTACCCATTACTCTTCGTAAAGATACACGTTCTTCCCGTAATCCTCATCCCATTTACAATTTCCTGAGTTATCATCGTTTATCTTCATCCCATTATGCCTTTGTATCAGCTTTGTCGTCCATTTCTATTACTAAAACTGTCCAGGAAGCATTTTCCCATAGAGGATGACAATAGGCTATGATTGATGAGATGACAGCCTTAGATTCCAATCACACATGGACTCTTGTTTAATCCTCTTCTAGGAAATCTATAGTTGGTTGTCGATGGGTCTTTACAGTCAAGGTTGGCCCTGATGGCCAAGTGGACCAGTTGAAAGCTCGTGTTGTGGCCAAAGACTATACTCAGATTTTTTGCCTTGGTTACGGTGACACCTTCTCTCCTGTTGCTAAAATGACATCTATTCGCCTTTTCTTATTCTTGGCAGCCATGCACTGCTGGCCATTGTATCAATTGGACATCAAAAATGTCTTTTCACATGTTGACATAGAGGATGAGTTTTACATGAAGCAACTACCTTGGTTTGTTGCTCAGGAGGAGTTAGGTTTAGTTTGCCGATTGCACAAGCCTTTATATGGTCTTAAACAGTCTCCTCGGGCATGGTTTGGAAGATTTAGCAAGGTCATACAACAATGTGGTATGATCCGTAGTGAGGCAAACCATTCTATGTTCTACAAACATTCTTCTTCTAATTAGTACATCTATCTCGTTGTCTATGTAGATGATATTGTTATTACGGGTGATGATCATGAAGCCATTAGAGGCCTAAAATAGCACCTGTTTTGTACACTTCCAAACTAAGGACTTAGGCCGGTTGTGGTATTTCTTTGGGATTAAAGTAGCTTAATCAAAAACAAGCATTGCCATTGTCAGAATATTTAAAAAATATCTCATTAATATCTTTATTATTTCTTAGAATATTTTAGAATATCATAGATGATCTCTTAAGATTTATTTTTTATTTATATTTCTTAATTTATTTCCTTATTTATTTAGGATTAGGAATCTAAAATTAGTATGAATAAGATCATTGAGTTTATCTTTTGTATTACATTATCATCACATCAAATCAATATCAATCTCATATTATTTTAAGTCTTTATTCTCTCTTTTCATCATTCTTTACTTAAAACCCTCCAATTCAATATGATATCACAGCAGTATCATCTTTCGTGACCAATCCTATCACTAGTCTACTCCCTAGTTCCCAAAAAATCGAGAACTCGGATTAGCCACCTCTACTATCGTGTTCTCTTTCTGGCATCCTCTCTTTATCTATCAACCCTAGAACTGTGAGTACTTGGTGGGCCCACTGTCCTCCGATGATAAATCCTTTGCAGTGAACCGTGTTCTCCTTTCAGTTTGCTGCCTTCCCTGTGTCGTGACTCTTTCTGGCAACCTGATTTCTCTCTCTTCCCACCGCTATCAGTACCAAATCTCCTTTGTTAGTGGGATTTTCAACCCGCCGCCGCCGCCACCAACATCTCTGGCATGCCCAGATCAGTCAGCCCACCAAGTCGCGCCACCATCGGAGCAGTCACGCACCATCACGCACCACCAGCCTCTCCAACCGTCAGTCCACCACCGCTGGCGCGTGATGGCGTGTTTGGAAACTTTTCCGACCACCGTCGACGCCGTCGAACTCGTCTCAGTCTCCTCTACTTCGATCTTGCCTCATCTGCTCCAATCGCATACTAGGTTGTTGCATACCTTTGCTCAAAGGAGTTCAAGTGTATTTGGGGTTTAGTTTTTGGCCTATTTTCGGCAGCCTTTTCCAGCCATTTTCAGCCCTTGTAAACTATAGTGTGTTTGGCCACCCACATCTGCAATCTATCGCGTTTTGGATGCGTTTTTGGGTAAGTGTGATTTTGTGGTTTCTTTATGTTTTTCAGATGTCTGGCCACCATGTCCATCTCGCCACACTATCTCCGGACAGGCCCAGCCCCCGTCGCCTTTGTTCGCAGCCTCCACGTGGCTGTTTGGCATTTTTGGGCTGTGTTCTGCCGTGTTTGACACTTACATTATTATTTTTCAGTTGATATGGTTGTTGTTTATTAGCAATCTTTATGGTGGTCATCTCTAGTTTTACATACTATATGGCTTTTTTCTAATGTTAGCATAGTACTGAAGGAGAGAATGGAATAATAATATTTCAACTTATACTTCAATGCTGGTATTTGTCATGTAGTTCTTTTCTCATTAATGGATCATATCAATGACTTCTTTTCACACCAACGATCATTCTAGTAGTGATTCTTTTTCCACGGATGAATCATATTAGTGGTAACTTCTCTTCTCATCGACGATCATTCTAATGGTAACTTATGTTGGTTATGACTCATACTAGCCCGACTTTTTGTCCCACATGCTCTAGCCCAATTCTTTGTACCAAATGCTCTAGCCCCAACTCTTTGTCTCAGATGCACTGGTTCCATCTCCATCTGTCCCAGATGCACTGGCCCTATTTCTATCTTCATCCCAGAAGTAGTTGCTAGCCACTGTCTTTGTCTGTCCCAACCATTATCACACTATGGCACTGTTTGGCGTGTTATTTTTTTTTTTTTTTTTTTTTGTTCTTTTAGTATTTAATTGTAATAAGCTCAAGCTTAGAAGCTTTAGCATGAAAAAGTGTTAAAATATCTTAAAAATATCTCATTCATATCTTTATTATATCTTAGAATATTTTAAAGTATCATAGATGATCTCTTAGGATTTATTTCTTATTTATTATATTTTCTTATTTATTTCTTTATTTATTTAAGATTAGGAGTCAAGAATTAGTATAAATAAGATCATTAAATTTGTCTTTTGTATCACATTATCATCACCATCAAATCAGTATCGATCTCATATTATTTTAAATCTCTATTCTCTCTTTTCCTCCATCCTTACTTGAAACCCTCCAAGTCGACAATCATCTCCCAAAGGAAGTATGCCTTTGAAATTTCAGAAAAGACTAGGATGTTGGATTGTAAGCCAGTTGATACTCATATTGATCCAAATGTTAAACTACTACTCGATGAAGAGGAGCCCTATTCTGACCCAAGCAGATATTGGAAGTTAGCTGGGAAGTTAAATTATCTCATTATAACCAAACTAGACATATCCTTTGTTGTAAGTGTTGTGAGTCATTTTCTTAATTCTCCTTACAATAGTCATTGGGATGCTATGATTCAAATCTTGAGATATGTTAAGTAAGGGTTCTCTCAAAAAGGGGGTTGATATATGAAAATAAGGGTCATACATACATTGTTGCTTATACAGATACTGATTGGACAAGATCTCCTAGTGATAGAAGATCAACTTCAGCTTATTGTGTTCTCATTGGTGGTATTATTATCTCATGGAAGAGCAAAAAGTTAAATTTAGTAGCAAGATCAAGTGCAAAAGCAGAATATCGAGTTATGACTCTTACTCTATGTGAACTTATATGTTTGAAACAATTACTCCAAGAGTTGAAATTTTGTAAAATAGGGTTCAGGGAGCTCATGTGTGATAACAAAGTAGCCTCGCACATCGCCTCTAATATGGTCTTTCATGAACGAACCAAACATATAGAAATCGATTGCCATTTCATTCAAAAAAAAAAGTTCTCTTCGGAGAAGTCACTACCTTATTTGAGAGCTGTAATAATCAACTAGCGGATATCTTTACTAAGTCTCTCCAAGGTCCAAAGGTAACACACATATGTAACAAGTTTGATGCACATGATATATATGCACCAGCTTGAGGGGGAGTATTGAATATCTTTTAATATTGTATCATATCATAGTGTATCTTATCATATCAGCTTTAATTAGAATATAGAAAGTAGAATATTTAATTATCGTAAATAGAGATATGAATCTCAAATCTTAGGGATTTAGTTTAGGATTGTTTGTATATTTTGTAATTATAAATACACAATGCCGATAGGGTTTTCTCTCAAGCAAATTCAATCACAAACCTCTGTCATAACATTCAAGTATCTGATAGCATTTTCATTCAGCTCACTATTCCTCTTTCTGCTAGAATAATTTCTGTGGCTTCAATTAAATCCATTTTTAAATATTGCAAATAAATAAATCATCCAAGGGCAAATATACCACGAGATGCCAAAATTTATGCATTATGAACTGTGACATGTATCCCTAATCCATTTCCACTCATCAGATAACTAGATTTATTAGAAGTTGACCCAAATACAAAAATCCAAACTTCATTTCTTACCAGTCATTTCCTATTTAACGTGAACTATGCCATGTTGCCACATATTCTATTTAAACTGCCCAGACTGAGAGAATAGTTTGAAGTTAGTTCCATAATGGCTTGAATTGGCCAAAAATCATCACAATTGACAAGAATCAAGTTTGACTTTATCTAATTTTGGCCAAACTAGGGATGGCCTGGCTCTCATTTAGTTAAAAAATTTTCATTAAATGAAACAAAGGGAAGAACAAGTTGGTTGAGAACCTGAGATTAGTTCTGATAGCAAATTGAACAGACAAAATTTCAGGCTCACACAAATTCAGGTGAATAATAACCAATCTATTATTAAATTGAAGTATATGTCAAATAACGATAGCAGTTAAAAAACTTCTATATGACTAAAATGCAGCTTAAAATGACCATAAATGTGTACCACTGCAATTGTTGATGGTGTAAAAACCATGTCCAGCCTGACATATCCCGTACATTTCTTAAAGGGCCGAGTAATACAATCCAAGATTGACACCTGCAAAAAAAAATGGAAAATGATATACAATAGGTCACATTTTTATTTAATAATATAATTCTTGAGCCTATGGTTAACAGCTTAAAATTTTGGATCAAGTGGTTATTCTACATGTTATCAAAGTTCACCAAATGTTCTAGAGTTTGATCCTTGATACCCTCTATCATGATGAAAACTTCAGTTTAAAGTAGTATTTTTATAGTCATTTAAGGCATTAGAATCCCACTAGGCTTCCCAAGTGAGAGGGTGTATGAGAGTTTTAAAAATCATAATAAAGACCTTGCTGAAAAGCTTAAGCTTTCAGGTCAAGTGGTTTTTTGACACAATGGATGATGGAGAAAAAAATGAACCACAAAACCCAAACAAAAATAATAATTAAGGATGCCTCTTATTAATTGCATTCTATGGATAATCTCAGTAATTTAAGCTCCAAAAGCAGTAAGACAGATGAAACCAATGAGGTCTAGCTAAGATATTAAAGGATTAAATAGAAGCAGATTGAAATGATAATAATGGCTATACATTCTAATGGATCGGATAACTTCTAAGGAGGCCTAGCTAACATATGAAAGGATGAAGTAGAAACTGCTGGAACACATAAGCATCCCAAAATAATCGAACAAATAGGCCACCAACCAGCATATTGTCTATTAAAGAAAGCATATTGCTTACTGTATTTGTTTACATTTTATGGACCTAAAGGCACAGCTGCATTTCAATTTTAAGAAAGAAAAAATACAAGACCCAGTAACAGCCACGAAGTCTCCTATGCCCCACTTCATTTCATGCAGGAAAAGGGCAAAGCCTTTATCATCCTCAACACCTAAAAAATTATAACTATTGTATAGAATTGTCATTTTAAGAGTGCATCATTCTTTTCAAAATTAAAAGAGCAATTCTATTACCCACACAAACCAAAAAGAATAATTTTCATTTCAAGCATGAAAGCATATCACAAGAGAAAATTTTCTTCAATAAAAAAATAAAATAAAGATACAGGTTGATTAAAGCTAGGAGCTGTGACCTTCCTCCCATCTCTGTGACATGGTGACTCAGGCTGAACTGAAAGGTTGTCAGAGCTCCCGAAATTTGTTGAAGGAAGCAATGATTCTGTGATATTTGCTGGAAATGTTTCAGGGGTTCCAGCAGGATGTATTGTGCTGGCTGTGGAGTCACTGGTATTCACATTTTCAGTGCTCCTATCCACATTTGCCCCCATGAGTATATACAGATATGTCCATATAAAAATTGCAGATACCTGAAATATCAGAAAGCAGATAAATTATGGCTACAAACAACAGGAAACAGACAAATTTAATAAAAAATTACTTCATACGGAAAGGTTGGAAGAAATACACACGGACATTGCATTGTATTGAGTTAGATTTTCTTCATTAACAATACTTTGTAGTGTGGATCAATCCAAAATGTGTCCCATTAATTTTTATTTCCATTTTAATATTGATAACGGTTAGTCGGTTACCCATGAACACATTGTGGAAAATTCAAACTCAGGATCCCATTTCAGAGGAGTAGAGAGGTAATAATAAGTGGTCCATTATTTAACCAAGAAGAGACTAGTGATAAAGGCATATCATTTAATAATATAGAGAAAACACCTTAAACTAACATAGTAGCTTAATGGTTAGAAACTATAATTTGGCATATTGAAATAAAGCAAACATAGATCATACTCCTGTAGAAACCGACGCGTAAGCGTTCCCATATGTTGAGCAGGTGGATGAATCTCCAAATGGAGTATTGCTTTCCGTACAAACCGCTGGGACAATGATAAGAAGCAAATTCCCCAAATTCCCTGTACACATGAATCCCCACGCACAACAACCCTCAAAAATAAGAAAATGAGAGTGAAGGTATTAAAGCACATTATGTAGCATAAAAAAGATTGCAAAATTATCATAAATTGCAAATTTTAAGGTTTCCACTTTTACTTTCAAATTTCAAGTTCAACCCAAGCTACAGCTCTTTTTCTTTCCTTATCTTTCTCCCAATTCAAATTTAGTTCGTTAGGAAAATAAATAGGAAGACGAAGAAAAAGGAGAAATTAACAAAAACATAAACACAAGAAAAATCAAATAATCAATCATATGATAAAATTCATAAAACTGATGGTAGATATTTGAAAGGTACCAACCAGCAGTGCAGCAACCATTAACAAGACCTCGGAGGTGTTTAGGAGTTCTGGCAATTTTGTTAAGAATCCAACCGAGAACGGAGCCAACAACGAATGTTAAAAGGATATTCACTAGCATAAACCACCTGAACATAACAAACGCATAAGAAGCACGCACAAAGATGATGATAATAATAAATGATAATGATAATGGAAAAAAACGGTGATGATTGAACTACTCACATTTCGACCAATCGTGAAAACGTGATTGTTTTGGCCAATTCAGCAACGAGAAGCGCCGGAGTGAACACGTAAAATACAAGCTGATCAACGAAGCAAATGCAAGATTGCATTAGGGATTGAAACCCTTACATGCTCATCATACACGTGAATTATGAGAAAACTGAAGGAAATGTTTGGGCGTAACCATAAAGAATCGCGAGCATGCGCCATTGTTAGAGCCTCAGAAGAGTTCTGAACACAGCGTGTTGACGCGGGAAAGGAAGAAAAAAAGAAGAGGAATCTCTTGGAATGAAAAAAATAGAAATGATTTTTTTATAAATTAAATTTAATTAAATTTTGTGTTTAGAATGTTAAAAAATAAAAAATAATTTGATTTTTAAAATTTTATGAATTTATTTTTTTTATTTTTTGAATTTATCAAATTTGATAAGATTTGTTAAAATTTGATTTAATTTAAAATAAATAAATTATTTTATCTTTAATAATTATTTTTAACAACTTCTCATAAGGATTAAAATGTAAAATAATAAAATCAAATCAAATTAATTCTCATTTTAATAAATTCTAAACACAAAATTTAATTTCTAAATTAATTCAAATCTTTTTTTTTAAGTTTTAAATATAAAATTTGATTTTTAAATCAATTTAAATTAATTCAAATTAAATTAAATCAAATTATTTTCTATTTTTATTCATTCCACACACACTTTTACCTCCCTCTTTAAAAAAATAAATAAACTGTTTGGGCCTTCTGGGTATTTTGGGCTTGTATTTGATTCCTTGACCCGAATTGTAGACTGATGATAGGCCTATACAAAGCCCACATACAGGATATATAGTACTATAATAGTATTAAAAAAAAATTGTTTTGCTTTTTGTATGATCTTGGATGATGATAAAAGAAATCAACAATGCTAGATATCACTTTTTTTTCGGTACATAGATATCACTTTTGTTATACGATTTTTATATCACTTATTTTAAATAATAAAATAAGAAAAACACAATTTTTAATAAACATATTCCCTCTTTCGTTTCTTCTAAACAAGTAAATATAACCCAAAAAAAATGTAAAATAAGTAATGTGAAAGAATTATTTTCCAAAAGAAATTTACAAATCTCTCACCTACAAGAGAATAATGTTTTTTAAGCAAACATGAAATTTTGTTTTCGAAGTGTAAAAGTAATTTAAAGATTAAAGTATAAAATGATAATTATTAATTAATGAGAAAATTACAGTGACTTCTTCTTAAATTTTACTTAATTACATATGTCATCCTTCTTATTTCAGAAATTACATTAATCTTCTTTGAGGTTGATATTATCATTACACTGACTTTTCTTAATGTTTATATTATCATTACATTGATATCTCCTTAATCATTACACTTAACTTCCGTGTAAGGAAGATCAATATAAAGATGTAAACAAGATGAGTGTCGGGTGTAATTAAATTAAACATTAAGAGAAATCAGTGTAATTTTCCTTTAATTGATGAAAAAAAATTAAAAATCATGCAGATTTATTTTGGTATTTATATTTTATAAAAAGTTTAAGTTGTTGATTTGTGTATTAACAGCCATCACTACCTGTGCTACATTTTAAAGAATATTTATCCATAAATCGAAGATTAAGGTGCTTTCAAGTTCAACTACCAATAAATATTTAAGTATTTGGTTAATTAAGTTCATGCTACTTTTTTGTTTTCTTCTTTCTACCTTTACCTAGGGAGTTAGGGATGGTTAGCATGTTCCAGATTTTAATATGAGAAATGCTTAATATTTCTTCTTCCTACTAATATTATCATGATTTTTCTTCCACGAAACAGATAGTCGTTTTCGGTTTTTTAAGGGTAACGAAATTGAATAGAAAAAAGGGATATTTTATGTTGAATCTCACATAAATTTAAATCAAATTAATAAACAAAATTCTAAAAGAGGCTCTTAATTAAAGTCATTAATTTATTATGAATTCAACGAGCTTCATTAGAGCCCGAAAATTAATCTGAAAATGTGGTTAGGCTCTTAATTAATGTCATCCAAAGATCTCATATCCAAGAGTACATTCATTACTAGTTATCTGATCCGGGGCGGGTTATTTTACATTTTGTATTTATAATTTATCTTTAAAATGTCATGCTTAATTATTATTTTAGATGTGTAAAATATATAAAATATATCTTATCTAAGAGATTAATTTCTCACTTATTAAATAAAAATATTTTGAAAAAAAATTAGTAAAAGGTCACAAATATAGATAGGTAGAATGTTAAAAATTAATTTCAGTTTTATTATATGTTATTACTTTTATTTAATAATTTTTTTCTTATCAACACTTTTACCTTATGCCTTAAATAATATTAATAATTTCTAAACTATTATTATGTATTTTATATTTATAATTTATATTAAAAAGGGTTGTTATGTTTAATCATTATTTTGAATAAGTTAAGTTCATAAAATATATTTTTTAATAAAAAATTTCAAATATAAATAAATAGAATGTTGAAAATTAATTTTTATTTTGTTATTTTTTATCATTTTTATTTAATAATTTTTTCTTATCACACTTGCACCTTATGAATTTAATGATATTATTAATTGTTTCTCACAACAATTTTATGTAATAATAATAATAATAATACATAGATAAAAAATTAATAATAACAGTATAGATCATAAAGTAATAATAATAACATTTTTTATTTCTTAGAATATGCCTCATCTGATAGATAAAAAATTAATTTTTGAGGATAATGGTCTAAGTCAGGATCCCTTCCAACAGTATTATTTTTATACATATGAATTTCATGATCAAATTCAGTACCACATGCTTAAAGGACTCGAGTATCTTCTACTTAAACCAACACACGCTAATAATAATAATAATATATAATTATGAATATGCTGCCATTATATTTGCATTTAATGATATTATATAAGACAATTTTACTAATATAAATATAGATTTAGATTATAAATTCAATACAACAAAAAAGTCATTTGGTTCCCTACCTTAACAAACGAACAGCCGAAAAAAAGGAGAATAAACTATAGTTGTAATAAGGAAAATGCTGCACAACCAGAAAAGTCGCCCGACTTTTAGAAACTCCACTTATGTGGATTTTATTCTGATTATATAATTGGTTTCTATCTTATGCTAATTTACTTAAGTGATCTGTCACATGTGTTTGGTAGTATAATTCGAGTGTTTTATTCTAGCTGCCTAGCACTACTGTTGTAATTATTACTTCAGAGCTCCAATTCAAACCAAGCAGTATGCGAAAAGACATGAACTTGCCAAGGAGCTAGCTTGTAGCTTAACTTAGAGGGCACTAGTCCAAGTCTTTAAACATAGGTGTCAAATTGATGTTGGAGGTTGAATGCTCTACCATGACACCAAATCCCTTCCCTAATCCAAGTAGTATAAACCCAAAAAAATAAATAAATAAATAAATAAATAAATAAAAACTTACATCGTTCAAATAATTTCTTGCATCAACTCTTCCCAGGAGATTAAAACGTTCGGTTGCAATTAATAAACCAAGGAGAGTTATCAAGAGCGTCTCCAAGACTGGCACCAGTGCCACGAAGAACAGGTCCCAGAATGCCATTTTTGAATGTGATTTGAGATGTCAGGAACACCTATACTGTTCTGCTTATAGCTAACAGGAAACAGATAATTTAAGCAGTTTAGAATTTTCCAAAGGTACATAAACCAGAAAAGCTAGCTTAAACAAGATTTATCTCTATGAAAGAAGCTTTTGTTGGAGATAGATAGTAAATTTCAGGAGAATCCGAAATGGGTATTGGAACTAGGCTAGTATATAACATAACTATAATTCACTCCATAAAGAAGATCAAAATGAGTATTATCTATCAGCTTTTGTACAGGTGGTCTGAGGTTGAAAGTATATTTTTATGCGAGAAGGCAACCTGTGGAGGGATAGAAATACCAACATGGGTTGCTTAGTCCTTTGGAACCTCCTCTGCTACTAGCTCATAAAGCCAAGTCAAGTGGTGCAGGGGAAGCTGTCATTAATAATGCCTTTTGTTGCTTTCATCTTGCGGATACACTATTATTGCAGTCTATGGAAAGTTAGTTGCATGTGGATTAAATCATGGAGGTTGGCTCAACTGGTTAAAAGGGTCCAGATAAAATTGTGTAATTTTTTTAAAGTGAATTTATTTTTAAAGTAAAAAATTAAGAATATATTCACCTTTATTTTGTTCAATAGGTTAAAATTATGATGAATTTTAGATTAAATTAATGTGGGTACACCCATAAATGTCTAATTTAGAAACAAACTAATACTTGAACCATTTCCATTTTTATTCTATGGAGATTCCCTTGAGCCCAACGAGCTTGTACGTTGTAACTCTGTTTAGCACGAGCTCCCGTCTTTAAAATTATGATGTTACAATGATGTTTCCTTAACCAAAACATCTATGGCCTTCCATACCTCTAATTTACCCAATAAAAATAATGTCACCTGCACCATGTAATGAATTATGTAGAAGTAATATTTAAAAGTTAAAACGGTAACTATATATTGAGGTAATGTCTATATAAAATTATAAATATTAGAGACAGACAAAGGTAAGGTTTCTATTTAGAGAGAAACAAAATTGGGTCCCTTCTCACTTGGCTGGACAATTTGTCTATGCATGAAGCTGTTGTAAGGTGTAACTTGTGGTCGCGGGCTAACTAATGGTCTTCTTCAACCAACAGTCAACGGTTCAGGGGGGGAAATCTATCGTCTGTCTGGTAATGCTACTTATTTATACACTGAAGTTCGTATAAAATAAAAAATTTAGAATTGGCTCTGCTTAGTGCTTACTGTCACGTGGTTGACTCCTTTCTTCCTTAGTCCTTACTTCATTGTAATATTTTTATATAAGTTTCTTAATTACGTCTATGAAGAAAGAATTTTATTTAATTTAATTATCCATGAGAAAATTACAAAACTGATAAATATTAACTTTATCATAAAGCTCTTGAAATCCATAAATATGATCGCTCTGCATTATTCATTGGATTTTTTCAACCTGAATAAGATATTAAACAAATTCAAATTATAACATCACAATATCTAACACAATACATAATTATCACATCAACCTAAAATTAGCACACTCTCCTAAAATCAATCAAAAGGATAGTTTTATACCAAAAAATAAATCAAAAGGATAGTTTAGAACAAACACTCTCAGATCTATTACAACAATCTTAGAAAAATAAGAGAACTTTGATTTCTTGAAATCACAAACTCTCCAAATACGAATAATCTCCACTTTAAGCTTCCAATTCATTTGATCATTATTGACATTAATCTTGTTAACGAAATCGTAGGTGTAGCCATTGCACTGAAATGAACACAAAATCATATTCAACAAGACAATGTATATACTGTATATGGTCGATGAGAAACCACAAAATAAAAAACAATGTTGATGCAAGTTTGGAGGGAAAAGGGAACAACCAAGTTGAAAGGATTTGACATTCGACAAGAAGAAAAGTGATAATAATTGGTTTGAAAAGTTATGATATTTTGATCATTGAAAGGGTTTAGGTTTTTTTTTTTTTTCACTTGTTTGAGATGGAATATAATTATTAAAAAACTTGTTGGTTAGAGTAATTACTACACTATAAGTCATATAAATTAATAATAATCAAAATCAAATTAATACACATTATTCAAATAAATTAAAGTTATTATTGAAATCAATCAAAATTCTGATTAATGAAATGGTTTAGATTGGGGGGGTTGGGATAAGAAAATTGAAAAATCAAATTTTGAATGATTTCACTTAAATGTTAGAATAAGTTCAAATCCTCAAACAGAGCAATCTCATTAAATCTTGAACCCCATAAGCATATACTTTGGAATGTCTCAAATTGTAAGTGACCTATTAATAGGATCATTGAATTTTGAAGCAGAGGGATGATATTTTTTTTTTTTTGTTTTGAGCTGAGAGGGTTTAAGAAAATGTCAAATAAATAGAGAAGAAACACTTTAATCCCTATTTATAAGAATAAGGGAGATATATAAAATTATATAAATTACAGAGAGATTAAGCTCATAAGTCATACCATGAAGTTATGAGAAAGAGTAATTAAACGGAGATTAAGACAAGAGACTCATATTTCAAAGAATCAATTTGGTTTTATACTTGGGAGGTCAACCATGGAAGTAATCTATTTTCTACGAAGATTGATGGAGAGGTATCGGATGAAGCAAAAAGACCTACACATGATTTTCATTGATCTAGAAAAAACCTATGATATGGTACCAAAAGAGGTCTTGTATAAGGCTTTGGAGAAGAAAGGAGTTCGTATTGTTGATATTCGAGCAATCCAAGATATGTATGATTGGGCTAAAACTAGTGTGAGAACACAGGGTGGAGTCACAGAAGATTTTTCTATAACTATAGGACTGCACCAAGGGTCAACTTTGAGTCCATATCTTTTTACCTTGATCTTGGATGTGCTTACTGCGCACATCCAAGAGTTGGTGTCACAATGCATGCTTTTTGCAGATGATATAGCCTTAGTTGGAGAGTCGAGAGAGGAAACAAATGAGAAACTAGAGTTATGGAGACAAGCTTTGGAAGAACATGACTTTTGTCTAAGCAGGAGTAAGACGGAGTATATGGAATGTAAGTTTAGTAAGAAGCGTGTTAATGCTAACTTAGCGGTAAAAATTGAATATCATATCATACCACAAGTCACACAGTTTAGGTATTTTATATTTATCATACAAAATAACGTAGAGATAGAGGGAGATGTAAACCATAAGATTCAAGTTGAATGGATGAAATGAAGGAGTGTTTCAGGAGTTATTTGTGATAGAAACGTGTCCCTCAAGCTTAAAGGTAAATTTTATCGCACAACTATAAGACCCACAATGTTGAATGGTACTGAATGTTAGACAATAAAAAACTAACAAGAGCATAAGATCAGTGTCGCGAAGATGAGGATGTTGCGCTGGATGTGTGGCCATACAAGACAGGATAAGATTAGGAATGAATGCATTAGAGAGAAAGTAGGGGTAACACCTATTGTGAAAAAGATGGGAGAATCTCGCCTTAAGTGATTTGGACATGTAAGGAAAAGACCCTTAGAAGCCCCTTTAAGAAGAGTAAATCAGGTGGAGAATAGCGCAATAGCTAGAGGTAGAGGAAAACCAAGAAAGATTATAAGTGAAACGATTAAAAAAAATTTAGATTCGAATGACATTTCTGAAGACTTTGTTTATGATAGGGCACAATGACATCATTTGATTTATGTAATCGACTCCACCTAGTGAGAAAATGCTTGATTGTTATTGTTGTTGAACTGAGAGGGATGAGAATTTTTAAAAATAAAATTTCGAATGATTTTCACTTAAATGCTAGGATAAGTTATTTATGATTCAGTTTCACGATAAGTTGAAATCGAAATTGAAATCAATAATATATACAAATTAATACACTTAAATGAAATCAAATAAAAAAAACTCAGAATTTGAATTGGAGAAATAAAGCAAATGAAAATTAAATTTTTTAATTAGAACGTATGAAAAACGAGGTTGATTAATTCATGACAAAATTGCATCAACAGAATAAGAATTTGGAGGCAAAAAATGCTTGTATGAGAGACATATGACACAGGCCCCCTTTGCATGGACTTTATTAGTATATAGCTGTGTGCATTTTTTTTAAAAGTATTATAGTTAAGTGATTTTGAGCTAATTTGTGCACATTTCAACTTATTCAACTTTTTAGTTTGGTCAAAGGATGACCATCAATACTGAAATTAGGTATTCACAATGATATCGTAGACTAGACTCAAATAATTAACATAATTAAGATTCAAATGTTATAATTGTATGTCCCAACTCATAAGTTCATCTATAGATAAATCAATACTTGCAATTAATGTGTGTATGTCAAATGTGATTCAAACTATTAAGAATATAATTTTCTATAACACAGAAGAACTTATGGGTATGGACAAATAAGAAAGAAAATAAAGCGAAACAGGAATCAAATCCATAAAGAACATCATGATAAAGTCGTCCCTGCCATGTGAGTTGACAATAGACAGATCTATTATGTTATTGTTTTAAATAAGTTTTAGAGAATTACTTAAATAAAGTTGATGAAAGTAGTTTCTTCTTATGCACGGTGATTGCTATGATAGTGCGAGAGGTGGGTACCTGTAAAAGGTACTCCAACGTTCAAGTTAGACCATGTACAAGGTGGGTAGTGTTTGGAGTTAGATGCCTACCTTTGTGATCTTGTGTAGTATTTATAGGAGTGCCTTAGTAAATAAGAATTATGTTTAAATCTGCTTTAAATGTTATTAACTAAGATAAGAATCCATTAAGATTGTTATCTCTTATAATTGTCTTCTCTATTTATGAGGGATATAATTGATTCCTCTACATATAAAGGATTCTGTTAGAGATTTACTTCTCATAAATAGGCATATTTACTTATCTAATAGCGCTCATAAATATCTGGGATCCAACTCTAGTTGATCGAGCTGCTCTTGAACTGTTAACACGGAACCCGGTCCAGAACAATTGTCCCTAACTTGACACTTAGATGTGATAATTGAGTGTCAAAATATCCAAGATTATTATAAGAAAATGACATACGTGAGACAAAGGGATCTAAGTCATAATATAGAGTTTGGATCTCGCGATGCCTTTAACGAAGGGCCAAAGTCCGTGATGAGAAATAAAAATTGGGATGCCCCCAGTGTTAATTAATTTGGTCGGGATTCGATGTAGATCACTATGCTTTAAGTTGATGCCCCGTTGTCTGGGATTCATACTGAGTTACCCCTATACTAATTTAGGCAGTGGGACCCATCATTAATTCTGAAGGTAATTTGAAGGCGAAGCAATAATCCGTATTATGATTTTATCATAACATCATGGTATCAATCCATGATTCGGCATGGATATCATCCTACCCTGTTATGCGTCGTTTAAAATTTGACCGCAGTCGTTTCAGTTGCTACGTGAGGTTCATACTACCATGTGGCGAAAAGTTAGTGGAAGCCAATGTTTGATCTTTGTACCATCATGATTGTTGATTTCAAATTCAACGTTAAATTTCAAAATCAAAGGGAAAAGGCCACTTTGCCCCTACGTCCTTGTAGTTAAAAATAGGAGTGAGGGGGTTTTTGCCCCCACTTTCTCTATATCTGCTTTTCTTTCTAGCGATCCAGGTGATTTCTGGCGACCTTTTGGCAAGTCTCCAGTGATCATCGAGCTCATTTGAAGGACCTTTAGATGGTCGTACTCTGTGGGGTCATTCTTCCTTCTTTTCATCTGGTTTTCACCCTCCAGGAACAACTTTCAAAAGGAGTGGATTACTTTATGTGCACAAGCAGGGCGCAAAGTATTCAAATGGTACTAAGAGTCCATCAAGAATTTCAAGAAGGATTTTTTCAGAGTAGAAAGGGCTCCGGGGCTAACGCCTTTTTTATGTTACCCCAGCCATAAATATTTTTATATTGGATGCAAGTAATGTGGGACTTGAGTCAGGCAGAAATAGAGACTCCGCTGTCCTTGTTGACGGAGAGTGAGGCTGACGTCCTCAATTTTTTAGTTGAGTGGGTTGATAAGAATTGGACCATCTACTGTAAAGATGTCCTGGATGAGCCATTTGATTTTATATGACCATTTTTAGGTATCTCGTCTTGAACATATTGATGAGCTTGTGTTTCATAATTTTTTTTAAGTGTAATAACATATTTGTTTCTTGTCTACAAAGAGCATAGCGCCACCCGGCAGACTTAAAGCCCTTGCACTACGCTTGGCCTAGAGAAAGGCTAGGGTATCGAGCTCTAGATCCTAACCAATAACCCCGATCCCTCCATCTCAATCCCAATCCCAGGAAGCGGATCTTGGGTCTCCCGCTCAACCACTTCGGCCTTGCAACAGAAAGTGGGAGGGACGTCAAGAGCCCAAAGGCAAAAGGTTAGTGACTGAGGTGGCACCAATTGATTTCACTATTGTCTGAGAGTCAGATGTCCTTGAGGGCGGCCCTCTTTAGTTCACTGGTAGGTCTATTTAGGGCAGGGGGTTGACCAAAGGTGGATTATCGACAACGCCCTCTTGACCCAGGCTGATCAAGATGTCCTAATATAGTAGGACTTAATTGAAGTTATCAGGGATTCCTAGGTATGGGCTCATCGAAACACCTCTGTTCTCTGATTTTTGGAGTCTACCTTCGAGTCTGTTCCTCAGACTCGCAAATTGGAGAAGGAGCTAGATGCCCTCCGGGGTGAGAAGAAAGAGCTCAAGTTAGCAGTAGCTCAGAAGGATAAGCAACTAGCTCAAGTCAATGAGGAGCTCGGTCTGCGCAAGGCTGAGATAGCCGGGCTCCAAACAAAGATCGCAGAGGGTGTAGCTCAAGAGATTATTCTAAAAGATCAAATTTCTTCAACCAAGTCTACCTTAACTGCACTCCATGCTGAGAATGAGATCCTTAGGTAGTTCGAGGTGAAGCTGAAGAATGATGTCCTATATCTTGAAGATGAATGGACTACCTTAGTGGATGCCTCCTTTGCTAATGCCCTCACCCAACTACTCCTGCTGAACCCAAACCTCGTCACTAATGGGACTGGTTCATGGAAGGTGGTCCGAGATGGTTGCATCATGGATGTCATCTTTGAAGCCACTCCAGTGAGCTAGATTCTCGTAGTGGATGGCGGCAAGGAGGATGACGAGGAGAGCTCGAATGATGGCCAAGCGGAGGAAACCGAGGTGGAGGGGGCCAACCAAGGAGAGCCCAATCTGGGTGCATGATTTCATTCTATGTCTTTTTATTTTGCCCCCTGCGTGGGGTTAATTCTAAATTTGTATAGACTAGTCCTAGATTTCGGGCATTTCTGACTTTAAATACTTAGAATATTTTCTTGCATATTCTTATTGCCTTTGTTTTTTTCAATCGAGATGGGTCCAACGCTCGATCTCGGTAGTTTTCCTAATTAACACTTAGCGAATGCTCTTGTTTTTACCAACTGAGATGGGTCCAACGCTCGATCTCGGTGATTTTATTTTTAATTAACACTTAGAGAATCAGGAAACTTAGTGAATCTTTCCTATTTGATTGTATAGTGGCCCGTCTTTTGGGCTTTCGCTTAGGTTGTTAATCGTATCACAATTGTTGTTCTTCCTTAGAGTTTATGACACTTAGTTAAATCTTTAAGTGTAAAACTCCCAAGTATAATTTTGATGCAGAAGCCTCTTGGGGTGGTATCCTTCGTCGGACTACGGTAAATGTTATTACCTTATCCCAGGTATCGGTCGAATACTCTTAACCTTTTTAAACTTTGATGTAAGTTTATGGGTTAAGGTCAAATTCATTAAGCCATAGGTTAAAACCCTTGAACTCGCTTTTTTATCACGAAATACGGTCAAGTCGGTTGCCCTTTTTGACCTTCATTTGTGCATCAAAATATTTGATCCGAGTTGGACCTTGTATTCCTCATACTTCTCTAAGGTGCGATAACTTTGTGAGTTGTAATAGTTATAAATGTGTAAAATAACTAAGTACTAGAAATATCGGAACTCATCACTTACATGATAAAAATATAAACTAAAGACAATTAGCTATAGTATTTTTTGAGTTTGTCAACATTCCAAAAATTCTTGATGCTTTTTTCAGAGAGGGTTTCTAAGGTATAGGCTCTAGTGTTTGTCTTGGAAGTGATTTGGTATGGTCCATCCCAATTAGGAGCTAGTTTTCATTTCTTCGCGTTCTTGCCTCTGATATCCGCTCTACACAAAACAAGATCGCTAGGACCAAACCTCATGGTATCACTTTGGAATTGTACCAGGCTGCAATCCTCTGTTTCAAGGCAGCTTCACGAATGTGGGCACTGTGGCGTTGTTCTTCCAATAAATCTAAATTATGATGGATGAGGTCTGGGTTGGCCTCTTCAGAGAAATTCATCCTCTTCTAGCTTTGTTCTCTTATCTTGACCGGAATCATAGTGTCATAAGCATAGCTTAACTTGAAAGGAGTTTCTCCTATTGAGAATGAGGCGTGGTCCGATATGCCCATAGGACGTGATCGATTTGTTCCACCTAATTCTCCTTAGTTTTATCAAGTCTCTTTTTGATCCCGCGAAGTATAACTCGATTGGTGGCCTCAACTTCCCATTAGTTTTTGGGTTCTCTACCGAGGTAAAATACTGTTTGATTTTGAGTCCGGCTAGGAGATCCCTAAACTTTTGGTCATTAAATTGTGTTCTATTAACCATAACAATGGATTCCGGAATACCAAATCTACTAATAATGTTCTTATAAGTGAACTTCTGTATTTGCACCGAGGTGATGGTGGACAAAGGTTATGCCTCAATCTACTTAGTGAAGTAGTCCACAACTACCACTAGGTACTTAATCTGTCTTGGTGCCTAGGCAAAAAGACCAATGATATCCATCCCCCATTACTAGAAAGGCCAAGGAACAAACATCGTAAATAGCTCTTCTAGTGGGCCTGCATAGATGTTTGAGAACCGTTGACGTTTGTTACATCTTTGGACATGTTCCATGCTATTAGCTTCCATACTAGGCCAATAGTATCCAATTCTTAGCGCTTTTTGTGCTAGGGACTTTCCTCCGAGGTGGTGGCCATAACTTCCTTCATAGATTTCGGCCATAACATAATCTATTTCTTTTGTACCGAGGCACTTGAGGAGAGGAAAAGAAAACCTATGATGGTATAGCTGGTCACCAATGACAATGTACCATACTACTATCTGTACTATTTTTTTGAGTTTTCTTCTAATTTTCAAGCAATATACCATTACAAAGATAGACAACTATGAGCGTGATCCAAGTTTCATCATCTTCTAGTAGGAGGACTTCAGTGTTCATAATACTGGGAGCGTGCAGTGTATCCTAGATTACGGACCTATTATTGCTAGTGCTTTTGGTGCTGGCAAGTTTTGATAAGATGTCGGCACTTGAGTTTTGTTCTTTGGGAATATGTTCCACTTAAACACTATCAAAATCCTCAATTAATTTCTTCACCCAAGCTAAGTATTTCTGCAACAGGGGTTCCTTAGCCTGATACTCACCCTGGATTTGAGACGTCACCAACTGCGAATCACTGTAGTTTTAGATGATTTAACTTTGTTTGAGATATTTTTATTTATTCTATAATTGCATAATGATGATGATTATTGATCTTTAATTGTTATTTAATTTAATTTTTATTGATTGTCTTGTAGTCAATGAGTAAATTTAAATTAATTTTTTAATCACATGTCTAATTCTTGTAATCTTAGATGTGAGTTGTGCAATAATATTCAATGCTTTGTGATCTAAGGATTGAAGAATTTATGTTATATTAAGTGATTTATGCATAATTTGAATTTGTCGTGTTATTTCAGATAAATTATGTCATTAATTCGGTTGCAATAATCTTTAATAGTGTTCAAAGCTTGTAGTTGTAGGCATTCCATAGTGTAAGATTAATTTATATTCAAGTTAAATTCATCTTTACATGGTTAGTAGTGGATTCAAAGTCCTAGAATTGTTCTTTAATTGATCTTGTATTTTAATTTGAGTTGTTTCTTTTAGATTTATTATTTAATTTTAGTTCTAGCTTATCACATAATTTAAAATCTTAAATTAATTAAATAAAATCAAAATCTCTTTTCTTTTTCTTTAAATTTATTTAGGTAGATATTAGATTTTAGTTAATCTTATCACTCCTTGTGGGTATAAAACCCTTATATTTGTCAGATATTGCATAGATTTTGTACGCTTGCAAGTAAAGAGTAATTTTATTACTTGAAAATTCTCTACCAGTGACGTTATAGGCCGAAGGGCAATTCACCATAAGAAATTTGATCTTAAGTTTCTTAAATAAAGAATCTTTTCCCAAGGTCAGATAAGTCTCAATATATCCTACCAAGGTGATCTTGTCTCCTGTGAATCTAATCAACTTGCCATTGTATGGGATCAATTCCTTCCTTGATAGTCCTAGCTTCTCAAAGAGATTTAGGAACATAATGTCTGTCGAGCTTCCCTAGTCAACAAATATACGATGAACTTCAGTGTTGGTTATTATCCTAGAGATAACCATGGGATCATCGTGATTTGGGATAGTGTAGGCATAATCTTCGTCTAAAAAGAAATCGGTGAGGTCTTCTTAGGTCCATTGTCTAACCTATAATCTTGAATAGGAAGCTATGCTCAACACAACTCTGAGTGCTTTCTTTCTTGCATTTGCTAATTCACTATCATTTGTAAAGCCCCTTGAAATGATGTTAATTGTTTGGATAACTTCCGTGTGACGGCATTCATTATCCTGATTAGGGTTATCCTGGGGTCGTGCCCTTTCCTAATTTTGGGCGTTATCTCAAGAGGGCCCTATTCCAGGACTTTCATTCCTAACTGGTGAGCATCTTCTTTGATATGATGGATACATACTTCTTTGGGGACCGTAGCTTCGCTTTCTATAATTCCTTTCTCTCTTCTGATTGTCATTTTGAAATTGATAGACATATTAGCCTAGACTGCCATCCCGAATTAAAGACTCAATAGCATCTTGAAGGTTGATGCAGTCCTCAATATTGTGTTCGTGACCTTCGTGAAATGCACAATGCTTGGACTTATCTTTTTGTGCATGCTTTCTCAATAAGGAAGGTCTTTGCACATCTCCGAACTCTGTATTCATCACTTCTTGATAGATTTGAGTCCAAGGTGTGTTGAGGGGATGTAGCTTTCATACTTCCCTTTTAAAGGTAGCCTCGAATTTCGGGTTTACTGGGGAGCCTATCTGGGTTTAGGTTTGACATTTTCTCATTTCTCCAGATGCTTCTTGGCCCATAAAATGTCTTCCATATTGATATATTTATCAGCTCAAGCCCGAAACTCATCCATCGTCTTTGGCTCTTTTTTATCCAATGAAAAAGAAAATGCCCTAAGGCAGAGGCCTTCCCTCATGTAATGTAGGCCGAGTCTTTCATCCTAGTCTCTAATATTTACTACTTATTTGTTGAATCAGGCTATATAATCTTAGAGGGACTATTCTTTTCCTTGTTTAATATAGAAAAGACATGAAATGAATTTCAACTGTACCTTACTAATGGTGAAATGCAGCAAAATTTTTGAGGAAAAG
The DNA here is from genome assembly GCA_029884595.1 of Ormosia semicastrata. Taxonomy (NCBI): domain Eukaryota; kingdom Viridiplantae; phylum Streptophyta; class Magnoliopsida; order Fabales; family Fabaceae; genus Ormosia; species Ormosia semicastrata. The sequence continues at coordinate 60,465,270 of JAQQTO010000062.1, forward strand.
TCTTCCCAATCAACAACGGATTTAGGAGTCAGGTTACTGAACCATCTCATCGTGGCTTTTTTCAAGGAAAGAGGAAAAGCACGACACATGAGTGAATCATCCCCTCTTACAAATAGTAAAGCAAAAACATAAGCATTTAGGTGCTCTTAAGGATCTGTGGTCCCATCGTAGGCTTCAATATTAGTTGGATACTTGAAGCGCCTAAGGATCTCGTATAATTCATCAGAGAAAGGTTAGTTTTACTTAATCAAGTTTCTCTATCCTTGATCTTGCTCTCTATTTCCACATGCCGGGTTCTTAGCTCTTTGACTGGGTTTTGTAATCCTTGAGTGTTTCGGATTACGCACCCCGTCGCAAGTTGGCTCTCTCCTGTTTTCATGATTCCTATGGGGAACCCAATTTTTGTCCTCCTTTTTCCTAGTTAGCAGCTCTTTCTAAGTTATGAATAAACTCATCCTGGAGTCTGACTAGAGAGATAAGTTCCCCTTTAGATAGCTCCGAGAGACCTGACTCGCCTTGGTGGGATCAAAATCCATCGTCATACACATATGCTCCTAAGCGCTGTAATGCTGACACCCGCTATTTGGCATCTCCTGAAGGGCCTCCATGTGGGCCAAGTTGTTGTGTCACTTGAACTCACCACGACTGAGGGGAGAGATTTTCAACAGTATGCAAAGTCTCTTCTCTGTCTTGCCTGGGTTCTGGTTGGGCAACAATTGTTTCTTGAATTGGAGCAGATGCCAGATGATGGCTAAAAGAGGGTTAATTTTGAGTGGCAGAAATATGGTGTTGCCCGACAATGACTATGATGGTGGTGATGGGAATAAAAGTTTATCGATTCCCACAAACGACACTAATGTTCTGAATGAGTTTTAGAGAATTATCTAAATAAGGTTGATGAATGTGATTTCTTCTTATGCATGGTGATTGTGACAGTGGTGCGGAGGGTAGGTACCTACAAAAGGCACTATGACGCTCAAATTAAACCGTGTACAAGGTGAATAGTATTTAAAGTTAGATGCCTACTTTTTGTGACCTTGTGTGGCATTTATAAGTGCATCTTAATATATAAGAATCATATTTAAATCTACATTAAATACAGTTAATTAGGATAAAAATCTAGTAAAATTATTATCTCTTATAGCTGTTTCTTTTATTTATGAGAAATATAATTAACTCATCTATTTATGATGTATTCTATTAAAGATTTATTCTTAATAAATAGACATATTTAATTATCTAATAACATTTATAAATATTTAAAATCCAACTTTAACAAATTATATTACTCTTAAATCGTTAACCTGAAATTCGATCAAAAATAATTATTAAATAGATTATTTGAATGACCTCCTTGGTATGTAACGTTATTAAGATAATGTCGTGTGTTTAAATACAAAATGCAACTGCAAGTGTAGGTACGTACAATAGTACTTATTCATGTTCATAAATGAAAAAATAAAAAAATAAAATGAACTTATGTGTAAAGTAATTAAGTAAAAAAATTAATCTTTAATTTTATTTAAAGGACATTATAATTTTAATATATTAAATAATTAAAAATTAATATACTTTTACTTATTTACTTTACTCATAAATATAAATATAAAGTGACTTTAAAGAAGTTTTATTCATTAATTATGTCGGACTTGAAATATTGATACGAGTCTTCCAGCTTGTTTGTGAGGTGGAGAATATGATTTTCATATGGACCATTACCAACCAGAAAAACAACACTTCTCAGATCTTGACTTCTTTCGATTAGTCCCACTAGTCTAAGTGTATTATATCTACTTGTTAAAAAGAAAATCTTTTATATTATTTTAGAAAAAGTTTAAAAAAATTATTTTATATTTAGATATAAAATTTAAGAAGTAATTTTTTAATATTTAAATAGTTTTTTTATGTTGCAAAAAAGTTTTCTTTTAAAAGCACAAAACTCCAGTTAAATATTAAAAAAATACAAAAAGCAAATTGTACTTCATTTAGCGCTCTATACAAAAATATCATAAATGTCCTTTTTAAGAAATATTTTATATTAAAAAACAACTAGTCCTATAATTTTTTGCAGAGACAATTAGAAGAAAAGATAAAATTTGCTTTCAATTTAAGTTAGAAGTAAGTCTTTTAATTTTTTTTAATTTTATGATATATATTTATTCCTCTAATTTATTTTATTTTTTAATTTTTAATTTTATTAATTTAATAAAATAAATATATATCATAACATTAAAAAAATTAAAATACTTATTTTTAATTTAGATTGGAGGCAACTTTTTCCTCGGAAAAAATATGCTCCCAGATCTTGAATTGAATACTGCATTCATTTTGTCAGCTGATGTGAAAGCAATAGCCCAACTACCTGTATTGAACCTTGACATTTGATCCTAGCATATTGAACGGTCAGTCCTCCACTAACAATTTGAAAATGGCAGGCCAAGAAGCGGCTTCTCAGGCATCTTATCAGAGGTCGTTGGCCTTGTCTAATAACCTGTACGCACCCGAAATTCATAAGGACGGGTTAGGGTTTTATAAATTAAATCGGATATATTTTTAGATTGAGTAAGTCATATTTTGGGGTGTCATTACTTATTGATATTAGATAATATTTTAAAATTTATTATTTTTTATAATTAATGATAAATAATAAACATGATAATATTTTTATGTTAGTATAATTAATTTAAAAATATATATTATAAATCATCCTTTATTTTTAATTTTTTATTTTTAAAATTTTATAATTTAATTATACGTAATGTCTGATTTGCATAATTTGTTTAATTATTTGGTTAATGTAGTCCTAACCTAGTCATTTGTCAAACTATGACTGGATCAAGTTAGGATCCAAAAGATTGACCTAATCGAAATATTAGGTCACGTTTGGGGTAAGGTAAACCCAACTTAACTTGTCTGATGAACTCCCCGACATCATATGTATCATACTATTGGAAAAATAAAATTGAGTTAATTAACTGTAATTTGCAATGGCTGCCAAGGCTCTAGCCAGGAAAGTTTGATTTGATGATGGTCTTGAATGGCAAGTTGAGTATTTATTGACTGAAAAATGCTACTTTCACATCTCTATGCTTTATATCTCTCACATTTGGAAATATGAGGTAGAATCAAAATGTAGGTGTGCACAAAATGAAATGAAATGTACGGATGTGAGATAATTTGTTTTATAAGTGTGTATGAGTAATATTATTCTTATTAACTATTTCTCCATCTACCTAGCCAATAGTTTGCACTTATAGGGTAAATGAATTTAGTTTTACTTATTTGGTGCATCCTTAAAAAATGACATACTGTATATAAAAATAAATATGAACATTTTTGGGCTAAGAGGAGTGCTAGGAACACATTCTCTATCACATTCTTTTTAACATACTGTCTTCTATTAGGTCACATCATACACTAAAATAATACTTAAACCTGATTACACATCACTAAAAATTAATTATATATTAATCGAGTTGATTACACGCTAATCGAGTTAATTACTTAAATCCTAAATGCTATTTTAGTGTATGACATGACCCAATAGAAGAGAGTATGTTTAAAAGAATGTGATAGAAAGTGTGTTTCTAGCATTATCATTTGGGCTAAAATGGAGAATTGAGACTTGTGGTAAATTTTGATTAAGTATAGGTAGTTAAGTGGTTAATAATAGTTAAATTATTGGTTAAATATAAGTTTGATATTTGGTTAATGGAAGTAATTTGAGGTGTTGTGTAAAAGTGTGTGTAGACTTATTCTTCAAAGAAAATACATTATCAACCCACAAGGAATTAAAGGAGGTAGTAAGCAAATTGTGCTCCCACAAGAAGACAAAGTTTTAAGCCTTGTAGATTCCACTTGTGGGAGGGCTTAATTATATCGCTCTAAGCCTGAAGGAATTATATGGATACCCTAGAAACTAAAAAAAAAAAAATACATTATCATATTATTATATTTTTTAAAAGTACAAGAATGGGTTAGAAGTCTAAAGTTTGGACTAGAAACTTGATAAATATTATTTTTTATATATTAGTTAACCATCATATTCATCATTTTAGACCTCTTATTTGCTTAATCAATTAGTTTTGGCCACCATTTATAAGTTTGAGTTCAAATTGGATTTAATTGTATTTTTTAGCATCGTGGTAATTTTATACTATTTCTGTATTTTGGGTATAATTTGAGATATAGACATCTAAAAACTATTAACTTTATCTTGTAAGAAAGCTGAGAGGAAGCTCTACAATTTTGATGAGAGCTCCAGAGCTAAATCGAATGTCTAGTGGGTCATATTGGGTCTGGAAGTTAGAATAGAAGTGTTATAGTTGGAACTTGAGTAGTGTGCAAAGATTGAGTCGTATCTTGGGATGTAGTAGTGATAATAGGCTAAAACTAGTCCTATTGGAAAGTTAAGACAAAATTCTTCAACTTTTATAAAGAGCACTTATCAAAACGGTGACGTTTTGAAAGGGATTTTAACACTTGAAGGGAACTTATAGGATCCAGGAGCTGTTAAACGTGTTTTGACCATAACTCCTTCATTAAGTGTCCAAATCTTGCAAATTTGGTGTTCAATTAAAGCTAATTGGAAGAGGAAACGTCATAAACTAGGGGCACACTTGTATTTTCACCTTTCATATATGTTATGTAGGGTTTTGAGCCAGATCTGAGGCTAGGTGTGAGACACTTCTTATTTTCAATTTTCATCTTCTCTTTTATTTTGTCTTCTCCTCTCCTCTCTTCTCCTCTCCTCTCACTTTCTCTAGGTTTTCTTCATTTTTTCTGTTGTGCTCTCCATTTATGGAGAGCTAAAGCTTTGTAATGAATCCTAGGAATTGAAACACTCTTGATGTTTAATGTTGAGACATTGGTTTGAATGTTTAATTTACTTGTTAATCATATTTCTCTCTTCCCTTTCTTTGATTCTGTTACTCCTTGGCTGAGTGCTTAACTTGGTCTTGGTGTTCATATGATGGTTGTATAGCTATCATGTGTTTAATGAAAATTACTAAAACTAGACAATGCATCAAAGGTGTTTGATGAATTGTCTAGCTCATATGAACTCTGGAAATGAGGTTGATTTAGGGTTAAATGGATGCTTAATTCATTTTTCGTTGATTGACCAAGATTGATTTAGGGTTAAATGGATGCTTCATCCATTTTTCGTTGATTGAAAAAATCCTAGGTGCTTACCTAGTAGAGAGTTCATGTTGGATGAGGATTTCATAGAGACTAGGTGATGCATCAAATGTGTTTGATGAATTGCCTAACTTGGTTGAATTCTGAGTTTTAGGTTGATTTAGGGTTAGATGGATACTAACTCATCTGACTTTGATTAACCAAATTCTAGATGCTTATTTAGTAGAGAATTCATAGGTCATTTTAAGGTTTCTTAATGTGACCTAAAACCAAGAATTTGGTTAGCCAGTGAATAAATCCTTAGTGGTCAAGGATGAATTGAACTCAAGAGTTGTTGATTCCCTTAGATTGGTTGTTTACTTAACCTTGTTTACAATTTTTTAATTGCTTTGTTTAATTACTCCTACAACCAACCCCCCTCTATTGGTAACTTCTTAATATAATTGATTAATTGGAATAATCCAAGGGCTCAACCCGGTTACACCACATACTACAAGTTCTTGGTAAATCGGTTAACAAATCTCATCTAATTTGGTAGCTTCGACAACTATCAAATTTTGGTGTCATTGCCGGGAATCATTCTAAGTCAAATCAATTATATTAGGTGTATATTGAACTACTAACCCTTCACTAACCCATATTTTACTTGTTTCAGGTAGTTTTCACCAAAAACCTTCATCTAATGACATTTTGGTAATTTTTGTATAGAATTTTGTGCTCATAATGAGTTAAAAATTGGTCAATTAAAGAAAAATGAGGTTTTCCTCAAGGCTCACAGCTTTGTTATGAGGTCACCCCTATCTTGGTCTAATTCCATCTTTAGATCACTTTTCCATTTTTTGAAGATTTTTTATTGCATTTTTGGGTTCTATTTTTGAGTAGCTTTCACCCTATACAAGTCCCATAATCTTTAAAAATGTGTAGATAGGGTAACTGTAGTCATTTTGTTAACTGATTAGTGTAGAGTTTTCCATTGTGCATAGCTTGTGTTGTTTGTGTTTCTGCCTACTTTTACAAGTTGTATGTCTAGGCCTTCTAGTAGTCATTTGCTGAACATTGATCCTAACATTGAGAGAGCTTTGCATGCACTTGATAGGGTTCGTAGACTTAGTGAGATGATAGTTTCTAAGATCAAAGGTAATACTACAGTTGAAATTGAAACTGAAACTGAACTTGAGACTATAAGCAATCCTGCAACCATGGTTGAAAACACAGATATTGAAACTGAAACTGGGACTGAAAAATAGAAATAATTCAAACATGAGTGATAATGTACATAATAGAACCCTTAAAGAACTAGCAACCTCTGATGTCAATTATCAGCCTTTATGCATTCAATATCCCAATTTAAATGCTGATTTAAATTTGGATTAATACACTTGCTTCAAAGTTCCATGGTCTTGTAGGTGAAGATCCTTACAAGCATTTGAAGGAGTTTAATGTGGTATGTTCCACCATGAAATCATAAGACATTCCTGAGGAGCACATCAAGTTGTTATCCTTCCCTTTCTCCCATGCTGATGCAGCCAAGGATTGACTATATTATTTTCCACCTAGTTTTGTGTTAAGTTAGAATGACATGAAAAGGCTATTTCTAGAGAAGTTTTCCCCTGCATCTTGAGCTGCTACCATAAGAAAAGATATATGTGAGATAAGGAAAAATTCTGGAGAGACTCTGCACGAGTATTGAGAGAGGTTCAAAAAATTATGCGCAAGTTGCCCACACGATCAGATCAGTGATCGACTGTTGATTCAGTATTTCTGTGAGGGATTGTTCCCTAGGATAGAAGTATGATTGATGCTGTTAGTGGAGGTGCATTAGTTGACAAAACCCCAGTTGCTGCCAGAGATTTGATTGCAAACATGACAACTAACTCCTAGCAGTTTAGTAAATGTTTTTATACAAGAAGAGGTGTATGTGGAACAACTTCCTGGTTTTGAAAACTTTGAGCTGCCCAATCATGTTTTTAAATTGAAAAGGGCCTTGTATAGCTTAAAACAAGCTCCTAGAGCTTGGTATGAAAGGTTGAGCAAGTTTCTTTTAGAAAAAGACTTTTTTAGAGAAAAAGTTGACACTACTCTCTTCATCAAGCATAAAATGCATGGCATACTTCTTGTTTAATTTATGTTAATGATATAATATTTAGTACTACTAATAACTCTTTATGTAAGAAATTTGTCAATATTATACAAAATGAGTTTGAGATATCTATAATGGGTGAGCTCAACTTCTTCCTTGGTCTTCAAATCAAGCAAATAAGGGATGCGACTTTTATAAGTCAATCCAAGTATTGCAAGGTGTTGCTCAAGAAGTTTGAAATGGAAAATGTCAAGCATATGGCTACACCAATTGGTACTTCTTGTTATTTGGACAAGGATGAAGGAGGTAAATCTATAGAAATCATAAAATATAGAGATATGATTGACTCACTCCTTTATCTTACAGCAAGTAGGCCTAATATTATGTTTAGTGTGTGCATGTGTGCTAGATTTCAAGCAAATTCCAAAGAATCACACCTAAATGTTGTAAAAAGAATTATGAAATATCTAATAGACACTTCACAAATGAGTTTGTGGTATCCTAAGAGTGCCTCATGTAGCCTAATTAGCTATTCCGATTCTTATTTTGTTGGATACAAAATGGATAGGAAGAGCACTAGTGAGACATGCTACTTGCTTAGAAGCTCACTAATTTCTTAGCATAGTAAGAAATAAAATAGTATGGCATTTTCTACAGCTGAAACTGAATATGTTACAGCTGAGAATTGTTGTACTCAAATCCTTTGGATGAAGCAACAACTTTTAAACTATGACATTGAGCTTGATCATATCCCTATAAGATGTAATAACACTAGTGCAATCAACTTATCTAAAAATTCTATTTTGCACTCAAGAACAAAGCACATAGAAATAAGGCTCCACTTCATTAGAGACCATGTTCAAAAAGGTGATTGCATGCTTAAATTTATGGAAATAACAAAACAACTTGCTGATATCTTCTCTAAGCCTTTGGCAAAAGAAGTATTCTTTTACATAAGAAGAGAATTGGGTATAATTGATCAATCATGCATATGAATGAATGCTTGTATTTGTTACTTTATCATTGATTTATTCCTTTTGAATTATTACTGACTTGAGCGTCGAAGATTTCCCAAATTTGTTTTGCAGGTACTCCATCAATTGGGTAAGGGATCTTCTATTAATCTGATGTTTTATTCTGGTTTTATTCGAATAAGACACTTTTTATTCGAATAACACATTCCAGTAGTTCCCATTATCTGCTTGATTGCATGCCTTATTTGAATAAGGCTTCCCTTATTTGCATAATATTTGACAGAAACACTCCCAAATTCTGATATTCTATGTGTTATTCGAATAAAGCTTAGAATAAAACTAAGATTGAATGTTTTGTTATCCGAATAACAAACATGTTATTTGAATAAAGACTGGAAAAAAAAACAAAACCTTTGAGCTAATATGTTGTTATTCGAATAACAGAATTGTTATTCGAATAACGCTTAGTACAGAGCCAATACGCTTCAATTTCCACGTTATTCGAATAACACCCGTGTTATTCGAGTAAAATGCAGTCTATAAAGGGGCTCTGTGCGTTTTCCTCCTCATTTCTCATCTTCCCTCTATTTTTTTCTCTCCTTCTCTGCTCTCTTCTCCTCGTGGCTCCATTACCAAAAAGTTACCCACCACCAAAAATCTATATTTTTGCTCTATCTCTCTCTACCTCCCTCCAAACCACCACTTTCACACACCAGAACCCATACCCAACACCTTCCAAAGATGGCCTCCTCCTCTAAACACCCACGCACCAAAACTACCCTTACCAATAACCCACTGGATCTTCAAAGACTCTCATCCAATGATAATGATTTAAAGCACTTCAGGGAAAACTTCTAGAACAGGGATATTGTGCAACCCAAATACATGGATTTGAAGTTCTTTAAAGATGAAGGCGGATTTGAGTTCCTTGACGTTCTGAACCACCAGGGCTTGCTCAAACTGTGCAGCTACAAGGATACTATCTTCCTCGACCTGGTGATGATGTTTTACTGCAACCTGAGGTTGGATGGTCCTAACATCATCTCTGAAGTCAAGGACCAGTGGATTGTGATCACTCCGGAAGACTGGCTGGAGCACTTCAACTTGAGTGCAACGGGCTCTGCCATTGAGGAAGATAGCAAGCCATATGTGAAGGAATACAAAAATGAGGATGCTATGTCATTAATTGTGAAACCTGGTACGCGGTGGCCTAAGGTTGGTTTGAAGAGTGGGACGTTGAACAGTCAGGATAAGCTGCTTCACTACGTCTATGCCCACATTCTTGCACCTCGTGGAGGCAACTACGCTTATTTGATGGAGGACGACATCTTCATGGTCTGGGTGCTGAGAAAGAACTGGAGGGTCAACTGGCCTAATTTCATTTCCAAGCATATGATGAAGGCAAAAAGTAATGAGAATTTATATTTACTTTATGCTTTGCTCATTTCAGCTTTTCTGAAGAAGTATGCATAGCTCCGGCAAACTGAGCGACTAGTCCAGCTCGCCCACTTCAACATCATTGGAGAGTACACTCTGAAGAAGATGAAGATGGTTCCAGATAATATTAGAAGATGGGTGTACCCGGATGAGCTAGAAGAAGCTGGAATTGGTGAACAAGGTAAACCTGCTCCTGCTGATGATATTGGCGAAGATGCTCCTGCCCCTGCTCTTGTTGCTGAACCTGCTCTTGCTCTAGTCACTTTGGAGCAAATCATGGCCACTATACTTGATAACTGTGCTTACATGGAAAACACCTTTTCTATTCTATTTGATAGAATAGAAGGTATTGAATGTGAAGTGGCAGCATTGCGAGCCCAGCAACCGGATTAAGCACCTTATTCCCTTCCTCTTCCACCGGACGCTTATTTCTAGGATCCTTAGCTTTTTTTTTAGATATTTATTTCTTTGTTTTGATGATATGTACTTAGATGTTTTGATTATGCAACTGTATATGTAATTGGCCAAACCTTTTGAATGAGTGAAATGATAATTCCTTCTCTGATGACTTTGTCAAGATTCACTCCTCTCACCTTTCACAACCATACATAATATTTATATTGACTTTTCTAGACAACAAATTTTAAATGGGTTATTTGAATAACATAAGTGTTATTCGAATAACAAGATCCAGAGGCAAAATTGCCTTTGTGCTATTTGAAGCCTTAGTCGAATAACAAAGTTATTATTCAAATAAGTGCTTATACCAGAAGTGGATATAACGGCTAGTTTGTAGCCATGAATGCTTCTCCAACCACCCCAGTGGCTCTAAACTTAATGGGTTATAAATATAAGTTATTGGGCATTTATGGAGGTTAGAGAATCAATCTAAAAACCTTGGTTGAGCATTAATACGAGTTTTCATAGCCTTTTATTATATACTCTGTTTTTGAGCTTCAAAGTATAAATCCATATACCCATTAAACTTCAAATTGTATTATCCACTCTTGTGAGAGTTTCTTATCATCTATACTTTGTATAATTTGTGAAAGAGAGGGTGAGGTATCCTTCAAATCTGTAAGGGTGAGGTATCCCTTGAGAATAGAGACTCAAGCACAAAAAGGTGAGGTATCTCAAGGTATTGAGTGCTCCAATTTGTAAAGGTTGTCAAGCACCTATTAAAGCTTGAAGATATAGTGAAAAATCTTGAGTGATTACTTGAGGACTAGACGTAGGCCACAAGTAGATTGGTAGCTGAACTAGGATAAAACTTTGTGTTTGTCTTCCTAAACTCAACTTATTTACTTTTGTGCACTGTTTTATTGCCTACTTGAATATTATCTTCTTAGCTGTCTTTATTTATGAGTGAAAGCACTTCATTTTCTCTATTCATTCATCTCTAATAATCAATAGCTTCAACAAAAATTGATAATCAAATGATTTGTGAAAGATTTGTGAAATTAGTTTACAAACTCAATTCACCCCTTCTTGAGTGTTGATGTCACTTGGTAACAAACCTTGTATCACAAAGGAGCAATACAAATTCTATATGTGATTACCATGCAACATTGATGATGAGTTTTGATGATAACAAATATGGAGATGATGAGAAGATCAAGTCCAAGTTCTTCAAGTTTAGCTTTAGGACTTAGGATCTCTCTTGTACAGAGCTCTCATAGGATATCTCAATGTTTAACTCAAAAAGATCTAAGAACACGTTTTCTACAATCTAAATTAAAGTTTTAATGAGGCTTTGATGATAAAAAAGTTTGTGGTTTTTTCTAAACCTACATAATCTGGCTCCTAGAAGCGTTTTTCATAATTTGAACAGAGGTATTCGAATACCATTAAAGGCATTCGAATACAACCCTTTTAAAAATGCCTTCAAAAACATGTTTCAAGCAGTGACATTTGAATACCTTGATATGGTATTCGAATAACGTGGGTCTGATCTATTTTTTATATACCGATATCAGAGGTATTCGAATACCTCATAATGGTATTCGAATAACCCAAGTTTAAACTATTTTTTATATAATGATATCAGTGGTATTCGAATACCACAATAAGGTATTCGAATAACCCACAAGTTTCTGCTTTTAAATTTTGAATTGATACGTAAACGGATTTGCATTTAATATGATAATTAATTTGTTCAACGTTATTTTCTTATCAAAGGCTCTATAAATAGAGACATTACCTCACGGCTGAAACACACGAATCCTTGAAATTATTTTTGGCTGTGCTAAAACGCTATTTACATAATTCTCTCTTTCTCTCTGTGCTCTTTTGGTAAAATTCTGAGATATTCTTAGAGAGCTCTATAGCACTTCAATTTGTATAATTTGCTCCGAGTGAGAGTTTCTCTTCATCTATTTTCTAATTTTCTGTATCGAGGGTGAGGTATCCCTCAAGGTTTGTATAAGGGTGAGGTATCCCTGCAGGCTGAGACTTTAACACAAGGGTAGAGTGTCCCTGTGTGTGAAAAGTGCTCTATTTTGTAACGGTAGCAAGCACCTATTAAAGCTTGTATACTTAGTGAAAAATCTCTGCTTTCGAGGACTGGACGTAGACCACAAGTGGGTTAGTGGTCGAATCAGGATAAATATCGTGCCTGCTCTTCTTCTCTTTATCTCTTTATTTTATGCAATTTATTTTATCGCACATTTATTTTCTGCTGATCTTTTTTTTTTCTCATTCCTTCTGTGCATTTATTTATTAAGTTTTAATATTTATATTTTATTTAAAAGGGTTTGCGAAAAAGTTTTATACTCAATTCACCCCCCTCTTGAGTACTAGAAGTCACTTGGCAACAAGTGGTACCAGAGTTAGGCTCTTGTATAAAGAGCTTAGCAGCTTCAAGAGAATATGGCTTCTTCAAATGGTTTTTCAGAAGGATCCTCCATAAACCGACCACCCTTTTTCAATGGGGATGGTTATGCATATTGGACGGAAAGAATGAAAATCTTCATCGAAGTTATTGATCTAGATGTATGAGATGCTGTCGAAAACGGTGCTTTTATACCCATACATGAGGTTGATGGTGTAAGGACCGAAACACCACGAAATAAATGCTCTGATGAAGACAAAAGAAAAGTTCAATTTAATTTAAAAACCAAAAATATTATTACTACTGCTTTGGGATATGATGAGTTTTTTTAGAATTTTAAATTGCATAACTGCTAAAGAAATGTGGGATACTTTGCAAGTTACCCATGAGGGTACTAGTGAAGTTAAGAGGTTGAGAATTAATTCTCTAACTCGTGAATATGAATTATTCAGAATGAACCAAGGAGAAAGCATTCAGGAAATGCAAAAGAGGTTCACCCACATAGTTAATTATCTTGCATCTTTAGGCAAAAGCTTTACTAATGAAGATTTGATTAACAATGTTTTGATATGTCTTAGCAGGATTTGGCAACCCAAGGTAACAGTCATATCAGAATCAAGGGATTTGTCTACAATGACTTTGGCTACCCTCTTTGGAAAACTTCATGAGCACGAACTCGAACTGAGCAGACTAAGTCAAAGCGAAGAGAACGATAAAAAGAAAAAGGGGATAGCACTCAAAGCCACTTCTTCATTAATCGAAAATGATGATGAAGAATGAAGAAGGCTCAGAGAACATCGAGATAAGTGAAGAAAATCTAAGTTTGCTAGTTAAAAAGTTTGGTAAATTTCTCAGGAAAAAGGGAACGCAAAGAAGACCTCTTTTCCCTCTGAAAAAGACACATTTCAAAGGCGAAGGAGTTTCATCGACTCCAACTTGCTATGAATGTGGCAAACCTGGTCACATGCAAATGGAGTGCCCAGTTTATCAAAAGAAGAAGGAGAAATTTGAAAAGAAGCCCTTCAAGGAAAGAAAAGGAAGAAAAGCCTATATAGCATAGGATGAAAACAACATGGATTCAACTGATAGCTTAGACAGTGAAGAGGCGCAACTATGTCTCATGGCTAAAGGGGAAGAAGAAGAAAGCAAAAATGAGGTAAGTTCTAATACTACTTTATTGCCTTCTTATGATGAGTTACAAGATGCTTTTGAAGAATTACATGAAGAATCTTTAAAATTAACAAAAATTATTGCTTCTTCTAAGAAAACAATTTCTTCTTTAGAAAATCAAATTCTTGTTTTAAATAAAGAAATAGAAGAATTGAAAATTGAAAATGAAACTTTGGGAATCATTGATGCATGCACAAATCATTCTTCACATGTTTCTTCTTCTTCATCTTGTTCTTCATGTCATATGCTTGAAAAAGAAATTAAAGACTTAAAGAACACTCTTTCTAAATTCACCTTTGGAAGGGATAACTTAAATATTTTATTAGGAAGATAAAGAGTGGTTTTTCAAAAAGCCGAGATAGGTTATAATCTGAAAAATCAACAAAAACTCTATAAAAATTTCTTTGTGCATTCTAGTGTTTCAAGTAGTCCTTTTATTAAATGTTTTTACTATGGAAGGAAAGGACACAGTGCTTCAACATGTAACGCAAGGAAAAACATAAATACAAAAGTTGGAACAAAAATGGTTTGGGTTCCCAAGGGTACTATACCCAAAACTGACACACAAGGACCCAAGAAAGTTTGGGTACCAAAAGTTAAAAACTAAACTTGTGTTGTAGGTGTGCTTGAAAGCTAGGAGTTCAAATTGGTATCTTGATAGCGGCTGTTCCAAGCACATGACCGGAGACGATTCAAAATTCACCGTGCTTATTCCCAAGAATCATGGACATGTTACTTATAGTGATAACAACAAGGAAAAAATTCTTGGAATCGACAAAGTCGGTAAGAACCCTAACTCCTCTATTGAAAATGTGTTGCTTGTTGAAGGCTTGAAACATAACTTGCTTAGTATTAGCCAATTATGCGATAAAGGAAATAGGGTAATATTTGATTCAAACTATTGCATAATTAAAGATAAAAATAATAAGCATGTTAAATTCATTGGTCATAGAGTAAACAACACCTATATGATTAGTCTTGATGATATATCTTCAAATGATGTGAAATGCCTTTTAAGTAAGAATGATGATTCATGGTTATGGCATAGGAGAATTGCACACATTCACATGGATCACTTAAAGAAGTTGGTCTCTAAAGAACTAGTAATTGGACTACCCAGACTTAATTTTATAAAAGACAAGTTATGTGATGCATGTCAAAAGGGTAAACAAATAAAGGTCTCTTTTAAAGCAAAAAATATAGTTTCAACTACTAGACTTTTACAACTTTTGCACATGGATCTGTTTAAACCTTCTAGAACTATGAGCTTTGGTGGGAATTACTATGCTTTAGTGATTGTGGATGATTTTTCTAGGTTCACATGGACTTTATTTATTGTAAATAAAAATGATGCATTTCTAGCTTTTAAAAGACTTGTCAAAGTTATTCAAAATGAAAAAGGTTTTCAAATCTCTTCTATAAGAAGTAATCATGGTGGCCAATTTGAAAACAATGTTTTTAAAAATTACTGTGATGAACATGGTATTAATCATAATTTCTCTGCCCCTAGAACTCCGCAACAAAATAGAGTTGTAGAAAGGAAAAACCGTTCTTTAGAAGAAATGGCGAGAACTATGATTAATGAGGCTGCTCTTCCTAAATACTTTTGGGCGGATGCTGTAAGTACAACTTGTTATGTAATGAACAAGGCCCTTATAAGGCCTATTTTAAAGAAAACCCCATATGAGTTGTATAAGGGAAGAAAGCCAAATGTCTCACATTTTCATGTTTTTGGATGCAAATGTTTTGTTTTAAATAATGGAAAAGATAACTTAGGCAAGTTTGATGCTAAGTCTGATGAATGTATATTTCTTGGTTATTCAAATCATAGTAAGGCTTTTCGTATATATAATAAAAGAACTATGACTATTGAAGAATCTATACATGTTACATTTGATGAAACTGACCCAAATGGATCGAGAAAGGATCTTGTTGTTGATGATGTTGTAGAGATCTTGGCGGAAACACATTTGGATAATAAAGACAAAGAAATCAAGGAGCAAGAGGATAAACAAAGACAAGAAGATTCGTAAGCTTTGGAACTTCCCAAAGAATGGCGAACTTCAAAATATCACTCCCTTGATCAGATTATCGGTGATGTATCTAAAGGTGTAAGTACTCGTAACTCTCTTAGAAATACTTGTAATCACTTAGCGTTTGTTTCTCAAATTGAACCTAAGGATTTAATTGAAGCTTTTGATGATGAACATTGGATCTTAACTATGCATGAGGAATTAAATCAGTTTGAAAGAAATCAAGTTTAGGAATTAGTTGCTAGACCTTATAATCACCCTATAATTGGAACTAAATGGGTTTTTAGAACCAAACTTGATGAAAATGGGTTAATAACTAGAAACAAAGCTAGATTGGTTGCTAAAGGATATAATCAAGAAGAAGGAATAGATTATGAGGAAACCTATGTACCTGTAGCTAGATTAGAAGCTATTAGAATGTTACTTGCTTATACTTGCATTATGGATTTCAAATTATATCAAATGGATGTCAAAAGTGTTTTTCTAAATGGTTTTATTCAAGAGGAGGTATACGTTGAACAACCTCCAGGTTTTGAAAATCATAAACTACCCAACCATGTTTTTAAACTTAAAAAGGCTTTATACGGTTTAAAGCAAGCTCCTAGAGCTTGGTATGAAAGGTTGAGTAAGTTCCTTTTAGAAAATGATTTTTCAAGAGGAAAAGTCGATACTACTCTTTTTATTAAAAATAAAAAGCATGACATTCTTCTTGTGCAAGTATATGTGGATGATATTATCTTTGGTGCTACTAATGAATCCCTGTGCAAAGAATTTGCTAAGTCAATGCAGAATGAATTTGAAATGTCGATGATGGGAGAATTAAATTTCTTTCTTGGACTTCAAATCAAACAACCGAACGAAGGGACATTCATAAGTCAAACTAAATACTATAAGGAATTGCTCAAGAGATTCAAAATGGAAAACGCTAAACACATTGTCACTCCGATGGGCACTTCTTGCTACTTGGGCAAATATGAAGGAGGTAAATCAGTAGAAATAATGAAATATAGAGATATGATTGGATCTTTTCTTTATCTTACTGCTAGTAGGCCAGACATTATGTTTAGTGTATGCATGTGTGCTAGATATCAGGCAAACCCTAAGGAATCTCATTTAAGTGCTGTTAAACGAATAATGAAATACCTTGTAGGCACTTCACAAATGGGCTTGTGGTATCCTAAGGGTGCCTCATGTAGCCTTATAGGCTATTCTGACTCTGATTTTGCTGGGTGTAAATTGGATAAAAAAAAGTACTAGTGGGACATGTCACTTGCTTGGTAGTTCTTTAGTTTCTTGGCATAGCAAGAAACAAAATAGTGTGGCTCTATCCACCGCTGAGGCTGAATATGTTGCAGCCGGTAGTTGTTGTGCTCAAATTCTATGGATGAAGCAACAACTTTTAGACTACGATCTTCAGCTTGATCACATCCCGATAAGATGTGATAACACTAGTGCAATAAATATCTCTAAGAATCTCATTCTGCATTCCAGAACAAAGCATATAGAGATAAGACATCACTTTATCAGAGATCACGTACAAAAAGGGGATTGCATTCTTGAATTTATTGAAACATCTAAGCAACTTGCAGATATCTTCGCTAAACCCCTAGCAAAAGAAGCATTCTTTTATATAAGAGGAGAATTAGGCATAATTGATCAATCCAACATATAAATGCTTGTTATTTGCTTAAATTTTTTTTCCTTCTTGAATTATTACTGACTTGAGCGTCGGAGTTATCCCGAAATCTTTTTTGCAGGTACTCCATCAAAAGGTATGTTTTTTTTTTTCTCTCAAAAATGCTTTTTCTAGACATATATATATATGTTTTTCTTGTTTAGTTATTCGAATACCTTCATATGGTATTCGAATACCCTTGCTGCTATACGAGAAAACTTGTGTTTTTTCTGTTAAGGCATTCGAATACCATCAGGGTCATTCAAATACCCTGAGGCTGATCTTTTTCAGTTTTCACTCAGCTTCTCTAGAGTATTCGAATACCATTATGAAGTATTCGAATACTTGCTCCTCTGGGCTTCTCTTCTGTCTCTGGAATATTCGAATACCATCAGTTTCTCTCTGGAGTATTCGAATACTTTGTGAGTATTCGAATACCATTAAAAGCATTCGAATACCATCGTTTGGCAGCCAAGCCTAATCTGGTAATCTATTCGAATACCTGGTATGGTATTCGAATACCCTCTGTCTGAAGGATGCGCCCTTTAAGCTTTTCCAAACGCTGTATTCGAATACATCTGGGTTTTCTTTAAAATAACCCCCTCCCTACCTGCGTATCCGAATACGCCCTTCTAATTTTCTATCTTTTTCAAAACCTCTTCGTTTTCTCTCCTCCTAAAACCTCCCTCTCTCACGATCTCCACCCCTCCTCTCTCTTTTTCCTCTTTTGTTTTCCATCAATGGCCTCCTCTTCCTCTCGCTCTAAGCATCCTTGTACAAAAACGACTCCATGCAACAACCCGCTAGACCTTCGAAGGCTTTCTTCCAATGAGCAACAGCTTGGGCGCTTCATCATACACTTTCGAGAGCGCAACCTGGTGCACCTGAAGTACCTCGACTTGGGGTTCTTCGAAAGAGAAGGTGGTTTTGACTTTCTGAACCGGCTAAATCACCAAGGCGTACTTCGCTTCTGCTCTTTCTCCGCAGTTCTGTATCCCGACCTGGTCAAGATGTTCTATTGCAACCTGAAGATTGAAGGTCAGGAGCTACACTCCAGTGTCTGCGATCAAAACATTGTGATCACACCAAGTGATTGGGTTCAGATGTTTAGCTTGCAGTCAACTGGCCGCTTTGCTGAAGAAGATTCACTCCTCCAGCTCTTCGACAAGAACAGAGCAATTGAAGATATTCTTCGCCCTGGGTTGGCTTTACCTTCGACTCAAAATGGAGTCAAATGGGGCATGATGATGAGCCAGGACAGGCTCCTCCACTATGCTTATGCCCACATCCTCGCTCCTAGAGGTGGGAACTACGCCTACATGAGTGAAGATGACGTGTTCATGCTATGGATTCTAAAGCAAGGCCATCAGATTAACTGGCCCGTCTTCATTATGAAGCATATGATGAGGGCAAGAGGTAAAGAGTGGTGTGAACTTCCTTACGACGTGATCGTTACTGCCTTCTTAGGCAAGTATCCACATATTCTGGAAACCGAGCGAGCGACCCCGCTAACCCATCATCACGTTTTTGGGTCCTTTACCCTTAACAAAATGAAGATGATCAGGACCGATGAAGGCCGGGTGTTCCCAGTGGAAGTTGATGATGATGAGGACGACCCTCAAGGCGTTCCTGATGCTCCTACTGCTGCTGCTGCTGATATCCCTGCTCCTGCTCCTGTCACGAATGAGCAAATTCTGGCTACTCTGTTGGATAACATAACTTATATGGAGAACACCTTCACTATTCTGTTTGACAGAATCACTGGTGTTGAGCGTGAATAGGCTGCCCTTCGAGCTCTGCTGACTGGCAACGACCCTGCTTCTCCTCCTCCACCACCTGATGCCTACTTCTAGAGCTTGCTTAGTCTTAGGATCAGTTGCTTATGTTCTATTTTTTAGCTGTTTATTGTATTAACTGTCTTTTAAATTACAATTGTATATGCACTTGGCCACTTTCATTTAATGCAATGAGTATTTTCATTAATCTATTGTCAATCACAATCGCTTTTTTGTTTATCTTATACATATTTATCACTGTGCTTTATTGAATGAATGCATCCTTTTTTATCATGTCAAAAGGGGGAGAAAAATAATCAATCTCATCTGAGAAAAGACAGGTTAAAATTGGATTAATACTGGCTCTTGGATTCCAAAAGAAAGGGGGAGAATATGCTTGTTTTATTATTTCTGAGAATAAGTCTCTTATCTCTTTGAATTCCATTTTATATGAATTAATGCTTTTCTCAATAATAGTTTGTCATCATCAAAAAAGGGGAGAATGTGATTACCATGCACCATTGATGATGAGTTTTGATGATAACAAATATGGAGATGATGAGAAGATCAAGTCCAAGTTCTTCAAGTTTAGCTTTAGGACTTAGGATTTCTCTTGTACAGAGCTCTCATAGGATATCTCAGTGTTTAACTCAAAAAGATCTAAGAACACGTTTTCTACAATCTAAATTAAAGTTTTAATGAGGCTTTGATAATCAAAAAGTTTGTGATTTTTTCTAAACCTACATAATCAGGCTCCTAGAAGCGTTTTTCATAATTTGAACAGAGGTATTCGAATACCATTAAAGGCATTCGAATACAACCCTTTTAAAAATGCCTTCAGAAACGTGTTTCAAGCAGTGGCATTCGAATACCTTGATATGGTATTCGAATAACATGGGTCTGATCTGTTTTTTATATACTGATATCAGAGGTATTCGAATACCTCATAATGGTATTCGAATAACCCAAGTTTAAACTATTTTTTATATAATGATATCAGTGGTATTCGAATACCACAACAAGGTATTCGAATAACCCACGAGTTTCTGCTTTTAAATTTTGAATTGATACTTAAACGGATTTGCATTTATTATGATAATTAATTCATTCAACGTTATTTTCTGATCAAAGGCTCTATAAATAGAGACCTTACCTCACGGCTGAAACACACAAATCCTTGAAATTATTTTTGGCTGTGCTAAAACGCTGTTTACATAATTCTCTCTTTCTCTCTGTGCTCTTTTGGTAAAATTCTGAGATATTCTTAGAGAGCTCTATAGCACTTCAATTTGTATAATTTGCTCCGAGCAAGAGTTTCTCTTCATCTATTTTCTGATTTTCTGTATCGAGGGTGAGGTATCCCTCAAGGTTTGTATAAGGGTGAGGTATCCCTGTAGGCTGAGACTTTAGCACAAGGGTAGAGTGTCCCTGTGTGTGAAAAGTGCTCTATTTTGTAACGGTAGCAAACATCTATTGAAGCTTGTATACTTAGTGAAAAATCTCAGCTTTCGAGGACTAGACGTAGACCATAAGTGGGTTAGTGGTCGAACCAGGATAAATATCGTGCCTGCTCTTCTTCTCATTATCTCTTTATTTTATACAATTTATTTTATCACACATTTATTTTCTGCTGATCTTTTCTTTGTCTCATTCCTTCTGTGCATTTATTTATTAAGTTTTAATATTTATATTTTATTTAAAAGGGTTTGCAAAAAAGTTTTATACTCAATTCACCCCCTCTTGAGTACTGAAAGCCACTTGGCAACACTATACACAATAAGTGTACAATACCATTCATTCATTCTTATAACTCCAAATGCTTCTAGTATCAATTTTGAGGTTTATTTGATGTACAATCATATCACAAGGAACTATATATATATATATATATATATATATATATATATATATATATATATATATATATATATATATATATATATATATATATATATATATATATATATTTGAGTCATAAATTAGGTTTATATAATCGATTTTCATTAGGTAAAGAACTCTATTCTGCCAAATAAAAAGAGGGAGGAAATGCTCATCCTCGACCTCATTTACCATAGTAGGGAGGGAATCATTCTTCCTCATATTACCATTGTTTGAATTATCACTAGATGTGAGGATCATATCCTTCATCAATCATAGACATAGCAAACAATAATTATATCTCAAGAAAGAATGGCATCTCAATCTATCTCATCATTTGAATATATCTAGGGCACTTGTCCATCATCTTTTTAATTGATCAATAGCACAATCATGGTAAACAATGATTTAGTTATAGATTTCATTCAACTTGATGCGTATGGAACCTTATAAATCTTTGTTTTAAGCTCAGCTATTCGAATAAGTTCACCTATTATTCAAATAGCATCCAATTCCATGGCTTTTTGGAGTTTCTTATTCGAATAACACATTAATTATTTGAATAACACCTAGCCTATTATTTAAATAACACAATGGTTATTCGAATAACACCTTTTTCTTTTTTACTTTTCTGAAGTAGCTTATTCAAATAATACATGGGTTATTCAAATAACAGCTTCAAATTTTCATTCTCGTGCATTTTATCGGTGTTTATTCGAATAAGCCAAGGGTTATTCGAATAACACTAGCTGAATTGCACTAAAAACACCACAAAACATCATTCTTTGTTATCCTTTCATATACCAATTCATTTCAATCAACATATACATCAAACCAAACTCAAAATCATGTAATATAACAATACAAGATTATTACTACTTTATCAAAATCATCACTATTGGTTATACTCAAAACTATGCTCAAATCTCATCACTAATCACACATAAACCTTCAATACCATAAACTCATGCAAAAGCCATGAAACAAAGAGAAAACAACAGAGAAAGGTCACACAAATCCCCCTACTTCTATTCCTATGTGGTTGTTATTCTATCCCTTGGCTTGTTTTTTCTTGGTTCCTTCTCTTGGTCCTTCTTCCTTTTTTTTTTTCTTCCTATTTTTTCTTTCTTCCTTTCAATTTCACGTCTCTATTATTCTCTATCTCTCCTTCTCTGTTTGTTGTTTCTTTCTTTTCCTTCTTATCTTTTCTATTTCTTTTTCTTTCCTTCCTTTTCTTTCTTTTCTTTTTTTGTTCGTATATGTTTTTTTGCCTATGTTACATGAGTGAGTAAAAATGACAAATGAGGGACAAAAGTCAAGGGTGGTGGTAATTGAATTCGAAGGATAAGGATAATTATTTTCATGTTTTAATAGAGATATTATATCTCTTAGGGATATTTTAATCTTCCATTAATGAATCTTTTAACTTCCATAAGTATCATAGAAGATTCTAGGCCTATATTCAATTTCCATATTCATCATTTAATCATTTTCTATACACCAGTAATAGTCACTCAACTTTATTTCTCTTCCTTAAGTTAAGGCAAACTTAAGGAATTAAACTAATAGACTCATAGACATCTGCCATAACCTATATTCACTTCCAAAATATTCTCCATCTTCTAATTACCATCTCTATAAAATTTTATAATTTTCTAAGTTACTTACCTATTTAATTTTGCATTTAAACACTCATTCAGTGTCGTTAAAAATGTCAAATCAACTTATTTGTTCCTCCAAAATTTACTATAACTTATATCAACCATTTGTGATCTAGAAATAAATTTGTCATATTTATTTCTATCTTCTCAGCTATTTATGCTAAAATATGAGTTTATATGAGCTATTATTCACATTCAGTATTATAATATTATGCTTAATTGATACAAAATGTTACCTAAATTAACAGATAACTCATATCAATGTTACTGAGCTTCTATAATCCTGATTAGGACTATTAGTTTAGGGAGGATGTTACAATTCTCTCATCCTTTTTAAAAAAATTTCCTTAATATTTGTCTATCTCGTATAAAAAGTTCTGGTTAGTCTTGCATTATGTAGGACTCCAGCTCTCGGATAACTTCTTCTAAATCAATCTCATCTTGTATCACCTTTCTTGATTATATTTAACTTATCATATCTAGTTGCTATTCAACTTACTGAATATAAAACTATTTAGTAACTTAACTTGCACTAGTTCTCTAAGAATATTCCAATGAATTTTCAATATTGAGTGTACACATAAGAGTATTTTCTAAACAGAATTCAATCATACTTTGCCAAATTGACAAATGTATGGAGTAAACTAATCATAATGAAACTCAAACACAAGTAGACTTAACAAATTCACACCATCATAAGAATTAGAATAGTAAAATGCTTCTAGATTATGCAACATAATTAAGAAGTTGTTTTTAATTATGCAATTACCTTATGCCAAATCAGAAGATCAACTTGCTTCTTCTCCTCTTAGAGCATAAACTTTCCCCTTGGTTTCTGATCTGGGATCAAGTTTCACTCCCCGTCCTTGAGGACAATTCTTAGCATAATGTCCTGGTTTATCGCAAGTGTAACATACAGTTTGATCCAATTTCACTCCTTGTCTCTGGGAGCAATACTTGGCATAATATCCCGATTCACCACAAATATAACATACAATCAGATCCTTTATACATGTTTCAGTATCATGATATCTTCCACATTTTTCACACTTTGATCTCCAAGTTTCTACTTAAATTTGTTTTCCTTTGTTCTGTTGGTACTCAGACCAAGAGATATCATCTTCAAACTCATTGTTCATTACTTTTCTCTCTTGGAAATTTTGTTGTTCTTGCTCTTGTTGAGGCTTAGTGTCTTCGGAATCTATAATTTTACATTTATTCACCAATGTCATAAAATCTCTAATCTCATGAGGTTTTATTACCTTTTTTACTTCATCTCTTAATCCAGCTTCGAACTTTACACATTTCTAATTTTTGTCCAGATTATACTTGAAGTAAGAGGAAAACTTAGATAATTTGTCAAACGTCGCCACATATTGTCCCACTGTTATATTTCATTGTTTGAGTCCCAAAAACTCTAATTCCTTCTCCTCTAGTAAATTCTTTGGAAAATATATATCAAAGAAAGCATTCTTGAATACTTCCCAAGTTATTTGGGTTCCAACAACTTCCATTAATCTTCTGGCACTGTTCCACCAATACTCTGCTTCTCTCTTTAATAAATATGTAGCAAAAGATATCTTCTATTCTTCCGTGCATCCCATTACAACAAAAATTTTCTCCAACTCCCTCAACTATTCCTTCGCCTTTGCTGGATTATATTCTCCTTCGAAAGATAGAGGATTCGTATTTCTAAACTCAGAAAGGTCACGAAAATTTTAGTTCCCAACCAATGCTGCATTACCTGCTGGTTGTGGAGGTGCATTATTCCTTATCTCTTCCAATATACTATTGGTCATGGTTGCTTGCTCTCTCATAGCGGCTGCCATATCCCTCTATGCTCTTATAGCAGCTGCCATCTCCTTAAACATTTCTGTTATATCCATCGTGTTTTCAATAGCAAATGGTTTATCATCATGGGTACACCAAGATGATGCCATAGTTTCCTATATACAGAAAACAATACATATTAAGTTGATTAAGTTCAATATCATGTAACAGTGTGACAGTAACCATTAACATTTATACTCAAGGATGTTATGCAATTCTATCTATATATCTCATCATTAAGATAAGAAAAATGCATAACATATATCAAGAATATCTAAACATTCTAATAACATAGCCAGTCTATACCCTAGGCTCAATAGGGTGAACTGCTCTGATACCATAATGTAACATCCTAATATTAGTACTAATAGCATGATCGGAAACATGCATTAGTAATTAGAATTAGGTATGTTACTTCTATATTAATGATAATATTTGTGAAAGTATGTATAATTTATATACGAAAATATGAGCCTGAAAAGAAAATTATAATATACATGTCTAGATTTGATAATATACAAGTTTGTTCATCATTGAACAAAGGCCTAAAGATACAAATATTTATCAACTATATACAATCCTTGGTACAAAAAGGAAAATTGAGACTATAGTCCTTCGACAACCTTCGTCTTACTTTTTAGCAGATTTTTTACCTGGAAACATTATGGAAATATAATACATAGTGTGACAATTCTAAAATTCTCAGTAATTCAAGCATAAATAGTGTCATCACAAAAATTACAGCTGCTTCAGGGAAAAATTCATTTAAAACTTAAATTATAAGGTAGAAAGGTAGCAAAAAATCAAAACAAGTCATTTCTCTTCTCGAAACAGAAATTCAATTATTATCATTACTAAATAATTTATAAACGATCATCATATCTTAAAACATAAGTTGCATTCATAATAATCATATCATATCTAAGCCACAGTTCAATATTCAATCATGTATAAATCTATTTCTAATGCTTTCTATTCAACGTCAAAGATTATCCTGAGATGCTAGACTCATATCTAACATCTTTTAGGATAGCCTCATATGACGATGAATATATTTAATATCTAATCAGGATACTCTCATACACGAGGTTATATCCAATACTCATACATAAGTTTATATCAGGATACTCTCATACACGAGTTTGTATCTAATACTCATACACGAGTTTATATCAGGATACTCTCATACACGAGTTTATATCAGGATACTCTTATACACAAGTTTATATCTAATACTCATATACGAGTTTATATCTGGATATTCTCATACACAACTTTGTATCCAATACTCATACACGAGTTTATATCAAGATACTCTTATACACGAGTTGATATCCAATACTCATACACGAGTTTATATCAGGATACTCTCATAAGTGAGTTTGTATCCAATGCTCATACACGAGTTTTTATCTCAAAATGTCTTATTACATGAGCACTTATATTTCAACTCAAATACTAACTCATCCTTATAGTATAAGTGAGCAATTCTTTATTCATTATACAATTCTAGCTCAACATTATATCACAAAGGAGCAATACAAATTCTATACATAATAAGTATACAATACCATTCATTCATTCCTAATAACTCCAAATGCTTCTAGTATCAATTCTGAGGTTTATTTGATGTACAATTATATCACACATAACTATATATATATATATATATATATATATATATATAACGATTTGGGTCATAAATTACGTTTACATAATCAGTTTCCACTGGGTAAAGAACTCTATTTTACTAAATTAAAAGAGGGAGGAAATGTCCGTCCTCAACCTCATTTACCATAGTAGGGAGGGAATCATCCTTCCTCACACTACCATTATTTGAATTATCACTAAATGTGAGAATCATATCCTTCATCAATCATAGACATAGCAAACAATAATTATATCTCAAGAAAGAATGGCATCTCAATCTATCTTATCATTTGAATATATCTAGGGCACTTGTCCATCATCTTTCTAATTGATCAATTGCACAATCATGGTAAACAATGATTTAGTTAAATATTTCATTCAATTTGAGGCATATGGAGCCTTATAAATCTTTGTTTAAGCTCTGCTATTCAAATAAGTTCATATGCTATTCGAATACCATCCAATTCCATGGCTTTTTGGAGTCTGTTATATGAATAACACATTGGTTATTCGAATAACACAATGGTTATTTAAATAACACTATTTTTTAACTTTTCTGAAGCAGCTTATTCGAATAATACATGAGTTATTCAAATAACAACTTCAAATTTTCATTCTTGTGCATTCTGCCAGTGTTTATTCAAATAACCTACGGGCTTATTCGAATAACACCAGCTGAATTACACTAAAAACACCATAAAACACCATTCTTTATTATCCTTTCATATACCAATTCATTTCAATGAACATATACATCAAACCAAACTCAAAATCATGTAATATAACAATACAAGATCATTACTACTTAGTCAAAATCATCACTATTGATTATGCTCAAAATTATGCTCAAATCTCATCTCTAATCACACATAAATCTTCAATACCATAAACTCAAAAGTCATGAAACAAAGAGAAAACAACATAGAAAAGTCACACAAATCCCCCTACCTCTATTTCTATGTGGTTGTTATTCTATCCCTTGGCTTGTTCTTGCTTGGTTCCTTCTCTAGGTCCTTCTTCCTTCTTTTCTTCATATTTTTTCTTTCTTCCTTTCGATTTCACGTCTTTGCTATTCTCTATCTCTCTCTCTTTCTCTGTTTCTCTTTCTTTCCTTCCTTTTCTTTCTTTTCTTTATTGTTCTTATCTAGTTTTTGCCTATGTTACGTGAGTGAGTAAAAGTGAGAAATGAGGGACAAAAGTCAAGGGCAGTGGTAACTGAATTGGAGGGATAAGGATAATTATTTTCATGTTTTAATAGAGATATTATATCTCTTAGGGATATTTTAATTTCCCATTAATGAATCTTCTAACTTTCATAAGTATCATAGAAGATTCTAGGACTATATTCAATTCTCATATTCATCATTTAATCATTTTCTATACACCAGTAATAGTCACTCAACTCTATTTCTTTTCCTTAAGTTAAGGCAAACTTAAAGAATTAGACTAATAGATTCACAGGCATCTGTTTTAACTTGTATTCACTTCCAAAATATTCTCCATCTTCTAATTACCATCTCCATAAAATTTTATAATTTTCTAAGCTACTTACCTATTTAATTTGGCATTTAAACACTCATTTAGTGTCATTAAAAATGTCTAATCAACTTATTTGATTCTCCAAAATTTACTATAGCTCATATCAATCATTTATGATCTAGAAATAAATTTGTCATACTTATTTCTATCTTCTCAACTATTTATGCCAAAATAAGAGTTTATATAGGCTATTATTCACATTTAGTGTTATAATATTATGCTCAAACTAATATAGAAGGTTACTTGAATTAACAGATAACTCATATTAGTGTTACTAAGCTTCTATAACCCTGATTAAGACTATTAGGTTAGAGAAGATTTTACACCGACAATAACCGCTCTGTGATCCAAGAAACCCTCTCTCAACCTTCTATCACGGACATAGTCATTTTTCAAGTGGAAGGAGAGGAACGTGTAACACCCTCCGAAGGACATTACATTTCTTACCAATAAATTAAAACTTAACCCCAAGTTATAAAAGATTATTTATTATAAAATTTACGAGTTATAAAATTCATTTTCGCTGATCACACAAACTTAACAGAACATTAAAACACAAGACATAAAAACTGAATAATATACATCTCATGTACATAACATAGATTAGTAACAACTTAAATACATAAAGCTTACATACTCCAAATAACATATATATCTACCATATAAAAACTGAACCTAACCCAAGTCCAAACACTTGAAGAGTAGGGTCCTGCACCCGATCTTCCTCCAGATGCTCTTCGGGATCCCTAACGGACAAATTCCCCAGTCAGGGCATGTCAATACGGATAGGAGTCCGAGCGGTCGACACCTCGGAATCTTCCCAAGGAGTGTTATGACGATTACCCCATAACTCACTAATAGGCATACAAAACTCCAAGTAAACAACAACATCAACAGAAAATGTAACAACCCCATGCTAGGTCCTACTCCAAAGCAAGGTAATATCTCCAACATATTGGATGCGCCCTATGTCCCAATGGACGTGTCGCGCTTCGATGTCCCCATGAAATTATAGTCTAACAAAACCCTGAAGATCTTGTTGTTCCACCATCATAGTCTTCTCAAAACATAAATATAGAATAGAACAAACAGAACAATACAATAAAGAGGTGAGATCCCTTACATCAATACTAGCATGGTAGCAAAGAAACGATCATAACAATAGTGCCATTCAACACAGAAATAATACAGAAACAATAGGTACAATCATGTTATCAACTAATAGATATTTCAGCAATGTATATCACAATAACATGAATACTAACCATACTATAATAATATGTATACTGACTATGACACAACAATATGTACATTGACTATGCACATGCACAATATGTATACTGACCATTCTTATGCACAATGCACTCATTTCCTATTCTATGGAGCTAAAATCAACGTCGGAGAGAATGATCCAGAAGATATGTTTGTACGTCATTCGCCTCAATTCAAGTGCTATAATTTTTCTCAGTGTATACATTATGACATGTACAAGACATTCTACGCCAGATCGGGAATAGGAATAGTATCTCGTCAAGATCGTCGGCGTGTTTGCATCGGAAACCATGGCACAGTAGCACTATTCAACTAGCCACCTGTGGAATTATCGCACCCTGATGCCTCCAAGATCCATTATAGACCTTCAGCATGTAATTCACACCTGCACTAAGGTGTAATTCAATCTCCTAGGCAACAAAAGCCTCTACAGACACCGTCTGAAAAATAATGCATAATCAATGACTCAATGCATATCACAAGCCACTACTGGCTATAACTATATGTTAATATTTCTGGGTCCAGTATATCGGCCCGACAACAAACTTACTGTTCTACTCAATCGCGTAGTCCTTTCATCGCGTTTTCATAATCGCGTAACATTTTTACACTCTTTTTCAATCGCGTAAGAATTTTCAAACATTTTCTCAATTGCGTAGTTCAAAAATCAATATTTTTGAATTGTGTAACTCAAAATCAATATTTTTGAATCACGTAGAACATTTATTGACAATTTAAACTTAATTTTAAAACTTTCTATGTTTAATATAAAATTAAACCTTGATTCCAATGTTTTCTTATCAAATCTCTTTTAAGTAATGTTTTCAAACGTTGTTAATAAAAACTACATTCATTTTGATTTAATCAAATCTCTCCAAAATATTTTCTATTTCCTTGGCTAAAAATTCTCTTAAAGATAATATCTTGAATTTCAAATCATCTTTCCAGCTTATTTCCATTCTTATGGCCAAAGATCAATTCTTTTCAATAATAAAAACTTTGTTCATATTCTTTTTCCAACTTTTCTCACTAAAATTCTTCTAAGTAATATTTTCTAATATGTACCCCAAAATTTGCATTATTATAATTTTAAATAAAATCCTTTTCCAATTAACTTATAAAAATCATCTTAAATGAAATACTTTAAGTCTCCAAATTACTTCTCCACCCTATTATCAAATACCATGGCCAAAAATCACATTTTTAAATAATAATAAAATTTGTTCATTTCTATTTTTATTTTGTAAACTCTTAATTAAATTTCTTATCACTAAATCCTCTAGGTTAGCATTTAATAAACCATTTTTCATTGGATTCCCCTTTGGGGGACATGAAAGTTGTGAGCCTCTAAGGTCATTGGGACCAAAATTCTTTTCCTTTTTAGCACAATTTATAGCATACAATATACTCTAGTCATCACAATTCTACTATATCAAGTCCATGCATAATATCAAAGCAATAAAATCACATATAATCAATAAGCAACCATGGTAATTTCATGTATACAATCAACATCATATAATTATACATAATCAAACAAGCATAACCAATAATCACACAATCGAGTGAATAAATTCTCACATGGATTTCTCACTCACAAACACAAATATTTCGTTCCTCACCACCATAATTAGTTGATGAGGTTAATCTCCCTCTTACCTTAGATGATGCACCGTAAGCTTCTTGGATACCTTTGTGAATCAAACTTTCACCACCAAGTAGTCTCTTGAGATCAAAACAAACATATAAAAATTAGCATCTAAGGCTAGAGTAAGATGACTATAGATCAAAGTATGATCTTAGAACTTTAAAAATGGAACAAGAAAAGAAGATCAAAGAACTTCACCTTAAAGCTCTTGAACTTAAGCTTGAAAAACTATCTTGAAAATGGTTGAACTAACTCTTGATCACAACACTAAAGTGTCTTAGAATTGTGTGTAGATTCAAGACATAAGGTTATCTTGAATTTTAGAAGATTGGGTGATGTATATGAGTGCTTGGCCGTGAGAGTTTTAGAGAGAAAATGAGAGAATTTTATGAGTTTGCCTCTAGGAAAGATGACAAGTGAATACAAGGAAGTAGCAAACTTCAAGATGGTCTTCCAAGGCCTCTAAACTCCTCCTTGGCCGTGAGCTTGGGAGAGAAGATGAGAGAGAATTTTTGGTTCTTAACTTTCATGAAAAGATGATAAGCTTAGAAAATGAGATAGCAAAACTTGTTTTGGCCTCCTTGGAGCTTCAAGGCCGTGTGGCTTCTAGACATGCAAGGTGGCCAAGTGAGTCACCTTCCATGAGTCACAGTGGTGTCATCAAGTTGTCATGCAATGACTCACTAGGTGAGTCACCTATCTAGTCACAAGGTGAGTCACAAAAAGAAGGTTCTAGACTCATGACTCACCGGTTGGTTATTAACCAATGGATAAAAGATACTGCTATTTATTATCCAATGGATAATAACATTACCCAATGGATAATAGCTTTATCCAATGGATAGTAGAATGTAACAAAAACTCAAATAAAGAAAATTTTTCAAAACTGTTTTCGGTTTCGGGTTTAGTAAGCTCCCCTGGCCCCGTATTAACGTCCAAAATTTTTCGACCTGAAAATTTTTTATTTTTCTAGACCCTCTCAAACACACATACAATCTAAAAATAATAATAATATAATCAAAATAATTCACCAAAATAACAAAAACTAAAAAAACATATATAATAGAGAAAGAAAGAAAAATCAGGGTGTTACAATACTCCCCCTCTAAAAAGAATTTCATCCACGAAATTATCTTATCTTAGAACAATTGCAGATATTGCTCTTTCATTTTATCTTCTAGTTCCTATGTTGTATCTCCTATCACATCGTTCCAGATTACCTTTACCAAGGCAATTCCTTTTCCTCTGAGTTGTTCTGCTCGCCTATCTTTAATCTTAACAAGAAATGTCTCATAGGTCAAGTTCTCTTTTAATAGTACTGTATTTGGTGCTATGACATGATTTGGATCAGGAATATACTTTCACAATTGCAATACATGAAAGACATTATAAAGATTAGAAAGAAAAATGGTAAAACTATTTGGTATGCTACCAGACCTATCCAACAAAGAATTTGATATGGTCTGATAAATTTAGGAGTGAGCTTTCTAGATTCAAATCCAAAAATCTCAATCTCTGGGAACACTAAAGTTTTATTTGAACAAAATAACAGGATATGATTAAAAGATAACTAATCCATTCCTGAGATATTGTCTATTTGTGAAAGAAGTAGACAAATCAAATTAACATAAAGGTTCCGATCTCTAACAGTAATAGGGCAGTTTAAGCAAACTTGAGTAGTAATTACAAGTTTAGCAGTGAGAGTAGTATTAATCAAGTCAAAAGGAAATGAAAACACAAACAAACCCAAATAGTACACATAGTCATAGGCAATAAAAGAACTGGTTACCTCCTGAGTTATATAGTGCAATCAAAGGCTTACTTCCTATGGTACATCTTCCTTAGTTAGATCTTCAGATTGGGAGGCTTCCACTCCACTCAACGTATAGACTCCTCCTCCTGCTTGAGGTCTCAAAGCACGTATAGTACTCACGAAAGGCTCCATCTTCCGTTGTATACAATCTCTTAAAAAGTGTCTGGGCTTCCTGCATCTGAAACAGATTCTTTCCTTACTCGTACATTCCTTTGTCCAATGGCCGTTTCCACACTTCTTACATTGTGGTAAAGATGTCACAGTCTGACCAAATCTGCTGCCACTAGTACTTCCTCCATTTGTTCTTTGTTGCTGTTGATTCCCCAATGGTCATAAATACAATTTCCGCTGGGATCAATTAACCTTACATTTCCTCCCCCTTTGGAACCCAGATGGTCCAAAGTTACAGAGTCTCGTATCCCTAGACAGATTCAACTCTAACAGATTATGAGCCTCGACTGTTGCTTCCTGTTGTTGAGCAGCCCTTTGATTCTGGTGTACTCTTACATCAGCCATCCTTTGCATTGCTATCGCAGCTGTAAACATACTATCGTTGTCACATCCCGTTTCTGTATGTGCACCTCGACCACGAGCCATTGCATTTCTTCAACGTCAAACTAACCACAATATAACAAAAACCAAATATAACCATTTCAAACAAGGTTGTCACCTTTCGAAAACTAAACACAGAGAAACACACAGCACAAATAAGACAAACCTAACCACAAACCCAAAAGACTCGAACTTGAGCTCTGAAACCAACTAATGTAACATCCTCCAAAGGGCATTACATTTCTTACCAATAAATTAAAACTTAACCCCAAGTTATAAAAGATTATTTATTATAAAATTTACGAGTTATAAAATTCCTTTTCGCTGATCACACAAACTTAATAGAACATTAAAACACAAGACATAAAAACTGAATAATATACATCTCATGTACATAATATAGATTAGTAACAACTTAAATACATAAAGCTTACGTACTCCAAATAACATATATATTTACCATATAAAAACTAAACCTAGCCCAAGTCCAAACACTTGAAGAATAGGGTCCTGCACCCGATCTTCCTCCAGATCCTCTTCAGGATCCCTAACGGACAAATTCCCTAGTCGGGACATGTCACTACGGACAAGAGTCCGAGCGGTCGACACCTCGGAATCTTCCCTAGGAGTGTTATGACGATTACCCTATAACTTACTTATAGGCATATAAAACTTCAAGTAAACAGCAGCATCAACAGAAAACATAGCAACCCCATGCTGGGTCCTATCCAAAGCAAGATAACATCTCTAACATACCAGATGCGCCCCGTGTCCCAATGGACGTGCCACACTTCGATGTCCCCATGAAACTGTAGTCTAACAAAACCCTGAAGATCTCGCTGTTCTGCCATCACAGTCTTCTCAAAACATAAATATAGAATAGAACAAATAGAACTATACAATAAAGAGGTGAGATCCCCTACATCAATACCAGCATGACAACAAAGAAACGATCATAACAACAGTGCCATTCAACACAGAAATAATAGGTACAATCATGTTATCAACTAATAGATATTTCAGCAATGTATATCACAATAATATGAATACTAACCATACCACAATAATATGTATACTGACTATGCCACAACAATATGTACACTGACTATGCACATGCACAATATGTATACTGACCATTCTTATGCACAATGCACTCATTTCCTACTCCATTGAGCTAAAACCAACGTTAGAGAGAATGATCCAGAAGATATGTCTGTACGTTATTCGCCTAAATTCAAGTGCTATAATTTTTCTCATTGTATATATTATGACTTGTACAAGACATTCTACACCAGATCGGGAATAGGAATAGTATCTCTTCGAGATCTTCGGTGTGTTTACATCAGAAACCACGACACAGTAGCGCTATTCAATTGGCCACCTGTGGAATTACCGCACCTCGACGCCCCTAAAATCTATTATAGACCTTCACCACGTAATTTGCACCCGCACTAAGGTATAATTCAATCTCCTAGGTAACAAAAGCCTCTACAGACATCGTCTGGAAAATAACACATGATCAATAACTCAATGCATATCACAAGCCACTACTGGCTATACCCATACATTAGTATTTCTGGGTCCAGTATATCATCGCGTTTTCATAATCGCGTAACATTTTTACACTATTTTTCAATCGCGTAAGAATTTTCAAACGTTTTCTCAATCGTGTAGATCAAAAATCAATATTTTTGAATCACGTAACTCAAAATCAATATTTTTGAATCGCGTAGAACATTTATTGACAATTTAAACTTAATTTGGAAACTTTCCATGTTTAATATAAAATTAAACCTTAATTCCAATGTTTTCTTATCAAATCTCTTTTAATTAATGTTTTCAAAATTTGTTCATAAAAACTACATTCATTTTGATTTAATCAAACCTCTCCAAAATATTTTCTATTTCCTTGGCTAAAAATTCTCTTAAAGACAATACCTTGAATTTCAAACCATCTTTCCAACCCATTTCCATTCTTATGGCCAAAAATCAATTCTTTTCAATGATAAAAACTTTGTTCATATTCTTTGTTCAACTTTTCTCACTAAAATTCTTCTAAGTAATATTTTCTAATATGTACCCCATAATTTGCATTATTATAATTTTAAATAAAATCCTTTTCCATTTAACTTATTAAAAATCATCTTAAATGAAATACTTTATGTTTCCAAATTACTTCTCCACCCTATTATCAAATACCATGACCGAAAATCACCTTTTTAAATAATAATAAAATTTGTTCATTTCTATTTTTATTTTGTAAACTCTTAATTAAATTTCTTATCGCTAAATCCTCTAGGTTAGCATTTAATAAACCATTTTTGCATTGGATTCCCCTTTGGGGGTCATGAAAGCCGTGAGCCTCTAGGGTCATTGGGACCAAAATTCTTTTCCTTTCTAGCACAATTTATAGCATACAACATACTCTAGTCATCATAATTCTACTATATCAAGTTCATGCATAATATCAAATCAATAAAATCACATATAATAAATAAGCAACCATGGTAATTTCATGCATACAATCAACATCATATAATTATACACAATCAAACAAGCATAACCAATATTCACACAATTGAGTGAATAAATCCTCACATGGATTTCTTACTCACAAACACAAATATTTCATTCCTCACCACCATAATTGGTTGATGATGTTAATATCCTTCTTACCTTAGATGATGCTTCCTAAGCTTCTTGGATACCTTTGTGAATCAACCTTTCACCACCAAGTAGTCTCTTGAGATCAAAACGAACACATAAAAATTAGCATCTAAGGCTTGAGTAAGATGACCATAGATTAAAGTATGGTCTTAGAACTTTAGAAATGGAACAAGAAAAGAAGATCAAAGAACTTTACCTTAAAGCTCTTGAACTTAAGCTTGAAAAACTATCTTGAAAATGGTTGAACTAGCTCTTGACCACAACACCAAAGTGTCTTAGAATTGTATATAGATTCAAGATATAAGGTTATCTTGAATTTTAGAAGATTGGGTGATGTATATGAGTGGTTGGCCGTGAGAGTCTTGGAGAGAAAATGAGAGAATTTTGTGAGTTTGCCTTTAGGAAAGATGACAAGTGAATACAAGGGAGTAGCAAACTTCAAGATGATCTTCCAAGCCCTCCAAACTCCTCCTTGGCCGTGAGCTTGGGAGAGAAGATGAGAGAGAATTTTTGGTTCTTAACTTTCAAGAAAAGATGATAAGCTTAGAAAATGAGATAGCAAAACTTGTTTTGGCCTCCTTGGAGCTTCAAGGCCGTGTGGCTTCTAGACATGCAAGGTGGCCAAGTGAGTCACCTTTCATGAGTCATAGTGGTGTCATCAAGTTGTCATGCAATGACTCACTAGGTGAGTCACCTATCTAGTCACAAGGTGAGTCACAAAAAGAAGGTTCTAGACTCATGACTCACTGGTTGGTTATTAACCAATAGATAAAATATATTGCTATTTATTATTCAATGGATAAGAACATTACCCAATAGATAATAGCTTTATCCAATGGATAATAGAATGTAACAAAAACTCAGATAAAGAAAATTTTTGAAAATTGCTTCAGGTTTCGGGTTTAGTAAGCTCCCCAGGCCCCGCATTAACAATCCAAATTTTTTCAGCCTTGAAAATTTTTTATTTTTCAAGACCCGCCTCAAACACACATATAGTCCAAAAATAATAATAAAATAATCAAAATAATTCAAATAATTCACAAAAATCATAAAAATTAGAAAAATATATATAACAGAGAAAGAAAGAAAAATTAGAATGTTACAGAGCGTACTTAGCTCACCCCAATAATGGAGTACTTGTTGTCCAGAACCAGACTTGACGATCTAAAGGAAGCCTCCAAGTTGGTCAGAACCGTGGTCTAGTACACTATCTACAATGGATAGTTGTACAGCCATAGGTTCTCTTTACCTCTCCTCAAGTGCCTTACACTAGATGAAGCAGAATATGTTTTAGCCAAGGTCTATGAGGGGAGTGGTGGACACCATTTGGGAGGCAAAGTCTTAGCTTTAAAAGCATTTAGGGCTGGATACTATTGGCCAACCATGGAAGTTGATTCCCTTGCATATGTCTGAGTTTGTGATAAATGCCAGCAGTACTCAAATAATTATCAAGCTCCTCTGAAAGAACGATCTACAACATCTAACCCTGACCATTCTACAGATGGGGTATGAAAATTCTGGGTCCGTTTCCTCAAGCACTTGGAAAATTGAAGTACTTAGTGGCAGCCGTGGATTATTTTCTTAAATGGATC
Organism: Ormosia semicastrata; assembly: GCA_029884595.1. Classification (NCBI taxonomy): domain Eukaryota; kingdom Viridiplantae; phylum Streptophyta; class Magnoliopsida; order Fabales; family Fabaceae; genus Ormosia; species Ormosia semicastrata. The sequence goes on from JAQQTO010000062.1 coordinate 60,502,485, forward strand.
GAAGCAGAGTCTCTAGTTACAATCACCTCCGCTCGGATCTAGAAATTCACTTGGCACCACATCATCACTAGATTTTGGGTCCCAGAGTCCATTTTAATGGACAACGGAACCTAATTCAAGGATAAAGGTTTTGAAGAATTGCTTGTCGAATTCAAAATCAAGCACCATTGTAGTTCCGTTGAGAATCCCAAAATCAATGGATAAGTTGAAGCTGCCAACTGGGTGATTATCTGAGGAATTAAAAGAAGGTTGGACGAAGCTAAGGGAAATTAAGCCAAGTAAGTTGACCATGTCCTTTGAGCCTACCAGACTACGCTTCACTCTACAACAGGGGAAACCCCTTTTAAACTCACTTATGTGTGTGAGGCTATGATCCCAGTGGAGATAGGGGAACCCAGCTGGCGTCACTAGCAATTCTCGCCTAATAACAATTCCAGACTGATTAGAGAGGACTTGGATCTTCTAGAAGAAGAAAGGTGTGTTGCTCACATATGCGATGTCGCCCTCAAACAAAAGATGACGACTTGATATAACTTGAAAGTTGTCTCAAGAAAGTTTGAGCTGGGTGATCTGGTACATCGGAGATCGGACATTGGTGGTAGGAATGCCTCCCAAGGGAAGTTAGCCCCAAATTGGGAAGACTCCTACCAGATTGTGATTAGTATAGGCAAGGGAGCCTGCACCTTGGAGACTTTAACTGGAAATCAGTTAAAAACTATTGAAATGCGGACAAACTGAGAAAGTACTATAGCTAAGTACCTTTTAAGGCTTAGCCTCTTAGTTTTCTTTTATGTTTGATCTGCCCCAATTTGGTGAGCATATATTGTACGAACTCCAGTCCTTTGTCCAATCAATAAAATGTCAAAATTATTTCTGTACATATGCTTAATACTTTCCTTTGAAGACCCTCAAGTTGGACGATGCCTTGAGAATGTCTTGGGAGCCCGTTCCTTTTAGGATCCTAAGAGGAATGACCCACGAAACAGACTTTTGGTGATTTTGTTGTGAGTTCTAGTTTCTTGCCCAAATCCTCAACATATGGTCGTAACCATTTTGGGGTATGAGCAATTAATTGGTAACATAGGTTACGCCATCCATGGTCCGCCCTTGATGTCTACCATGCACGTTTATGTTAAATTGGTTCTTAACTTGAAAACTCCTAAGTGTTAAGACAGTTTTTTAAACTAAACCGTTAACACTAAAGACCCTAGTAATGGTTCACCTTTATTTTTGCCTAAGTCCTCAAAGGTTTCACGTAATTACAATTCTCCTAAGTCCCTAAATGACTACCAAATGCACGTTAATGATGGGCGTTGGACCTAGTACGAACCATGGAAAAATAAACAGTTATAGATGCTACGAATGCATTTAAATATAGCCCAGTAATTAGGAAATTTGTCTTTAGAAATAAAATGCCCCATATAGGGGGCAGAGAAAAGCAACAAGAGGGAAGAGAAAAAAAGTAAACTAAGCCTTAGCATCACCGTCCTCCGAGCTTGGGTGGACCACTCCCGCTGCACTACCATCCTCAACAAAAGTTACATTGCAATTGGCAGTAGGAAGGACTCTAGTAGATGCTTGATTGGCCTGTTAAACTTCCTGTGGTGATACCAGGTGGCCGTTGAAAATCACCTTATGGGAATCTAATCCTTCTAAGGCCAAGGCAACCCCAGGATTAAAGTATTGGACTTGGGTGACTGTGTTTTGGAATTACTCATCGCTTATATCCATACAAATCTTCATCTACTGCCTGGTATCCTCTTGTAGTCGTGCCACTCTGGTCCAGAGAACATGATTCTCAGTATGGAGGTTGGCGTTGGCCTTCCAAGCCTCTTTAGAATTGGCTTTTTCCTCCCTGAGTCTGACCTCAGAGTCTATCAGTTTCTTTTTCAGCTCATTATTCTTCGCCTTGGCATCCTGTATGGCCTTTTGGATTTCCTCTTTAGCTTTAAGGGCCAAGTTGAGTTTCTAGGTCCCCTCCTCCTTGATCTTCTTTATCTTCTCAGTCATTTCCTCTTCAAATTGATCCAAGCACCTTTCAAGGAAACAAGCTTCAGCAGCAGGGCAGAGTCCACTAATCTGGAACCTTGTTAAGATCTCTAATGTACTTTTATTAGAGTTGCGGGCAAGGGCATCGTCATCCAAAAGCTAGAAGTCCACAAATGATCTGGGTAGCACAGGGGCTGAGCAGGAGACTCTACCTACTACCTTCAGTTTTCCTCTTCCTCATTTGTAGGGGCTGAGCAGGAGACTCCTCCCATTTGGCCGCAGCCACCTCGTTCATTAGGCCTTGGATAGCGGGAACTAGAGTAACGTGTGCTAGAGTGTAAGATGGCCCGATACCCTCTACCATTGCCTGCATGGCTTAGAGGGCATAAAAAGTTAATCCAGATGCCATGCTTTATACAAAACAAACGCAACACAAGTCAGAGACAGTAGGAAAACAATTCAAAAGGAAATACTACAAGCAAAAAGTAAATATAGACTACAACCTACACTCTACCTAGAAGAACTCCAAGGGTTTTATCTTTAGTGGCATCCAGAATTTCTTTACAAGAAATGAGTCGAACTTCCTCTGCCTACTTATTGATGAATCTCACACACTTTGTGTCCTCTCAACTAAGCTCGGACCACCCCACCTCAATCATCTCGATTGGAGTGTCCCATTCTTGGGTGGTCCAATATAAATCAAACACCAGAGTCCATCGGCCTCCACAAAGAATGGACTGACTCTTAGTGCCGTTATTAGCTTAAAGAACTTCATCTTATAGTTTTTAAGGCTATCTTGGAAGACTTCGAAGACCTTCCATCTACTTCTTGACTGGAGTGTGAGCTAATTTTTCTGCGCCGCCCCCTTTCCTTGTGGGGACCATTGAGTGAAGAAATAAAAGAAAGCCTTCTCCGAGTGCTACAGTTCGACCACCTAACAAAACCTCTCGAAAGCGAGGACGAAACTCCTGTTGTTGGGATAAAGCTAGGATGGGGCCATATTTAGGGTACAGAAGACTGCAATTTGGAAGTTGGTAAAAGGTAACTGGAGCCCTAATCGGATAAAGAGATCTTCATACAAGAACATGAAGTGTTCACCTCCGTTCGAGCTGAACGTACCCTCTCCTATTATAGAGTCAAGGTCCGATACTAATTGTCCCGATCACCGTCCTCTGTCAACTCTGGGTCGCTCGCCAGTTTTCCAACGTCCTCCTCAGTCCGGAACACGGACATGCTGCCCCAAACATCATCATCAACCTAGGGGTACACGCTCCTTCTGGGGGCAAATATCAAGGCCCTCTCCGCAGTCGGTCTCCTTGACCTTGCTACTCGACTTCTCGTCATGGAATCCCTAGAAGCACCTATAGAGGCTTGTAAGATGCTGATAGAATAAATATCTTAACACCTATATATTTAGACATAGTGGATGGCAGACTATGAGGGGAAAGCTTATGCAAAGCTTACTTATGCCTCCGCCCTCCATCTCTAGTCATCTACACCCTGTACAAACAACAGCCTCTGTGCCCTCGAAGATTTACAAACTTGAGTTGGGCACCTCCGTTGCCCACGGCGTGGAGGAGGGGGTGCTTTAGAAAGCAACACCACTGAAGTGGACCTAGAACCGCTGGTATCTCTACTCACTTCACCAAAAAGCAAGTAAGGATACCCCAAAACAGAAAAAGACCCAAAACAGAAAGACACAATTTTCTCCCTAGGGTTGGCATCAAGAAAAATGAAAACAAGGGGTAAGAGGACACATACCTGTGAATAATTGAAGAGAGTTAGTGAAAAAAGAGGTTGAAAACCATCGTAGCTGCTTAAAATCTCCTGACCACATTACTTCTCTGCTTTGCACAGTCATCGAAAATCACCTCAGGTCACCAGAGATTTGAGAGAAACAGTAAAAATATAGAAAAGGCGCCCTCGGCTCCATCTATAGAGGTAGCACTCAGGGGGAAATTCTGTCCTAATGCTCTGAATTTCAAAAATCCTCATTATGGCACTTAGAACTACATGCAACCCTAACGAGGGCCCCCAGTTAGAATGCGCCACGTGGATAATCATAACTGTCACACTAGACGAAGCGATAGTTGTTCAAAAAGCCAAACATCATGCAAGCCTTGCTGCCATGAACACGAATTTTTTGTACGGACCTCGGTTGCATACCGAAATGTCCACCTACGATCACATGACGCGTGGACCGTGGCTGGACTACGGTACGTGCACGAGTGTCAAGTGACTTAGTCACGACGACGTCTCCAAACTAGAGCTCTTGGTCCCTTGAGGGCATGACAGACTCTGGCTTTGAGCGAAGCATAAATTCTATAACCCATAGACATTGAGACTTACCTTGCTACTTATCATATTAGCCAAGCACCAAGCCGGGGGCAACATAACATGATAAGGTTAAGTATATTTTTACATAATGAGCGTTGGACTCAACCCATTGAAAGAAGCAGGTAATAAAAGAAGAGAGCACACAAAAAAGGAAACTTTATTCTCATTCCATACATCGTTAACTTTACAAAAAGAGCCTATAAACTATTCTAATACAAGAATGCCCACTAGAGAAAGCCGAAAAGGAAGCCAAATAAGACAGTGATGATGATCATCATCACTGACCACGACCACCTCCACGGTTCTTCCAGAAACCAATACCCGTCTCTTCTTTGTTGAGAAACATGAGCAGGCTTCACGATCAAGCGGCTTCCAACTGCACTATGGGGTGAAACTAAGGCACTTAACTAGTATTAATTGTAGTTAGGAAACAGATGACGGAGAGCAGCGAAGCCCCTCCTTGCCTCACAAGAACTAAGGCAGAAGCCATAAGCCTAACAATGAGCAAGATTTTGTCCTATTGTTGCGTATGCCTAGAAGGAAAGGCTTCTGCAGCTCGGAGATGGGGCGACCAAGCCACATAGAGTAGTTACTTGGCCCTCATTGCGCCATTATGCTTGGAGAGAAAGGCCTCAGCCAGAAAAACATGCAGAGATAAAGAGAACACCTTGAGGAATTTGGGGAAGAAATGAAAGAAAATTTTAGAAAGAGACATGACTCTCAGCGAATGACAACCCCATTGCAAGTATCATTTATTTATAGAAGGAATAAGACATTCTGATTAGCCCTTAAAAAGGCTAGTTGGCTGCATGTTTGAGGCCACGTTTTATTGTTGCATGTTTGAGACCACGTTTTAATGCTCCCTCCTTTCGTAACTGGCCATGATGGTAGCGGACAGTTGGGAAACGGAGCTGGAAAAATTGTGATCCTCATTAAAACGGTTTCCATTCTCAATAAATTCAAAGCAGTGTTTCCTAAGCTAGTGCAGATTGCTACAAACCACAGAATAAAGGCAGCTAAAAGGACATTAAGTCCCTGAAAATAAAAGTTTCTACCTCCCTTCAGGAAACACTCGACATACCCCCGGATAGAGGAATGATGACATAAGTGGAGTGATCCAACTCGGATCTTGGCCTTACTCATTAATCTCGAGGGCATACAATGATATATCACGGTGCTCGGCCCTTTGGGGAAAAACATTGAGAGATTTGATGTTGACATCGACTAGGATCCCTTTGTCCATTGTGTGTCGCGTACTCCTATCAAACTCGTATACCTTGACACTTAATTGCCCCATCTAAACACCAAGCTGGGGGCAACTGTTCTAGACTGTGATTTGGGATCTGATCTCATGGGTCAATCCGACACACATCTAGCCAGAATCTATCAACACCCCAGCAGGAGTTTGCTTGAGACTATTAAGACCTCGACACAACATATGTCGGACTACGACATTGGGCAACAATTATACGATCACGAGATTTGTGCAATGGATAAATATCAAATTATCTGTAATTACTAATCATGATCTTACGAAATAATAGCGCCCATAATTGCTATTGACTGTTCATAACTGCAGTATCAACATTCCTATTTTATAGTAATTTCCTACTACAATTAAGGGAATGTGTTTCCTAATTGTAGTTTATAAATATCATATTTTATCATCTTCAACAGGTAACTATTACTCTTTAACTTAAACTTTAATTATGTATAGTTTGACTTGGGTGTTGAACTATCTTTGTAAGTACTAATCACCCTCATTTCAACACGTCCCGTTGCTGCGCAAGAAAAAAAAACAAGTACATATTTTCTCAAGCACATCTTAATATCTATTACTGTGTAATTATATTTATTGGACACAACAACAACCAAACAACCAAGATAATAATTGATAATTTTTTTATTTTTAATATTTTAATAAGATAATAATTTAAATTTATATTTAAATAATATTAATGGCACAATGTATAAGTGTCACTTCAAATAATTCTAAGAATCAGTTGTACCTTTTTTTATATTGATTATTATATAGATTGAAATTTTAGGTAAGTTATTGTGCTTTGTCTTAGCGTGTGGATTGTGCAACCAAAGGTGCGTCACTTGCGTCCTGTAAAATCTGCCGCTTCAGCTCAGGCACAAAAATGCGTTATTGTAAATTTGGATAAAGGATTAGGGTTTATCAAATTCAACCCTTCTGCTACTGCGATTTTGGGGTTTCCTTGTGCTAACCATTGAAGTTTATACCCTTAAATTTCAATACAGGTAATGCCACATTACTTTTTTTTTTTTTACTAAAATTTATTTAATTTGTTTCACTTTGAATGCCTGCAAAGAACACCGAAAAAATCAAAGTTTTTTTTTTTTTGCCCCTTAGCTTTATGAATTACAAAGCATAGAGTGCTGTAGAGCTTCTTTTTATGAATTACCTATGGATGAAAAACTGGGGTTTTGTTCTTAAGGGGAAAATAAGCTTTTCTTTAATTTTTTTTTCTTCTGCCCTTTTTTCTTTTTTTCTCCTTTTTCATTTTAAAAATAAATTTGGTGGTGTTTCGGATAAAAGTTTCTTTCTTTCTTTCCCTCGTAGTTGTCTTCAATTCCTGTAATGGGTTGGTGTAGGAGGTTATTGTATTCTCATGCTTAAATTTTGGAGATGAGTGAAGTAAAAGAGAAAGAGGAAACAGGGCAGGACGTGCCCTTGGCTGTGGAAGAAAGCCAGCAGTTGGTTGATGCAAGGGTTCAACCCGAGGCTTTGGCTGCTTCTGTGCTTGTAGAGGAAACATCAAATTATGTTGAAAATGAGCAGGTAGAGGTAGAGGCACCTGCAGAGGATAAAAATGCGAAACAAGAGGCCAATTCAGAAGGCATTCCACAACAAGATGTCCAAAATAGTGAAAGTACTCTTCACTCAGTCCCTACAGAGGACAATGCTCAAGTTTTGAATAAAACCGAGTGTGAACATGCATCGGACTTGAAGAGTGAAGCTGAAGAAGTTCCTCTGAGTGATAAGGGCATTGAGAATGATGCTAATGTTTGTCAAAACAATGTTGATACTGCTGAAACGGCAGTGGAGGTGAAGCCCGAAGCTTGTGAAATGGCTGATAGTAATAATGAGCCTGTTATGCCACAAGCTGTACCTGCTGATACAAAAGCTGAAATCAAGGATGGATTAGAAATTGAGAATAAGGATAATGAAAAGCAAGCTGATGTTGCACCTGCAGATAATGGGAAGTCAAACGCAAAGCACTTGTGTTTTTTGGACGCTGACCATTCATATGACGGTAATGAGTCAGGAACGGATGAGGAGCAATCAGCTTTTATGAAGGAGCTTGAAAATTTCTTTAGGGAGAGGAGCATGGAATTCAAACCTCCCAAGTTTTATGGAGAGGGGCTTAATTGCCTTAAGTGAGTTATACCTGGTCGTTTAAGCTTTCATCTTTCTTTAAATATGACATAAATACACCAAATTCTGAAATAGTCACTTTGGCCTAATACTTAATTGACTGAATATAAGGTTATGGAGAGCTGTAATCAGATTGGGCGGCTATGATAAGGTATTTTTTTCTTTCTTTCTTTCTTTTTCTTTTTTTTCTTTTTTGCTGAAACTCTAATACCAATTGATGTAGCCAATTTTGGATGAAATTTATGATCATAAGTAAAGATATTAGATTAGAGGCCCTCAGTAATTCCAAATAGTGGTTACTGGTTAAGCTCTTTGGTGCCATCCGTATGATTTGTTTAGCATGTAATTTGATTCTTTGTTTTGTCACTTTTGTGGACTCAAAGTGTCAACAGTGGGAAGACCAATTTTAGGCTTTTTAGACCGTGCAAATAAAATAAAGTAAAGAAATACATAAATACACACACGTGAACGTGCCCACACACACACAAATGGGGAGAGAGAGATTTAAACTTTTATAAGGCATTTAGCATAAGTTATTCTCACATCAGTGTGTGATACTGTTTTATCAATTACCAATGTATTTAAGCTTGACATGTTCAATATGAAAATTAAGCATAATTCAAAATAATATACATGGGATGGGACATTTAGTGATCTAGGATTTCCATTTTGCAAGTATCCTGCATTCCGATGACGCTGGCATTCAAGATAACAGGGTATCCTATTTACTGGTGTGAAGTTACCTGCCTGCCAAATGCTCCCTTAATGCTCCTGGAATCTATTTTTGTTTTATTAAAATTATTTTAGTTGGTTTGAAAATGATAGGTACTGGTATTACTGAAAAAGATATAATGGAGCCTAGCTCCTTACAATAGGGAAAATCCCCTCTTAATTAAACTGAAAAATAGAAAATTAAGATACAACACCCGCAGATCTTTGAGGGTCTGCTAACCTCCCTACTCAAAGGCCCCAATTCATTTGCTTAAATGACTGTATGCCTTCTCCCTTCCTCCACTTCCCTATTTATTCTCTCCACTAAGTGCCTATTTATTTGCCATAACCCCCTTAGTTAAATGCTAATTGTTGCCTCTTTTTATTCTCTCAACTCCCACTAGCTGTAAATGCTCTTTGCTGCCCCATCTTTACTCTCCACTCCCACTAGCTATAAATGCTCCATACTGCCCACTTTTTACTCTCCACTCCTACGAACAACCTGACCGTTCACAACTTGCCACTAGGACAGGTGGTAACAATTAGAATCCCCTTCCTTCCCTTGCTGACTCATGCTTTCCCTACTGTGTGATTGCAAGGGACAGATTCCCTGCTTTCCCTTCTACCATTCTTAAAGTACACCCCTGTCATGGGTGGATACCAATCAGAAAGTAAATGAATAATTGGTCAGTTTGTAATTTTGACTGCCACTTCACTTATAAAATTGCTTCTTCATTATTGAATTTGCTTTCAATTCTTAAAAATAAATATCATGTAATTTTACTTTAGAGTAAGTAAAACATTTGGGGGTTGTTTCTTGAGGCAAACTAACATCAATTACACTAAGCTTCCAGTTTGTTTATTTTAGAGCAGTTGTTTTTATTGTTGCCATGAAATACACCTAACTGGCTTATATTTATGAATAGGTAACCTCATGTAAATTATGGCGGCAAGTGGGAGAGTCTTTCAAACCTCCAAAGTAAGGAACAACTTGCAGTTTCTTGTCTTGATCTTGTTTGTGGCACTGAAACTGAAAAGTCTCCTTATATGAGCATGTTACCTTTTTTGTGCTTAGTGTCTCTTTAAGTGTTATTGAATGTTAAATTTATTATGTGTGTTCTATCTATTTTGCTAAGTATTCCATTGTGCAATGATATTCTGTATTGCAAAGGGTGTTGAGAGAAATTGAAGTGTTCTTCTGAGTCCTAAGTTTAAATGGAAAACATACTGTGATGGATGCTTCTATTAAATTATGCATGCTTGATTGGTATTGATTGTAAAGCATAGTGTTGAAGCAGTTCTCATTATTAAGATATAGATTTCTTTTGCTCTTTCAATGTTTCTTCACCTTGCTCCCCAACCCCTCTCCAACTAGCTGTTTTTTTCACTTTTTCTTTTCCTTTTGCTTTTTAGGGGGGCAGTGGGTTGGATACAGGCAATCTGTTTGGATATCATAGGTTATTTATGATGTGTTAATACTGCTCTCTGTTTTCGATTTATGCAGGACATGCACCACAGTTTCATGGACTTTTCGGGGTTTTTATGAGAAGGTGATTCTAGATAGGTGTACTTTGGGCTTTAGCTTTTGGCTTTTCTTTTTCTTCTAAAAAAATTCTTTTAAAAATATAGTTTTCAATATATCTGTGCTTGCTCAATATTCCAGTAAAGCTTATAAGTAGGCCTTTTTGTTTGGACATGAATATGTACTTTTGATGTAGACGCTGTGCATTTACCCAAATTGCTTGGACAATTTTTTTGTATCCTACTTTCCTGATTGGTAAGATGATGATTGCTAAAGCTATGATCTTATAGGAGAAACTTTCTTAGATTTTTTGCAGTGGCCTTGCACCTCTATCATTATTTTTCTGTCTCTTTCTCCTGTTGGTTATGATCCTTACCAGCACTCTTACTAGAATTTTTTTAAATGACTCAAGTATAATATACTGTTCCATAAATAGTAGCATGGTGCATGGCAGACTAAGAGGGATTACCAATTAACTTCGTAGAGTTATATATATATATATATCTTTGAGTGCTGCTTTGACTATAAATCTGCTACAAAACCATTGAGTTGTTGCCAAACCTTCTTTGTGGATCTGGAAAGAGGAAGGGTAAAATCTTTCTGGGTTGTGCAAGGTTTTTCTAGTGGCATTGTGTCTTTCTGTTACCATAGGGAGCTTTTGGCAGATATATGAAGAGATTGGAGTGCTTATTTTTTTATAATGTTCTTGATTCTTCTCTATTTGGAGATGTTTCTGTTGTCTTTTATATAACCCAAAATGCAAAAAGTAAGATCCTAATTAAGGGGTGTTCGATGGAAATGGAAATTAAATAACAGAATTGTTAGTTCCAACCTGAAAGTTTAACCTTTAAATTCTAAAGTCTAAATTGTTCAGTTCATATCTAAGATCTGTATGTTGAAATTTTGTCAAAATAAATGTTTGAAAAGCTGAAAATTGACCACTATGATTTTCCCTTGATTTCTTTTCAAGATTATTTTTATAAAGTGAGATGAGTGTTCATTGTGAGATGTGAAAGAAGCAAATCATGATTACTGGATTTTCAATGAGTGATTATTAGTATGAAAAGGCCTGGCACATGACTAGGTGTTTTAATCTTGATCATTTATGCAATATATTGGTCCATACTTGCTTCTTTTGCTTCTCAGTCTCACAATAAATTCTTTCACCTCCTCTCACTTGATATGCCACTCATTTCACACACCAGACATTGTATTAGTCACCAAAATTTCAATATAATATATTTAATATTTTACCAGTTCTCAGGGTACTTCTTCTGTTTGATTCCTTTCTCATGGTTGGCTGCAAATATATATTCTTTAACCATGCTTGATCTAGAGTTCAATGACATATGGGCTTATTTATAATGTCAGAAAACTGTGTCATATATTGTGCTTGTAGAACTATAAACTCTGTTATCCATGTCTTTTTAAACTCTACTTCATTATTGTTGTTTCTGATATGCTACTCCAGGCACTTCTTGATTATGAAAGGCATAAAATAAAAGGTGGTGAGCTGAATGTACCTATTGCTTCTCATTCTGAGCCTATGAATATTGAAAATCAGGTAATATTAAATTTTTTGGTATTTAATTTCATAGCATGAGCAATAATATAATGGCTAACTGTGGGTGGAAATTTTTGCTTTATTGACTTGAATAAACTTCTGACTAGACCATTCTCTGAAATTAGATATGGAACTATTGGAAAACCACATTTGGCATCAGCATTAATTTCGTTATTTAACATGCTGTGGGCTGTATCGGGGTGAAATTCTCATACACTTTTTCTCTCAGAAAATTATTTGTTATTGTTTAAGGAATAGACTATTTTTCTGATCTCTGAGTTCAAAATGCTCTTGACATGTTTTATATAAATAATAATAATTTTAGTTGCTGGCATGTGTCACTTCTAATGTTCAGTAGAAGATTGTTCTGAAGTTAAGTATCATTATTATTTGCAGTCCCTGCCTTCACAAAATTAAATTATATTCAGAGTTGCCTCCTGCCTCCCAATTTAGAAGGCCATAATAAAACAAAAAAACTCCAAAAATGCTTCATTGTATGTCTCTAGTCATGTCTATTTCTGATTTCTGTATGCCCCACCCCCCAAACAAAAGAAAAAATATATATACTTCTAAGCATAGGAAAGTAATGACTAGATGTTGGGTTTAAGGCATCATTAACTGAGAGTCAACTTTCATGTGAAAGTTGCTTGAATAATGTATGAAAATGGTCTGAATTTCTACCTTGTCTTGCAAGGAAGTGAATTTCCTCTACTTGCAGTAGGCTTTGCAAGTGGAACTATTTGTCATTATTACTGTGGTAACTATACTTATCTGTGTCTTACAATCCCTTTTGTCTGATTAGTGTGTCCAGGCTTCAGCATCAGGTAGAGCACGGAGAGATGCTGCTGCAAGAGCTATGCAGGGCTGGCACTCACAGCGTCTCCTTGGTAATGGTGAAGTTAGTGATCCTATTATTAAGGTCTGGTTAAATTTTGATGTGTTATTCATGTTCTCCTGAATTATATTTCATTGTCTGTGTTTTTCTGCCAAATAATCGTTTAATATTCTTGTTTTTCTTAGGAGAGGAATTCTTTGTCTATGCAAAAGCGTGAAAAGCAGCTTAAAAGCATAAGTATGGTCCTTCATCCTATTGCTATCATTTTAAACTGTGTTATAGGTGCAAATTGATTCTCAGTATTGGATTTTCCTCCCCTTATTGGCTCAGATTTACTTAAACGTAAGAAACCATCTTACATGGATAATGCAGTCAAAGCGGCACGTAGTAAACCATCTAAACCACAGTTAAGACACATGTTACTGTTACTTCATTTTCTCTCTCTTTTAATCTTGTGTGCATTGTGCTTGCTTACCTATCTAGTTAGTTAACAGTTCGTGAATTGTGTTACAAACTTTATACCCTTGATAGAAGTGTTTACTTTGGCATTTTGGTTCATTTGCTGACTTGCCTACCTGTGTTGATATGTGTGGCTGGCTAGATTGGACACAGCTGTGGTTGATATTGGACCTCCTGCTGATTGGGTAAAAGTCAATGTGCAAAAAACTGTAAGTTACTATGTAACATGCCGAGTTACATAGAATTTATTTACTATGTAATTTACTCATCAAATGAAAGTTTTTGTGTACAGAGAGATTGTTTTGAGGTCTATGCTTTAGTTCCTGGCCTTCTGCGGGAAGAGGTAACATGCTGAGTTATCTTTTTTTGTTTTTGTTTTTTTTCCCTCTCTATATTATTCTGTACTTATGCTGAAAATTAAGCTTATAATTTTCACTTTTTTCCCCCTTCTGAGAGCGTGTGGGGAGGGTTGCAAAATTCATGTTTGAGTGAATGGCAAATTCTTTATATACAAGGACGAGACTACCTGTTTCTAAAAATTTTGCAATGCTCCTCCTTCAACCTTGAGCCGTAAAGGCAAAAAGGATAAAAAGAAAGCTAATTCTCTGATTTTATACGAGTTGCTTAATGCCATGTATAGTTACGTGGTAAATTCCGAAGCATACTAGTAGTGGCATCTCCCATTTTCATATATAACCATAATTAACTTAATGCATTCAAAGATGACAATGCCCTTGCAAGTTGCAACCAAATATTCTAACAAGAGTGTCAGCAGTTTGAGCTACATACCAGCGCATGGAGTAGAACGCTGGAAAGTTACTAGCTACTGGCTGTGCTGTCATTGCCATTCTTTTTTTTAAAAAAGAAATATTTCATTCAAGTTTGTGGTTATTTATTTATATTAAATTAAGGATTGTAGAAATTAGATGGTTTAGGCATCTGGGGATCAGAGTTAACCTCTCCAATGTAGTGCTTTTATTGACCCATTTTTCCATTTCTAGCATTTATTGTATGTTTTTGTAAGGTCTGTTTGTTAAACTTTACCTTTATTCAGTTTTGTTAGCTTTTGATGCAATAAGCAATGAATTTAAAAACGTAATTTACCAAACTACAATGGAATTGAGGATAATCTGTATTTCTGAAACAAGGTGCGTGTTCAATCAGACCCAGCGGGACGCTTGGTCATAAGTGGTGAGCCCGAGCATCCTGATAATCCTTGGGGTGTGACACCTTTCAAAAAGGTAGATTTTCTTTTTCTTTTTTGATGAGAACGATATATCTGGCTTTATCATTTTCATTTTTATACAGTTGCTAGTGTTTCATACTTCAACTTGATAACTTATTTTGCATACAATTTCTTTATATATCCGTTGTGTCTATGCTTGCCCAAATTTTATTCTTCCCAATATTATTTTTGACTTAACTGAAGCTACCACTTTTTTTTCTGCTATATCAACTGTCAGTAATAGTTACATTAAAAGCTTACTTGTGCATTCCATATGTAACCAATCATCTTGCTACATGTTTTGCTTCTACCTTCTATTCCTCTAATTTAAAGTTTTTTAATTAATCCAGGTTGTCAGCTTGCCTTCAAGAATTGATCCTCATCAGACATCAGCCGTGGTGACACTGCATGGACAGTTATTTGTTCGTGTCCCATTTGAGCAATCCGAGTAGAGGTGGCTGATGGATTCATGCCTCATAGTTGACCCCCAAACCAAACACATGCCAAGTTCTAGCTCAGTGTAGCATGTAATTGTGTTAGTGATATTTAATTTAAAATTTTCATACATGATTTTCTCAAGCGTTACAATTTGACCATGTTAATATTAGCTAGATAGGATTTTCTAATTTCTGAAGATCACGTCATAATATTGGCAACTTTGGTAGTGAGATTCAGCCAGCTGTTGATATTTTATTTGTGCCCCCATCGCGTGAATCTGCTGCATTTGCTCCATGTATATCAATTAAACTGGAAGACTCATTTGTGATGAATGAGAATATAGAGAATTTTTTACATAAACATGGGTGCACTTTAGTGTGGTGTACTAGGATAATTATAGCATTAATTAAAATAGTTTTGGAAGATTATGGTCGATGCTATTTGTCACGAAATGGGTTTTCGTGAAATTGTTCACGAACGTGATAACAATTCATTCATCTGATAAAATGTTATAAATTAATAAAAAAATGGATAAATAAATTAATAAAATGCAATTACGGCAGTTTCATTTTATTCCTTCGTAGGTTGTTTCACGATTTGAGTTTCGTGTAAAATAACAATTTCTTTAAGATTATATATTAATTAATTAAATTAATTAATTATTAATTAATATTATAATTTGTCGACAAAATGCATTTAATTTGAATGCATGCAAGAATATCTCTAAGAATATATATTTTACTATTATGCTTTACGAAAAAGCTAGGAAACTTGCATCTATACTCTACAAAACAAGCTAAACATAGGTGAAAAGTGATTATATTAAAAAATATAAAATTGATACAGTATTAAATTTAAATATACTTATCAAGAACCACAAAATAGTATTTTTCTTTTTTAAAAAAATTAAATGGTAAAAATAGAGTAAACACCTATTTTAGGAGTAAGAGAAACTTATTGTTTTTATTTTTTTGACTGAAGAAAAATTTATTATATATCATTGAATGTGTATCACTTTAGCTATGACATGGATCATTATTTTTCACTTTAATTATATTTCTAATGCTAAAGCTTAGTTGTAATAATGGTACAAAGTAAAAAAAAAAATAGTTCTAGGTGGACTTAAGAATTTCTCTTATTTTAGTTCTCCTAAAGATATAACTGACAATATTACCCAAAAAAAAAAGACATAAGTGTCAATAATTTGGTTTGCTAAAGATAATTGATATCAATTTAATCTTTTAATCAAAGAAAGTGACATTAATTTGATTCTCTAACAACATTTGATATTAATTTAATCTTTCAATTATAAAAAATGACAACAATTTAATTCCTAAATTAAAAGCTCCATTAATGTTATTTTCATACTCATTACATAGAAAGACGATTTTAGTATTACTTTTAAGTTGTTACTATAGTACAATCAAAAAGTAAATGTCATCGGTGACATTCCACAATCTTCCAATACTATTTTAATATATAAGCATATAAGTCATCAATCTATGTCACAGGGGTGTTTTGTAAATTTTTATTTGCTAAACTCGCTTTAAATATTGTTTTGTAAATTTGTTAAAAATAACATTATCCTTATATGTAATAATTTAAAAATAAATATGATTTTTCTAATATACTCACCCAATTATTCTATTTTTTTAATCTTTAGAAATCAAAAAACCTTAAACTCCCTAATTGAAAGAACCTTAACCTTAGTTTTATTTGCTAAACTCCTCTTAAAAGTTATTTTGTAAATTTGTAAAAAATAAAACTGTTCACTCACTCTCCTCGAGCTCTAGTGTACATTTAGCACCCACTACAGTATCATGTTGTAAGTGAAATTTTTTAACATATGATCTACAAATACTCGTTAAAGAATTAAATGTATAAACTATTAAATAAAAGATATAATATTTAATATATTAATAATTTAATAAATTATAATTTTTATTTAATATTATTTATTTTAAATTTTTTATTAAGTATTTCTAAGATATTTATTAAAAAATTTAATTTTTTATTATGTACTAGTACAACCATGTATATCACAATAATTATGAGAATAAAAGTGTTTAAATTAATTAAAAAATATTTTAATAATTAATTATATGCATAATTAATTATAAAATATTAATTATGATAAAAATAATTTTATATTTAGATATATTAATAAAAAAATAATTTAAAAATAAAATGTTGTTTAAATTATATAAATAAAAATCGTTTTCATAATAAAGTCAAAGTAAACATCTCAAATTTTATAATTCAACAAACATCTCAAATCTTAATTATAATCAAAATGTTTAAAATAATAACTTTTGATTATAAATAACTTCTAATGTAAAAATAATAATCTTTACATTATAATAAAATTTAACTATTTTATCCAAATATCTTACAATCTATTAAAAAGAATTTTTTCATAAAATAAATTATAAAAAAATAATTTTTTCCAATCATGCTCTTCATTGTTTTACTTGAGTTTTTTTGTATATCATGGTCATATTAAAAGAGAAATAAACATTCAACTAAAAAAATAGACATTAAGATCTTGTAATATGTTTTATTTTTTATAAATTTACAAAATAACCTTTAAGAGGAATTTAACAAATAAAAATTTACAAAACACTCCTATGACATGGATTGATGACTTTGACTTACATGTTTATGTGTTAAAATAGTATTGAAAAATTGTGAAATGTCATTGGTAACATTCACCTTTTAGTTGCACCAAAGAAAACACCTACTTTTTATCATTAAGGAACTAAATTGATGTTAACATTTTTTATGGTAAAAGTGACATCAACCTCCTTGTAAAAGAACTATTTATGCATTAAAGCAAACATAATATCATTTAATACTGCTAAAAAAAAATTGATGGTATTTAGAGATTCTTTATCTATATTGGTTGAGAAGGATGGATTGACTACTCAAACCACTTAAAACACGCCCTTTCATTGAAAAGAAAAAAGAAAAAAGAAAAAGAACCTTTGGGATTAAAACAAGCACAAATATATTGTCCTCAACATTTTTTCTTTCACACCCCATGCTACCAAAAATATGACCATCTGTTACATCTGAAACCACCTCCATATTCAAAGCAGCGACTATAAATCCAAACTAATTTTGGTATTACAACATAATTAATAGTACACTATAATATGCTTGTCCTAATGTTCAACAATATGACTATTTCCAGACAATAGTCATGAATACCTAATTAGTTCACCAAGTTGAGATTGTTTTCCCTGCAATAAACGATTTGATTATCTAGCAAGAACTTATTGCCACGAGGACTAGGACCAAGGAAATCAAATTGGAAACATGCACTGGATTGGAAAGCTGCATGTTTCTCTACTTCTAACTTGTTTCCTTCCATTAAAGTGCTTCATTCTTTGCACCAAAGAAAATAAAATAAATAAAAGAGGTTAATTCTTTTAGTGGATAAGGCCTAAACTTTAGAAGCTCTAGCAAAAAAAAAAGGATATAAGATATTTGATATGGACTGGGAAACTGTACAATTATTCTAAATCAGTTTGGAATATTTTTTTAATGTCATAACTGAAATGTGAGAAAGAAGCAACTATCTAGTAACTACTCTTTGGGTGGGTTCTTTCGGGGAACTGATGTATCCAAATTTATAAATCGGATAAATAAAAATTATAATTTAATTATAAAAGCTGTAGTTCAAAAAATAACTTAATACAGCTTTTACAAATCTGATAACTATTCAACCTTTTCTTCGCACAAAAATCCCTCAGGCAGTTACCATGGACGCCAAGTCCAATTCTTCGTCAGAATCTATCACCTCTTCATAATCGTAATAGGCATTCACCTGCACCACAGAACAAAGATACAATTGACAACTTTATACAAATAATTTTACTATTACAAACTGTAGAAGATATCAGGCAATTTAAACCCATAACTATAGAACTAATTATAAGTTTCTCTAGTACCCTCTAAATGTCTAGAGAATTCATTAGACATCTGGGCGTTTATATAATCCTTGATATGCAGATGAGTAAGATTTTTTTTACCTTTGGCCTTGGAGTAACGGCTGAAAATCCATGAAATATAGGATTGTCAAAATTTGGGGGTTCAAGGACAACAAAGGCCCCTTTGTTGTTATACCTCTCCTCTGTTGCCTGTAGGAAAAACAGTTCTTAGGATAAAGAAACTGAAACATTTATAATGAATAGTTTCGGCAGCACAATGTACTTCCAACTGAAAACAACAAGCTGAAGTGCTGACACATATTAGCAATGGAAAAAGAAAAATGAAGCAATTATTATCCAAATATATATAATTTCCCCAGTTGAAGCCAATGCCTATATATACACCTCTGAACTCATGCATTCAAATATCATCTATTGCCTGTGAGTTCTGATAGTGAATTAATTCAAAAGTACTAAATCCCAAAAGGTTATTAGCATAGCTGAGCAGATGACAGACAGGGTTCATCAAAGGTCTAAATTTATTACCCTTTTGTATAAAAGGAGGAAAAAAGATTAATTGACTGTTCGTTAACTCGCTCTCACCAGCGGTTTATTGATTTATTTCTTAATTTTATGTTTGTTCAATTGTAAGGTTATGCAAGTAACTTCCACAAAGAAAAAAAGTTAAGCAAATAATACATTTTTCAAGAATATAATGAAAGGGTTCATTCAAGCTGTTAGAAGATATTATGTCATTAGTCTCAGTAGTAATGGACTTGGGCTTAAACACCTAAGTATTAGTATAAATAGGAGTACTAGGTTATGGAATTGTATTACATCTCATCTTATCAATAATATATTCAGTGTTAACTAATTTTCCCTCTTTTTCCTTCTCAACATGGTATCAGAGAGATATCATCTACCTTGAAGACCTCACCTTTCCGTTGTGTTGAGTTCCATAGAACTTTTTTGTATATTCTTCCTTATTTGTTTTCCTCAAAACATTTTCTCTGTTTTCACTTTTCAGTTTATGAAACTATTTAAAAAAAAAAAATCCCTGTTTGTAATCGTGACCTAAGTAGTTCATATCAGTGCGCAGCCAAGGGTGGCTGTGGTTCTATGTTCCAGGGGACCCAAGAGTAGTCGCTAGTGATTGCCGGCCAGACGTGGCCAGAAAGACGACTGGCGAGGTTGCTGGTGGTCGACGGCGGCGGTTTGTGTCTTCCCCATTGCAAAGACTCTATTTTTGCATTTCAAGCAACCAATAGAAACCATTGATGGGTACTGGCCAGCCGTGTTCGACCAGAGCCGGAGGAGGACCTGTAGGACTGATGGTGGCCAACAGTGGGTGTAGAGCTCGTGTAGGTGTTTGTTTGCCTCCTCTGTTTTGTGCATTTTTTTGTTTTTGGTTATAAACAATCAGTTGAGTGGCCGGAGCTGCCATAGTGTGGTGAGATTGGGAGGCCAACGACTGCAGATTCTGGCCTAGACAGGTGGGTGCGGTGGTCAGGGAGACTCGTTGGCAACTACAGGTTCGGCGACGTCTCCGGCGTGGTAGTTTAAGCTGCTCTAGGTGTGTTTTGGTGCAGTTTAGTGCGATTTGGTGCGTGGTGTCGTAGTTCAAGCTGCATGGAGGTGTTTGCAGGTGTTGTTCTGAGGTGGACCGAAGACCCTTTTTGGTGAGTTTGTTGGTGGCTGATGACCAGAGTTCCCGTGAAACTTTCGGCAAACTGCATTTCAGGTCTGATTTTTGGGTTTTCTGCCTAGCTTTTTAGTCTCTCTTGGCTGGTTTCTTTAATGGTCAGGTGATGGGGGTTAGGTTGGAGACTAGCTGAGGGTATGTTTGCTCGCCTCTTGTCGGAAAGAGTGGCTGGGTTTTGAGTTTGTGCAGCGTTGATGTAGAGATTAATTTGTCCTTGGTTGTGTTTGGCTTCACGATCTAGAAAATGGTGATTTGAAGGTGTTGAATATGTTGTGCAAGTTGGGACGTGTTGTGACATGGGTGGTGATAGTTTTGATTTTGTGGCCTGCGAGTTTTTTGACGAATTGATTTAGGGGGAGATTGATTTTGGCTTCCTATTGATGGCTTCGTAATGATGTTGCGATACAAGGCATGACAGATTTGTGTTGTGGAGATTGCAAAGTAGAGATCTCTGAGGCTTATGTTCAATGATGGTCACTGGTTTGACTAGAGGAGATTTTAGTGAGATGATTCAGGCTTGAGTTTTTGCTGTTGCGGTGTTTTGTGACTGTTGGCTCTTCTTCCCTCCTCTCTTCTTCTACGCACGACCAAAGGTGCCGTGGGTTGGTTTCTTCTTTTCTTCTTCTATGTGCGGCCAAGGGTGTCGTTGGGTAGTGCTTCTGGCGACTGTGTGTGTCGCGACCGGCTAGCAAGATACGACCAAGGGTGTTGTAGGTGTGGGAGCAGGAGTCGTCCCAGTAACTTGTGATTTTGGCCAGCCATAAAGGTGTGACCAAAGGTGTTGTAGGTATGGGAGCAAGAGTTTCCTAGTTTCTCTTCTCTTCTTTGTTCGATTTCCTTGATGTGGTTGCAGTCTTGGTATGTTTAAGTTGGGAGGAAAGGGCAGCTGTCTATGGGAGAGGCAAGGAACTGCCAATGAGGTGGAGCCTCCCCCAGAGATATTAAAGGAAAGGGCTGTCCGTTAAATGAAGCCGCCCCAAGGTAGTTGGTTTATCCTAAGAGGAAAGGGCTATCAACAAGGTGGAGCCGCATTGGATGTGAGCAGAGTCTATCTTCTTCTTGGTGATAGCATCGTTTGAGGAAGAACAACGAAGCTAGCTCGTCATTGCTGACTGCATTTGGGTGGCCAGTGGTGCCACATTTGGCTACAACCGAAGCTGTGCACTTGATGAGTTCACGTCAATGGTGTGTGTCAGCGTTTGGTTGGTGGCAATGGTCTAGTTGGTTGTTGTTCAGCCTATTTTTGGTTGCTGGGTTTGCGGATTGAAGACTTGGGACATTGGTAAAAGACCCTCATTTGTGTTACTGGGTGGTATAATACCCGACTTAGTGTTTTGGAGACCTGTTTGGAGGTCAAGGTGGCCACTGAGGAGAAAGGTCTAAGACTCCAAAATTGGTCTCATTTGCTTGGGATGTGTGCTGAGGAGAAGCAAGGAGCTATCTGCCAAGTACGTTGCCAAGGCTTTGTTATTCAAGGGGAGCACTAGTTTCCTTAGATATTTGTTGAGATCAATTGAGTTTTAAATGTTGGTGATGTTCTTTGTTTTCAGTTTATGCCTTTATGGGCTTTCTACTTGTAACAAGCTTAAGTTTAGTAAGCTTAAGCTTGAGGGGGAATGTTAGAAGATATTATGTTATTAGTCTTAGTGTTAATGGGCTTGGGCTTATACACCTAAGTATTAGTATAAATAAGAGTACTAGGTTATGAAATTGTATTACATCTCATCTTATCAATAATATATTCAGTGTTAACTAGTTTTCCCTCTTTTCCCTTCTCCCAAACCCTAATCCTATAATTCTTCAACACAAGCATTTCAATAAACATCTCAATCTTTTAAGGTTATTTTCATTAGCAAAAAAGGTCATGTAATGTTTATCAAACCAAAATCCCATGCCTATGAACATTTTAGTTCTTATGGAATGCCATTCTTCCAGGTTGAGTTTATCAAATGCCTGAACTACTTGATCAAGCTGCATAATTTTTAATGCTTTCCTTCAAGACAGGCTTAAAAGAAAACAGATATTCGCTATCTACAGCAAACCACAAAAGATAATTCATATTCATCTTAGCAGAAGTGGCAGCTGGCAAGGTTTTTCCTAATGGAAATTACAACTTGCTAAATACATGTCATTACGCTTTAGAATGATTACCAGAAATATTCAAGGTGGCTTGACAACTTCAAAAAAAAAAAAGAAAAAGAAAAAGCCATTGCCATAAATCATCAAATACAAACAAAGATAGCCTTTAACAAGAATTTAACATACAAAAGCAAACAACCATCTTATATCGGAATAAAATTGCAAGCCAAGAGCCACTTGGGCATAATAACTTAATGGTTTGGGTGAGTAGAGATTTGGATAGGTCAGTCATAGATTCAAATCCTAATAATGATTCTTTGATGTTTGTAAAGAAAAATGCAGACCAAGAAAATGCTTTAAGAAACCAGAGAAAATCAAAGAGAAAACCTTTTTTTTTATTTTTTTTGTGAACATTTTCCAACAAAATTATCATCTGAAATATAGTGTATACCAAATTGATTGCGCATATATGGGATGATGCCATTCATATATATAATTTATTTAAAGAAAATAAAGCAGCATACTGTTTAAAGTTGTATTATTATTATTTTTTCTTAAAAATGAATAGTAACAAGATTAATGCTAGATATTTACTGTGTTATTGTATATGAATGTTCAAAAACGCCGTCACCTGTTTTCCCATAAGAGCTGACATATATTTTCCAGATACCTACAAGATTCATGTTCACCTAAAAAACGACAAAGGAGCACAACAAAAATATAAACAAATGCGTTTCAATTTTCTAAAAATATAAGGGCAGCCCAGTGCATGAGGCTCCCACCAATGTGGGGTCTGGGGATGAGGGTCATATGTAAGCAGCCTTACCCCACAAGCAGAGAGGTTGTTTCCACAACTAGAACCCATGACCAATAAGTCACAATGCAGCAACCTTACCATTGCGCCAAGGCTTATCCTCAATGATTAATTGAATCCTAATCAGGTTATTGATCCTAACTATATATATCATACAAAGAAAGTCATCTTTTAAAAGCAGAATGGCAAGTAATGTGACTTTCAGATATTTACCCTCTCAAAGAGTTGACATCAGCAAAATCTATTTAGGTTTTAGGAAGATTAGCAATGCATAACCAGTACTAATGCCCTACCATATAAGTAAAAGATTGGTAGTATAAGTCAAATGTTTAGCCAAGAGAATTATTAACAAACCTGAAATTGTGGGTAATCTGGAGCACTAAACAGGGTGACCAGCTTTCCAGAATCCACAATATGATCAATAGTGTAACCTTCAGCCATTCCATCAAAACCATCCCTCTTTTCCCTAGCATCAGGACCTTCATGTGACCTGATGATCAACTGAAAAAAAAAAGTGACAATCCATATATCAGTAATAATCTTAAACAAAAAGTTTGGGGTAGATGTTAACACGATAATCAAGATAAACAAGAAACCATCATATACACATACAAAGGAGATACAAGAAAACATAAGAGTATTATGCAGAGCCATGAGAC
Organism: Ormosia semicastrata; assembly: GCA_029884595.1. Lineage (NCBI taxonomy): Eukaryota > Viridiplantae > Streptophyta > Magnoliopsida > Fabales > Fabaceae > Ormosia > Ormosia semicastrata. The sequence goes on from JAQQTO010000062.1 coordinate 60,526,154, forward strand.
AAATACTAGGCAAGCACTCAAAGCATTTAGCCATTTTGTAGCTGATTAAACATTAAGGTTATCAGTTTTACACGTACACCTGATTACTTATAAATAAGCTAAAATATAATTAGTTAGACATCTAAATAAAGCTCTGAACTGTGAAGCATAGATATGGACATGGGACACAACAAAAATCCAAAATATAAGGACACCACAACACACACACCAAAATAACAAAAGAACTGATGTATATATGTATGAAATTATCAAAAAAATGTACAATGATATAACTCAATATGTTCAACTTGTGCATACATGTTTAGAAAGCGTACAATTGATGCCAACTATCTACTAATTTAATCCAAAAATTAGTGTTCAAAGGTGTTTAAGTGTCAGATACAGATCAAAGTGTGTGATACATGTCAGACACAAACACAACTGCTTTCATGAAGTGTCAGTGCTTCACAAGCTCTGAAAGTTACATTTCCACCATGATGTCCAGACCTTTAGCTGTAAGTCAATAACATAACACATGGCATTTGGTAACCTGTTAAATACTCATGTGTCCAATAGGTTTACACTGATTCAAAGAAATACTGATGGAGAATAAAGAAGCCTTCTTTATGTGTTAATTAAGAGTTTTAGTAGTTAAGTCTTAAATTTGTACTATTTGAGAGTATTAAGATATTTTAGCTACTCAAGAGTCATTGTTCTATGTATTTGAAAGTAAACTAAGCCTAGAAAAGTCAACCAAAAGTCATTAATTAAGCCACTTAATGGTCCAGTCAGTTCTAGATACATATTGGGTCTATAAATAGTGAATTTCTATGTAATTTCAACAGAATTCATAATTCAGAAATAAGTAAAGAGAACTAAGTGAAGTATATTCATAATTCAGAAATAAGTAAAGAGAACTAAGTGAAGTATATTCAGAAAATATCTTTTGGTGTTCTTTTCAGCTTAGGATTAGAATTCTTTTTTTTTTTTTTTGGGTACAACTTAGGATTAGAATTATTATCATATCAGATTTCTATCCAAGGAGGTGGACTCCTCCCATACAAACCCTTCATCCCACATACCTACCTATCCTATTTCCATAAATTTCGTTTTCATTCAACTCTAAATTTAAACAAATTCCTGAACCTATTTCCATAATTTCCCTTTCCATCCAACCCTAAATCCAAACAAATTCCTGGGCTGCATCAAATACACTGTTAAACTAAGGTTTCAATCAGTGTTGAACTTGGCTAGTATACTAAAAAAAAAAAGCAAATTGCCCAACCACCTAAGGTTCCAACTCCTGATTTAACAACAAACTTATGATTTAATTTTCTGGTTTTACTCCTTTTCTCTCCTCTCTTTTCACGTGTTTTCTGAAACAGCAGCTATTAGTATCTATTAACTTGAACTAACTTTTCTTTTTCCCATAGCCATATATCATTCAGACAATACATTAAAATCATGATAATAAATCTTCTTCACTTCACTTAAATAATCATGGTAAATCAAATAAAAATCGAAAGCTGGTAAAAGAGGATACAGTCTCTCATAATATCAATGTACATCGAAATAATCCTTCTTCTCTCAGAATGATTTGATAAAAATTCCCATAAATAACTTCCTAGAGAACCAATTAAATGACTTAAATGTAATCCACCAAGACAATTAAACACATCACCATGAAATTAAAAGTTTCTTGTTTTATCACCTTTAATTGGTACTTCTTCAAAAATTCTTCAGTACAATCAGGACCCCACAACAAACCAATGCCTCTTTCTTTATTTGGAGCAAGACCAGGAGTTTTTGATGGATCAGACCACAAAACATCACCAGGAATCAAGTTTGAGCCTTCCCAAGGAGGATCAAGAACTGATCTTCGAGCCTTAGACAATTCTTCCAAGGAACCAAGAGATAGAATTTTGCTATCAGGATTAACATCAATCTTACGGTTCTTCTTTCCTTTTAATCTCTTTGATGGCGTCACAGTTACACTGCGGAAAAGTCCTCCATGAGCCGTGTACACACACCCTGCTATAATAGAAGCCAAAGGAAGACCTTCAAAGCATCCCAAACATTTCCGATACACATGCTTACCTTTATCACCATACTTCACCATCACTTCTTTCTCAAAGCCATAAACAGATGTACAGTATTTTGATTCATGATTCCCACGGAGCAAATATATGTTATGCGGCATGAATACCTGATACAAAATAATTACAGTACTATAAATAACATAAAAGTAAACAATTTATAAGAGAATAACCCTATTCCAAGCAATTAAATCTTTCTTAGAAGACAATAAAACAAACCCTAGCTTATTCACACTAGTTAGACTAATTAGCGTAGATGATTAATGCATGTTTGGTTTTGATTAAATTTTATATTATAAGCTGTTTTAAATACAAAATAAGCTAATCAAAACACACACTACTGTCTCAACAGTAGCATACTAGCAACTATATAAACTGTAAAAGAAAGTATAGCACATAATTTGTGTGTTTGGTTCAATTGTGAAAACTTTGATTATTTCAATAATCGATTATTGTATAATCGATTATAATAAAATTAGTTTTATATTTAAATATATTAACTGAAAAGCAATTTTAAAATAATCTGTTTCATTTTAATGATATAAAAAAATTACTTTTATACATTAAATTACCAAAAAAAATATAAAATGATTAAAAAAGTTATTTGATGAAAGATAAAATAGTATTTACATCTCAAAGTTTTCAGAATAATCTATAATCTAGAATAATAAATTTCAAGCTACAAGCTTGTGAAAAATAACTGTTATAATACATTAAATTTCGTACAAAAGCTAAAGCAAAAATTACTAAATATGTGATGAATACTAAAAAGAAAAATACTAGCAACACACTCTTTTGAACACTCCTTTCAACACTATTTTTATTATTGGTCCAAAAGCAAGTGTTGCAATCATTCCTCCCATGATGATCATTTCAAGTGTATGAGGTAGACCAGTAGTAAAACAGGTACTTAAATGAGTGTCCAAAATAAGTGTGTTACTAGCATTTCTTTAGTGAAAAAAACCTTTTTTATCCAAAAAAAAAAAAAACTGTTGTTACAGTGATAAAATATGTGCCAAACATGCTTGTAACATCTAATTAAACTCTCGCACATTAGACCTTTTAAACAATTGTAGTACATTAAATACCATAAAATACAATAGACATGTAAAGCTTTTGAACTGAATCAAGTGAGAATTGTTCATGCAAAGCAATAAAACAAAAACCACAAAATCCAAGGGTGAAAAACTGAAACTTTATTTTGCCAAAAACAATTTAAAAAAAAAATGAAACATTATTTTGCCAAAACATTTAAAACTACAATATGATTGCAAAGTTTGAAAATTTACCTTCCACGCTAGCAAGAGCAGGAAAGTTTCAAGGCCCCAAGCTCCTCGATCGACATAATCACCATTGAAGATAAAGATTCGATCTCCGGAGGGATAACCGGCATCTCGGAGGAGGAACAACAGATCATGCAATTGCCCGTGAACGTCCCCCACCACCACGACGGCGGCGGCGGAGGCAGAAGAATCGGGGTTAGGGCGAAAGGGGTCTACGGTAACGCAATTGGGTTCCTTGTGGAGCATCTTGGAAGCGATGAGGATGAGGGAGTCGAAGACTTGAACGGGAAGAACGGAAGGGAACTCGGAAGGAGGGAGGTTCCTCGAAGACCAATCGAAGCATGCCATGAGATTGTGGATCCAATCGATGCTGAGGTTCCCATCTTGCGGCCACGATATTGGAATTTGCAGTTCTTGCGGTGGGGTTGGAAATGATGGTGGCGGAGATGATGATGGTGGTGGTGGTGGTGGTGGGCTTTCCTCGGAGGTGGCGACACCGTTGCTGGTGGTGGCGGTGGCGGAATCCGGTGGAGGAGGTGGTGGTGCTGAATCAGTATTAAGGGTCATGGTAGAGGAAGAAAGTGTGGGAGAAGAATCTGAATTTGTTGCTGACATATTTATATAATTCTTTTTTATTTAAATTATATTTGCAATTTATTCTACTGTGCTCTTCAAGGAGGTTTCTATCCCGAATCCAAAATATTTGAATTTATGGATGAATTTTTTTTAATATGACAATATTTATTTGTCAATTTGAGTGGATAAAAAAATTATCAATTAAAATATATAAATTTTGCATATATATAATATTATAATTAATTAAAAAAAAATTTAATTAAATTTTTATTTAAATATTATTAATTAAAATTTATAAAATTATTTAATTTTTTAATTTCAATTATTAATTTATTTTGATAATAAATAAATAATATAAAAATCATAGGGCAAAAAGGTAGTTCACATTAGACTTTTCCCTTGTTCAGCATCAGTATTTTAAGACGGATAAGCTTTGTGCACGTCACCAACAAATACATCTCATCATATTAGGGTTATGCCACAAAATTAAGAGTGTAGATTAATAGAAGGTGACTTCCCGAAACTAACTGTAATCATTTGATATAAATTGTATATATGTAAAATAATGTATATATAAATTTGTATATGTACCATTATTTTTAGGATAAATTATATTTTATTCTTTATAGTTTAACTCAAAAAAATACCTTACAGTAATATTATAAAATTTGATATTTTATTTCTTAGTGCTTTGTACTGTTACTTCACAGTTATCTTAATATGTTTTTTATTCATTTTTTAGTAGAAGATACATATTAAAAATAGAGAGAAAAATCCATTTTATCAATTTTTATCACCATCTTAATTCTTAACCCATAAAACTAGTGGTCATCTTTTTTTATTACAATATTATTGTATCTTATCATAAATTAAATTTTTAAATATGTCATTTAAATTTAATTTTTTTAATCATTTCTCTTATAATAAAAAAATTTAATTATTATTGCTGTATCAATTTTTTATCACCATTTTATCAGTTATTGTGATAATGATATGTAGAATTAGTACAATAAGCAAATTTTAATCTAAATCTTCTATTCTTTTTAAAAAAATGAAAATGCAAATGAAATGTTGTACCTTTTATTTTCTTAAGAAACTATATTAATAGTCTACTACACAAGCAACTTAAAAAGGTGTTCAATTCTTGCTGTTTTTTTTTTTTTGTAAAGTGATCGATCATTTTTTTTGATCAGTAAGTGATTGATCATTTGATTTGAGGGAGAGAGAAACGAAATGTGAATTGAGTGACAAAGATTTTTTTTAAAAATATTTTCTCAACAATTTTAATATATATTTTCTATTAGGAAATGGATAAAAGACATATCAATGTGGTTGTGTGATAACGGTACAAAGAATATAGAGATAAAATGTCAAATTTTATAACACAGGCAGTCAAAGTATTTTTGAGTCAAATCACAAGGGAAAGTGTAATTTACCCTTATTCTTTAAAGACGTTGGATGCCGGAGAATAATCTTAGTTCATGTCAAAAAAAAAATGTTAGTTGTACATCTCTAAGCTTCACATTGTCATGAGGAGGCAGAATTTAAGTATAAGTATGTAAAATGAAAAATGTTAAGTGATGTGTATTTCATATTTGTTTATGTAGTAGAATTAGAATGAATGCGTGCAAAAAATGAGATAAGATCAGATATAATCAGATGGTGAATATTGTGTAAATATGAGGTGATATAAGTAAAAGTGTGTGTAACTAAAATTACTCATGTAGAAAATGAGATGAGACAAATTATAATTAGATGGTAAAAATTATGTAGATATGAGGTGATGTATATATAACATTATTCTTTAGAGTAAAACCTTATTTTAGCCTATGAAAGATAAACTCTTTATCAATTTAGTACCTTATAGACAAATTTTATTAACTTAGTCCATAAAACTTAAAATTCTCAATTTTTTCACCCCCACCCATTTACAAATTAACGATGTTAATTTTTAACTTAGTTAATCAGCCAATTCATATATTTATCCCTATTTTTCTTCTACCCCTTCCCACTTCCAACCTTTCCTTCCTACCCACACCCACACCTATACCCACACCCACACCAACCTTTCCTTCCCACCCGCAGCCACACCCACACCTACACCTATAGGCAAAACCCATGAACCTGCACACCATTGATAATGAATTCTTTTTGCTCTAGGTATAGGATTAGAATCTAGCAAAACTTATTAAGTAGATCTTTGAACTTGGAATCCAAATCATCTTCCTCTTCTTCGTCAATAATCTAGCTCCGTGGTGCTTGTTTTGTGGGCTTCTTGATCTATTGTTGGTTCAATGATGATGTTATATCTATAACCAAAGATCATATATCCATAACTGGTGAATGATGATGAGAACGCTAAAGAAAATCAAGTGTACATAGGCACATCCGTCCAGGTCCCAAAGACATGACCATTCTCACAAACATAAGCTCGAACCACAGGCTCCCCATCGTCATGGTACCCAAAACCTCACCTTAAGTAGAATGCAAAGTGCATATCCCATGTCTCTTTACACAAGGAAAACACACAACCCAGGTTAAGCTTCTTCTGATTCCCATCGCTAATGGTCCTCCATACCCAGGTTTGTTTGAAATCCTTAAAAGCCCCTTTGAAAAAATTGTACTTCCTCTACTCCTCTAAGTGAACACAATCGAGCCAATTACAAATATACAAACAATTATCATAAAATTGTCTAGCAAGGAGCTTGTTCTCCTATTCCTTACTCAAGTTCCAAGTCCCATAAGCCAATGCGAACTCCACGACCTGCAAACCTTTCTTTGTTACAGGCCTTCACAACAACACCTTTGCAAACCTCCTCCAAAAATTTGGGTTGTTCAAAACCATCTTAGGATCTAGACTCAGAAGCATTTTAAAGGGTATCATAATGAACATCAAAAAGGGACCAATAGCAATTGAACTCATAAGCAACATCTGTTACCAAACAATTTCAAACTCAAGAGGGGGGGTGAATTGATTTTATAAAAGATTTTTGTAATTTTTTCGCAAAATAGTTGTTTATCAATTTTTGTTAAAGCTATTAATTGTAACAAATGAATGGACAAAAGAACATGAACAGTTAGTTTTAGCAAACAACAACCAAGAATGAATGTATACAAGATAGCACAATGAAATAAATTGGTTAAATATAAAAGAGATAGGGAGAGGAGAGTGCAATCAACGATTTATATTAGTTCAGTTATTCCTTGTGACTTACGTTCAATATTCAAGTGTTATACTCGAGATTTTTCCACTAACCTTCAAACTACAATAAGTGCTTGCAACCTTTATGTAACATCCTCCCTAATCTAATAGTTCTAATAAGAGTTATAGAAGTTTAGTAACACCGGTATGAGTTATCTATTAACCTTCTAGACTAGTTTGAGTATAATACTATATTACTGAATGTGAGAAATAACTCATATAAACTTAGATTTTTGCATAAATAGTTGAGAAGATAGAAATAAATATGAAATATTTATTTTTAGGTTACAAATGACTGGAACGAGCTATAGTAAATTTTGGAGGATTAACTGAATTAATTTGACATTTTTAATGACACTAAATGAGTGTTTAAAGGCCAAATTAAATAGAAAAGTAGTTTAGATGGTTATAAGATTTTGAGCAGATGTTAAAGAAAGGATGCAGGGTTAATTTGAGCATGGAAACAAATTAAAATGGATATCCGAAAGCTTCTTAGTTTGACTCCATAGGTTAAATTTAACCTAGGGAAGAATAATGAAGCTTAGTGACTAATAATGGTGTATAGGAATAATTATTGAATGAAGAAACTGAGAATTGAATGAAATCCTAAAATTTTCTATAATATCTATGAAGGTTAGAAAATTCATCAATGGAAGGTTAGAGTGTCCCTAAGGGATATAACATTTCCAGTTGATTTATACTTTTCTCTTTATTCTTTCACTCCACCGCCTTACTCCCTCTATTCTTATCTCTTCTTTGACTTCCTTTCTCACTTTTCTCACTCTTCACTCACATTACTCAGTGGAAAAAAAGGAAAGAAAAGAATAAAATAAAGGAAAATGAGGAAAGAAGTAGCCTAGGAGGAGAAAAAGAAAAGAAACGAAAGAAAGGAAGAAAAAGCAAAGGAGAATCACCCAAGTAAAGCAAGGTAAGGGTGTTTTCCTTCACTTTACTTAGTTTTCTTTTATTCCTTAAGGGTTGTGAATTGAAATTTTGATTGAGGATAATGAAAAGATTATGAGATGGAGAAGATAGAAATGATATTTAAATGTTTTGTTTATGAGATACAAACTTAAATTTTAGCTTGAATTCTTGCTGAAATTAGTGATTTGAAAATTGGTTTTTATGATACCCATATTAGGTTGGCCACTTTTGGAGTGATTTGAATGTATATATATATGAAGTATTGATGTTATGGTTGATATATATTTGATTGGTTTTGAGTTAATTTGGCTGAATACTCTATTTTCTGCATAAAACCAGGTGATAATCTATTATCACAAGTGGGTAATTGATTACCAAGCTACAAAAAGTGTTTTTGGAAACATGGTAATCGATTATCGCAAGCTAGTAATCGATTACCATACTTTTGGAAGTTGAAAATTCAAGTGGTAATCGATTACCAAGCCTTTGTCAAGCTGGAAATCGATTATCAAAGCCTGGTAATTGATCACCGTGTCCCTAAATTGAGAAAATAGAGTCTTTTACCCATGGGAACCAAATGTAAACCCAAACCATAGATCAAAGCATTATAAATAGCTTATTTGTGATATGAATATGCATCTAATCAACCATGGAAATGATTTTAAGATGCATTTGAAATTAACTAAGAATGGATGATGAATTATATTAATCATGATGAGAATGATTGCTTTATGCATCTAGTTTATATGAAAAATGATATGATAAAGTATCTTATCGTATGCATAATGAATTTGATGATCAAGATGTTTAATGAAGAGATATTATTTGATTTTCAAGGGTAACTTATTATCTAGGAAATTATTCTCGTGCCTAGGGTAAGACTTGGATAATGGTGGTTGAGGATGGATATTCCCTCACTACTAGAGTAATTGAGGTTGATGATGGACACTCCCTCCCTCTTTACCTGAGTTCTCCTTAGATGAAAATTAGTTGAGGATGGACATTCTTTCTCTATTTGAGGTGATCCTAGATCAATGATAGTGTAAGGAATGATGATACCCTCTCTATCAAAGTAGATGATGATGGACACTCCCTATCTACCCACAACTCTAGAATGAGGATGGACATTCCCTCACTAGCTGTGACTTGGGTTACTCGGAGTAGTTTTGTGTAACAGGATAAGATTGTTACAAATAAGTTGAAGTGCACTAACCTGAAAGCAGATTACTATCAAGTATAAGGTATTGTGAGGATGGACATTCCCTTCATACATTTTTAACTAAAGATGAATGATGAGATATGATGAATGATGATATATGAAAAATGATAATCTATGATAAATGTTTATTTTTGATAAATGATGTGATTCAGTGAATTATTTGATTTTACAAATGATTTTGATAAATGAGATAAATTGAACCTTTATTTCGGGAAGAGAAAGGAAATTGTTTTGGCAATAGCCATATTTCTTTAAAATTAATTAATAATATTCATTTGATTTTTCTCTGAAATAAGTAGAATTGTTTTATAAGATTTTTACCCCATTTGTTTTAACTTCCATGATGATTCCAGGAAGATCATATGAAGCTAAGTGAGAAGAAGAACTCTGATGTAGAGTTACTTTATTTCCCTTTTGTTAAATCTTGATTCTTAGTTGTATAGATTTTATGCCTTGAAGACAAATTATGTATATAAAGTACAATGATGTACAATTCATATAAATTCCATTCTTAAATATATGTATAATATTTTTTCAGGACAGGCTCATATTTTTGTATATCTTTTATTAGTTTTCTACAAAGATTGATGATATTTAAAAATGATATGCCAAATCTAATTACTAATGCGTAATCCAGACATGTCATTAGTACTAGTATTTGGGATGTTGCACTTTGTAACACCTCAAAAATTACTTATTTCGTGATTCATGTTCATTTTATAATATTTGTGATTTTTGAGAATTTTTCTAAAATTTTCTGAATTGTTTGATTATTTTAATATATTTCTCAATTTACGTATGCACTAAGCGGGGCAAAAAAAATGAAATATTTTCCTTGAGGCTGAAAAACTTTGGACTGTAGAAACGTTAACAGGGGATCTTACTAAACTCGAGGCTAGGTACAGTTTACGAAGTTTTTATTTTTTGAGATTTTATCTGATAAATAAAAATGCGGTATGTTTTATTATCCGTTGGATTATGGATACTGACTCTGTCAACTATGACTATTATCCATTGAATAATAGCTTGCAATAAAAAAAATATAGTAGAATATTTTCATCTAATTACTTTTATGATATCATTTAAATGACATCATCACCATTCACTTTATCGAAAAGCGTGTAAAGCTTCTCAAGGAAGCTTCAAGGAAGCTTCCTACCAAGCATCACGCACTCTCTCCTCTTACTTTGGCTCCACAATTGGGAGGGAAAAGATGACCAAAGTCATCATCTTTTCCCATTTTCGCTATCAATTTTCATTTCAAACACATTCCATTTTTTTTTCTCTCTCTCTTTTCTTCTTCTCTTCCTCAAGTCCTCCCTTCCTCTTCTCCTCTCCAATCCACATGGCCAAGCCACCATTGGAGACCATTCAAGCTTGTTTGTTCAAGCCAACCTAGGATCTTGACTCCCCTCCTCACCTTGAAGCTCTTTTCCTTGGTGAACACCTCTTGATTCCTCCATCTTCACCATTTTCTAACAAGTCCTAAAGCTTGAGACTTTGAGGTAAAGATCTTGACTTTTTTTTTTTTTTCTTCTCATTTTCGTGACCATTGGTCACCATTGTGATCAAGGACTCTTCTTTTCAAGTTTTGGTGGTTGATTTTGTGAGTTGACCATCTTAGGGTTTTCTTGTTGGTGGTGGACGAAAATCTTGAAATGAGCTTACTTTCTTTGTTGTCTCTTAACGTAAGAGGGAGATCATCCTCTTCAACCTATCTTGGTGGTGAGGAACACATCTTTGTGGTAATGGTGAGGAACCCATGTGCGGGTTACCCTTTTAGTTGTGTGATCTTTAGTTATGTTGTGATTGTTTGTGTGGTATGATCTTAACATATGTTGTGAAACTTGGTGGATTTAGAATGCTTGAATGCTTGATATGTTTGGAGTTTTTCGCACTTCTAGTGGGTTACACGGCCTAGGCCGTGTAAGGGTACACGATTGTGTAATATGATAGGCCGTGACAGTGAGTGAACTGAAATGGAAATGGTGCTGTATTCTAGAGGAGTACACGGTAGTATAGGCCAAGTCGTGTAATTTGACACGGCCGTGTAACATGGGCGATGAAAAATTGTGGGTTTTCTAGTCCCTTGGAAGTTCACAGTCTCCTTGGACACTTGATATGAGGCTTTCGTACTAAGTTAAAACTTAGTTAATGGAACTATTAGACGCTTAATTAGGACTTCATAAAATGTAAAAGATAAAGAATAAGCCCTTAACCTATAGCTTAGAGTGGTTATTGGATGAAGAAAGAACATGAGTGTAAGTGAGGTTATGAGGAACTTAAGATAATCAATTTAAGTGAGCTTGATCTAAAACGTAGGAAATGACCTATCTAATTGAGAGTGATAAAGGTTGGATGAAAAGTACTGGAGAATTTCCCTAGAATGGTTAACGGAAGAATATAATGAAATTGAAGCGTGACAATCTTATCAACTTTAAAAAGTATAACTTATTGTGGGTCTGAGAATGGGACCAAGGATTGTTGATAAATGATTGGGCTTAATATGACATGTGATTTTGGACAAGATGTGCTATTATTGTGAATCTATATAGGTATATATGTATGTATTGAATCCACATGCATTGAAATATGATTGAGAAAATCTGGCATGATGAGCATGATTGAAACATGCTTTGAGAAAGTCCGTTGGACTATGTTTTAAAGGCTGTATGCCTAGGAGATGAATCACACCTATGTGCGGCTGCGAATAGACAAGTATAGGTTATTGGTTGACCTTGGGGGTGTCGGGGGTGCGGGTACCTCACAATGGGCAGTTGGTAGCTCTTCTGTCCGTGGTGCAAACCGATGCAAACGTACCAACGATTCGGACCGAGACACTGTCCTATATCGCGATCTAGTGTAGAATGTCTTGTACAATGCCATGATGTGCACGTTGATAAATTGAGAAATTATAGCACTTTTTGGCTGTAGTAGCCGAGTTACAAACATGTCTCCTGATTATTCTCTCTGATGTTGTGTCTAGCTCCATGGAGTAGGAATGTGGTACCATTGTGCACGTGCATAGTCTGTCAACATATTCATTTGGAATAAATATATGTGATTATGAGAATGTTTATTTTAATGATAACTATGATCATCTGTTCTATTAAATTGCTTACTATCTGTACTTTGATGTTTTTTATTATGTATGCTATACTGTAAGGCGTCCTGCGCCATTTTTGTTTCTTACTGCCATAATTAGTAATGAAGTTGGATATCTCACCTCTTTTTTGTATTTTGCTATTCTGTATTTTGTCTATGTTTCTTAAAAGATCAAGTGAGGAAGGGCCCGAGTTTCTTGATTTTGGAACGAACTAGTTATCTACTTGACCATGGTATCCTGATGAGGCTTCCTAGGGTATGCCAGGCTGAGGTTCCATGGAGGCGTGGATTTCTGGCACGTTGATGTGAACACCGAACGCTGTGTCTACGTGGGAGAGGTGATAATATCATTGGCTTAGGGTTGCTATGATCCACCGTTCTTTTCCTTGGACGTTTATGTATCGCTGTAGTTCTTCATGTCGATACGCGATGTGTAGGGTAATCGTGAGTACACTCTACACGAGGACTCTTTCCTATCTTCTGCTCGAGCTCCTACTCGTGAGTCTGTTGCTCCTGTGAGGATTTCCTCTTTTGAGGAGGATCCAACTGAGATTCCTTCTCAGTAGCTGTTTGGGGCTTGATATTTTTTGTAATCTTGATGGCTATTTGTACATAATATTTTTGGGGCATTTAAAGCTTCGGCTTCTTTTTGATGAGCCTTAATGTAATTAATATGTATTTTTTGCATGAATGTATAAGTTGATCTTTATGTTTTTCGCTTACAAAAAAAAAGTATATGTATATGGAAGAGATCAGTTATGTTAGGATATTTCATTGATGAATGGGATAATACCTATAAATAATATAATAATCGGGTCTAAATAATTTTCTTTTGAATTTCTTCTGTTTGGTGTGACGTCCTCTCCTCATTCTAAGAAAGGGGGCGTTACACACTTTACGTCAAAGAGCACTCACAACACTCTTAGGATACATCACCATTATTGTTTGAGCCTCACTTGCTCTCTTGAGGGATACCTCACACTCTTACAATGATTACAAGATGAAATGAATAAGTAGAAACACTCACAAGAGCATATGATTTAAATTGAAGTCCAATGGTATCAAGTAATCACACACTGAAGCTCAAAATAGAGAACAAGGAATTATGAGAAAGAGTAGTTAGAACTCGAAATCAATGCTCAAGAATGATTTTTAATATAGTTTTCCAACTATTTTTAAGTCTTCAAAGCTCATGCATTAATAGAGCATTTAATGTAAGAAAACTAGCTGTTATGGTCTATATTTACAAACCCAGATAATCAATTATTTGAAGCTCATAATCGATTATTTACAAATGGGCATAAAACTTGAGTTTCTAAAATAGCCCACTAATCAATTATGGAATAACCATAACCAATTATTCCCTTTTAAAAACTTAAGGTGTAGCTTTTGGGAAATCAACATAATTGAGTATTTGTGTGGAGAACAAAAGTTGGGCATTTTAACTTATCTCAATAATCGATTATGGCAAACTTTGTAATTGATTATTGTTTATTGAAAACATAATCATGACATTTTGAGTTATCAAATAATCAATTATGAGTTACCCTTAATTGATTATTTTTGAAGTATAACATGGCGCATTTTGTTAAGCTTAAATAATTGATTATGCCAAGGGTCGAATAATCAATTATGCCAAGTGCCTAATCAATTATTTACTTTCTAGATTTATAAAAACAAGAAGCCAAGTTCACCTAAGGTTTCCCAAAGCATTTTCAAACAATTCTAAACTTATTTTTACTTGTTTTTTAAAATATTTTCAACCTCTCAAACATGATTTTTCATAAAGGGTTGGGTTGAATGAAAAACTTATGTAAATTGAGAGATGAGTCTAGGTGTGATTTCTTTTTACCTTACAAGGAATCTAAGTCCTATTAGCTAATCTTGAATGATATTGAGACTTGATCTTTGCAATATTTCTTACTTGTTTGTTATTATCAAAACCATTGGCATTTCCAATTACAACGTTCTCGAAGGAAAATTGAGGGGATGGTGTGATGGTGAGGGGCTAGTAATTCTCATTGAGGCCAAGCTCACAGTTGAGGCTAAAATCAAAGGTGTTGAAGAGGAGGTCATGGTGGCAGACGACAAGCTTATGGAGGGAGCCCCAACCATTGGGGGAAGCAGAGGAATCCGAGAGGAGAATGGAAGGGATGGTGTGGGAGAACTTGTTTTTCTAGCAAAAACTGCTAATAAGAGATAAGAATTTGGTGCAAACAGAGGCCAGACAAAACCAATGTCAAGGATTGTCTTCATAAGCAAAACCCATGAACCCCCACGCCTATGGGTGTGGGTAAGAAAGGAAGGTTAGAAGTGGATAAGATTAGAGAAAATAAGGATATTTGTGTAAATTGATTGACTGAGTTAGAATTTAACACCATTAATCTTTAAATGGATGGAGGGATGAAAATTGGGAATGTTAAGTTTTAGGGACTAGATTGATATAATTTATCTATAACGGATTAGATTGATAAAGAGTTTATCTTTCATGGATCAAAATAATGTTTTACTCTATTCTTTATGGAATACCTCCAAAGATGTTTGTAATATGCTTGGTTAAACTTTTGCAAAGCTCCAAACTACTATCCAAATTATAGTTTTGAGTTTCAAAAACAAAGCCAAACATGCACCTGATGTTAGATGTTGAAACCTTAATCACATTATAAGAACCAGATAGGTACTCCTAAAAAAGGATGATGTTAATGTGTTGGATTTATATTGTGTAAGGAAACTGGTAAGTAATATACATAAATAAAAAAAAGATTTTAGTAAGTAAAGCATACAACAATCTTTTAAAGTTAAAATATTATTTTGGGTAAATTACATTCGCTACCCTACAGATTTTAGGATATGACACTTAGTCCTATTCTTTTCCAAAAATGACATTCACCCCTAATTGACTATGTTGACTTACTTTTCTGTTAACATTGCCATTCTTGCTAACCATGGTTCAGAGTATGAAGTGCAAAAGCATCACACTAACCTAAGCCACCTAACCACCTACAACTATCCAACCACTCCCTCCATCATACGTCACATCCGCATTGCCCACGGCAAACCTCTGTTGACATATAATGGGATCTTGGCAATAGAAGGTTGGTTCCTTAGTTGCAAAGGTAAGGCTTATGACTTGGGTTGCAATGTTGATGGCAGTTGAGCATAGAGCATGTGACTTAAAGATGGTGATAATGGTGATGGAGTTGTAAACAATGGATGTTGGTCTGTTTGGGGAAGATGTAAAGGTGAGGGTCCAAGAACTATGGGCTCTTGCTATGTAGGAAAACTTCACTTTTAAGCTCTTCAATGAGTCATGAGTTATACTGCTGGTGACTTTTCATCTTAGGTGCTTTTAGGTGGTTCTCATGTGGTGGTGATGCTAGTGATAAAGGTGTTTAGGTTCTCAATGATAATGGTGATTTAAGCTTCATTTAACTTGATGGTGGGTTTTTGGAATGTAGATGGTTGAATGGATGAATGAATGGGTGAGGTCTTTTCATATATATATATATTTTTGTACTAGGGTAGTGCTTTTTTTTTTCTTTCCTAATGAGAATGGAAGCTTATCTCTCTCCAAGTAATCACCAGCATCCTCATCTGCCAAAGTCATAGTTATTGTTCTATGTGAATTTTTTTTTAGGAAAGGCCAGGGGAGGGGGGAGATGTTTACCTCCAAGGAACGAGGACCCAAACCTCTATGCCTGAGCCGCCACCTAACCACCAAATTCACAAACCCCAACTACCTTATTGTTTTTCCTTTTAATTAGAGGAACCATGGTTAACACCATGGTTAATTAGAATATTCTATTAGCATATTCTAACAGAAGTGTTAGTCAACATGGTCATTGGGGGGAGTGTCATTTTTGGAAAAAAAATGGGGTTAAGTGTCATATCCTCAAACCTAAAGGGGAGTGAGTGTAATTTACCTTTTTTTTTCTCCTGGTTTACTCGATCTCAAGTCATTTTTTTATTTTTTTTCCTTTCCAAATGAGTCTTTTTAATTCTAAACACAATCAAACTAGTTTCAACTATCATCTGAAAGTGACAAGGTCATGAACCTTTCTACTACATGGCACATAGATATTGAGATAAGATCATTTTGTCCATAACATCAGTATTGAGACTAATAATAATAGAAAATTATAGGAGTCAAATAATTAACATCAGAAAACTATAGAGACCAAAATATGAAATGGATAAATGGTCAATTTAAGAGGTCTAATGATAAGGAATAAAATGTTAATAACACTAAAGTTGAAGTACCTAAGCTGATTTTTTTTAATGAATGTACCTAAACTGATTTGGTCAAATAACTATTGAGAGAAACAATGAATGCAATATTAAGATGACTGGCTCTTACCCATGTAATTGCATTGGGGGGTAGCATTATTTTTGACAATTTTCTTGTGTCATTACATTAATGAAGTAAAATAATAAAGCATAAAAAAAATTAGTCTTTTTATTTGTTAAGATGATAGTAGTTACGAGGTTACTATGGTATCCAAGCAAAATTATAGGTATTAGAACCCATGTTGATGTGAACAAATATAATAATAACACATTGATTAAGTAAAATTAAGGTAGGGTTTTATAAATTTAGTTGCAAATAGATACTCTTTAAAAACAAAATTGTATGATAATTAGGCATGGGTCTAGAAAATAAGTATTGTGGGAGCCAAAACTAAATGTTTAATAGTTTAAATAAAAATAATATAAAATATATTTACCTTAATCACTTTCCTCCGTTGAATTTACAATTTTATTAGCAATTGATTCTTATATATAAAAAATCTGGGTATGTATTTATTTTTTGATAAATAACTTATGTTATTTTTTTATTCACATATTTTAAAAGGGTAGTGTTTGTCATTGTTGGGAATGTAGTTGGAGTTTTCTCCCCATTCCCAATTGGACTAAGAACATTTTGTGGTCAATTATTGAAAACTGATAATAGGACTTTGGGACATAATGATTGTGGTGAGGGAGTTGACAACTTGCTTGATTTCTTTTATTGAGGATCCTAATTTTTCAACCTTGTCTAATACCATCTATTAAATTATAATATTCACATTATATCAGTTAGTGTAAGTCATATTAGATAAGAGTTAAAATTACAATTAAAGTGTACATTTACCTTATCTTTGGGGTGGATATTTCTAGCATTTTAGTTCTAGAGCAAGTAGATTCCTCACGGGGTGCCTTTGTCATGCAGTCATGGTGACTATGATATAGTGAAACAATAATGAACTACATAAGACTTATATGATCATAATAAATCAGTGAAAGGGATGAAAAACTAGATAAGTTTATTTTTGGCTTTAGTTACAAAATTCACTTGCAATTCTTGAAGAGTTCTTATCTCATACTTCATGACTAAGCTGTAGTAGGCAAATATTTAAGTAAATAAATCTTCATATGCTACCAGCTACAGATTGGTTGACCAAAGCAGATATCATATGTAAATTATCTCGCAATAAAGTTGACTAGGGCATATATTGAACATTTCTTCTATTTTTGAAAGTGCTTTCTATTTCCACTTCTCCTTTTAAAATAAATCAAAAAATAGGAATAATGTATTATATAATACAAATATCAGGATTATTAGGTTTCTGGAATTATATATTGAGAACTTATATTAATTTTGGAATTTTTTATATTTTTGGGTTTATTAGGTTTATTAAAATAAATTAAAGCTATTTAGGGTTTTTAGTCATTTAGGATTGCTTGGTTATCAAGTTGGTTTTGCCTATCTAAATATCACTATGTACTGAGTATTGATGATTTATAGACTTGAATTTGTGTTTGAATTGAGCATCACTATTATGTTTCTACCTCATATCTATTCCTAACTCCTAGTCTTTTATTCCTTTCATTGTGGTACTGCAAAATTTCTCCCTTTGTCCCTCTATTTCTTCCTTTCTTCCCTTTTGCTCTACATATCCCACATCAATAGGCAAGACATAATGTGTACACTACAACATAAGTAGAGTAAACAAGTAAGAATATAATTTATCTTAGTGAATGATACCAAAGAAAACAAAATCAAATCAATTAAGAATTTAATTTATGCCCAGAATATTCATATTTCTAGTAACAGGTCTAAATTGAAGATGATGAAAACAGACCTTAATAAGAAAGGTTCCCATCAAAAGGCATGTATAAACTATCACATGTGCTATGTCACATAAATACATGTAAAAGGCAAGCGGAGCCATCTAAAATAGCCTTCCTTACACGAAAATTGGTAGCTAACTAAACTACAAAACAATTTTTTTTCTATTTTGAAAATATTTGGGTTCTACTCACTTTTTTATTAGAATAAAAAAAGTGGCAATAAAATACCAATAAAAATTAGGTTCTTTACTGTGTCTAAATTGCAATATGCAACGAATTAGGCTAAACTACAAGCTTGCATTCAATGCATACTAAAATAACAATTCAATGAATATCAAACATCAGGAACATAACATTTGAAGTTAATCATTATGTTATGCGTAAAGTGCAATAAGCAGTTGATAACTACCGATGCTACCAAATTTAAATCAATTTATAACCAGTTTACCAAAATAACTTGTAGCATAAGGTAACACCGGTTCGAACCCAAAGATCACTCTAATTATGATCACAAAATCAAATTAGGAGGTTAGTAAATATAGGGAAAGGGTTTGCAAGATTAAAACACAAAAATAGAGAGCAATTAAATGGAGAAAATAGAATTACGAAATAACTAATCCAAAAGAATTAACTGATCTTGATTTTAATCCATCCTTGATCACTATAGATCCATTCAATTAATAACCAAATCCTTAGTCTTAGATCACATGAAGACGCGTCAAAATGATCCACGGATCTTCTACTAGATAAGCATCCAGAATTCAATTAATTAAGGTTAGATAAATTAAGCATCCATCCAAAACCCAAATTAACTTAAAAACCAAGATCAAACCAAGTTAAATAATTCATCCAACACCTTTGATGCCTTGTTTAGTCTTTGGAATCCTCTCTTAGTACATGATAATTAAGCAATTAACATATGAAAATCCTAATCAAATTTAGCATTCAATCAGAATCAAACAAAGAGAAGAAGAAGAAGAGAAACTTGATTAAAAATTGAATTTAAACGATTAAAACAAAATCTCAAGATTAATCATCAAGAATGTCAATCCCTTAAATTGATTTAAGGCTCTATCCCTCAATGAATGGGAGGGAAGAAATCAAAAAAAGAAGAAAACAAGATGAAATTCTAAAGAAAAAGGAGAAAATTCTAGCAAGAAGAATCAAGTAAAACGGCTAGGGCTTTTATCTATCTCGGATCCCTTCTTTATAATAAAATAACTGACTTAAAAATTAAGAATTCTAATTTGCTCCTAAGTTAAAAGTAATCCTCTACTTCTTAGCTTTCCTTGGCCACTGAAATCACTTGATTTGGGATTTAGATGAGAGAGTTATGCCTAATTCACTCTTAACAGGTCTATGATCTAGTTAACCAACTTCATAAGGGTGAAACACTATCAAAGTATTGTAGTTTCAATTAGTGGTCTTATAAGAATTGAAGATCTATGTATTAGCTTTCGAATGCCATCAGTTTTAGATCCATATCACATATAGAACTTGAATTATGGACCAATTAGTGCACACTACTCTGGTTACATGACAGAACCTGAGTTCTGACTTCGTGACCCAATCTGACCCATTAGACATCTGATTTAGACTTCAAGCTCTCATTAACGTTGTAGAGATTTATCTCAACTTTCCTATAAGGTAAAATTCATAATTATTAGATATCTAGAACTCAAGATATGAGCGAAATACAGAAACAGTGTAAAATCCTAATAATGTTGGAAAAATCAATTAAGCTTAATTCGAGCTCAAACTTATAAATTGTGCTCAAAACCAATCAATTAAGCATATTAGAGGTTTAAGAAACTAAATACGAGGGTTAAATAATGTATAAAAATTATGTTTATCAAATTTTCTCACACTTAGCTTTTACACATCCCGGGCAAACTAAAGATTCAAACTATGGGACAAGAAACACAAACACTCAAAAACTAAAACTTAAAGAAATTCAATTTCCAATGACCTTCAAGAATATAAAAGTTTACAAGTAAGAAGAATAAAAAAAGATTCAAGGAATCAAAACATTCATGAAGTAACATTTCTTCATATCTCAAACCAACAAGCAAAGTAACTTTAAATTAAAAAGCATAAATCAAGAATGATAGATCCTCACAAGATTTACTCTCAATCCCTCAAGTGTTTAAAAGATAAGTATTTCACTCAATTCAACCTATGAAAATTGCACTACCATAAACTTTCTTATCTTCTACTTCTCCACTACTCAAACCACACGCACACACAAATCAAGAAGACTTTATTCAAGGTTGTAATAGGGCCTAGGTAAGGGAAAGAAATAATATGGATATGACAAGCTAAATACCCAAGAGAATAAAAGAGCATTGGGGAGGAACTCAAATGACAAGCATGAAATTTTACCTCTAATTCTATATAATGTGCATTCTCTTTACATATTTATTTCCTTTTTTTATTATCTCTTTTCTTTCACAACCTTCTTGCATTTATTCTTTTTCTTTCTTTTCTTCCACCAAATACTTTGCATATTGCACATCAATTTGCACAACCCCCACACTTGTACTACACATTGCCCACAAGCAAAAGAGCCCCTCCAATGAAAATGAACCAATGCTCTCTAATTCCCTAAGGTAAGGTAAAAACATAATTTTTCACGTAAGGCATATAATGAGCTAAGACAAAGGATAGGTAGATAGACTCAAGGGGGTTAATCAAAGGGAAATGATGCAAGGTTGTCTATTTGGCCAAAGTAGCTAATTCAAGAAAGAATGCCTCAATCATATTTATGTATGCAAATAAAAATATAGTCTAAAAAAGAATCAAAGCAAGTTTTAAAGCGATCAATTGACATAAGTGAAAATCACACAAGAAAGAAGAGAATGACATAAATGCTAACTCCACCCATCAATAGGCTCAAAATCTCATAAGGTATGCATCTATCAAACTCAAGCCACTAATCCAACATCCAAAACCATGCATGTCAAATTCAAGAAAGAAGATAATTTATTCAATCATGCTATGAACCTTGAATTTCAATTGCTTTAAACTCACAAATTTCATAATTCCTAAAATATCATTGGAAGACAATTAAAAACACACATTTAAAAAAAAAGTAAAAACAAAATTTAAAAAAAAGCAAAACAAAAAATAAAAAAGAAAACATCATGTAAATTCCTCCCCACACTTAAATTCTACATTGTCCTCAATGTAAAGCTCAAAAGAAAATGACATTCCATAATTATTATCAATTAATCTAGGACAAGTAAAATAAAAGAGAGAGAGAGAGAAGAAACATCCTTATCAAGGTGATGATTCATTAAGGCCCTATTATAGCTGACAAGAAACTCTCACCGGGATCCCATTGCTTGAAGCGTGATGACCAAGTTATGGTTGAAGCATAAGGGCTTCGATCAGGATCCCAAAGACATTTTGTGGCTATTATGTATGAGTTAGGACCATTACAAACATTATTTGTAAAGCCAAACTCCTATTGTCCATGGCTTGGAGTCCATCCGATGACTTTCTTATGCTCTCTCAGTATTTGCAGTAATCTTTCCTCCTGTTTAGCAAGGAGGTTTTTGGCCATGATCACATGAAGCTGCTCATCATCCGCCAAGTATGTATACTTCAGGTGTTCGGGTAATGGCTTCAGCTCCAACTTTGGTGGCTGCACTACAGAAGGTAGTAATCTAGGGGGGTACAATGATTCTGCTTCTGCTACTTGAACCTCTGCATATATATCACTTGTTACACAATCTGCTAACACAGGAATAGATTCATCATATCCCAAAAATACAAAAATTTCAGAACACACAGAACATAACCTATCACCATCACAACAAGCTCACAAATCACCACACATATAGTCATCAAAATTAGTAATCTCAAGAAACTCTTCACACAAGTTAGCATATGAATTATCAACCTAATCATCAATTAAATCAATATGAAAGACAAAATGTTCTTCCATGAGATATTTTATAGCATCAAGAATATTAAACCTTACAATGAAATCTCCAAACTCCATGGAAAGAACTCCTGCATGCACATCAATCTTTGTCTATGGTATTTTGAGAAAAGGTCTCCCTAGAATGAGTGAAGCCTTGCTGGAGGGTGACTCCCCCTCCATCTCCAGAATGTAGAAATCTGCAGGAAAAATTAGCTCGTTCACCCAAACCAACACATCCTCCACTAAACTAGCTGGGTAAGCATTACTCTTGTTAGCTAACTGGATCGCCACGCATATAGCCCGCAAAAGACCGAGTTCAAAGGAGTTAAAAATAGACATAGGCATTACACTAATGGAAGCACCTAAGTCTAGCATGACATGCTCAAATATGTGATTTCCTATTATGCAAGGAACTGTAAAAGTCCCAGGATCCTTGCACTTCTGTGGCATATGTTGGATGAGAGCTGAAACATTCTGCCCCATGTTGATTCTTTCATTGCCCTTTAGCCGCCTCTTGTGTGTACACGGTTCCTTCAAGAACTTGGCATACTTTAGTATCTGCTTGATTACTCCCAATAACGAAATATTAACTTCCAGTTTCCTGAAAGTCTTAAGGAGCTCTCTATCCTTCTCAACCTCATGTATCTTTTTGGTCTCAATGGCTCTCTGTGAAAAGGGAAGAGCCACTGCAAGCTGCTACTGCTCATCAGCAATAATTGATTTCTTCTTACCCTCAGATTTTTGAGCTAGTTCATCAGAAACTGTTTCTTCTGCTGGTTGATGTTTAGTTGGTACTTGTACAAATTTTCCAGACCTTAGCATAATGACACTCAGATTCCCCTTCGGATTAGGAATTGTTCTCGATAGAAGTTGACCAGAACCTTGGGCCTGCAACTGACTCAATGTAGAGGCCAATTATCTAATTTGAGTTTCTAAATTTTGTATGGTGGCCTCTGTCCTCTGTTGAAACTGTATGTTGTTAGTGGCCATTTGGTTCACCAAATCCTCAAATGAAGGCTTAGATTTTGTGGCTGCTAGACTTGGTTGTTGCGTAGGCTACTGCAATTACCTACTTAGTCCAACTTGAGATTGAAATTGCTACTGTCTCATTGGTTGTTGGAAGGGCTTCCTATATTGTAATGGTTGCTGCTATTGTGAGGCTGCATTACCATATCTCAGATTTGGATAGTCTCTCCAGCTAGGGTTATATGTGTTGGAGAATGGATCATATTTAGGATATTGTTGATATTGTGGTTTACTAGGAAAGATACCTGTTGCAGCAACAGATTGATTTGGAAAAATAGAACCACCATCTTGAAGTGTAGGACATGTATCTGTGGGATGAGATGAACAAGAACAAGTACCATACACAGTTGTAGCTATCTGCATAGGTAATTATTGTCCCACTGCTAACTATCTCACCAAAGAAGTCAATTCCTCAAGTTTGTGCTCCATTCTCTATTAGTCAACATGAGATAATTGAACCTCATTGACTCCTCTAGTTGAGGTAATGACTCGTGTGCCAAATTATTGTGCATTTGATGCCATATTTGCTATTCAATCTGTTACTGCAACAATGGTTTTGTCAACTACGACACCTCCACTCGTAGCATCCACCATGCTTCTATTCATTGGAAGTAAGCCTTCATAAAAGTACTGGATGAATAGCTGATCATTAATTTGGTGATGAGGACAACTTGCACAAAACTTCTTAAATCTTTCCCAATATTCATGCAAGGTCTTTCATGTCATCTGCCTTATGCCAAATATATCTTTTCTAATGGCAACAACTCTAGATGCAGGGAAGAATCTCTCTAAGAATAGCCGCTTCATGTCACCCAAACTCATGACTGAACCTGGTGAAAGGTAAAATAGTCAATCTTTGGCTACATTAGCAAGTCAAAAAGGGAATGCCCTTAGCTTGATGTGCTTCTCAAGGATCCCTTATGGCTTCACGGTTGAACAGACCACATGGAACTCCTTTAAATACTTATGAGGGTCCTCACCTGCTAGACCATGAAACTTAGGCAACAAGTGTATCAATTCAGATTTTAATTCAAAATCAACATTAAGATCAGGATATTGAATGCACAAAGACCAGTAAGTTACATCAGGAGCACAAAGTTCCTTAAGAGTCCTATTCTACATGTTATCACTCATAGTTACAAAATTACTTAAGATCACGAGTTTACTTTCAAATTCAAGATCAAAATCAAGTTTAGAAGCAATTCTTGCTCTTAGCCTATGAGTTCTAATTAGTGTATGAAAGGTCCTATCAATCTCAGGATTAATATAAAGTAATTGACTAACAGAAGACCTAGTCATGCATCATTCAAAGCACATAAAGTACAAAAATAATAAACAAGTCAAATACATTAGACAACACTAAAAAATTACCAAAATAAATCTAGTTAATCTATCTAATGATTTTTAGAAATCATGGGACTACTATAACATGAAAATTACACAAAAATAAAACTAAAAAATGTAATAAAAAATATTAAAAAAATAAAAAAATGGTCTAAACGATGGAATTTGGGAAAACTAGGGGTGACCTAATGGCAATGCTATGAGCCTTGTTTATTAGGACATTTTCCTTCAACTAACCAAGTTTCAGCTCATTCTGGGCACATTTGTCAGTACAAAATTCTGCAAAGTGACCCGTAATCACCCATTTTCACCTGAAAATCACAAAAACACAACAACAAAGAGGTTAATGAAGGATTAGTAGTCAAATATACTCTTAATAAGATTGAACAAAATTAGAATAATCCCTGGCAATTGTGCCAAAAATTTAATAACTACCGAGGCTACTAAATTTAAAACAATTTATAACCAGTTTACTAAAATAACTTGCAGCACAAGGTGACACTAGGTCGAACCCACAGATCACTCTAAATATGATCACAAAATCAAATTAGGAGGTTAGTAAATAGATGGAAAAGGGTTTGCAAGATTTAAACACAAAAACAAAGAGTAATTAAATGGAGAAAATAGAATTACGAAATAACCAATCCAAGAAAATTAACTGATCTTGATTTTAATCCATCCTTGATCACTATAGATCCATTCAATTAACAACCAAATCCTTAGTCTTAGATCACATGAAGATGCCTCAAAATGATCCATGGATCTTCTACTAGATAAGCATCTAGAATTCAATTAACTAAGGTTAGACAAATTAAGCATCCATCCAAAACCCAAATTAACTTAAAAACCAAGATCCAACCAAGTTAAACAATTCATCAAGTACTTTTGATCCCTTGTTTAGTCTCTGGAATCCTCTCTTAGTACATGATAATTAAGAAACTAACATATGAAAATCCCAATCAAATTTAGCATTTAATCAGAATCAAACAAAGAGAAGAAGAAGAAGAAGAGAAACTTGATTAAAAAATTAAATTTAAACAATTAAAATAGAATCTCAAGATTAATCATCAAGAATGTCAATCCCTTGGATTGATTTAAGGCTCTACCCCTCAATAAATGGAGGTAAGAACTTAGAAAAAGAAGAAAACAAGATGAAAATCTAAAGAGAAGGGAGAAAACTATAGGAAGAAGAATCAAGTAACGGTTAAGGTTTTTATCTATATCGGATCCCCTTTTTATAACAAAATAACTGACTTAAAAATTAAGAATCCTAATTTGCCCCTTAGTTAAAGTTAATCCTCTACCTCTCAGTTTTTCTTGACCACTAAAATCACTTGATTTGGGCTTTAGATGAGAGAGTTATGCCTAATTCACTCTTAACAGGTCTCTGATCCCGTCAGCCGACTTCATAGGGGTGAAATGCCATCAAAATGTTGTAGTTTCAATTCATGGTCTTCATAAGAATTTAATATTTATGTATTAGCTTTCGAATGCCACTGGTTTCTGGTCCATATCAAACCTACAACCCGAATTGTGGACCAATTAGTGCACATTACTTGAGTTATGCAATAGAACTCGAGTTCTAACTTCGTGGCCCAATCTGACCCACTAGACATCCGATTCAAACTTCGAGCTCCATTAAAGTTGTAGAGATTTCTCTTAGGTTTCCTACAAGGCAAAATTCATAACTATTAGATATCTAGAACTCAAGATATGTCCAAAATATAGAAACATTATAAAATCTTAATAATACTGAAAAAATTAATTAAGCCCAATTTGAACCCAAACTTATAAATTATGGCCAAAACCAATCAATTAAGCATATAAGAGGTCCAAGAGACAAAATATGAGGGTTAACTAATGTATAAAAATCATGTTTATCATCAGTGAAACTCAAATAAAATTTATGAATATATGTTCACACTAACCTTGATGATATCTCAATCATTGGGGGTGCAGCACTCTTTGCAGATGGTGAGTTGAAGGCATGAGAATCTGCTTTGCCATTGCTATAAAACTTACCGACTTACGGTTTGCCCTTCTTATTCATTTATTGGTATAAAAATAACATTTTTCAATTTAATACAATTTCGAGAGTATGGTATAAGGTTTAACATGAATACAATTCATGGTAGACTTATACAAATTTTAACTTAGGTTGGAATCAAAATTATAGTAAAGGCTTAAAACTATCAAAGTATCAGTTTCAATGTAAATTCAAAAAGACATTTCGATCTCATAATACTAGTAGTGATTTCGATTGAGTATCGAAACATTAAACTTGTAGAGTAGCTACACTTAGCCAAATTCTAAAAAATTAAAGGTATCTCGATTAAGAGCTAGCGAAAGTTCAAAGATTCAAGTTTAAATTCCAAAAAAAAAGGATTTGAATTTGAAATAGAAGTTAGTAGCAGTTGCAGGCATGAGATTAAAACAATACAAGAATTGCTGACAAAAATTGAGTAGTTACTTGTAGCATAAGGATCACTAACAAGGATTTGGTGGTTACTTGACAAAGATTCTCAATTATTTAACAGTTATCTTTGTTTTAGACACACGTCAAGATCTTATAAAAGGGATAGTTACTTAGAAAGTCTATAAATACTAAGACAATGTAAACATTTAGGGGTTGAAAATTCAATACTCACAAACACTTGTAACTTAGGCTCTCACGTCCTTAACATTTCGAGCAAACAGTGCAAGCCTATCCAGTATGTTTCCATCCACTTTCATTTATGTACTTTTTACAAATTTAATGCAACTTTAAATTTAGTCCATTTACAGTCAAGTTTATTTACATTTTCAATCTTTACTTTTTGCAAAATCTTTTTTATTCTTGATCAAGTGGTCTTTTTAAGATCATTTGAGTTCTTTTACTTGCTTTCTTTTAATTGCTTTCTTTACTTTTATACACTTTACATACTTGCATGCTTATTTTTTAGTCTTTTACTTTGCATTGTTTTACTTTATGCTATTTAATTTCAACATTTTACATTATTTG
The DNA here is from genome assembly GCA_029884595.1 of Ormosia semicastrata. Classification (NCBI taxonomy): domain Eukaryota; kingdom Viridiplantae; phylum Streptophyta; class Magnoliopsida; order Fabales; family Fabaceae; genus Ormosia; species Ormosia semicastrata. The sequence continues at coordinate 60,553,948 of JAQQTO010000062.1, forward strand.
TCACATTTTACTTCAGTTGCCCTTTTTAATTCTGTCAGTTACATTTTGTTATTCAACTTGCTTTATTTTAACCAATTTTCTTACTTTTCAAAACAAAGCACTTTGTTTTCATTTTTTTTGTTAAGTTTCACATCACGTATAAAAACTTCAATTTTAATCTATACAAGTCTATTTTTCATTCAAAATTACTCTACCTTTAAAATCCAGTATAAGAACAAGAGAATCCTAAGATGAAGTGATTCCCTTCTCCAAATTGAGATCGAGAATCAACTTTGTCCATAGACAAAGGTTTACCATAGACAAATTGACATTACAAAATATTTTGGTAAACAAATTGGCACAACTGGGGGGACCTGTCAATAGATTGAAATTTTGAAGGATTCTATTTGTTTATGTGCCTAAGAAGTGGTAAAATACTATCAAGAATGTCTGATAACACATCACTAAGTGCCCAAAACCCCCAATTAGGAAAAAATGGAGCCAATGGTAATAGAGACACAATAGTATTTGCAAATTTGCCACAACCTTTTGAGCCCATGATTAGTGAAGTCACAAAAATTCCTGTCTCGAATTTAGAAAACAGAACTCTTGGGATAAGCAGAACTGTACCCTTATATGGGTTTCCTCTTGGGTTTATGATAATCATATATTTGATATATTAATAAACCCTCATTTTTAGTTATTTACACTCTTCATGTATTTAATTGATTGAGTTTTATTATATTTTGTAGGTTTGGACTCAAATTGGACTTAATTGAATTTTTTAACATGATTTATGTCTTACACTATTTCTGTATTTGGGCCATATCTTGGACTGTAGGTGGTCTTTTGAGGTGATTCTAGTGGCATTTAAAATATAAGAGAGAGTTCTTTCATGAATACCTCAAAGGCCTAATCACAAGATTGGATCACTCAAATTGGAGTTGAAGCAAGAACTAGGGTGCTGATCCTGACAGCTTGACCTATGCATACTGTTCATGACATAGCTCGGGATATAGGATGTCAAATAAGCTGAAATTTTGATGGTTGATAGCTAAGACCCAAATCTACAACTTTCATGTTAAACACTTTTCCAGAATCTAAGCTTTAATAGGTAATATTGGGCTTGGAAGTCAGAACAAAGGAGCTGTCACTGGGCTAGAGAAGTATGTAGTAATCAGGCTATATCTTGAGTTGTAGAAATGATTTTTGACCTAAACTAACGACATTTGAAAGATAAGATCCAGGTATACAAATTTCATGAAGACCACATTTCTCAAAAATGATGAATGCAATGACTTCAGAGTTAAATGATTTGGAGACAAAGAATCTCCATAATTTTCCACTCATCAAAAGTCATTTGGCATTTTTCACTCATTTTCCACTCATCCACTCACCCATGACTCAGCTCCCTTGTCATTTTTGTATCCCTAATCTTTTATAAAAGGCACCATTGGCAGATCATTTGGGGGTCTTGGTCTTAGAGGCCAAGATCATGCTATTATGTTGTTGTAGTTTTCCTTTGTTCTAAATTGAAGTTATGTTCTTCTTCTTCTTCTTCTCTCCTTCTTTCTTCTTGTCTATGAGTAACTAAGTTTCATTTTACTTGGGTGAAAGGGTGAAGCTCTTAGTCATGAAATAAGGTTAGATTAATTTCTCTCTTGTGCTTAAATGATATATTTTCAAGTGGTCATTATACGTATTGTATTTTGTTTCCAATCAATTTAGAAACCCTCCTTGTAAAGTGGAGTTCTTGATTTTTTATAGACAAGAGATTGACATAATAAATGCTTAAACTCATTTATAAGTGTTGGTGTTAGAAACTCTCATTGTAAAGTGGAGATCTTGATTTGTTATAGACAAGATTTTGGCACAATGAATGATTGATCTCATTTATGAGTGGTGGTGTTAATAGATGATTAAAGGAGGCATAATATAATTACATATATAATTTTTAATGAACTTTGAACGATGTATTTTCTGATTGGAACCTCCGTTATATGTGGATTCTAATTGAGTTATAAAAAGAATTAATCTTATTCCTATTTTATTTACCAAGAGTGGATCTCCTAACTTAAGTAAATCTTTTTATTTATTGTGACAAAATATTTACTTTACCTTAATTAATTTTTCTTTATCAAGTCTCTGTGGTTCGACCTCGGACTCACCTAGAATTTATTACTTGAGATAACCTACACTTGGGTTTGTAACTTAAATTTTAATTCACATCAAGTTTTTGGCGCCGTTGCCGGGGACTTGATTTGAAGAATAAATTTTTGATGTAAATATTTTGTATATATACTAACGTACTAACTTAGTGGGGGAATCTCTCTCTTTTATTTTCTTGTACATATTAATAGTGGAAAAAACTCTCCATTTTATTTTCTGTACATACTAACTTAGTGGGGGAACCTCTCCTTTTTATTTTCTTTGTATATATTAACTTAGTGGGGGTAACTCTCCCTCTTGTTTTTTATACATACTAACTTAGTGGGGGAAAACTCTTCTTTTTATTTTCTTGTACATACTAACTTAGTGGAGAAAAACTCTTCCTTTTATTTTCTTGTACGTACTAACTTAGTGGAGGAACCTCTCCCTTTTATTTTTTTCTGTACTTTACTAACTTAGTGGGAGAAACTCTCCCATTTATTTTTTGTACTTTACTTTCTGTACTTTAAATTCTGTAATTTTCTTTTTCTTTTACACTTTATTTTCTTTATTTTATTTTTTTTTTGTATTTGATGGTTGGTTTATACCACACCTTTGTTAATATTTATTTAGTTGCTGGTTTATATCCCATCCTTATTAATATTTAATGGCAGGTTTATACCACCTACTTGTACATTTTTTTTCTATTTTAAGTTACTTATTTATGCTTAATTGGTATCGTGATTTAAATTCTAGTCGTTTAGTTAAAGTTAATCCTAGTACTTTACATATTGATTTGTCTGAATCACAATCACACATATCAAACACAATGACTGAAAATAAAAGTGTGCATGATGAACATGAAAATCAACTGTTGCGAATCATGCATGAGTATTTGCAACCATCCCGAAATTCTATTCCATCATGTTTTATCTTTCCACTCAATGCTAACAATTTTAGATTCAAGCCAGGTATGATTTCTTTACTTCCTAATTTCCATGGTTTAGAATCTGAAAGTCCATATTTATATCTAAAAGAATTTGAGGAAGTATGTATCACTTTTCATGATCAAACTTGCACTAAAGAGGTTGTTAAGTTTAAATTGTTTTTTTTTTCTTTGAAAGATAAAGCAAAAACTTAGCTTAACGCTTTGAAACCAAGATCAATTGGCACATGGCAAGAAATGCAAGGTGAGTTTTTGAAGAAATTTTTTCCAACACATAAAACCAACGCTTTGAAAAGACAAATCTAAAATTTTCCCCAAAATTCAAATGAAGCATATTTTCAAAGTTAGGATCATTTTAAAGATTTGTTGAATTCTTGCCCATATCATGATTTTGAAAAATGGTGCACTATAAGCTTCCTTTATGAAGGGTTAACACTTGAAACTAAATAATTTGTGGAAATAATGTGCAATGGTGAGTTTCTTGATAAAGAACCTAAAGAAGTTTTAGACTATTTAGACCATTTGGCTGAAAATTCTCAATCATGGCATAGTACTAATCCTTCTGAAAATTCAATTAAATCTAACCTTGCAAGTGCTAGTCTAGGAAAATATCACTTTAGTCAAGAAGAAGATCTAAATGCTAGGTTCGCCAGCTTAGCTAGAAAGGTTGAAGCCATGGAATTAGGGAAAGTAAAAGAAATCAAATCTGTGCAAAATGAAGAAATTTGTAGCATTTGTGATGAATTGGGACACTCAACAAATGAATGTTCAAAAATTTTTATTTTTAAAGAAGTTGTGCCTGAGCAAGTAAATGCAATGAACAATTTTAAAAAGCCATTCACTTCTTCTTTTTCAGATACATACAATCTGGGATGGAGAAATCACCCGAACTTCAGTTGGAGGACCAACAATCAGGCACAATTCATGCAACCACCACCTCCTCAGGCACAGCAGGATTCACAAAATTCTCAAGGATATGCACCTTATGTCCCACCATACAGGAATAACTTTGAAGAAACATTACATGCATTCATGGAAAAGCAAAATGTCATTATTAATCAAAATACTCAAGCCATTATTGACATAAAAGACACTTTTGTTAAACTTTCTTATGCATTCACCATTTACAAGAAAGAAAAATTTCTTTCTCAACCTCAACTAAATCACAAAGATTAGTATAGTCTAAATGAGGGTAGTCTAGAAAACTAACAAATAGATCAAGTCAAGTCAGTGATAACCTTTAGGAATGGAAAGGTTGTTGAAGAAAGCAAGGAGATAAAGAGCTAAATGTCCAAAGTGATGAACTCCTTGATTGTGAATGAGCTAGAGGATGTGGAAAAGAATCAAGATAGTAGTGATGCTAAGCTATCCAAGGAACTTGAGGTGACAAAAAGTCTTGTTAAGCTAGAAAATGATGACGAAGGTCACCAGACATACATGATTGACTCAATCATAGATAGGGGAGTTTTTACAACCCATGATTTTGATCCCCTTGAGAATTTTCTTATTAATTTTGAGTTTGATTCTATCAGTAATCCCTCTGATGTAGTTGATATTTCTACTATTTTTGATAGAACTCAGGATAATGACAGTCAGGCATGGCAACTAAAGTTTAAGGAGTTGCCTAAGAAAGGTTGGAGTATTGCTGATAAAAAAAGTGTTCATCCTTTGGTCTGTTATTATAAAATTAATTTGGAAGAAGGTAAATGATCAGCGGTTGAAGTTATAACTTGAGTTGAAGGATCCATATGTAGCAGAGACTTTGGTAGACGATCCTGTCTACCAAAGCTGAGGTAAGTTTTTAGTATTTCGTGTTTTTATTGAGTCGGCTTAAGTGCCTCCCAAATTTTGGAGCCTTTGTATGGGGATGTAAATAGTGTCAGTCAAAAAAATATATATAAAACAAAAGAACCCAAAAAAAAATGTTTGCATGCTTGTTTATTTCATTTTATTTTATTTTATTTTTTTATTTTTGTCATTGCTAACCATTGTCAAGATGTAGTTATTCTCTTCTTGTCTAAGCATTTCAGGTATGTGACTTCTCCCCATTACTTTATTTAATTTTGTCCCAATAATTTCTTTGATGTATATTGATGATTATTTCTTCAGTCTGAATTTAATTTTTAACATTGAGGACAATGTTGTGATCTGGTTGGGAGGAAGGATAGTTGTGTGAATAATTATGTAAAAAAAATAAAAAAAACAAAAAAATATATTAGGAACTGTGTTTGTTGATATGTTTGTCATCAATTTATTAACAACAAAAGTAATTAAGGATGGCAGAGGAAGGAGTAAATTTTGCTGTGGAGGTAATTTTACTCTTGAGACGCATCTAGATTGGGGTAGACAACTAGTTTGTGTGGAAGTAGTAATTCAAATTCAGGGAAATTTGCATGATTGAGTAAATTGTCTTCTTTCTTAAAATTCACATGCTTGATTATGGATGTTGAATTAGTGGACTGAGAATGATAGAATTATGCCTTGTGAGATTTTGAGCATATTGATGAATGGATTAAACATTTGTACCATTCTCTTCTTTCTTGTGTGAATTTCACTCATGGAATTGTTACTCTAGAACTTACTTTGATTCTTTTTGAGACTACATTTTCATATGCATACATAAATATGATTGAGGCATTTTTTTGAAATAACAACTTTAATCAAATAGTCAGCCTTGCTTAGCAGTATATTGTCTCAATATGATATCAAACACTCTTATGACTTCTTGGAAATTCTTTTATTCCTGCCAACATAAAGCATTGGAAATGATCTATTTCTCCTTACTTAACCCCTTTGAGCTTATTTGACCATTCTTTGTTTCGAACTCATTATGTGCCTTAAATGAAAAATCATGTTCTTACCTGACCTTAGGGAATAAGAGAACATTAGTTTTGTCATTCGATGAGTTATTGAACAAGTGTGGGGGTGTGTGTGCAAAATGGTTAAAAAAAATGTATATATGATATTCTTTTTGTAAAAAATAAAAAAAATTAAAAAAATAAAAAAATCAAAAAATCAAAAATCAAAGTTCAAAAAAATGTAAAAAGAAAAAAAGGGTCAACAAGGCAATAAAAGAAAGGAAAAGAATATGTAAAAGGAATTTGTATTAGGTGGAGTTGGGATGAACTTTCATGATTGTTAATTGAACTCAGTTTTCATGTTCTTTTATTCTCTTTGGTATTTAACTTGTCATATCCATATTACCTTCTCCTTTACCTTGACCCTATTACAACCTTAAATAAAGTCCTCATGATTTGTGTGTGCATGTGTTCTAAGTAGTGGAGAAGTAGAAGATAAGCAAACGTATGTTAGTGTAATTTTCATGAGTTGAATTGAGTGAAATACCTACCTTTTAAACACTTGAGGGATTGAGAGCAAATATTGTGAAGATCTATCATTCTTGACTCATGCTTTTCAATTGAAATTTCCTTGCTTGTTGATTTGAGATGTGAAGAAACGTTACCTCATAAATGTTTTGATTACTTGAATGATTGGTTGCTCTTCATTCTTAAATATTATTAGAAATTGAGTCTTTTAGAGTGTTTAACTTTTGAGTTTGTTTTCCTAGTTTTGGTCTTATGTGATTTGCCCAAGAGTGTAAAAAGTTAAGTGTGGGAGAATTTGATAATCACATATTTGATACATTAATAAACCCTCATTCTTAGTTATTTACACTCTTCATGTACTTAATTGATTGAGTTTTATTATGTTTTGTAAGTTTGGACTCAAATTAGACTAAATTGAATTTTTCAGTATGATTCACGTCTTACACTGTTTTTGTATTTGGGCCATATCTTAGGCTGTAGGTGGTCTTTTGAGGTGATTCTAGTGGAATTTGAAAGATAAGAGAGAGTTCTACAACTTTTATGAATTCTCAAAGGCCTAATCACACGATTGAATAACTCAAATTGGACTTGAAGCAAGAACTAGGGTGCTGATCCTGATAGTTTGACCTATGCATACTACTCATGACAAAGCTTAGGATATAAGATGTCAAATAAGCTGAAATTTTGATGTTTGATAGCTAAGACCTAAATCTACAACTTTCATGTTGAACACTTTTCTAGAATCTGAGGTCTAATGGGTCATATGAGGATTGGAAGTCATAACAGAGGAGCTGTCACTGGGCTAGAGCAATATGTAGTAATCAGACCATATCTTGAGTTGTAGAAATAATTTTTGACCCAAACTAACGGCATTTGAAAGATAAGATCCAGGCCTACAAATTTCATCAGACCACATTTCTCAAAAATGACAAATACAATGACTTCAGAACTAAATGATTTTAGAGACAAAAAATCTCCATAATTTTTCACTCATCAAAAGTTATTTGGCATTTTTCACTCATTTTTCACCCATCCACTCACCTATGACTCAGCCCCCTTATCATTTTTGTATCCCTAATCCTTTATAAAAGGCACCATTGGTAGATCATTTAGGGGTCTTGGTCCTAGAGGCCAAGATCATGCTATTATGTTGTTGTAGTTTTCCTTTATTCTAAATTGAAGTTATGTTCTTCTTCTTCTTCTCTCCTTCTTTCTTCTTGTCTATGAGTAACTAAGTTTCATTTTACTTAGGTGAAAAGCTAAAGCTCTTAGTAATGAAATAAGGTTAGATTAATTTCTCTCTTGTGCTTAAATGATATATTTTCAAGTGGTCATTATACGTATTGTATTTTGTTTCCAATCAATTTAGAAACCTTCCTTGTAGAGTGGAGTTCTTGATTTGTTGTAGATAAGAGATTGACACAATGAATGCTTGAACCCATTTACAAATGTTAGTGTTAGAAACTCTCCTTGTAAAGTGGAGATCTTGATTTGTTGTAGATAAGATTTTGACACAATGAATGCTTAATCCCATTTATGAGTAGTGGTGTTAATAGATGATTAAAGAAGGCATAATATAATTACGTATATAATTTTTAATGAACTTTGAATGATGTATTTTCCGATTAGAACCTCCGTTATGTGTGGATTCTAATTGATTTATAAAAAGAATTAATTTTGTTCTTATTTTATTTATTAAGAGTGGATCTCATAACCCAAGTAAATCTTTTTATTTATTATGAAAAAAATATTTACTCTGCCTTAATTAATTTTTCTTCATCAAGTCTTTGTGGTTCGACCTCGAACTCACCGAGAATTTATTACTTGAGATAACGTGCACTTGAGTTTGCAACTTAACTTTTAATCCGCATCAGTTTACTCCCCAAAATGTTACAAAAAATATAGCCACTGCCCAAGCCACGTACACGAGTTCAATACCTAATGTTTCACCAAGAAACCAAATGGTAAATGGTAGTAGCCAAGTAGTAGGAACCAGTGCAAATCGAATTGATAGACCAAATGTGGGTATACTAGTATTCCCTAATTTGCCCAGAGATTTATATTTAATTCCCTCAAGGAATACAAATACAACATTGAATAACATTGACAACAGATTGATGAAAGTAACTACGAGATGGTCCACATGCTAACTCAGCAGATGACCACTGTCATAACCCTACTCATAGAGTCAACCAATAACACCTATAACACATTGGCTAGGTAAATGAATAGGATTGCAGATGTCTTTGGCAACCCAGAGGAATCCATAAGCAATCAAAAGGGAAATGAGTAACTTGTTTATCAAGGAAATACGCATTTGGTGAATAATTCCTATGTTAATAACATCATTGAGGATAACTGGCGAAGGGAAAATCCACCTGGCCCAAGTGCAGGATTTTGAATAGTCAGTTGAAATCAAGATGCTGATAACCTCCTAGAAAGGATTAAGCTGAATAATCTTTGGGGTAGCAAAACATCAACTAAGCAGTTGAGCAGGTGCTCAACAGGTATGACTGTAATGTGGGATATACAAATCGTCCCTATTTTGTATCAGTTTTCCTTGAGTTCATCCAACAGGCAGAATTGCCCATAGGATGCAAAGCACTTAAGATCTCTAGTAAATTTGCTGGAGAAAGTGAAGAATCCACGGTAGAGCATATAGCTCGATATACCATCAAAGCAGGGGATGCAATTTCGAATGAATATTTAAAGATGAAGTATTTTCCTAACTCTTTAACCAAGAATGCCTTTACTTGGTTCACAACTCTTCCTTCAAATTCGATCCACTCTTGGAACTAGTTGGAAAGAAACTTTCATGATCAGTTTTTTAGAGGAGAGACTAAGGTAAGTCTCGTGGATTTAATTATTTAATATCAGGAGAAATAATGGAGAGTCCATTGATGATTACTTAGCCAGGTTTAGAAAAATGAAGGCTAGATATTTCACAGTCATCCCTTATCCCAAAGTAGTCAAGATGGCTGTTAATGGTTTAGACTATTCAATTCAAAAGAAATTAATAAACCAGCAAATCCTAGACATGTCTTAGCTTGCAAATAAGATGAGACAAATAGAGCAATTGAAACTTGAAAAGGAAAGATTTAAGAAACACCTTAGAAAGAAAAAAATTGCTTACGTCAAAGCTCCTGATATTCAAGAAAAATACTTCACACAATTGAAGGATAATAAAATAGCCTATGTCGAAATTGATGAGGTAGAAGATGATGAGGAGAATGAGGTTAATATAGCAGAATTAAAATCTAGTCCCCCTTATACTTGTTCTTCTTTAATGCCTAATCGAACTAGGGTTAACATGAAATCCTCTAATAGGCCAACGTACTATTTCGATATATCGAAGGCAGATTTAATCTTCGATGTCTTGTTAAAAGATAAGCAAATCAAACTTCCTAATGAACATAAAATCTCTTTTGTTGAAGAGATAAATGGTCAAAAATATTATAAATATCATAATAGATATGGTCATTTGACTAACAATTGTATCCGTTTCAGGGATCTGACTCAAAAAGCCATCCAGAAAGGAAGATTGAAATTTGAAAGCAAAAACAAGATGAAGATTGATATTGACCCATTCGAAGTGAATGTTAGCTACATTGAGCCAGTTGGCTTCTCAAAAATCAACATGGTCGAAATAGGAGAAACCACCCTTGTCCCCTCAAATTACAACCCCAAGGCATTCAAGGCTAATGAGAAGTTTTTCCAAAAGCTGGGGAAACGTTGGTCGAATTCCTCCTAAGAAAAAAGGAGGATGAGAGAGAAGTGTCTCTTTGCCCAAGGTGCAATGCCGTCTTCGACAGATTGGTTGCCAAGTCCTTTCAGGCAGCTTTGAAGCAGAAACAGAAAGCAAAGACCCCTGCAGAAGGGTAGTGCAAGATCCAGGGAAGATCATGAGGGACAAGATGAGGGTGTCTGCTTCGAATGTGGCTCATAATCAGTGGATAAGGAATAGTCCACAATCCCACAAGATTCAGAGCAGGCCACTCTGGCCAAGATTCGACTATGGGATTACTTATTTATTTTGTGGGAATTCAAATACCTGGTTTTGAGGTGAAAGTTCTAACTCGAGTCGGGGTTCAAGCCCATATTTGTCAAAGTCACAGTGGCACAAGGCCCAAAGGCTTCGACAACAACAGCTACAATAACAGCAACAATAGCAACATCAAAGTGGCATTGGCCAAATTCCAATTATCGAAAAGGTTTGAAGTCCAGGTGGTTAAAGAGCCACATTTGAAGACAGAAAAACAAAAATCTTCGAGTGATCCAATGGACGAGGATGTTATAATGGATTCATTCGAATTCGAATTTAAGGATGACTTGGACACCATTTTTGGTGTAAACGTGGTGTCCCTCTTCCCATACAATTTTTCCATTTCAGTTGATGAAGAAGTGAACCAAGAGGAGGATTTTGAGGATGACTCAAACGAGGCCAGTTGGTATATGGTTGAAGAGGACACAATAGAGGTGATGGAAAACTCTATAGTGTTTAACATTCCTACCCTCGAGATGAAAAAATCATTTATGCCTACTATTCATCAAAGCCACTGTAAATGGTAAATTGGAAGGTAAGGTGCTGGTTGATGGAAGAGCTACCATCAATTTATTGCCCAAAAAATTATTAAATAAGTTTGGAAAATTAGAGGCTGACCTATTACCCCATAACATGGTGGTAACTGACTTCAATGATAGATCCTCAACATTAGAGGCGGCTATTGCCCTTGACATCAAAGTAGCCTCAATCACAAGGTCAACTTTATTCATAGTAGTCCCCTCCAAAGCCAACTATAATCTCTTGTTGGGTAGAGAATGGATACATGTTGAGGAAGCAGTACCTTCAACCGTGCATCAAAAAATGTTTCTTTGGAACCAACTGGGGGAACTGGAAATGGTGGAAGCTGATGACATATTGTGTCATGTCAATCAGAATCATACAGACTATCAGATTTACGTGCCAAGAGTCAAACCCTCCTGCATCTGGGATTCATCAACTTTGGACAAGAAGGGGGTTGAGATGGTGGCCATCACTCCAATAGGTTTCTCCATAATACTAAGAGCTGATTCATTTCAGCTTAGAAATTGTAATAATTCCAGGGTTTATAGGCACCTGTTTAACATTTCAGGCCGAGTGTATTCGGCCTCAAGTTATAATAATAATGTCAGAACTTAAGAGCCACATAGCTTGAATAGCAGCCTATATGGCTGAGAATTGCATAAACAGTGTAGTTTTAAGTCACGTGACTCGAATTTCAGCCTACATGGCTAAAAAATTTGGTACATCAAAGGTACCAACTTGGACTATATTTATGATGACACCTCCTTGGGCTTTGAACAAGCCCCTCTATCTTCTGAAATTAAAAAGATAGAGGTACAAGATCCCTTGGAAGAAATTAATTTAGGAAATGATGCAATATATAAACCTACTTTTATTAGTAAGTTAATAAATGCAAGTTTCAAGTATGAGTTAGACCATCTGGTCGAAGAATATAAAAATTATTTTGCTTGGGAATACGAGGAAATGCCTGGAGTCAATCGAGATTTGGTAGAACACAAACTACCAATTTGAGCAAGACAAAAACCAATCGAGCAAGCTCCAAGAAGATTTGCCCCTGATGTGGTTTTGAAAATCAAAGAGGAAATCAAAAGGTTACTTAAGGCTAAGTTCATTCGAATTGCTAGCTATGTTGACTAGATTTCTAATGTTGTTCCTGTTATGAAAAAGAATGGTAAGTTAAGGGTATGCATTGATTTTTGAGATTTAAATTATGCTATTCCTAAAGATGAACTTATGTCAATTGCTGATATGTTAATTGACTCAGCTTCAGGCTATGAAATCCTAAGTTTTATGGATGGATATGCTGGGTATAATCAAATTTATATTGTAGAAGAGGATGTGTCAAAGACTGCTTTTAGATGTCCTAGTGCAATTGAGACTTATAAATGAGTAGTCATGCCATTCAGATTGAAGAATGCTAGAGCCATGTATCAAAGAGCAATGAACACCATTTTTCATGATATTATTGGCAAATTCATGGAGGTGTATATTGATGACGTGATAGTCAAATCGAAATCAGAACAGGAGCACCTCTCGAATTTGAGACAATCATTCAAAAGAATGAGAAAACATGGATTAAAAAAAATCAATTAAAAGTGCTTTTGGTGTTTTTGCAAGAAATTTTCTTGGATTCCTAGTTCAGAAGAAAGGAGTAGAGGTTGATCAGAATAAAGCTAAGACTATACTTGAAGCATCACCCCATTTGAATAAAAATCAGCTCTAGTCTTTGTTAGGAAAGATTAATTTCCTGAGATGGTTCATTTTGAATTTGTCTAGAAAGACGAGAGTCTTCTCCTCACTCTTAAAGCTTAAAGCTGAAGAAGAGTTTCGATGAGAGAAAGAGCACCAAGAGGCTTTTGACCAAATCAAGCACTGTTTGACTAATCTTCCAGTAATGACGCCTCCAATACCTGGACGTCCTTTGAAGTTGTATATTTCAGTATCAGATGAAACCATTGAGTGTATGCTGATCCAGGAAGATGAGAATGGAGTCAAAAGAGTCATTTATTATCTTAGTAGGGTTTTAATAGATGCTAAAACTAGATATAGTGCAGTTGAGAAACTATGTTTAACTTTGTATTTCTCCTGTACTAAGTTAAAGTATTATGTAAAGTCACATGATGTACTTTTCATTTTGAAGACAGATATAATAAAGTACATGTTATCCAAGCTTATTTTGCATGGTAGAGTAGGGAAATGCTCTTGCTTTAACCGAGTTTTCTTTAAAATATGTGCCACTAAAGGCTATGAAAGGCCAAGTGTTGGCAGATTTTTTGACTGACCATCCTTGTGTTGACATCGAAGAAACTAACATCAACTACGTGGGTTTAAAGCTATGGAAGTTATATTTCGATGGATCAAAACATAGTAGAGGTGTTGGTCTTGGAGTTTTAATTGTTTCACCTATTGAAACTCCAACTAAATTCTTATTTGAATTAAAACATGAATGTTCGAATAATGAAACTGGGTATGAAGCCTTAATTGTTAGCTTACAAACATTAATTTTGCTCAAGGCCAAAAATGTTAAAGTTTTGGGTGACTCACAATTAGTCATCAAACAAATGACTCGAGAATATAAGTGCATTAATCAGAATTTATTCAGATACTTTGCCTTTGCAGCAAGGTTGTTATTTGAATTTGATGAAGTTATTTTGCAACATATTCTGAGAAAAGAAAATTATGAAGCCAATGAACTTGCTCAAATAACTTCAAGATACAATATTTCGAATCTAACATTGTCAATGTTAATCAAAATTAAAGAAAAGTAATATCTATTCGAGAATTTAAAAGTATGTTTAATCAAAGATATTGATGATTCTGATTGGAGAAAACCGATCATTGATTATTTACGAAATCCAAATTCATGAGTCTGAACAGGTATGGCTTTAATGGATGACTAAAATACCAACAAGTTTAAATTATTTTAAAAGAAACCTGTAGGATATTTTTGCTCAAAAGTAAAAAGCATAGGTTACTAAAAAAGAGGTGGGAGAAAGTTAACAATCCCTATATATATATATATGGACACACTCACGCACAGTACAGAGATTTGAATATTAATTTCCTACTGCTCCAACTAGTAGCAACTTCCTCTTCTTCAAGAAATCTCGAACAAACCTTAAGCTTCTATTAACGCATCTGTACAGAGCACTAATTTCAAGCTAAGGTTTTGGCCCTTTAACAGTAGGTACATCACAGTTAACTCAAGAAAATGAAATGAGAGAACCCTATCCTTTAACCATAAAAAATTGTGTGTGAATAAGCAAGGATTTCTTGGTGCAACAGTTTTAGCTTTCCTAAGAGAAGAGCTTAAAAGTTGAAGGGAATAACCAAAAGGAAATAGATAAATGGTTGAAGAAAAGAAATAACTGAATAGAAGAAGTAATAGAAGCTTGCTGCGTTGTCGCCTAACATCATGGCGTGTCATCACTTTTGCCCACGTGTTGCCGCTACCAAGAATGCATGGTGAAATGTTTCTTAGTTCACAACTTTAGGATAGATGGACAATGAAGCTACCTTACAATCTTAACCTCATGATGTGTCAATCTACAATCTCTCTATTCTAATTTTTGTGGGCCATGCTTTATCCTCCAACTCAAGTGTATAAAAATTAAATATATGAAGATATGAGGGAGTTCCTTTAAGTCTCGAGTCTTAAATGTAAAATTATTCCTGTTTAATTTAACTTTTCTCTTATACACTCTAATGAATCAATTTAGAACTTTTACACATTCAACTTATAATAAACTCTAAACTCACACAGAAATAGAGCAAGAATATATGTCAGAATATGAAACTTTAGATGCAGGAAAGCATAGCGAAAATTATAATTGATGGAATTTCCATATAAGAAGAGAAGGGTAAGTGTCGAGATGTTACATAGGCAAAAAAAGAAAAAAAATTGAACTTATACAAATGGTAAATGTTATCACTAAATGAATATATTTATTAAATAGAACAAAGAAAATAAGACTAATTTTGAGCATATGGAAAAAGTAGAAGAAACAATTAAAAGAGAATAGAGTCGGCACGTTGATTTGTATCATATTGGTATTACAGCACTTTGCTTATATTATGTTAAGAATGAAAAGGTGATAACATCAGTGTTGAGAGACAGACAACGGTGTGACCAAACTACGAAACCTCATAGTCACTTCCGTTGATGAAAAGATAGATTATTGCAACATCTATTTAAAATTACAAAAGATGTGTGTAGTGCTATTCGTATCCTTCTCATAGCCAAAGAACAAGATATAAGTGACTTTCAAGAGAAGAAATCCAAAGATACATCATGCATGCGTAAAGAAATCCCATTAAGGATAAATCGGTGTGGTTCCAGTTATGTTATTAATTGTCTTGTTAACATCGAATTATTGTGCCTTATATTTTGGTTGAAATTGCTTGTAAAGTCGTAAATAATGATCAAAGACCAAACTTTTTAAATGCTCAAGAGGTGTGGTAGCTTAATTTTTCCTTACAAACAACATAGAGATTTAATCTATGTGCTTTGTAATCCTATCTTCATATACCATTTTAGTGCTACAAAAGTAACACTTGCAATTAGGATCTTCAATATCAAGATAGCCTATATTGATGTAAAATAATATAGTCATATAGCACAAAGCTTAAGCAAAAAGCAATTACAATAACAGAAAGGTGAAATTAGTTTAATAGATAATCATATTATCATTATTTTTTTAGTTTCATAGAATATCCCCCACCCGATAAGTAAGAGACTAATTTTCTTAGATACGGTCAGATGTCTAAGTGGAGATCCCTCCTAATGGTGTTATTTTCATAAACATAAATCTCAATATCGAACTCAAAAATCACATAGTTAAGAGACCCGAACATGTTTCACTCGGATCAATACACATTAGTATATTATCATTACTTGAATTAAGATCTCAAATTTCATGAGTAAACAATTCACCTAATATGTATTAAAAAAAGAATTAACCAAATAGAAAAAATAATAAATAATGAAAATTAATAATATTTGATTAATTTGTTTTATATAAAGGAAATAAATAACTCTTGACATAAATGCTTCACAATCAGAATTTAAATCATCATGGTCATGATAACCTGTAAATTAATACTTATTTAAAAAATAATAAAATTTCATGAATATATGTTTTACCTAATAGAAAAATAAAAAAATATTCAAACAATTTGTCATTAAATTCTTTTAGATGAAGAGAACAAATAACTCTCGATGTACTACACACTTCACAACTAAAATCTACATTATGACTGTCACAATTGTTCAATAGAGAATATTGATGCGTACTTGGATAGACATGAACTAATGTTTTCTTTCTTGCGCAGTAGTAGCAACAGAGCGTGTTGAAATCGGGGGGTTGGTACCTGTAAGGACACTCCGATGCTCAAGTCAGGCTATGCATAATTAGGATTTATGCTAAAGAGCAATAGTTACCTGTAGAAGATGATTGAGTCTGGTATTTATAGAGGTTAGATAGAGAGATACGTTCCCTTAATAGTTGCAAAAGTGTTACCAAGTGGCCTCAATACTCAAGAGGGGGGTGAATTGAGTATGAAAAACAAGTTCGCAAATCTTTCGCAAATTGTTTGATAAACAATTTTCGTTGAAGCTAATTGATGATTAGAGATGATTGGATATAAGAGATAAACACTTTTACTTATAAATGCAATAGTCAAAGGGACCAATATTTAAGTAATCAATAAAACAGTACTCAATGTAAAGAGAAGGGTTTAGAGAAAACAAACACAATGATTTATCCTGGTTCGATCACCAACCCACTTGTGATCTACGTCCAGTCCTCAAGCAACCGCTAGAGATTTTTCACTATTTCTTCAAGCTTCTATAGGTGCTTGATAACCTTTACAACCTTGAGCACTCAACACTTTGGGATACCTCAGCCTTGGAGCTTGAGTCTCTTCAACTAAGGAATACCTCACCCTTTACACTTTTGGAGGGATGCCTCACCTTCTTTACAAAACAATATAGATTGATTGAATGAAGCTCTCACTAGAGTAGATGATTACAAATTGAAGCTCTAATATGCTCTCAAAGATTAACCCACGTTTTTCACAAAAACAGAGCAAGAATGGATTTGAGGATTGAATCACGTTTTGAAGTATTGGTAATCAGTTTTTGGTTCAAGGTCAACCTTTAACGCAAACCCAACATTGGTATTTATAAGTTTTGCAATAAATGGAGCCATTGGAGGGTTTTAGCCAAGCATTAAATGCATTTAATATAGCCGTTGGACGTTGTCAGGGTGCGTGTAATCGATTACACAACAAATGTAATCGATTACATTGTTGTTCCAACGTGTTCTTGGCTTTCTGGGCTCTGTGTAATCGATTACATTATTGGTGTAATCGATTACATGGCTTCTGACTTGCTTGTAATCGATTACAATATCCATGTAATCGATTACATGACTTCTGTCTTGCTGTGTAATCGATTACAATATCCATGTAATCGATTACATGACTCTTTGAATATGTTCTTGCCTTTCTAGGCTTATTGTAATCGATTACATTATTTGTGTAATCGATTACATGACCTCTGACTTGCTTGTAATCGATTACATTGCTCATGTAATCGATTGCAAGGCCTCTGTTTGCTATGTAATCGATTACAAACATCATGTAATCGATTACATTGGCCTTTGAATACATTTTTCAAGTCCAATAAAGCTTAGAAGCCATTTCTAACACCTCAAGACAATTGATTAAATATAAATCCTTTTAAGAGTGTTAGATTTAAAATTGAAACTCAAGTTTCTTGGAAAACATGTTTAGCTTTGAATTTTCCCATTTATTTTGAAATGATATATTGAAAAACCATTTGAGAAATCGTGAGAGCATTTAACATTAATGTTCTAAGTCTTATAATTAAATAAACCTCTTGACTTCTTTCTTTGATCTTGATCTTTCCTTTTGCACTTGATCTTCACTTTTGCACTTGATCTTCACTTTTGCCTTTGTTATCATCAAAAACTATTTGACATGCTTTAGGGACATAAGCATTCACAAAAAGATCCCTGTAAAATCATAATGTTGATACTGTAGTTATGAGTAGTTAAAAGCAGTTATGAGTGCTATTATTACGCAAGATCATGATCGGCAGTTATGGATGCTCATAGGATTTATCCACTGCGTAAATCTCGCAATAATGTTGATGTTATCTAATGTCGTGGTCTGACATTTGTTGTATTGAGATCTTAATAGCGTACCATAAATTCTAGTTGGGGTGTTAACGACAGACTTTGGCTAGATGCGTGCCAGGTTGACCCATGGAACTAGTGTCCCGAATCACGGTCCATAATAGTTGCCCTCAACTTGGCACTTAGAGGGGACATCTAAGTGTCAAGGTATCTAAGTTCAATAGGAGCACACGACTCACCGTGCATAAAAGGATATGAGTCAGTGTTGATGCCAGATCTCGCGATGTTTTCTCCAAAGGGCCAAGGTCTGTGATAGATCATAGAATGCCTCCATGGTTAATGAGAAAGGTCAGGATCCGATTTGGATCGCTCTGCTCACGTCATCACTCTGTTATCTAGGGTATATCATAGGTTTCCCTCATGTGTAGTTCACGGGGTCTTTGTTATCCTTTCTTGTAACCTTTACTCTGTAGTTTGTAGCAATATGAGTTTGCTTGGGAACCATCACTTTGACTTTATTGAGAATTACAAACCCTTTTAAAGAGGATAACAATTTCATATTATTTCCCAACTACCCGCTACTCTCGTGGCCAATCACAGAAAGGGAGCATTAAAACGCAACCTCAAATGTGCAGAAAGTTAGCCTTCTCAAGAGCCAATGAGAATGCTTTATTCCCTCTATAAATAAGGGAATGTTTGCATTGAGGCTGACATCTGTTTCTTTTGTTTTCTGATCGTGTTTGAGAATGGTCTTTTTCCAGAGAATGATCTCTCCCCCATTTCTTATAAACATGTGGAGAGTTGTGCCCTTTTCTGAAACCATTTTTCCATTCTTCCTAAAATTCTTAAAGGTGTTTCCTTTTCTCCCACATATTCCTATGATGAAAGCCTTTCTTACCAGGTGTAACGATTTAGTGAGGACCAAGCAACTACCTTACGCGGGGTTAGTCAACATGCATCTGGACGGCAGAAGCCTTTCTTTCTAAGCATACATAGAAGTGTGTAACCTTTCTATGCTTACCGGGAGAATTCACCGTTTCTATTGTAATTCTTGTGAGGCATGGAAGTCTTCCGCTCTCCTTCCTTTGTCCTCTTGATAGCAACCGAAGGTACTAGCCAAGTGCCTTGGTTTTACCCCGATGTGCAGTTGGATATGTAGGATTGTGAAGCCTGCTCATGTTGGGGTGGAACAATCTTTTGGAGTGAAGAATTAAGCTCATGTTGGCTAATAGGAAAGAGATGAGTGCTGGTTTATGGAAGAACTATGAGGATGGTCGTAGTCAGTGTTCATCATCATCATCACTGTCTCATCTAGCTTCCATTTTAGCTTTCTCCAGTGGGTATTCTTGTATTAGGGTAGTTTATAGCCTCTGTTGTTAGAGCTGATGATGTATGGAATGAGAATAATAAAAATTCTTTCTTGAATGCCTCTTTGAATATTTTATTTTCCATTTCCATTATCTGCTTCTTTCACCAGGATAAGTCCAACGCTCATAACATAATTGTATCTGACCTTGTCATGTTGCCCCCAGCTTGGTGCTTAACTAATATAGGTAAGTATCAAGGTAAGTCTTAATGCCCCGAGTGACGGGATTCATGCTTTACTTGAAGCCATAGTCTGTGCTGCCCCTTAAGGGTTAAGAGCTCTAATCTGGAGGTGTTAACGACTATCATTTGACACTTGTGGACACGCCATGTTTCGAACACCGCCCATGTGTCAGATAATCAGGTAGGACATTCCAGTGTTAAATCAGGGTCTATAGAAAAAATTTGCACTTAGAATAGTAAGGCTTGTGTGACATTTAGTTTTCTGAGCAATCATCGCTTCAACTACTATGATAACTATGAAGTCCACGTGGCGCGCTCTAACTGGATAGTCGTGGTTAGGGTTTCACGTGTCATGATGAGAAGTTTTAAAATTCTAAGTGTTTGGACGGAATTGTCCCCCAACTGTCTTGTCTCTATAAATAAGGGCTAAGGGTGCCTCTACCATACTTTATTGTTCCTCTTAAATTTTCAGTGGCCTGAAGTGATTCTCAATGACCGAGCGTGACTGAGAAGCATTGTTCACTTGGCAGATTCCAGCGATTCTAAGCAATTTTCAATGATTAGTCTTCAGTCAAACAACCTTCAGTCATCTAATTTCTTTACTTTTTCAAGGTATGTCTCCTTCAACCCTCTGTTTTTTCTATTTTTAGTGTCATAGAGGGTTTTTACATTCTTTGTTTATAGGGTATTCCCCCTCCTTTAGTGGCCAATGAGTAAAGATACCAGTGATTAGAGTCATGCTCAATGGCGTTGCTCTCTAGAGCACATTCTCCATCGCGCTATGAGTGGCGGCAGTACCCATCTCAGGCTAATAAGTCTTTTGAGGGCGCGGAGGCTGGTGTCTATAAATGGTGTAGGCGATTGGATATAGAGGATAGAGGCAGATGTAGAAAGTCTTTTAATAGGATTTCTATCTTTTGTCGGTCCTCCTCTATGTCTGAATCTATAGACTACTAGAATTTCTTGATTCTGATAACACCTTACCAGCCTTTGTAGATGTTTTCAGGGATTCAATGGTGAGGAGAAGAGCAGGACAACATAGATCGGCTGTAAAGAGGTCCTTGGTACTTGTCTGAGGAAGGAGGGTGTACCCTTAGGTTGGAGATGACATTTGAAACAACAAGTCTGAATTTCGGACTAAGGAGAAAGTTGAACATCTTGCGAGCTACTTGGAATTGACAGAGGGTAGCGTAAGGGATCACGAGTATCAGGTCCTGGTTCCAAGGGTGGAAGAGAGAGTGTGTTCAGCCTGGGAGGCCGGTGCACACTACATGTTTATATATGAAGATTTCTTCATTCGATTGGGACTCCGAATCCCATTCACTGAATTTCAAATTGTAGTCCTCCGCGCTCTCAACGTGGCTCCGTCCTAGCTTCACCTCAGCAGCTGGGGAAACATTCTCTCCTTCAAAAGATTTTTCCAAGTAGTCAGACTACGGTACTCAGAGAAGGCATTTTTCTACCTCTTCATATGGTTGGTGCCGCCAAGGGGAGAGGGCAATGCAGAAGAACTAGCTCATACTCCGGTCAAGGCCTGGTCAAAAAATCTTCAGATTATTCGAAGATAGCTTTAAGAACTATAAGACAAAGTTCTTTAAGCTGATGGCAGTGCCCATCTGTTCTTCCTAGAGGCCGGTGGGGACTCGGTGTTTGACTTGTATTAGACTACAAGGGTGTGGGACACCTCCATTGAAATGATTGAAAAGGAGAAGCCCGATCTTGATCGGGATGAAACTGAGTGTATTGATTTCATGAATACGTGGGCTCAAGGTGTTGGCCTTATTTCTTATAAGGATGTCTTGGACGCCGCTGATGATGAAACCCTTGAGGCTATTCTAGGTAGAGTTTAGGCCATGATTCGTTTTTACCCCTTTGTTTATGATACTTCTTTCTGTCCGTTTGTGACTTCATCTTTATTTATCTTTATTTTGTAGAAAGCATGGCATCCGAAGAAGCCTTAGTCGCCCTTCGAGCCCTAAAGGCGAGGAGCGTGGATACCAGTCCCTCCAACACTCTAGTACAGATTTTTCCAGACTCTGATGTCCAGAGCCTAGTGATCAAGGTAGATACGGCTTAAAGGGAGGAACCTTATGCTCAGCCCCTTCAAAGACAAAAGAGGAAGGCTGGTGAAGGTTGTGGGGCGAATCGAGGGAAGAGGCCAATTGTGGAACTGGTTGAGGTCCCATGACTGTTTTCCTTGTATAAGAAGTATGTGGCTCCTAGGCCATTTCTAGACTCCCAACTTTTAGATGATGATGATGTCAGCCGTAATTCTAAGAAAACTTCATTGGATATCTTGACAAGGTTCTAGATCAGTAAACTATGCCTTGCTGGCAAAGCTTATTTCCTCAACAGGTTTTTAAACCAGTTTGGAGAGTAGATACGGTCCGAAGAGGAGGAAAAGACAAGGGCGGCCAAAGAAGAAGAGGCCCAGAAGCTCAACTTGGCCCTTAAAGCAAAAGAGAAGGCTAAAAAGGCATTGGAGGACACTAGGGCAAAGAATGATGAGTTGAAAAGGAAACTGGCGGACACGAAGGACGATCTGAAGAAAAAAAAGGCTTGCTCTAAGGAGGCTAGGAAGGAAAGCCTCTAGATTGAGAATGAAAGCCTTCGAATCGAAAATCAACGCCTCTAATCCAATGTGGCACGATTGTAAGAGCATACTCATCAGGTGATAAGTATCTGTACAAAGATTAGTGGCGAGTAATTCCAAAATATAGTCGCCCAAGTCTAGCTCTTCAACCCCGGGGTGGCACTGGCATTGGACGAATTGGATTCCAAGAATGTGATCTGAGATGGCCGTCTCGTACTTCCAAAGGATGCTCAATAGAACAATCAAGGTGTTGTCGGGGTCCCAGTCACTACTATCCAGGATTCGACCTTTGTTGAGGGAGATGGCGGAGCATCGGGTAAGGGCATAAGAATTCGGAGGGTGATGACGGTGAAGCTTATCTTGCTTCCTCCCTTTCTTCTCTTGCTTTCTCTTACCCCCATGCGTGGGCATTTTATTTTTGTAAAGACAATTTCCGATTACTGAGATGCAATTGAATGCCTTTGCTTTCTTATATTTATTTCCTTTTTCTTCTTCCATAGTCCATACTAGGTCCAATGCCCATTATCAATGTGCACTTGGTAACCATGTAGGGACTTGGTCTGGGGTCCAACACCCAAAACTTTTGAGCACTCAGAATTCCATTGAGGACTTAGGCAAAATAAAAGGTGATCTATAACCAGGCTCTTTAGTGTTAAAGTTCTAGTTAAGAAAATCACCTAACACTTAGGAATTTTCAAGTTCAAACCAATTTAACATAGGACATCCTCGGAAGGTACCTAATGGCGGACCACGGATGACGTAACCCGTATTGCCAATTAATTTCATAACCACAAAATGGTTATGGCCATGTGTTGAAGATTTGTGTATGGGCCCATAACTCATGACTAAAACACACAAATGGGTCTCATGAGTTATTCCTCTTAACCTGGAATCTAAGAAACCTCGGATCCCATAGGGCACAGGCTCTGGACACTCTCAAGGCGTTTCTCGGCTAGAGGGTCACAAAATTTTAAAAGAAACCCAGGATCTCATCAGGAACGGGCTCTGTAACACCCGTGAAAGCATGATAGACATGTATATGATTACGGAGGTAGCCTAACACTAGTTTGTCATGTCTGTGAAGTTTTGTGACCATTTGAGCATGTTTAGTCACTTTACTGTAACTTTATGTGTGAAATATAATTGTTTTCAGCCCCAATTTTGACTTAAACTGCTTAGTTTATGAAAATAAGTGTGAAGAACTTGTTTCTAGGTCACAAATATATGGAAGTAGATATGGTTAAAGTTTAAGATTTATCGAAGTTAGTTTGACATTTTTAAGCATACTGGTTGTGTGTTTTAGTGCCAGATTTACCCCCAGTATATATGGAAAAATGTGAAAATAGTGTAACAAGATTTTTGATGAATCTTAAGATTTATTTTAAATTTGTTAGAAGTTGGGAAACTTGGTTTGGTGATAACTACGCATTCTTAACTATTAAGGTGAATTTTGGTCACTTAAATGACCAAAATAGGAAGGCACGACCCTTATTTATGTTTCTTGGCCTATTTAAGGCTAAAATGAGAAGTTGTTCTCATTTTCTCATCTTATCTCACGGCTGCCATAGGAAAAGTAAAGGAGAAGGGAAATCAAAGTGCTAAGGGAGAATGATAAACAACTAAGCAAGGGAGAGAACTTAGCTTTGTAGAGGAACAATTAACTGACTTCATTTCTGGGAATTGAGGTAGGGCAAATATTTTTCTTAACTCATTTTCCTATTCTCTTCATCTTGTTCATGAGTTTTGGCTTGATGTGGTGAGTCAGGCTTTGAGTGTGTTTTGGTATTTTTAGCTTGAATCTTATTAGAGAACTTGATGATGACTTGTTTATGAGTTGTAGGGTGTATGAAAATGGATTTCTAACCCTTGTATACCTTTAATCCTTTTCGGTGTTGAGATTTGGGGTTTTAGGTTTTTAATTGGATTATTATCCATGATTAATGGTTTTGAGTGAAATCAAAGTGAAATTTAGAGTTACTATGTGTAGATGAACCTTGTGGAAGGTTGGAAATCACTTGGATGCAAAGTTTGAGTGATTGGAGGAGGAGGAAGTTCCAATGGAACAGTACTCAGACTTGTAGTTTTTGCTGAGATGTTTCTGGTTGAGAAACACGGCCAGTGTCTGAAGGCACGGAGTGGGCCATGTCTTTCTCTGCCAGACGAAGTTCGTGAACAATGTTCATAGAGCAGGACACGGGGTAGGATGTGTAGTATGACACGGTCCATGTCCGAAGACACGGGAGAGGCCGTGTAATGTGACATGGCCGTGTCTGAGGCCAGAATCCTCAAAAATGTCATTTTTAATGTTTTCAAGTTCTTGGCTTGATAGGATCCTTAGTATATAATTCCTAAAATGTGTTGAGACTTTAATAGGAGTATCTAATAAAGTGGATATGTAGGGAATGTAAATCAATTAGTATGTTAATTATTATGGTATTTAACATCATTGTATTTCATGTTGGTAGTTAGGAATGTAAATCAATTGACATGCTAGTTATTGTAGTAATTGACATTATTATTGTTCCATAGCTATATTAATGAGGTTGAGCCCTCATTATTGATGATCATAATGTGATTTTGAATGAGAAGCTAAACAATCCTTCTTATCACAGTGATTGTTATGGATGATCTAATGTGATTTTTAATGAGAAGGTAATCAATCCTTCTTATCACAGAGGTCATTGTCGTGATCAAATATGATTTTGAATAAGTAGGTAACCAATCATTCCTATTATAGTGATCATTGTTGAAGACTGTGTAATTGATGAGACTTTACTATCGGAGAGGGTGATAATACATGATTGGAAGTGAAGAGGTAACATACCTTCCCGATCATAATGATGAGTTGAGGATGCTCTTTCACTCACACCCCGTGGAATAGCTGGAACTGGGTTTCCAGTGCTTGTTCAAAGTTTATAGAACTGGGTTCCTTTGTTTTGTTCAAGGTTCATGCATCTCATGACATTACAATAGAATTGGGTTCTTGAAAATGGTAACATACATTATGCATTTCATATTTAGATTATTGCACAGGCATAAACATTAGACATAAATTGGCATAGCATGGCAATTGTATGTGCAGTTGCTATCATGACATTATTCATGCATTGCAGTTGTATAGGCAATTGCGTGTCTCTGAGATAGAGATGTTGTTTGCTTTTGTAACTAAAATGTTTATTTGATAATTAAGTATATTATCTATTTGCATATGTTTTTATACACTGGTATTAGAATACTTCTACTGAGATATGTTTTTCTCACCCTGATTGTGTTGCCATGTAAATCCAGTTGCTAGTTCCTTAAAAGGGAAGGAGAAGATGGATGAAGATTAGTATAGTTATATGCTTTTGATGATAAAGCTTGTATAATATGCCAATTTTCTGTTGTTGTAAAAGTTTATGTATTACAATGTGCCTTGGAGGCAGTGATGTATATATATAACTTTTGTTTTCATGACTCTCCATATTTACTCATTATGTATGAATGATATGGGTTAGTGGTTTGAGGTTAGAAATGACATGATCAATATTAATTATTCTTTTATATGATGATATATTTGGATAGTAAATATTTGGATGTTACATTTTGGTATCAGAGCAGTTCATTTTGTTGAGCCAGGGTATGGACTGATTAGGCATGTTTCATGTTGGTTATGTATTTCTTGTCTCTTACATGTGATTGTTTAAGTGGAATTGCATGTTTTCCCTTTGAAGTGTTTGCTTTAGCTACTGTTGTACAGTTACATGATATTGAGCCTAGCTAACTCAATATGGATTGTTTTGTGTTTACAGGAAACTATGGTAACACGGGGGTGACTAGTAGCAAAAGGACGACCGCTTGGAAGCAGGAACCGGAACCTTGAGAATGAAGGTTCGGAGATGGCCGAGGCTGTGATGGCAATGGCCAAAGCTATGCGTGAGTAGAAGACTACGAATGCCACAACAATGAGGGAGCAAGCAGCCACAACAATGAGGGAGCAAGCAGCTGCAACTGCTAGGGTGCTTGAGAGACTGGAGGTGAATCAAACATAGCCAACACCACCATCGGTACCACCACCTAGACGTGAGGTACAGGGGGAGAGGAACCAGGACTTTCATGACCTTTCTGAGTTTCGGAAGGCGAGTCCACCATCGTTCAAAGGAGATTATGACCCGATAAGGGCGGAGGAGTGGATAATTGAGTTAGAGAAGATTTTCATAGCTATGAGATGTTCAGAGGAACAGAAGATGTCTTTTGCAGCATATATGCTGAAAGGGGAAGTTGAGCGCTGGTGGAACAGTGCAAGGAAACTAATGGAGATAGATGGGATCCAGGTTTCTTGGGAAGTATTCAAGATTGTCTTTTTGGAGAAATACTTTCCACAAACCGTGCAAGAAGAGAAAGAGGTGGGGTTTCTATAGCTGCAGCAAGGAAACATGACAGTTGGATAATATGTAGTGAGATTTGAGGAGTTGTCCAAGTTTTCTTCTTCACTTCGGTACAATCCTAATGATAAATAGAAGTGCGTGAAGTTTGAAATTGGGCTGAGAGAGAGCATGAGGATGTTGGTAAAATCTTTTGAGATTAGGGATTACCCATCCTTGGTTAACAAATATAGAGTTGTTAAACCTCATAATTTTAGACCACAGCATGAGCAACAATCCTAAGACTCCTATAAGAGGAAAAGTTCATAAAGTAGATTAGATGGGAGTGCTCCACAACATAGAGACCATAAAGACAGAGGAAAGCAAGATTAGAGGGATGGTCATGACCAGTTGTGTGCTAGATGTGGTAGGCACCACAGAGGCAAAGCTTGTGTAGCTGATCAGGTAACATGTTACAAGTGTGGCCAACTAAGCCATTTTGCAAGGAATTGTCCTCTAAGAAATAAGACAAAGTTAGAGGGTAGACTGGGAAGGGTTTTCAATATACAAAATGTGAAGGCATTACCAGCTTATAGTTCAGGAAAAGGTGAGTACATGGTTGTACTTATTGTGCAATTTTGTTTTTTTAAGGTTTGGTTGTACTTGTTTTTGTGTGTGAGTTGTTTGGGGCTTCTTACCATAGGTAAACTAAATTTTGGGGGTAAAATTTTAAAAAGGAAGGGAGAAATGTAACACCCGTGAAAGTATGATACACTTGTATATGGTTACAAAGGTAGCCTAACACTAGTTTGTTATGTTTGTGAAGTTTTGTGACCATCTGAGCATCTTTAGTCACTTTGTTGTAACTCTATGTGTGAAATATAGCTATTTTTAGCCTCGATTTTAACTTAAACTACTTAGTTTTTAAAAATAAGTGTAGGGAACTTGTTTCTAGGTCATAAGTATGTGGAAGTAGATGTGATTAAAGTTTGAGATTTATCGAAATTAGTTTGACATTTTTAAGATACTGGTTGTGTGTTTTAGATCCAAATTGACCCTCAGCAGATATAAAAAAATGTGAAAATGGTGTAATAAGATTTTTTATGAATCTTAGGATTTATTTTAAGCTTATTGCAAGTTGGGAAACTTGGTTTAGTGATAACTAAGCATTCTTAATTATTCGGGTGAATTTTGGTCACTTAAATGACCAAAATAGGAAGGCACGACCCTTATTTATGTTTCTTGGCCTATTTAAGGCTAAAATGAGAAGTTGTTCTCATTTTCTCATCTTATCTCACGGCTACCATAGGAAAAGTAAAGGAGAAGGGAAATCAAAGTGCTAAGGGAGAATGATAAACAACTAAGCAAGGGAGAGAACTTAGCTTTGTAGAGGAACAATTAACTGACTTCATTTCTGGGAATTGAGGTAGGGCAAATATTTTTCTTAACTCATTTTCCTATTCTCTTCATCTTGTTCATGAGTTTTGGCTTGATGTGGTGAGTCAGGCTTTGAGTGTGTTTTGGTATTTTTAGCTTGAATCTTATTAGAGAACTTGATGATGACTTGTTTATGAGTTGTAGGGTGTATGAAAATGGATTTCTAACCCTTGTATACCTTTAATCCTTTTCGGTGTTGAGATTTGGGGTTTTAGGTTTTTAATTGGATTATTATCCATGATTAATGATTTTGAGTGAAATCAAAGTGAAATTTAGAGTTGCTATGTATAGATGAACCTTGTGGAAGGTTGGAAATCACTTGGATGGGAAGTTTGAGTGATTGAAGGAGGAGGAAGTTCTAATGGAACAGTACTCGAACCTGTAATTTTTG
Source organism: Ormosia semicastrata (assembly GCA_029884595.1). Taxonomy (NCBI): domain Eukaryota; kingdom Viridiplantae; phylum Streptophyta; class Magnoliopsida; order Fabales; family Fabaceae; genus Ormosia; species Ormosia semicastrata. Next base: position 60,582,383 of record JAQQTO010000062.1, read on the forward strand.
CTACAGAGTGTTTCTGGTTGAGAAATACGGCTCGTGTCCAAACACACAGAGTGGGCCATGTCTCTCTTTGCCAGAGGAAGTTCGTGAACAGTGTTCACAGAGCAGGACATGGGGTAGGACAGGTAGTAAGACACAACCCGTGTCTGAAGACACGGGGGAGGCCGTGTAATGTGACATGGCCTGTGTTTGAGGTCAAAATCCTCAAAAATGTCATTGTTGATATTTTCAAGTTCTTGGCTTGATAGGATCCTTAGGATATGATTCCTAAAATGTGTTGAGACTCTAATAGAAGTATCTAATGAAGTGGATATGTGGTGAATATAAATCAATTAGTATATTAATTATTGTGGTATTTAACATCATTGTATTTCATGTTGGTAGTTAGGAATGTAAATCAATTGACATGCTAGTTATTATAGTAATTGGCATTATTGTTATTCCATAGCTATGTTGATGAGGTTGAGCCCTCATTGTTGATGATCATAATGTGATTTTGAATGAGAAGCTAAACAATCCTTCCTATCACAGTGATTGTTATGGATGATCTAATGTGATTTTTAATGAGAAAGTAATCAATCCTTCGTATCACAGAGGTCATTGTTGTGATCAAATATGATTTTGAATGAGTAGGTAACTAATCCTTCCTATCATAGTGATCGTTGTTGAAGGCCGTATAGATGATGAGACTTCACTACCGGAGAGGGTGATCATATATGATTGTAAGTGAAGAGGTAATATACCTTCCCAATTATAGTGATGAGTTGAGGATGCTCTTTCCCTCACACCCCGTGGAATAGCTGGAACTGGGTTTCTAGTGCTTGTTCAAAACTTATGGAACCAAGTTCCTTTGTTTTGTTCAAGGTTCATGTATCTCATGACATTACTATGGAACTGGGTTCTTGGAAATGGTAACATACATTATGCATTTCATATTTAGGTTATTGCATAGGCATAAACATTAGACATAAATTGGCATAGCATGGCAATTGTATAGGCAGTTGCTATCATGATATTATTCATGCATTGTAGTTATATGGGCAATTGCGTGTCTCTGAGATGGAGATGTTGTTTGCTTCTATGACTCAATTTTTTATTTGATAATTGAGTATATTATTTGTTTGTATATGTTTTTATATACTGGTATTAGAATACTTCTACTGAGATATGTTTTTTTCACCCCAATTGTGTTACCATGTAAATCCAGGTGCTAGTTCCTCAAAAGGGAAGGAGAAGATGGATGAAGATTAGTATAGTTATATGCTTTTGATGATAAATCTTATATAATATGCTAGTTTTCTGTTATTGTAAAAGTTTATGTATTACAATGTGCCTTGGAGGCAGTGATGTATATATATAACTTTTGTTTTCGAGGCTCTCCATATTTACTCATTATGTATGAATGATATGGGTTAGTGGTTTGAGGTTAGAAGTGGCATGATCAATATGAATTATTCTTTTATATGACGATATATCTGGATAGTAAATATGGGGATGTTAGAATCTCTATAAACATTCTGAAGGCGGAGTTCAGCTTAAGGGTCTTAAAATCATTAAAGGAAGCCTCAAACCCCATAAGGGACCGGCTTTGTAGACATTCTCAAGATGGAGTTCGGCTTGAGGGTCTTTGAGAGTTGAGAGAGTGTAGGTAGGTTTAGAAATAACTTCCTTATTTTATTGATTGAATGAAGGAACGAAGTCTGTACAATGTATACCCACAAAAACTGGGGCAGATCAAACATAAAGTAAACTAGGAGACTAGGCCTTAAAAAGAACTTAGTTATAGTATTTTCTAAGTTTGTCCGCATTCCAATAGTTTTTTATTGACTTGCTTGTTAGTGTCTCTAGGGTGTAAGCTCCCTTGCGAGTACTGACCACGATCCAATAGGGGCCTTCCCAATTCGGGGCTAACTTCCCTTGGAAGGCATTCTTACTACCGATGTCCGCTCTCTGAAGTACTAAATCACCGAGTTCAAGTTTTCTTGGAATAACCTTCAAGTTATATTGAGCTGCTGTCTTCATTTTGATGGCAACGTCGCGTATATAAGCGACGCGCCATTTTTATTCCAGAAGGTCCAAGTATTCCTTGATCAATCTGGGGTTGTCGTCAAGCGAGAACTGTTGATGGTTCCAGCTAGGTTCCTCAATTTCCATCGGGATCATAGCTTCACACTCATAAGTGAGTTTAAAAGGGGTTTCACATGTTGTGGAGTGAAGCGTACTCCGGTAGGCCCAGACGACATGCTGTAGTTAGTCATCCAACCTCCTTTTAATTCCTCGAACAATAATCCAGTTGACGGCTTCAGCTTGTCCATTTGTCTTAGGATTCTCAACGGAACTAGAATGATGCTTGATTTTTAGTTCAGCAAGTAGTTCTTCGAAACCTTTATCTTTGAACTGGATTCTATTGTCCGTTACAATAGAATCTGAGACCCCAAACCTAGTGATGATGTGATGCCAAATGAACTCTTGGATCCAGGCAAAGGTGATCGTGATTAGGGGCTCTGCTTTGATCCATTTAATAAAATAATCCATAACCATCACCAAGTACTTCAGTTGTCCAAGTGCTTGAGGGAACGGACCCAGGATATCCATATCTCATCTGTAGAATGGCCAGGGTACGAACATCGTGGATAGTTCCTATGAAGGAGCTTGATAATGGTTCGAGTACTGATGGCATTTATCACAAATTTGGACATAAGCAAGGGAGTCAACTTCTATACTTGGCCAATAGTATCCAGCCCTAAGTGCCTTCAAAGCTAAGGCTTTGCCCCCCAAGTGGTGTCCACAACTCCCCTCATGGACCTCGACCAGAGCATATTCTACTTCCTTTTGTGTGAGGCATTTGAGGAGAGGTAAAGAGAAACCATGACGATACAATTGTCTATTATAGATAGTATACTAGACTGCAGTAACTAGCTTGGAGGCCTGATTTTGATCGTTGGGTCAAGTTCCAAATTGCAAGTACTTCATTATTGGGGTGAGCCAAGTATGCTCCACTCCTTCCACCTGGAAAATGGTTGTGTCCGAGATGGAAGGCCTAGCGAGGGTCTCTTGGATCACAGAGCGATTGTTACCTGGGATCTTGGTGCTGGCCAGTTTGGACAGGAGGTCCGCCTTGAAGTTCTGCTCCCTAGGTATGTGCTTTATCTTGGCAGACTGGAAATTCTTAAGGAGCTCTTGGACTTTGGCCAAGTATTTCTGAATGAAGGGCTCCTTGGCTTGATAATCACCCCGGATCTGGGAGGTCACAAGTTGAGAGTCACTGCAAAGTGTGATCTTAGTCGCTTCTATATCATTGGCCATTACTAGTCCGGTGATGCATGATTCATAATCCGCTTGGTTGTTTAAAGTGGGGAACTCAAACTTCATGGAGTTTTCTACTGTTACTCCTTCAGAAATTTCCAAAATCACCCTGACACCTCTTCCCTCGACGAATATGGTCAAAGAGATTCCCTCGGGGTTTAAGGATCCATCGACGAATATGGTCAAAGAGATTCCCTCGGGGTCGCTAGGGCTCAATGTGAGTTCTGTTAGGAAATCTGATAGCGCTTGAGCCTTTATTGCTAGTTGAGGCTCATATACGATTCCGAACTCAAAAAACTCAGTGGACCAAGAAATCATTCTTCCTGTTAGATCTAGCTTGTGTAGTATCTGATGGACAAGTTGGTTCATCCTCACTACTACGGGATGACACTGAAAGTACTGTCTGAGTCTTCTGACCGTGGTGATAAGTGTGAAGACAAACTTTTCAATTTTTTAGTAGTGGAGCTATAGGCCCTACAACACCTTGCTCACGAGGTAGACCGACTTTTGCCCTTCTGCCGTCTTTCAGATCAATACTGAACTTATGACCTCTTTGTGAACTGAAAGATAAAAGTACAGAGTGTAACTAAGTTTTGGTCTAGTCAGTATAGGTGGAGATGATAGAATATTCTTCAAAGAGGTAAAGACATCCTCACACTCCTGAGTCAACTCAAAATCCTTTTTTTAGAAGTTTGAAGAAGGGAAGAGATTTATGAGCAGCTTTAGCAAGGAAACGTGTGAGAGCCACAATCTGGCCTGTTAGTTGTTGCACTTCCTTGAAACTCTGTGGGATATGCATGTTAAGCACTGCTTGACATTTTTCTAGGTTCCCCTCAATCCCATAGTGAGGCAGCATGAAGCCTAGGAATTTACCTGCTTGGACCTCGAAGGCGCACTTATCTAGATTAAGCCTCATGTTATGCTTCTAGAGTTGCACAAATACCTCTTCGAGGTCTATAATGTATGATCTAGCTTGTGGGGTCTTCATTATCATATCATCGATATATACCTTGACCATTTTCCCCATTTGGTCTTCAACGACCCTATTTTTCATTCTCTTATTGGTGGCTCCTATATTTTTCAATCCAAAAAGCATTACCCTATAGCAGTAGCTTGCCCTATCAGTGATGAAAGCAATCTTGTCTTCATCTTTGGAGTACAATGAAATTTGATTGCACTTAGAGTATACGTCCATGAAAGACAATGAATGGAAGCAGGAGTAGCTGTCAAACAGTTTGTCCACATTGGGGAGTCGGTATAGATCTTTGGCACAAGCTTTGTTTAAGTATGTGTAATCCACACACATTCTCCATTTCTTATTTGGTTTCTTCACTAGGATATGTTGGACAGCCATGTGGTGTAGGCTATCTCCTTGATGAAGTCGGCATTGAGCAGCTCCTTGACCTATTCTTCAATGACCAACTATCTTTTTGGCCTAACTTTCCTTTTCTTCCGAGAGACCGACCTCGCATCCTTCCTAATAGATAGGAATTAGCAGATGAACGTAGGGTTAAGCCCAGGCATGTCGAAGGATGTCCAGGCAAATAGGTCTTTGTTTTTTTCCAATAGCTCAATCAACTGGCGCCTCTTTTCTTCCTCCAAATTTTTGCCAATCTTGGTGACTTGATTGGGATTGACACCAAGTTGGAGGGGCTGTAGTTCACCCTTTGGCTGGGGTTTGGTACCTTGGATTTCCTCTCGGACATCTAACTCAGTCATGAGAATGTTGACTTAGTCCAAGACCAGGTTAGATGTGCTGGCTTCTACTTTCTTGGGTGTCCGACTGATCTTGAGGCTCTCGTTGTAGCATTTACGCGCCATGATCTGATCTCCCTTGACCGTGACAACCTCATTATTCTTGCTGAGGAATTTCATAGCTAATTGGGTAGTAGATATCATGGTGCAAAGTGCATTTAGGACTAGATGACCCAAGATGATGTTATACGCTGAGGGGCCGTCCACAACTAGAAACTTGACCTTGACAGTCCTGAAGAGCTTAATGTTTCCTAGGGTTAGGTAAATCTCAAAATAACCTACCAGAGTGATCTTTTCACTAGTAAAATCGGTAAGCTTGCTATCATAGGGAACTAGCTCTTAGCATAGAACTTCTAGCTTTTGGTACAGGTCCATGAACATAATACCCGCTGAGCTCCCTTAGTCAACAAAGATGCATTGGACCTTGGCATTAGAGATTATTCTCGAGATAACCAGTGAGTCATCATGATTTAGGATAATTCCACTATAGTCTTCATTTGAAAAGGAGATAAGGGACGCCTTCTGATCTTCGACCCGTGATTTGGGTGTGGAGTGGGAGATGCATAACATTGTCATCCTGAGCGCTTTCTTTTAGGCACCATTGGATGACCCATCACTGGCTTCGATTGGGCTGGACACGACAGTCATCATTGTCTTCGAATAGAGCATCCCGGTTTCGGTCCTGCCTCTTATTAGTATCATGGCGAGGTGGACTCTGAGATCTTCTCCTAGGACTCTGGGTCCTTCTTCTTTGGGGCGAAGACGGGCTCTGTCAAGGGCTGTGCCTTCTTTTACTTTATCCTTCGCGACGTCCATTGTTTTGGACATGACTGATGTACTAATCTAGCCATCCTGCCCTAATTAAGGACTCAATGGAGTCGCGGAGTTGGAAACAATCTTTACTGTCATGGTCGTAGCCCTTGTGCCACGAATAATGCTAGGTACAATCCTTTTGCCCATGTTTCTTCAGAGAAGTTGGCCTCTTAATACCTTAGAACTCGGTGTAAAACATTTCCCTCAAAATTGTTGCGCGCAGAGTGTTCAAAGGAGTGTAGCTAAAGTACTTGGCCCGAGGTGGATCGTCGTTAGAGGAGTTCCAAGACTTAGAGCAGTTCTGGTTGCCTTTCTGGTGAGAAGGCTCACCATTCTCTAGGCTCCTCTTGGCCTTAGTAACCTCCTCAAGGTTTATGTACTTCAGGGACTGTTACCAAAATTCTTCCATATTCTTTAGCTTTTTCTTTGACAAAGATTGGAAAAAGTGGGAGTCGGCGCGGAGGTCGCTTCTGACGTAGTGGTGGGAAATCCTATCATCGAGGTTCTCCACATTGATACAAGTTGCATTGAACCTCTCAAGGTACTCGCGAAGGGGTTCATCGCACCCTTGGTGAATCTCAGAAAGAGATTCAATGGATCTGAGTTGCTCTTTGCTAATGGTATAGTGCATCAAGAATCGTTCTTTGAGGTTCTTCCAGCTTACGACGAATCCCGCTTACAAGGTTACAAACCATTTGAGAGTCGCCTTCTTCAAGGAAAGAGGGAAGGTGCAGCATAGCAATTGCGAGGATCCCCCATGGAAACACATGGACTGAACATAGACATTAATGTGTTCTTGAGGGTCTGTAGTACCATCATAAAGTTCCACATTGGTTAGAAACTTAAAGTTTCTTGGGACTCTATACTCTATCAACTGAGTAGAGAAAGGTTGCTCATGATCGCTGAGTTTTAGGCTGTTATTAACAACATTGAACATTTTGACGTCATTGTGCGATATTCTCCTCTCATCGTTGACCATGTTCTACCTTCCATCATCATGGCATGGTCCAGACTGGCCCTCATGCAACGATCGCTCTAAATTTTCTAATTTGAGATGTGCTCTTCTAGCACCGCCACTTGTTGTAATAAATCCAAGAAATAGTTTCTGGATGCATTGGATTGAATCGTTCCCTCTGGACGAGACAATAAGTAGGGGCCTAGTGTTGAGCTCCTGGTTCTTTGCGATAGACTGGTGGTAGGACAGGGTGAGTTGGATGGTGCGCCGCTAGTCCTCGCCTTTGGCCTACGGGGGTTGGCGTAGCATCTCTTCTCCTCGAGTTCTGTCTCGTGTTCACGATGATTGAGTAGGAATAAGAATTCAAGGTTTCCCATAGACGGCTTCAATGTTCAGTAGTGAATACTGACGCGTACCTAAATAGGCATGAACTAGTGTTTTCCTCCTTTCATAACAACAACAGAGCATGTTGGAACGGGGGGGGGGGTTGGTACCTGCAAGGCACTCCAACGCTCAAGTCAGGCTATGCATAATTAGGGTTTATGCTAAAGAGTAATAGTTACCTGTAGAAGGTGATTGAGCCTATTATTTATAGAGGTTAGATAGGGAGACATGTTCCCTTAATAGTTGCAAAGGATCCCTATAAAATCAAAATGTTGATACTACAGTTATGAGCAGTCAAAGGTGGTTATGGGTGTTATTATTACGCAAGATCATAATTGGTAGTTACAAATACTCATAGGATTTATCCACTGTATAAATCTCACGGTAATCTTACTGTTACCCAATGTCATGGTCTGACATCCGTTGTGTCAATAGCGTACCATAAATTTTCGTTGGGGTGTCAACGACAGACTCCTGCCGGATACGTGCCAGGTTAACCCATGAAACTAATGTCTCGAATTACGGTCCAAAACAACATTAAACAACAAATTTGCATAGTTGATAGATATAATTAGTAAATTTTTAGATGATAGAAAAGAAAAGGCTTATCTATCTAATCATTAAAAATGGGTGGTGTTGTATTGGCTAGATGGTATTATAATGAACTTTCTTCTTGCTGCTAGTTTGGTGTGTATCTGCTTGAAAATGAATCCATGGAGGTTGAATGGATAAGTTCACAAATGAGGAAAACTTCTCTTTTACGCCAGAGTAATTATTGTTCTCAAGGCCAAATATACTTTCAAAACGGATCTCTTCCAAGTGAGAACACTTTGAGAAGTAATGCCTGTAAACCTTAATTACAGTGAGGTTTGATTGACTTGGATTTTTTACATATAAAGAAATTAATAAGTTATATTTAGTTTTAATATGAATAAATATTATCTTAGTAGAAGATTTGTAAAGTTATATTACAATGTATCAATTGAATTTATGCTTCTTGCAAATTCTATACACAATTCAAAATGCCTTGCAAAGGTTGTCTTCATTTAGAAAGATTTGTCATACAATTGCGATTAGATACATTACTTCTAAGTTGTCAGACATTACTTGCACCAAAAGCATTTCGTTATAGTGCAAATAGGAGATTGGATCATGAGCTATTAAGAATTTAGTTAAATTTTCAGTACCCTCTTCATTGTGACTATATCTTTAACTACTAAGAGACAGTGACATGCCAACTGTAAAGGAAAAAAAGTATATCAAATAATCAAATAACTAAACATAAAATAAGTCTAAATTATATAATAAAGGGTAGTACAAAAATAACTTTAGTTTGAATATTGATATTTTGGTAACTTCCCTAGTATAATCAATCTTCTCTTTGCTCGTTTGTGCTCCATATGTAAATAATTCCAGGAACCATCATGTGTATAGTGTGCTTACTGACGTCTTGCAAATATCTTCCTACACAGTTCAATAACAAGCTTTTCATATGTTAGAGCTTTTGATTATCCCTAAGTGGCCTTGTATACTGAATAAGAAGCTTTATAACATTTTTTGGAACATTTAGAGACACAAATAATTTTAGAATTGGAAAATTATTATAGATAATTCCCAACAGATATACAATTGACAATAGAAAAAATGAAAGATTTAGAACAAGACTTGATGCGTATTTGCAAAGCTAATAACTTATGTATACCAACTAATGCAAGATGTTGAAATATTGAGAGCAGAAAAAGAAAAGCCACAATGCTTAGAACAAGACATGATTCCAATTTAAATGGTAAGTAAAATATACTAATGCAACCTATTGAAATATTGAAAGCACAAAAATTGAAAAGATAATAAAGAGAATAAGAATTTACAACAAAATCACATATTAAACACTAAAGCATCGTGAACACTTACTGCTAAAAGCAACAACCCAAGAGGAAAGCACTTGACCATAAAAAGAAAAACACTGCAAGCACAACTAGGAGGGAAAAGGAAATAATGCGAAATGCACATTGAAGTGTACAATTTTTTAAAAAAAATTAGTACACAGATAGATAAAGGGGAAAAAAGAAACTAATGCTCATATAAAATAAGCGGACATGGTTAAATTCACAATTCTGAAAGTAGCTCATTTTATAGGCATAAATTAATAAAATCAAGAGTAAACACTCATTTTAATCATTCAAATATATATGTGACATCAATTTGATTATTCAAAAAAGTTGACATCAATTTAATCCCTTGATCAAAAGTTTCATTAACGGCTTTCTCAATATCCATACACAGAAGGATGATTTTAATGTTACTTTCTATGATTGAGAGACTAAATTAATGTCAACTTTTTTAGATAACCAAATTAATGTCACCTGTTTTTTTTGGAGAATTAAATTAGGTATTTATTCCAAGATTAATTAAAGTAATTGAAATGATTACATATATAATAATAAAATAAGAAAAATATAGTTTTAAGACCTAGACCTACAATGTTAGAGGTAATGACGTCATTTAAAATTTGAAGAAATCATTTGGCATGTAAAACTCCATCTCTTAAATAGAATAATAAAATGAAGGAAATAACTTTTTCTGGTTGATAAAATTTCCACCGATGAAGTTAACACTGCCTTAAAAAAAGATTTTTATTAGAGTAAATTCAAATAAAATTTCCCATTAGAATACATATAACAAAATGAAAAATAAAATTATAAATCACAAAAAATGTTGAGAGTAGTTCAACGAAAGCTAAACTACCTACAGATTTGTTTCTCTTTGCCGGTGGTAGTGGTGGTGGTAAGTTTGGTTACAATCCAAGAGTGTGTGTCCGGCATAGCGGGCGGCATGGGGCTCATTACCTATGTCACCATATTCTTCACCTTTGATAGTGTTAATATCAAGCTTGTCACAGCAACAGTAACAGCACATACAAGTAGAAACACAGATGTAGAAGAAAATACGAAGAATAAAATCCTAAGAAATAATAAATTGCGTAAAATAAGGAGAAAATTTCTTGAGTTGGTGAGGCAATAATAAAATGAAGACCTCTTGATTTTCTTTCTATAGGTACAGTGGATGATGAAAGGATAAAAGAAAAAAAGTAAAAAGTGCAAACATCTTCAGATGGGGTGGGTTGCTTTCTTTTGCAAACACACGTAGTTTTCTTTTTTTGTAATGAAAATAGACGTAAAGGGTAGAAGGTGAATAGATAAAAGGTCAAAAAAAGAAAAAGTTTGTCGGTTTTGCAAACATCTTCAAATGGGGTGGGTTGTTTTCCTTTCGCAAACACGTGTATATTTTTTATCTTATTTTTCAATCAAAGCATGTGTAAAGAGTAGAAGGTGAACAGATACGACAATATATATATATATACACATGAGGGAGGATTAATTTATAATAGTATAATTTTTTTATATTTATTTTTAATTGTTAGTTCTATTTTTATTTAATAGTTATATTTAATAAAATAATTTTAATTATTAAATAAAAGTAAAATTAATGATTAAAAATAAGTGTAAAAAAAAAAGACTTATATTAGTATAAACTGATCCCTCTTTTATATATATATAGAGGGAGCCACTTATGTATGAACAATAAAATGAATAGTAAATAGCATGTTGTTTAATTATAAGTATGGATTGAATAATTCTAAAAAAAAAAACATGACCAAAAAAGATTATGGGAGATAATGGAGGTAGTAACAAATGTTGAGGATTAAAACAGTATAAATATGGAAAATTCAGAAGAAAAAAAAAGATGACAAAGAGAAAAACTCATAACATGTCATTCTTTTTTCTTACGTATTTATTAACTTTTTTGTTTAGTATTCTTATATTTTTCATTACTTAATTCAATTACCAATATACTTTTTGTTTTTAATTTATGTAATCAATACAAGATTTTAAGCAACTAGATTTATTTGTTGAGAATTACTTCTGAACCTACACTAAAAAGCATGTTTCTCTCTTTAAGCTTCCATATGAACCTTAGCTTAAGGAACAATGGTGTGAGTTTTAAAGCTCGCCATATTGGTTAGGCCGCTTACATGTTTACACCAACAAGTACTTTTAAATATTTGTCTCAGGAAGCCAGATGCATATTTCATACATGGTTGTGAATAGAGGTGTCAAAATGAGTTATCTAGGCCCATTTGGGCTGGCTCGCAACGGGCCAATGAAAATTCGAGCTGAGTCAAGTTGGGCCAAAACGAATCCGGGTTCGCATTTTTGTAGAATAGCCTAAGAGTGCAATCAGATCGGGTTGATTCAGGTTTGGGTTATAAAAAAATAAAAATCGAACAAAAGTGATTGTTGGGTTCGATTTGGGTTTTACATTTTTTGGTTGAGAAACTCGAACCGATCCGAACCGATGAGAAGCAAGTTGGTTGAAGTGAGGTCCATGGATCAAAACATTTTCATAGAATTATAGATTTTTTTTAAAAGAAAAAATCATAAAGATCATGGAAATAAAGTAGGATCAGGTTGGTTTAGGTTCATAAGGAAAAAAATTTAAAAAATTTAAAAAAGAAAGAAAAACTCTACTTAGGTATGTTCGGGTTCCAAATCATAGAAACAGATAACTGAACCAATCTTAATTGGTTCTGACTGGGTTTTCAACTACTCAAATCAAACGAAACCAAATTAATTGGTTCAGTTCGATTGTTTGTTGGGTCATATGTACCAATTTACACTCCTAGCCTAGCACACCCCATTAGCCCTTTTTTTTTAATTTATGAAAGAAAGAATACTTCTTACTAAATAATCAATAAAAAATGAATCAGAAATTGAGAAAATATATATATAAGTAGGATGCATTATAAACTTTCATCGACTAAAACAAAGGTTAAATCAAACTAAAACAAAGGTTAAATCAAAATTAGAACCTAGACACAAACTCCACACAAGTGTGTGGACAATGAATAGGATATCATTTTGTTACCCCAAGGCCAAAATGCATAGCAAACATCATTTGGAACAATGAACTAAATATCCTTTAAAATTTAAAATGACAACAACTTTAGTAATTGATAGGAATATGACAAATTCTATATATACAAAAGATTAATGTAAAGCTTCAGCTACATAATTGTAGAATAGTATCAGTGGCATTAATCCCATACGAGTCATTTACAATTGATAATAGCACCATGTTAGCCATCATATATTTATTCATATTTACATAAAAAATAATAATCAAAGTATAGAATTAGTTGGCAATCATTTCCTTCTATCATCAATATTTTCCATGTCAATCTTTTCTATCAAGAATTCATTGGCAATAGTTATCTCAAAACATCACCAAATTCACATTAGTTACTTCAAAAATCCCAAGTGGTGCATAGCTATAGACTATTTCCAAAAGAACAAGAGAAATCAATTATCTCTCCTAAAAAACCAATTGCAATCCATGAAGCTCCAAGTCTAGTCATCAACTTTCTCCTTAATCACATCTTCAACTTCATGTATATATATTTTCATATACAAATAATTATAACAAAAAATAATCAACAATAAAAGTAACCAAGGATCAAGATAAGAAAAATCAATTATTAAAACTAATGAAATTGTAAATCTTACGACTAGATGAGAACCCAAGTAACCAATTATGAGTGCATATGAGTGCTTGCAAATTTGTAGAAAGCATACAACTTCTATACTTGTTCAAAATCTAACTACCAATACTAAAAGCGAACTCATATGCCACTTTGGTTATTGGGATACTCAAAATATCACTAGCCATCCTTGCAAGGTCACCAAATCAAAGACAGTGATCCCTCCAATACTCCAAAACATCTAATTCATTGTGACCGACAAGCTTAGACTCTCCCAAATAAAAATCAATTTGAGACTTTCTGGTTATAAATGATTATTGGTTCTCTTTTTCAAAATCCTATAATAGTTCAATCAAACAAAAAAGAATAGATGCAAATTTTTAGGTAGAAGGACAAGAAAAAATCAAATAACTAAAAGAACTAGCAAAACAAAGACTTACATTATAGGTACTTGGCAACTTGGTTTTTCCTATCCCTCCATAAATTGGTATAGAAGTATTTACAACCGCATTAGAAGTACTCTTATTGGCATATTCATTAAATAGCATATACAAATCTTTTCGTATATTGCTCAACTTCTCTTCAACTACAATCACATTAGACTCAAGCCTAGAGTAAGCATACTTTAAGAAATGCAACTTCATATGAGGGTCAAGAATACAATGAATGCAAGAATCATGATATTTTCCTTCCAATACTTGTCAAATTTGTCCATCATCTTTGAAGTCATATCCCTTATCACATGATCTTCACTAAACCTATTAGTTTTTAATAGAAACTCTATCTTCGATATTTGCATGAAGTATAGGTTTGAAGTAAGATAAGTGGATCTTGAAATCATATTTTGTAATTTCATAGAAAGGCTCAAAGAACTCACACATCTTCTCCCCTCTTTTCCATTCTTCATTTGATGGAATATGTTTGTAATTCACAACATTCCAACTTAAGCTTACAAATGCATAGTTGTATTTGATTGCACTCCCAAGCATCAAATATATGGAGTTCCATCAAATGGACACATCCAAATGCAAGCCAACATTAATATCCATGCCACCAACTTCTTTAACATATTGAAGAAATTGATTCATCCTTGATTCCAATGTTTTCACATACTTTACCCTCTCCCTTGTCTTATTCAATGCATCATTTGTCACCTTCAAACCCTCTTGAACTATGAGATGTAATATATTAGCACAAAACCTTATAAGAAAGAAGTCCCCATTACACAACAAACTACTTGATAAGCAAAGTTAGCTTCAATATATTTTGCATGCTATCATTTGATGAAGCATTATCCAAACTAATAGAAAAAAATATTTTCTCTATTCCTCATTCCTTCAAAAAATCAAGAACCTCTCTTGAAAGCTCATACCTCATATGTGAAGGCTTAAAATGATAAAAGTTCAACAACTTGCGATGTAAGTTCCAATCCTCATCAATAAAATGGGCAGTAAGAGTGATATAACCACGAGTAATACAAACGGTCCAACAATATGAGGTCAAACACACTTTATCCCTAATTCTAGCCAATTAATTTTTCAACTTCTTTTTTTCAAGCAAGTAAACATTCATCACAACAACAGTAATAGTTGTTGGTGGTTAAATTCATAAGTGTACAAGTCACACAAGTAGCATAATGATGAGGAAGAGTATCGTCTCCATAGAAACTAGGACAATTATGTGCTAGCGATTAATTAATTGCTAAATTCAAGTTTAAGCAAACTATTAAAGTGAAGTTAAAGGAAAACATAATTAAACTAGAAAGTAAAGACAACACTCATTTTCAAATGAGATAAACTATCGTAAAGAGCCTAGGGTCCCTTTTAACCCTCTACTTCACTTAGATACATGCAAAATTTCAGAAATTCTTACTAAAGCTTAGGTTTTATTAGTCAATACCATCTTTTAGTTAAATGCCAATGTCTAGCTCAATTAACCATGTGTCATTACCTAACCCACTATATGTCCATGTGAATTAGCACAATTTCACTCATTAAGACTAAGTATCGAACACATGTTATGCAAGGCCAATAAGTATGTGTCCCTCATTGGCTAATCAACACACCCAACACATGTAAGTGTAATTGAAAAAGCATCATTCATACTATATCCATGTTCTTAAATCCCTATGTTTAGTTCATTTAAAAACACCCAAATCATACAATTGGTGATCAAACAACTACAAGCATTAAGCATAGATATGAATGAGTAAATCATAGCATTAACATAGAATATCTAATAATTTATATGTTATCCAAGATCCATAGGGAGATCCAAAGGATCCCCTAGATATAAATCTAGAAACCAATACAAAATAGAGAAACAAGATTTAGATAAAAACCTATTGGGAAACAAGAAAAATCAAGAAAAAGAAGATAAGGAAGATTAGGATGGTGGGCCCTTGGACTTGATCTTGATCTCCAAGCCCTCAATGGAACCTTTCTCTAGAAACCTAAACCACAATCTCTCTTACTAAAATTGGGTGGAAGATGAAATCTCTTTTTTAAAATGGCATAAAATAGGGTTAAAAATATAAAAAACTAGTTTGGGTCGGTTAACTCATGCCTAAGCATGCCAGAGCCACATTCACGCTTGGGTGTGGAGCTCACAACGTGGCCTTTGATGCTATTTTCCTTACTTTCTTTCATTCTTTTGAACTTCCATGTCAATTTTTACCTTCCCAACCTTAGAAATAGACTTTGGTCTCTTCCTAGATGTTGTAGGACTCTCTCTTAGTTTTCCAATGTCACTGGAATCATCATAAAAACAAGGTCATTTGCTTATGATCAAAATATTACCTCAGGGTCAAGATGCGGACTCACCAGGTCAACCCTAACTTCCATCAAACTGTAAATACTCAACCCGATAGAATCCTCTTATTTTTAATCTAGTCACTACACTAATGTAATGGTAATGACATGGACAAAAATGACCTCACTGCAGCATTGCCATGTCAAACAAAAACTATTAGCAAACCATCTAACAAAGGAACCATTTCGATAATGTTTATAAATATGATGACTCACTTGAAAGTAAAAAAAAAAGTGTAAGGACCAAATTAAAAAAAAAATACATAAACTATAGGAGCCAAAAACATACTGTCCATCTTTGGAAAATGGGTTCAACGAGAGAATTGAAAAGGAAGATTGTTACGCACCATTTTATCAAAAAGAAAAAGAAATGAAAGAGTTGGGTTACTTTCACATTATGGCAATATTGTAATTTTCCCAAGTTACACCATATAATAAAGCCATCTTTCACCAAAGAAGTTGTAAACCTCTGTTCTTTCGTCATCCCTCTTCTTTTTCATTTTTTTCCCATTCTTGCTCTATTCCCTTCCAATTGTAAGTATTCTTTTATCCATTCTTTTTTTTTTTTTGAGAATCTATTAAAACTTTTGAGTGTTATTTTATTTTTCCCTTCCTCTTACACCTATATTTGGAATATTTTTCTTTAGTTAGGGATTTTGATTCAAGAGGAGTGGAGGCTATCCATTTATTGGAATTTGTGTATTTGACTATTTAAGGTAAACACATAACCCAAGAACTTTAGTAATTAATTTTATTGGTACCATTTCATAGTGGATAGGTTGGATAATGAATTTAGAGCATTGCTAATTAGTATTTATTTAGAATTTAGGAAAGTAAATTAGGCAAATTTTATGGTATCTAACTAATTTATGCATTGTTGGTATTTTCTTGGTTAAAGAACGATACATGGAACCTCAGTGCACCAGTGTGAATTTTTAAGGAAAGACCCAATTAGGAATCAACATGTATAATGAGTAGTTCCTACCTGTTATACGTCTATTTATACTTTATCATTTTAAATTGATTTTGTGAATGGGTTTTGAATATAGTAGAGCCTTAGGGACTATTGGGACAAATACAGTTTTTAGAAAAGTCACTATTGACTTTGTACATTGGTATGGGCTGATAGTTTTAATTGTCTTGAAATGCTTTAATATTGGTTTTGGACCAAATATGGTAAATGATATGTATAGTGATTTGTGCCAATGATGGCAACTGTTATGGACATTGGCTTTGGTCAACGATGGTAATTGATATAGACAATGGTTATCTTTATGAAAAGAAAATTTGAATTTATTTGAGTAGGTTTTCTAATATTAGAATATATTCTACTTGAAATAGATTAATTTGCTTGATTTGCTCCAGATTTTAATTTTTAATCACTTGAAAAATTATTTTTCTTGAAAGGTGTGTTATTACATATTATTTTAGAAATTTGTTCTTTATTTTGTTCAATTGGAGATTTATTTTCATGAAAGGCTTATTGTTACATATCTTTTTTTTTAATTATATTTTTGGGAGAAGAGCTTGTTGGAACACTATATCTAACATCAGTAAATGTTAGCCTTGATTCATCTAGGATTGAATTAGGTCCTAACTAGTAGGGTATATGTTGATTCTGTGTGTAAGCTAACACATGTGGGTTGGTAATGGCTTCAAGCTTAATGCTTGTCAGTCCAAACCTTGAGCTTGCTAGATGGTTAGTTTACTCACAAGCTGTTTGCTCGTTCTGTCTTAGTTCTGCCTAGTATATTCTCCTATGTGAATTGTGATTTATTAGGTTATATTTTTTGTTATACAATTGGAATTTGTTCTCACTTAACTATTTTATACTTTTCTTTTCAGAATGGATTTTTAATAAGCTGATTGGAATCCAATATAAAAACATTTTAACATTAGTATAATTCATTGAAAAACTCAAAAGAAAAATATAATTTTCTTGATACTGTCACTCCCAGCTCCTGAACTAATTCATTAAATCTGTATATTCTTCCTTTGAGTTCCTATTCCATTACAAGGAATAAGAAAATTAAATGTACTCCACCTACCTTCACAATCATTATCGAATCCCTAATCTTAACTTCATCCGAATTCCCCTTAAATTAATTTTTTCTAGCTACTCTTCAAAAATCATTGGACGAATAAAAGGAGACATATGCTTTTGGTGTCACCTGTAAGACTAATGGTATAGGCACTGCCACTTAACTTCCCAAATCCTAACAAAGTTGAGCTCACAGTTTCATTAAGCGCTTCCTCTCCATAAGATTCCTATATAGTGCCATTATTATTGCTGCAACTATTCTTTCTATAGATTTCATTGCTTTTAGTTCCATCTTATTCCCCCAACTCTTCCACCGTGCATCTTCTCTCCACTAGAAGATTTACTTCAAAAAAACGTGGAATTTTATTTTTCCAAACCATAATGTTTTTCTTCTTCTTGTTGTTATATGTTGCTACCTAGCCTCTTTCTTCTTATCATAAGAGGTAGAATTGTGTCACCACTCAAACTTTCTATCACGTCCACCACCAAATAATATTATTACTAGAGTCATCTTTCTCATAATCAGTGGATGACGAGAGATAAATTATTTGAGCAGTCAAACCCCAAACTGCTCAAAGCCACTCAATCATAAATCTATGTTAATTGAAAACAACTATTGTCATCTAACTTAAGGTTTTGAATTTTCTAGAGCATTATTCCAACAATTCTACCACACAATTGCAACATTCATGCAAATTAAACAAGTGTGAATAACAATAATAATACAATTATACAACTCAAATAATTTTGATCTACAATTTGCACAATTCTTAGATCCATAATTCATGCCTCCCTCGTTCGTCCTTCCTCTTAGTTAGCAACACCATTATTTGTCGTCAAGATCTGTCCCAGTGCTTCCCTTTTGTCATGCAGTATTTATATAAATTGAGGTTAGTGGGCACTTTAATTTCTTTGTTGCCTGATGGCTTTAATTTCTCTGTTGCCTGATGGCTTTAGTTTTGAATTAATGTTGAGTTAATATTCATTATGAACATGTTATTAAATTATACTATATTTAGGGTCCTATAATTTTTTTATGTAAAATTAATAGGTAAAACTAGTACAAATTTACGAGGCTCCTCGCGATTTTGATGATTTTGAATATTATTTTTATTAGACTTGACCTTATTCTTATACACTGAATAGAAGAACTTAATGATAGGGCAAAGGGGACAGTTGTCCTCCAAATTTTTAGGAGACTTTTATATTAGTGTTATGCAACTTTATTTATTTATATAATTATTGAATGCTTATATAATAAAAGAATTATAGTTAAATTATTTATAATTTGAACTTACACTCTCTTTTTATGCTAAATATTTTTAACTCAATAGTTATACACTTAACAAAAAATTTATAAAGTTCAAAATTTACATTGCACCACTTGTTAATTAGAATTTATCTAAAAATTATAAGGAAAACTATCATAAATCTATATTTTCCAATTTTCTCTTCTTTAATTTTTATTTCAATTTATTTTATTTTATTATTTTATTTTTTCTTGTATGATAGGAATATCTAGCTATTTTACTTAACGAGTTCCAATCTATCAAGCTTTCTACTTAATTTTTCTTAAAGCATAATATAACACTATTATACATTTTTATGGAGTATAATGGTGTTATATAATGTATGCCATATTCAAATCCTAAAAACATTCATTACCATGCACGTAGACGTTGCACCAAGAAATGGCCAAGGTGTGCTCCTCCAAACACCAACATCGCGCACTTCACTAGCTAAGAGTGATCGAAGATGCAAAAGGAGTCATCAAAGAGGCAGAGAGTGCTGGGAAAGGGAGACATAAATGCTATACTAGCAATGGCGAAGACGTGTGTGAATGCTTATGTCTTGAAGTATGTCAAATGAGTTTTTGATGATAACAAAAGCAAAAAGAGAAGATCAAGATCAAAAAGAGAATATCAAGAGCAAAAGAAAAAACCAAGATCAAAAGAAGGAAACCAAGAGGTATATAGATATAAGTCTTAGAATATCAATATAAAATGCCCTTTAAGTATCACAATGATTCTCAAATGATTTTCCAAATATCGTTTTCAAAATAAGCTTGTAAATTCAAAGTTAAACATGTTTTTCAAGAAATGTTGATTTTAATCTTGGATTTAACACTCATGAAAGGATTTATGTTTAATCAAATGTCTTGAAGTGTTAGAAAAGGCTTACATACTTAATTGGACTTGAAAAATGTGTTCAAAGGCCAAGGTAATCGATTACACATGTTTTGTAATCGATTACAAGTTAAACAGAGAGTTGGTAATCGATTACATGGAGCATGTAATCGATTATAAGCAAGTCAGAGGCCTTGTAATCGATTACACAAGTAATGTAATCGATTACATTGAACCCAGAAAGGCAAAAACACGTTCAAGAAGGTATGTAATCGATTACATGGATATTGTAATCAATTACAAAACAAGTCAGAAGCCTTGTAATCGATTACACCAAGAATGTAATCGATTACACAGAGCCCAGAAAGCCAAGAACACATTGGAACAACAATGTAATCGATTACATTTGTTGTGTAATAGATTACAAGCAATTTGACAGAGTCCAACGGCTATTTTATCAGCGTTTAATGATGCTCATTAAAGCACCCAACGACTCATTTCTTCCAATAACTTATAAATACTTACCTTGGGGCTTCATTAAGGGTTGAACTTCAATTTAGAACATCAATCTAACACTCATATACGATAATCAAATCCCGAAAATGTTTTTGCCCTGTTTTTGTGAGAAAACTTGAGATATTCAAAAGGGACATTGTTAGAGCTTCAATTTGTATCAATCTACTCTTTGAGAGAGTTTCTACCATTCAAACACTTTGTTTATTATGCAAAGAGGGTGAGGTATCCCTCTAGTGAAAAAGGGTGAGGTATCCCTTGTTGAGAAGAATGTGAGGTATCCTTCAAAGGTGTAAAGAGGGTGAGGTATCCCTCAAAGGTTGTATAGGGTGAGGCATCCTTATTTTGAGGCTCAAAGCACAAGGGTGAGGTATCCCAAGGTGTTGTTGAGTGCTCCAATCTGTAAAGGTTTTCAAGCACCCGTTCAAGCTTGAAGTTTAGTGAAAAATCTTGAGTGGTTCACTTAAGAACTGGACGTAGGTCACAAAGGGTGGCTGAACCAGGATAAATTCTTGTGTTTGATTCTCTCAACCCATAACTCTTTACATTTGTGCATTTACTTTATATGCTTGCTTGAATGTTATTCATCTTGGCTTGTTTAATTTGTGAGTGAAGTATTCAATCTTATTTATCTATTCACTTCAATTATCCAATAGCTTCAACGAAAATTGATAAACAAATATTTTACGAAAGATTTGCAAAAATATTTCATAAACTCAATTCACCCCCTTCTTGAGTTTGAGGCCACTTGGTAACAAGTGGTATCAGAGTTAGGCTCTTGTGTAAAGGACTTAGCAGCTTCAAGAGAAAGTGATGGCCTCCTCAAATGAATTTTCAGAAAGTTCTTCCATTTGTAGACCTCTCTTTTTTAATGGGGATGGGTACGCTTATTGGAAAGAATGAATAAAAATTTTAATTGAAGCTATTGACCTAGATGTGTGGGATGCTATTAAAAATCGTCCTTTTATCCCTACAAAAGTTGTTAATGGTGTAAGAGTTAATACACCAAGAAGTGAATGGACCAATAATGATAAGAAAATGGTCCAATATAATTTGAGTGCCAAAAACATCATTGCCACATCCTTTGGGTATGATGAATTCTTTAGAGTCTCAAATTGTAAATCTGTCCAAAAAATGTGGGACACCTTACAAGTAACCCATAAGAGTACTAGTGAAGTAAAAAGATCAAGAATCAATACTCTTACTCATGAATATGAGCTTTTTAGAATGAACCAAAATGAAAGCATTCAAGAAATGGAAAAATGTTTTACACATATTGTAAATCATCTTGCTTCATTGGAAAAGACTTTTCCAAATAAAGATCTTATTAATAAAGTGTTGAGATGTTTGAGCAGGAATTGGCAACCTAAAGTGACAGCTATTGCGGAATCAAGGAATCTCTTAACCATGACCTTAGCCACACTGTTTGGTAAGCTCTAAGAACATGAATTGGAACTGAATAGACTCAATCAAAGTGAGGAGCTTGACAAGAAAAAGAAGGGGATAGCTCTCAAGGCCACTTCCTCCATGATTAATGACGATGATGATGGAGATGGCTTGGAAATAGATGAGGAGAATCTTGATCTACTAGTAAAGAAATTTGAAAGATTCTTCAAGAAGAGTGGAGCTCAAAGAATACCTCCCTTTCCCCAAAAGAATGTATATCATAAAGGGAAAGAAACCTCATCCACTCTTAAATGCTATGAATGTGGAGAATTAGGTCACATGAAGATAGAGTGTCTAATCTATCAAAGTAAAGTGAAAAAATATCACAAAAGATCCTTAAGGGAGAAAAAAGAAAGAATAGCCTACATAGCTTGGGATGACAATGACATGGACTCAACCGATAGCTCAGACAATTAGAAAGTCAATCTATGTTTCATGGCTAGAAGAGAAGAGGAAGATGAAGATGACATGGTGGTAACATCCTCAAATTCTGAATCAAACTATTCACCTTCCTATGATGAACTGCAAGATGCATTTCAAGAATTGCATAATGAATCTATAAGACTTGCAAAACTTGTTTCATCATTCAAGAAATCAATTTTCTCATTTGAAAATCAAATTTCTACTTTAAACAAAAAAATTAAGGAATTAAAATTAGAAAATGAAACTCTTGGATTGATTGATGCAAATTCTTCATGCATGACATATTTATCACTTGATAATGCATCTACACTCTTATCTTGCTCATCATGTAAAACATTTGAAATTGAGATTGAGAATTTGAAAAATATTCTT
Organism: Ormosia semicastrata; assembly: GCA_029884595.1. Lineage (NCBI taxonomy): Eukaryota > Viridiplantae > Streptophyta > Magnoliopsida > Fabales > Fabaceae > Ormosia > Ormosia semicastrata. The sequence continues at coordinate 60,604,863 of JAQQTO010000062.1, forward strand.
TCAAAATTTACCTTTGGAAGAGATAATTTAAACATATTACTTGGGAACTAAAGATGTGTTTTTCAAAAGGCTAGTTTGGGGTATAATCCTAATAACTAACAAAAGTTTCTCAAGAACTTTATTTCATCAAGTACATTAAGTAGTCCCTTTATTAAATGCTTTCATTGTGGTAGGAAAGGGCATAGTGCATCAACTTGCAAAGAAAGAATATCAATAACAAGTTAGGAACTAAAATGGTTTGGGTTCCTAAAGGCACTTTGCCAAAAACTAACACACAATGACCCAAGAAAATTTGGGTACCAAAAGTCAAAAATTGAAGTGTGTTGTAGGTGTGCTTGAAAGCCAAGAATTAACTTTGGATATCTTGAAAAGTGGCTGCTCCAAGTACAAAACCAGAAAAATACTTGAAGCTGTCCTCCTTGTCTCCAAGAAGCTTGAACTTGTATCCTTTGTTTAAGTGAAGACTTGCTTTATGCTTTACTAGTTTAGCATCTTGAAAAAACATCTCTATATGTCTTGAATATGCTAAGGATTGATATGTCTTGAATATCTCTATATGTCTTGAAAAAATATCTCTATGTGTCTTGGTTACGGAACAAGACATTAAGGATCGATGGAAGAGTTATTTTCACAAGTTATTTAATGAGGAACATGGGACATTAGGGGACTCGGACATTCTAAACACTAGAGAGGAGAACTAAAATAAAACCTTTTATCATAGAATCAGGGAGTTTGAGGTAAAAGAAGCATTGAAGAGAATGGATAATGGAAAAGCAGTCGGACCGGATAATATACCTATTGAGGTATATTAGTGCCTAGGAGAGAAAGGTATAAGTTGGATCATAAAGCTGTTTAACAAGATAATGAGGTCTAAGAAAATGTCAATTGAATGGAGGAGAAGCACTTTAATCCCTATTTATAAGAATAAGGGAGATATACAAAACTGTGCAAATTACAGAGGAATTAAGCTCATGAGTCATACCATGACGTTATGGGAAAGAGTAATTGAACGGAGATTAAGACAAGAGACTCAGATTTCAGAGAATCAATTTGATTTTATACCTGGAAGGTCAACCATGGAAGCAATATATCTTCTACAAAGATTAATGGAGAGGTATCGGAGGAAGCAAAAAGAACTACACATGGTTTTCATTGATCTGGAAAAAGCCTACGATAGGGTACCGAGAGAGGTCCTGTGGAAGGCTTTGGAGAAGAAAGGAGTTCGTATCACCTATATTCGAGCAATCTAAGATATGTATGATGGGGCTAAAACTAGTGTGAAAACACATGGTGGGGTCACAGAAGATTTTCCTATAACTATAGGACTGCACCAAGGGTCAGGTTTGAGTCCATATCTTTTTACCTTGGTCTTGGATGTGCTTACTGCGCATATCCAAGAGCCTGTGCCACAATGCATGCTTTTTGCAGATGATATAGTCTTAGTTGGAGAGTCGAGAGAGGAAACAAATGGGAAGCTAGAGCTATGGAGACGAACTTTGGAAGAACATGACCTTTGTCTAAGTAGGACTAAGATGGAGTATATGGAATATAAGTTCAGTAAGAGGCGTGTTAATGCTAGCTTAGCGGTGAAAGTTGGAGATCATACAATACCACAAGTCACACAATTTAGGTACCTTGGATCTATTATACAAAATGATGGAGAGATAGAGGGAGATGTAAACCATAGGATTCAAGCTGGATGGATGAAATGGAGGAGTGCTTAAGGAGTTATTTGTGATAGAAAAATGCCTCTCAAGCTTAAGGGTAAATTTTACCGCACAGCTATAAGACCCGCGATGTTGTATGGTACTGAATGTTGGGCGGTAAAAAGCCAACAAGAGCATAAGATCAGTGTTGCGGAGATGAGGATGTTGTGTTGGATATGTGGCCATACAAGATAAGATAGGATTAGGAATGAATGCATTAGAGAGAAAGTAGGGGTAGCACCTATTATGGAAAAGATGGAAGAATCTCGCCTTAGGTGGTTTGGACATTTAAGGAGAAGAGCCTTAGAAGCCCCTGTAAGAAGAGTAGATCAGGTAGATAATAGCCCAATAGCTAGAAGTAGAGGAAGACTAAGAAAGATTATAGGTGAAACGATTAAAAAAGATTTAGATCTGAATAGCATCTCTGGAGACTTGGTTTATGATAGGGCACAATGGCGTCGTTTAATCCATGTAGCCGACCCCACTTAGTGGAAAAATGCTTGGTTGTTGTTGTTGTTGTTGTTGTTGTTGTATATGTCTTGAATATGCTAAATGAATATGCTTCTTGTGTGAAATGGCATGTATAATATCAATATCTTTTAACTTGACATAATGGATCAATCATGCATCTAATTCTATCGTACAATACATTAACTTGCTGTATAATATACTATTTCGATGCATAATATATTGCCTTGTTGCATAATGTTTTGTTGCATAACATTTTACTGCATAATGTCACAATCTTCTACATAATACATTAACGTGCTGCATAATATGATATCTTGATGAATAATATGTTGTTTTGCTGCACAATTATGAGTTTTTGATCATAATCTGATTGGACTATATGCTTAAATGATGTTTGGAATTGATTTGGAATGTTTTGGAACTAATTTGAAGCCTTTCTTCATATGCATTTGATATTGGTATTACATATTGATGCGCTAAACGGTTTATAGTCTGATATTGATCTTGCTGGGCTAAAATAATTATATCCAATCTGAATGCTTATGTCTTCTTTTTGATAATGCCAACGGTTGAGAGATTAGTGAAATATATTGCATGTGTATAGGGGAGTTTTGCGCCTTCACATATTCTATCTCATACATACATTACGGGGGAGAGTTGCGCTTAATTATCTGATAATCAAATAAATACAAATATTTCTCCTTCTGTTGAATGTTTAGTTTGTCATCATCAAAAAGGGAGAGAATGTGAATGCTTATGTCTTGAAACATGTCAAATGAGTTTTTGATGATAAAAAAAGCAAAAAGAGAAGATCAAGATCAAAAAGAGAAGATCAAGAGCAAAAGAAAAGACCAAGATCAAAAGAAGGAAACCATGAGGTATATAGATATAAGTCTTAGAATATTAATGTAAAATGCCCTTTAAGTATCTCAATGATTCTCAAATGGTTTTCCAAATATCGTTTTCAAAATCAGCTTGTAAATTCAAATTTAAACATGTTTTTCAAGAAATGTTGATTTTAATCTTGGATTTAATACTCATGAAAGGATTTATGTTTAATCAAATGTCTTGAAGTGTTAGAAAAAACTTACATACTTAATTAGACTTGAAAAATGTATTCAAAAGCCAAGGTAATCGATTACACATGTTTTGTAATCAATTATAAGCTAAACAGAGAGCTAGTAATCGATTACATGGAGCATGTAATTGATTACAAGCAAGTCAAAGGCATTGTAATCAATTACACAAGTAATGTAATCGATTACATTGAACTCAGAAAGGCAAGAACACATTCAAGAAGGTATGTAATCGATTACAAGGATATTGTAATCGATTACAAAGCAAGTTAGAAGCCTTGTAATCAATTATACTAAGAATGTAATCGATTACACAGAGCCCAGAAAGCCAAGAACACATTGGAACAACAATGTAATCGATTACATTTGTTGTGTAATCGATTACAAGCAATTTGACAGAGTTCAATGGCTATTTTATCAGCATTTAATGATGCCCATTCAAGCACCCAACAACTCCTTTCTTCCAACAACTTATAAATACTTGCATTGGGGATTCATTAAAGGTTGAACTTCAATTTAGAACATCAATCTAATACTCATATACGAGAATCAAATCCTGAAAACGTTTTTGCCCTGTTTTTGTGAGAAAACTTGAGATATTCAAAAGGGGCATTGTTAGAGCTTCAATTTGTATCAATCTATTCTTTGAGAGAGTTTCTATCATTCAAACACTTTGTTTATTATGTAAAGAGAGTGAGGTATCCCTCTAGTGAAAAAGGGTGAGGTATCCCTTGTTGAGAAGAAGGTGAGGTATCCTTCAAAGGTGTAAAGAGGGTGAGGTATCCCTCAAAGGTTGTATAGGGTGAGGCATCCCTGTTTTGAGGCTCAAAGCACAAGGGTGAGGTATCCTAATGTGTTGTTGAGTACTCCAATCTGTAAAAGTTTTCAAGCACCCATTCAAGCTTGAAATTTAGTGAAAAATCTCGAGTGGTTCGCTTGAGGACTGAACGTAGGTCACAAGGGGTGGCTGAACCAGGATAAATCCTTACGTTTGATTCTCTCAAGCCTATCTCTTTACATTTGTGCATTTACTTTATATGCTTGCTTGAATGTTATTCATCTTGGCTTGTTTAATTTGTGAGTGAAGTATTCAATCTCATTTATCTGTTCACTTTAATTATCCAATAGCTTCAATGAAAATTGATAAACAAACGTTTTATATAAAATTTGTGAAAATATTTCATAAACTCAATTCACCCCCTATTGAGTTTGAGGCCACTTGGTAACAACGTGCATGTTCGGTCTCCAAACACTAGCATCGCTAGCCAAGAGTGATTAAGCAAGCAGAGAGAGTGATCAAAGAGGTAAAGAAAGAGACCGGAAAGGGAGACAGAGTGATTAGAGAACAAGGGGAAGAGTAAAAGAGAGAAGAGAGGAACAAAGGAGGAATGGAAGAGAACGCGTCGCGTGGGGAAATATATTTTAGTTTCTGGGAGATTTTTTTGGCGGCTTTATTCCCTGAAAATTGACATTGTGAATTTTTTTTCAGCGGATGATCTACCAGAAAGTGTTTGAAACAATGAAGTTGTAGATTTTTTTTTATAGATTTGATCTGCAAAAAAATTAGAAAAATGTGCTGCATCGGTTTGCATTAATATTTGGCGGCCAATTCTAGAAGGTTTGTACACCAGAAAATAATTTTTCAGTGGATTTGTCCACTAGAAATGTGTTTTTCTTTTTTTGCTTTTATTTTTCCTATGTTTTCCAAGGGATGAGGTCACCAAAAAATACTTAATTACCGACGGCTTCAAATCCATCAAATTTTTTTGACAATAATACTCATTTTTCTTGTAGTATATGATGTAGCACAACCCCATTCAACCTCTAATATCCTACGATAGTAATAAAAAAAATGCAAACAAACAATCACATTACATAAGTAAATATGGGTAGATGGGCAAACTTAGCCATACAATGTTACCTAGTGGTCTCAATACTCAAGAAGTGGGTGAATTGAGTTTGTAAAATATTTTTGAATTCTTTCGCAAAACACTTGATTATCAATTTTTGTTGACGCTATTGATTATTAGAGATGAATAGATAGAGAAGATCGAATGCTTTCACTCACAAATAAATCAACCAAGGAAGATAGTATTCATGTAAGCCAATAAAACAGTGCACAAAAGTAAAGGAGTTGAGTTAAGGAAAAAAAAACACAAAGCTTTATCCTAGTTTAGCCACCAATCCACTTATGGCTTACCTTCAGTCCTTAAGTAATCACCTAAGATTTTTCATTATATCTTCAAGTTTCAATAGGTGCTTGATGACCTTTATAAACTGGAGCACTCAACACATCTTGGGATACCTCACCCTTTGTGTTTGAGCCTCAACTTCAAGGGATACCTCACCCTTACAACCTTGAGGGATGCATCACCCTCTCTTTTATAGTTTATACAGAATATAGATGATAAGAAACTCTCTCAAGAGTGGATAATACAAAATAAAGCACTATAGGTATCAAGGATTCATACTTTAGAAGCTCAAAACAGAGTATTGATTGAAAAAATGATGAAACTAGTATTTAATGATCAAGAATGATTTTCAGAATGTTTTCCAACTTGTATTTAATGTGCAAACACTTTCATTTATAGCTCATAGCATTTAAGATCCGTTGGCAGTGGTTGGAGGGCATTAAATGCCAAATATAGCAGTTGGAAGAAGCTTTCTAGTTGCCCAAATAACCGATTATTACTATTCCATAACCGGTTATTTTCTAACCAAGAACTTTTAAAAACTACCCAATAACTGGTTATGGAAACCTCATATTCTATTATGGTCTTTTAAAAAACAGAAGCCTATGCTTCTGACTTTGTAAATAACTAGTTATGGAAATATCATAACCAATTATGGCACCCTATTTTTGACCAAAAAACCTTTGAAAAACCATAACTTCGTTTATACTTATCCGTTTAAAACAAATGATCATTCATTGGAAAGATTATTGAGTCTACTTTCATATGAAAGAAATTTTAGATCAAGACTCAAAGCATTTTTAAAGAAATGGTCAAAGGAGTAACTAAAGGTTTGTTTTGCAAAACGTAAACTTGACAAATTTTCATCCAATTGAACTACCACCAAGGCTAGTTATTTAAAAGCAGTTTGTTGGATATTTCAACAAGCAAGAAACCCTTTTAAAGATTTTAAAATTTATTTGAGTTTCGTGTGATTCTTTTTTACCTTTACACTTAAGACCTAAGTCTTATTAGCTAAACTTAACGAAACTTGGAACTTAATCTTCACGCAACCAATCATTTCTTGTTTGTTAGTCATCAAAAACCATTGCCATTTACATACAACATACAAACACAACACAGACAAATGCACATAATATTGGTTCCAAGTGACATTTTTAATATCATAGTATCCAATGGGACCACAAAAAATAACCAAACAATATGGGCAACATTTGGGATCACATGCTATTCTAGGGTTTTCCAAAAAAAAATGGAGTGCTTATTTGGTGTCACAAAAATGGAGTTCATAGTTTCTTGATTGTTGGTTCCACTATCACTGTCAGCGATTCATCCTCGAGATTCTTCCCTTCTCCCTCTCTTTGTCTTGTCCTACAAATTATGTAACCTAATTATTTTGAGTTTGCAGGGTGGGAATTGAAGAGATCATCAATTTTCAATGAAAACTGTGGGACAGCTGCTCCTTCAGAATGATTAGAGCATCTTTTGTCACAAAACTGTAGTAATTAAAGATATCAAAGATCTGATTGAGCAGTAGTCGTCAAAGTTCGTTATTGTCATCAAAGGCAAGAAGAACCAAGTAAACTTTTTATGGAATACAGAGGAAAGTAAGAAATCCATCACAGGCCTCACATCCCTAATGAGAAAAGCTAGCCACTCTACCATAAAAGCCAATTCAGAAGTCAAACATTGCTACACTAACAAAGCTTGGATAATGATATTATAATATAGGTTTAGCAACTCTATTTCGGAATTTCACTAATTTGATATATTATCATATTCTTGTGCCGCTTATATCACCTACTTTGAAAAAAGAATTGGTGGCATTTTCTCCTTTTTTGTTTCCCCTTGTCCCCAATGGCCCCTACCACACCAATCAATGATTCAACACCTTGATGTTTATAATCCCTTATATATTTAAACATACACAAGTTTTCTAGTTTAATCCTGGTCATATATATCAGCCATTCACACCCTAAAACACCTGTCTTTGCAGCACAAGACTGTCCAAAGTTCCAAAACGTGTCCAACCCTCAAATTCCCTAGGCACCTTTCCTCATTCTTCTCTTCACACCACAACCATCATTACCTTACCATCCAAAAAGTCATCCTCCAACCTTATATACTTGTATTTGTATATAAGTCAGGTTGCTGCCAACAACAATCCCTGGCTAGCAGCATCCCCAAAACATGGGTCATATGAGCTACAACAGAGTTAGCAGTGGCAGGGTATCAGGGTGCAGCCATGGAAGCTGCAGAGGATTTAGATTAAACCCCAGAAGGCTTTATGTTCTCCGGCTTCGCAAGAGGTTCACCTTCTTTATCAGGCTCTTTGATAGGTGGAAACTGTCATATGGTGATGCTCTGCAACTGCTGAAGAAAGTGTTTTGCAGAAAAGGTAGTTTCAAAAGAAACAACAGCAACAGCAGCAGTAGAAGTTTGGTGAGGGAGGAACAAATCAAGGGCCAAGTTGATTGTAGGATGAGATCTTATGGTAGGTCCAATTCTTTCTACGCAGAAGCTATTGCAGATTGCTTGGAGTTCATCAAACGAACATCTATTTCATCTATGGACCAAATTCAAGACCCAATTAGCCATATTCAAGAAAGAAACTCATGACCGCTTTTTTGGTAGAAGGAATATATTATTATATTAATATTAAGGTATTAGCTTTTCTTCCTGATTTGCCGGTGTCCTATTAAGATTGTTATGCATTTTGATTTTATTTTTTGGATTGCTTGAGACAATATAATTATTCCTCTTGCTGTGTATATTTCATGCTACGTTTTGCATCGGTAATGGGTCATTCTCTGAAAACATGTTGGAGATGTCAAAAGGTTTAACTTGTAAATATGTTAATTTAATTTGGAAATTTTGTTGAACACTGACCGTGTTGATTTTTCTTCTTTGATTGATGGCAAGTTGCAATGAAGATTCCTAAGTTGGGATTACCGCCTAACACAGCAATAGTTTTTTGACTAAACTAAACCTAAAGTAAGTCTAAAGGGAAAATTATTGTTGACATTAGAAAGAGCGGGGACAATCATATCCTTGAATTTATAATTTGTTTCATGGTTATAATTTAGAACCCATGATATCCATTCATAACCATATTAAATTGAGACAACTTTGATTCCCGTATCACTGTTGAGGATGGAGATCATCTAATTTTTTTTTCTATCTTTTTTTTTTTATTCTTTCACTTAAATTTTAATAAGTATAAAATAAATTAAGTAAAAATAAGATATATAATTAAGTTTAGAACATTTATTAAAATTTAAGTGATGAAATAAAAAAATAGATTAAAAAAAATAGAGACAAATGATCTCATCTCACTGTTTATGCTCATGAGGCATCCACTAATACTTGGTTTTTCAGCTAATAAATCTTGGGATTTGTTGGTGGGCAGCACCAAGGTTGCTGTGACAAGGCCAGGTTTTGGGTAATTGGTTAACAGTTTAGCTCTACTAATCTTACTAACCTTGTACCGAAAAAAAAAATCTAGGCTTTCAAATCTTAATATACTTGGTCTTGGACTGAGCTCAAGTTATAAAATTGAAGTTACATTTAAATAGAAATTATAAGTTTAATCACAGTAAAAAAAATAATAAGTAATGCTTTTTATATAAATTTTCCTTTAAAGCACACAGGTGGTTTTGGTTGAACAAAAAAGAAGAAAAAGGTAAATAAAGAGATAAGAAATACATACTTTTTTGTGTGTATATATATCTACACACACTACCCCAAATTATATGGTGATATAGTTCATGGATTAAGAAGATTAATTTGATTGATATTGGCAACTTTTAAGAGAAACATTATTTAACTATAATAATATCATTTCAAATAAAATGAAATATCATTCATTTTGATCACGTAATTAAAGTCGTTCAAATTTTTAAAATTTGTGCATGCATGACATACATGAAAAATATGTATAATTTAGCGATTAGATTGATCCAAATCACTTTTTACAATGAAATACTGAATGTTTAATTTTAGTCCCTTTAGACACCTTTTGCGAGCTGTCCAAATGCCCTTGTCTACAATAAAGGTCTAAGTATGAAATTCGATCCACAATTAGTCTCTTAAAAGAATTCGGTGGCATTTGAACGAAGAATCTTGGCCAACTGCCAATACCTCTAATACAAAATAAGTATGATGTTTGGGTACTTAACAGAATTAATTATACATGCTTTTGAAAGATGAAAAAGTTGTTTAATTGCAGCAAGTTGAGTCTAAGTTTTGCGGTGGAAAAAAAAATGTTTGGTGTGTATTTATACAAATACTTTTATGATTCGAAAAAACATCATTATTTTAATAATAAACTGGTCTGAATAATAATTTAAAATAATTTTATAATTAAACTTAAAAAATGATTTTATTTTACAATACTCAAATAAATACGGCAGAAATATAATTTTCATCCCACAATTGATTTTTATTTTGTTTCAGTCCCAAATCTTTTTAAAATCTACTAAATTCGTCTTTACTACTAATACCGTTAAAAATGTTAACCGAGTTTATTGACATGACATCTTATATGGACACACACAATTAGTACTGTCACATTAAGATTTCTTTTTCTTTTTCCAAATTAATGATTTGAGAATAAATATGATAAAATTTGAAAATATTTGGAATGAAAATGAAATAATATAGTTCTAGGACAAAAATGAAAGTTATATTAAAATTAAGGGATGAAAAATGAAAATTTTCCTATAATAATTTTTATACATCTTTTTTTAGAAATTTTATATTTGAGCATTAAAAAAGTTATGATTTTCATATAGATAACTAAAAATTACATAAATCAATTTATAATAAATAATTTGAATTTGATATTGATTTTTGAGTTGAATAGAAATCATATTTATAAAACTCAAACTGATGCTTGACTCAAATTTAAATACTCGTTTAATTGGTGAGTGATTGATTAAATTGCATAAAAATAAATAAATATATGAGCATTTTATTAAAATATAAATATACACAAATATAACATAAAAATTACTAAAATATGATTTAATTTGGAACTAATGAAATTTACAACACAACTAGGATTTTTTTTTTGGCAATGATAAGATGGATTTATTACTTAAAATGAAGGAAAAACAGAGTTCCAAAAAAAAAATTCAAAATTAAAGCTTCCCAGGATCACTTTCAACATGCTTGAAAGGATAACAACTCAACTATCAAGGGACAAAAAACTCAAATCTTATTAAGGAACCTCATAACGGATTCTCTTCTGACCCACCTTCTTTTCATTGTGGATACAAATCTTTTCCTAGAATTAGGCACCTCAAAAGCCTCTTTGATAACAACTTCAATCAGTTGATGCTTCAGAACTTGCATTTATCTTGGCTTAAGAGATCCTTTCTTAACTTTCTTCTTTGAGTGGAGGGAACTGGGATTTGATATTAATACTTCTAATATTTTAATAAAGATACATAATAAAGTTTTGATTAAGCCAATTGGCACACACAATTGGCACTGTCACATTAAGATTCCTTTGAGATCAGAATTTACCAACATGACATCTTATGTGGACACACACAATTGGCATTGTCACATTAAGATTTCTGTTAACATTTTTGACGGTATTAGCAGTTAGGACAAATTTGATAGGTTTAAAAAAGATTTGGGACGAAAATGAAACTTAGAGTAAAGGGATGAAAAGTATATTTTTGCCAATAAACTTAAATTTATAAAAATTAATTATTTAAAAAGAGAAAGAGATTATTGAAAGTGTGTTTTGAAGGGTATCTTAGTAATATAGCATTTAATAACCCAATTAAAAGAGATTTTCTTTTTTTAATTAACTAATCATTGTAATTCAATGAGTAATATCTTAACAATAATAAAAATTATTTTAAAAATGACAATAAATAAATAGAAGTAAAAATAAAATATGGCCATTAACACACAGCATAAAAAACTACCTTTTCTTCCTGTTAACACCCAAAAATATTTAGGTAAGCTAATTTAGTCGATCTTGGTCAATTAATGGTCATAGGAAACTCAACTATTTGGCTATGGGCTGCTAACAGTGGGCCAACTAGATATAACCCGAATGATTATTGGGCATGGACCTTGAAGACCCTGATTAGAGGCCCACACGCCAAGAAAGATTGGGTTAGTGCTAAAGATTAGAGTGGATAAGGGTGCATGACCAAGTCAAAACCATCATTCCTAAAATGGTGGAACTATTGATGAAGCAGTTTGATGAAGATTCCAAGCATCAAGGGAGATGCTAATTGAAAATAAAATTAGATATGCAAGTAACAACCACTTCCCATGAAGATTGGAGATGAGGTTAAGCCCTCAGCTACCAAGTGCATTAAACCTAAATGCCTTTTTGCTAACAGATTAGCTGAGGTACATTGAACCAGTCCTAATGTTGTTAGCCATGATTTTACACGTGGGTTATGGGTAGCGAAACGTCATAGAAAGGGTTAGGAATGGTTAACTGCTATTTTTGTTCTATAAATAGTGTTGTAGAGCTCAAATTGAACGGAACACACCCAATGATGACAACACCATCCAATATCAATACAACAATATAATTCCATTACCTTCTTCTCTATATTCAATCATTTACATTCATCATCTTGCTACCAATTGTACTTTACAAACTTTACTTACTTGCTTACAATTATTTGCCTTTACATTTGAACTCTTTACCATTTACTTTTAGCTATTAGTTGTCCATGAACATAACTTCTCTCTAGCCTTTCAACTAGGAGTTTTCTTTAATCATCTTAGGAACCTATAGTCGAGGAACGGAGTCCCTTCCTCAACATTTTAGTATAACTATTGCGAATCAACCTTTGTGTGAGTTAACCAAGTCCATTCATTAAATAAGTCAAGTACAACTACCAGCCTTACACTTAATGGCACTTGGGAGTTAGTTCATGTTCCTCTGGGAAAGTTCACAATTGAGTGTCGATGGGTTTATATTGTAAAAGTTGGTCCTAATAGGCGGATTGATCACTTAAAGGCTCACTTGGCGGCCAAGGATTACAATCAAATCTATGATTTGGAATATAATGATACATTTTCTCCCACAGCCAAGATTGTTCTGTTTGTCTCCTTCTCTCTATGGCTTCTGTAACATCCTCCCAAATATATTAGTCTTAGTTTATGATTATAAATTTATATTAATAATAGTATGAGTTAGTTAGACATTTTTGACTAACACAAAGGACTAAAATGTCTAAAGAGGTATAAACTACCCAAAGTCGATTGATATTATCCTTTTCATCTTTGTTTCCATCAATTTTGACCTTAAGGCATAAATATCTCATTTTCTCTCATTTTACACGGCTATTAGCAACAGAAGAAGAGAAAAGAAAGAAATAAGAGAGAGAGAGAGAGAGAGAGAGAGAGAGAGAGAGAGAGAAACAGAGAACATGAAATAGAGAAAGAAAGGAAGAAAAAGAAAGAAATAGCAGCAGGAAGAAAGAAAAAGCAGAACATGAGAAAGAAGGAAGAGGAGGTAAGAACCAAAGAAAGATAAAGGAAAGGAATCGAAAACATCCATAGAGACTTAAGGTTGGGGGTTGTTGTGTTTGTTTGCTATGTTGTATCCTTTTATACTGGACGAAAACTGGCAAGGAATGGACAATATGGAGTTTTTCATGATACTCGAAGAAAATCATGATTCAATGTATAAAGTTGTTTGTTTAATGAGATTTTGAGCATACATATGTATGAATACGTATATGTAAGAATATAGCTAAATGATTTATGAGATAAAGTTGGTGTTTGTAGTATAAGGATTGATATGAATATGAAATGAATAGGAAAATTGTTATTTTGATATTTCAGAACGACTTTCTATAGTGTTCTATTCAAATAGGCCAAGATGCTATTAGAATAGAATGTATTTCTACAGTGTTCTTTTCAAATAAGGCCAAAGGGGCAATTCAAATAGAAGATTACAAATTGTTCCAAATTTTTGATGTGTCAGCTATTCGAATTTGCATGATTTCAATGATAAATTAGGTAGATTAAATGAACAAATCGAATGGTATGATTCTAAGGCTAATCGAATAGACTATGAGAGTTATTTGATTGACACAATTCAGAAAGACATACTACTAGTGTTAATCGGGTAGACTAAGTGTGTTATTCGATTTAGCGTGATTTTGATGTTAATTGAAATATTATGTTAGCTATTTGAATAGTAGTTCATAATGACATACTTATGATGTTGATTGAATAGGCTAAGAGAACTATTCAAATAGATCATTTCATAATGGTAACTTTGAGGCTAACCGAATAGACTAAGAGAGCTATTCACTTGGCATGATTTAGAGAGAGATCGAATAAATTGTGAGAGTTATTCGACTAGCATGCTTTCGATTATAGTCGAAAAGGAAATGAGTATTTTAAAGATGATTGAGTTATGTTTTCGATTCTGATAAAAAATATAAAGATTTTAAAGACATGATTCAAAGTGATATTGATTTCGATGTTGTTCGAAAAAGGACTTAGAAACCTGATTGAATAACAGAATTCATAATGACATAACATTTGTATTTCATAAACATTAACGCACGACTAAATAGTAAGAAAGCACTCAACCCAGGTCAAAGTTGCATACAGGCACTTTGATAAAGGACATGACATTTCATTAGCATTAATATAATACATTTTATAAACATCATCATATTACATCTCATAAGCATCTTCATTGATTATTTCATGAGCATCAATACATAATTGCATATGAGATGCTATCTATGTGTATGGAATTGTATTGAGATTATTGCTGTATGTGATATGCTACTGAGAATTTTTGAATTCTCACCCCTTTGTTTGTATGTTAATTTATAGATCAAAATTGAAATCTTTCCAAGGAGGGGAATTGAAGTTATAGCTTCAAATAAAACTTTTACTTTTGACTTGTATATGTTGTATATATGCCATGAAGGCCTAGTTTGTATTCAAACATTTTTTTTATGTATTATGTATAAATTCAATATTTCAGTAAAGAATCAAAATTATGTTCTATAGAGAATTGAAATTCTCAGTTATGTAATTATGTTGTAAAAGATTGAATGATGTTTACTTCGATTACTTTCTTTAAAGCAATCCCTATGGGCATGATTTGGGCAATTTAGCATAATAGTTTAGCAATTTGGCATGATTGGTAGTGAAGTAGACTACTTTATTTTTTATCGCCGTTCTCCACAACATCGAAGCATTTATCTAGTGGTATATGTAGATGATATTGTCATCACAGGCAATGATGATGATGTCATCAATAAACTAAAACAACACCTATTTTGTCATTTTCATACTAAAGATTTAGGGCACCTTAAATATTTTCTTAGTATTGAGGTAGCTCAATCCTCAACTAGCATTGCCATTTCTTAGAGGAAGTATGCTCTTAATATCTTAGAGGAGACTTGTTTTTAAATTGTCAACCTGTAGACACGCCCATGGATCTGAACATCAAGCTTTTACCAAGATAAAGGGAGCCCTTGTCGGATCCTGAGCTATCCAAAGACTTCTTGGAAAACTAAACTACCTTACTATCACTTGGCCAAACATTTACTTTTCTGTAAATGTAGTTAGTCAGTTCCTACAATCTCCATGTGATAGCCACTGGGACATTGCAATTCAAATATTTAGGTTTATCAAAGAAGCACCAGGTCAAGGATTCCTATACGAAGACAAAGGTCATTCCTAAGTCATTGGTTTTTCAAATGTACATTGGGCTAGTTTCCCCTTAAATAGGTGGTCCACCTCATGTTATTATTTAATGATTTGAGGCAATTTAGTGTCTTAGAAAAGTATAGAACAAGATGTTATTGCAGGTCAAGTGCAGAAGAAAAGTATCAAGCTATGACATTGGTAACATGTGAACTTATATGCCTAAAACATTTACTCCAAGAATCAAGATTTAAAGATGTTAAGCAAATGCAACTAATCTGTGATAATCAAACTACCTTGCACATAGCCTCAAATATAGTGTTCCATGAGAGGATCAAACATATGAAAATGAATTGCCACTTTATCAGAGAAAATATTCAATCTGGATGCATTGTTACTCGTTTTGTCAATTCTAATGATTAGTTAGTAAATATATTGTGAACATCCAATTTTACCTGAGTAAGACAAAATGAAAAAAATAATAAATAAAATTAAAGTAAATAACTTTTTTCCTTTTAAAATGTAAAAAAAAAAAAGTAGAAAAAAGATTTGTTCTAGCCTCATGGATATCAAAGACCCATTTTGCTCAAGGTCCACTCCCTTTTGGGCCCAAAATTCATCCACCAAACTTAACCCAATTCCCAAACCCATAACCTAATATCCAAACCCAATAACCCAATGTCCAAATCCAACCCAATATGTGAATCCATAACCAAAAATAAAAAATTTGGAAGTCCTTCACGTAGGAAAGATTGGCCTCTGTCTTTTGATAAAAGAAGGTAAGGCGATGCAGAGAAAGAAAAGAGAAAAATGAGTGTGTATCATTTTTTCTTTCTTCCCACAAAAAGGCCATAAAAACCATCATTTTCACAACAAAAAAGAGGGCCCTTTGCATTGAACCATTTTTCACTTTCAACAGTAACCTCTCCATCAACCCAAAACATCCAAGTCACCTTCATCACCAACCTAACCTTCACTACCACAAGAAAATGAGCCACCCTTGTAACACTAAAACCACCCACCATAGCCACCACTTTTGCTCCATCGCCAACACCTCCATGCACATCGAAACATATGCCAACATGAACTTCAACACAGCCACCATTTAACCCAACCCGTAGCCACCACTAAGCTTAGTTACATCCAGACCTGCGACAATCCCAAGCCACCTTGAACCCCTTGTGGTGGAACCCAAAGCAAACATAGTGACCATTGTGCCTTGGATCCACCGTGCACCATCACGTCTTCGCCTTTATCCCTGTAGCTTGCCACCTATAGCCACGACCCAACTGCCAATATCTCCATCAATGTCGACCTTCATTAATAACTAGCCATTATATCTTTGTGCCGCCGAGCTTCGTTAATAGTCGCATCACCTCACCACCCGCGAACCAATAACCATGCCCTAACCACCTATCCATATAGCTAGAAATAGAAATAGGAAAACAAATATTGGTAATTTATGTATATTTCTGAATGAATGAATGAATACAGGAGGACTAGCATATTTTTATACAAGAAGGCTACTATACAGAAAAGAAAAATAATAAATTATAATCAAACTAATTATATACTTAATTAATTACAATCATCCCTAAAATCAATCATGATCAATCACAATTAATCACACTAACATCCCTCTCAAACTCAAGTAGGTGTAGAAGAAACTAACTTGAGTTTAGAAACTAGAGTGCGGAATCTACCAGGATGATAAGTTTTGGTGAACAGATCGACTGGTTGATAAAGGGTGCCAATGGAAAGGAGACGAAGAGCACCACAAAGAATGTATTGACAGATGAAGTAGTAGTCGATCTCAATATACTTGGTGCGCTCATGAAAAATATCATTGTGAGCAATTTGAATAGCACTCCTATTATCATAGTAAAGAGCAGTGGGAGAGGACTGAGAAATACCTAAGTCATCAAGAAGCCAATGTAACCAAAGTATCTCAGATGTGGTGTCAGCTAGTGCACGATATTCTGCTTCAGTATTAGAATGTACAGTTAAAGTATGTTTTTTGCTTCACCATAAAATAAGTGTATCGCCAAAATAGATATAGTAGCTAGTGGTGGATTGGTGATCAGTGGGATCTGCAGCCCAATCAGCATCAGAATAAGCTTGGAGAACCAAGGAGGAGTTGACTGAGAAATGAAACCCATGAAATAGAGTTCCTTTTATATATCGAATAATACGTAGAGCAGTAGCATAATGAGTAGTGCATGGAGCTTATATAAACTGACTGACTAGATGAACAACATATGAAATGTCTAGATGAATAACAGTAAGATAAATCAAGCTGCCATTCAACTACCAATAGAGAGTAGGATCATCAAGTATAGTACCATCCAGAGGTGTAAACCTGACATTACGTTCTAAAGGAATAGATTCGGTGTGACTGTCTGAGAGACCAGTTCGAGAATTAAGATCTGAATCATATTTAGCTTGGGATAAATAAATATCATCAATAGAGAAAAAAACCTTAAGAACCAGAAAATAACTCAGAGGACCAAGATCCTTCATCTCAAAATTGCGGCTCAAAGATGCTTTGAGATTAGCAAGACCAGAAGTATTATCACCTATAATAATCATGTCATCAACATAAAGAAGCAATAACACAATGTCACTATCAATCTTATGGATGAAGAGTGCTAAATCATGAGAACTAGAGGAGTATCCAAGCTGATTGATAGTGGAATTGAACTTAGCAAACTAGGCTCGAGGAGCTTGTTTAAAACCATACAAGACTTTGGGATGAAGATGGACCTTATTAGGTGGATAAGAGTAACATGATAATGGTTATATATAAACTTTTTCTTCTAAATCACCAATAACAAAGGCATTCTTCACATCTATTTGACTAATATTCCAGTTACGAGTAGATGTAACAACAAAAAGAGTACGAACTGAAGTAAGACGAGCTGCTAGAGCAAAGTTTTCTTCATAATCAATCCTATATTCCTAAGTAAAACCTTTGGCCACCAAGTGGGCCTTGTAATGATCAACATACCTATTAGATTGAGTTTTAATCTATAAACCCATTTACATCCAACAAGAGTCTTATCAGAAAGAAGATCAACCATTTCCCAAGTATCATTATTCTCCAAAGCTTGTAATTCTTCAGTCATAGTTTGTTGCCAACAAGGATCAGTGGATGCCTTTGAATATATATGTGGTTCATGAAAGTGAAGCATGGTAAAAAAATAATAATAATCACGAAGGTATATGGGAAGGTTTCTTACCCGAGAAGGACGAATGACAGTGCTATATGCAGAATCAATAGTAGTAATAGTGTCAGCGAAATGAGTCAAAACTTCAGACGATGATGAGAGCTCACTGGGAGACTCGGAAGAAGAACCTAGAGGTGGAGAACCTGTCATACACATCTGAAGACTCTGTATCAGAATCATGTGGAAAAAGATCAATAGATTGTGTAGTGAATAAGGGGGTAGAAATGGAAGAAATAGACTTAAACTGAGACAATATGAAGAATAAAGTATCTTCCCAAAAGATAACATGACGAGAAACACAAATACACTAAAAGACTAGATCCCAGTGGTGATATACTTTGTGTTTAGTAGCATAACCAAGGAAGCAACAGAGATGAGCACAGGGTTCAAGCTTAGTGTGTTCAAGGGGTTAAAGAAGAATAAAACAAGCACAACCAAAATTTTTGAGAGAACTGTAGTTTAGAGGTCTCAGGTGAAAATGTTCATAAGGAGATACATTACTAAAAATAGAGGAAGGGAGACGATTGATAACATAGATAGTAGTAAGAGCAGCTTCACCCCACATACGTTCAGGACAAGAAAAAGAAACGAGCATGGATCAAATAGAGTCAAGAATATGCCGATGCTTTCTTTCTACACGACCATTTTGCTGAAATGTACTAGGATATGAAAACTCATAAAAGGGTTCCCTGTTCAGTAAGAAAAGTGAGTAATGTAAAGTATTATCATGACGAAAATCTTTTTTTGTCTTTGAAAACTGAGTTTTAATCATAGTGGCAAAGGTAATATAAATTTGAGGAAGCTCAAAATGATTTTTCATTAAATATATCTAGGTGAAATGTGAATAATCATCAATAAAAATTACAAAATATCGACAAGCCCCTACAGTGGGTGTAGGAGCTGGACCCGAAACATCAGAATGAATAAGATTAAAAGAGGATACAAAATGGAAGTACTTTTATTAAAAAATAAAACATGTTGTTTGGCTATTTGACAAGACGAACATTGCAAAGATTCGTCTTTAACAGATCCTAAGACATCCTGAGAAATGAGGTAATGTAATTTACTAAGAGAACTGTAACTAATGCATTTATGCCACAATTGAAGAGAGAAAGTAGTAGAAGAATCACAAATAGTTATTACAGGAGGTGGAGGAACATGGAGGGCAGTGAGCTCAAATAATCATCCAACTTTATGAGCATTCCTAATGATCTGTCTCATCCATGGATCCTGCACAGAATAACCAGTAGAAGAAAATGTAAGTATATAACCAAGGTTACACAATTGGCCAACAAAGATGAGATTAAAGTTTAATTTGGGAATAAGGTAAGTGTTTGATAAGGTAAGGGTAGGGAGGGAGATAGGCCCCTTATGACTTACTTCTATAAGGGACCCATTAGCTGTACAAATAGAATGAATGGTATCTCTAGAAGAAAGGGAAGGGAATGCATGAGATGAGGAAGTCATATGATTACGACATATAGAATCAAAATACCAGCGATTATTACCTGGGGTAGTGGCTAAGGCAGTAGGAGTATTACCAGATTGAGAAAGAACATGCTTAAGAAGATACTCAAGATTAGTAGTGGAAATAGAGATCTAAGAATCTGACGCATCATAGGCAACTGAAGCTGCAATTACAAACTTGGAGGAGGAACTAGTACGAGGTTAAAACTTTCTTTGATCAGATCTTCATGGATGAGTAAAGTTCTGTGGATAATTAGGGCACTGCTCAATCGAATGTCTTGGAACTTTGCAGTATCTATAAACCATAGAGGGGCAAGTAGGAGCAATATGATCCTTCTTCTTACAAATGTGGCACTTTATGGTGGGACATTCAGCAAAAACATAACCAGGTTTTCGGCGGCGACTATAAAATGTGCCTCTCTAATGAGTAACTACAAAAGCTAAATCTGCTTTAGGTCGAAGAAGACCCAATCTAGTTTTTTCTGATTTCAAACAAGGAAGTGCATCCTCAAGTGTGGGCAGAGGATCCTGATGTAGTAGGAAAGCTCGAACAGGCTCATAGTCATTAGTGAGAGGCATCAAAAACTAGATGAGCCTGGTGTGATCATGGTACTCCTCATATAGTTTAGCATCACTTTTGTGTTTTAAGGTTGGCTCAGATAAAATCAATTTATCCTAAATAGCTTCCATTCGAGCCAGGAACTTATATACAACTTGACCGGGTTCTTGTTTCAGACTGTTGAGTTCCTTCAACAAGTGATATTGATGAGATAAATAAGAAATTGTATATTTATTTTTGAGATGATCCCATACCTCTTTGGCAGTGTCAAAGCGTCCAAACTGCAGGTGAATATTGGAAGTGGAGGTATTTCAGAACCAGGTGATAATCTAATGGTTTTTGCTATCCCAATCTTTTAATTTTTCAGCATATTTCTTATCAGTGTCATCTTCAGCTTTGACAAGGAAAGTAATATCACCTATGACATAACACCAAAGTTTTTGGCTTTTCAGAAAGCCACGCATGGCCTCAACCCAGTGGGTGTAGTTTGAACCATTAAGTAAAACTGGAATGGGCTGAGCAACATCAGACTTTTCTATAGTAGCAGAAAAGAATAACTACTAAAAAGTGCATTTTCAAGACTGAATTGACAGAAAAGAACCTCAAAAATGGAAAGATCTCATCGAAAAACCTTAAGAAGGAACCTAGTGCCATGTCAGCTCTGCCACGTCTGCATAGGGGACACGTGGGCAGCTTAGGTGGCGTCACTGTCCACATCAGCAAACCTGGTTTGAAGGATACGGGTTGCTTACTGCACAGATTTGAGGCTGTGTCTCACAGATGAACAACACGGGTTCAGCAAACCCGGTTTATACTATATGGGTCGCGGATGAACAATGTCTCGTGTCTAAAGTTACTTGAATTTAGGAAGGAATATGGGTCGCAGTTTGAGGGACTAGGTTGGACGGTGATGCTGCTCGGACTATTTGGGCAACAGAGTGAGACGGCGTGATGCACTGCTCGGTGGGGCTCAGATCTGACATGAGGATGGTGGCGCGACGGTGGGCGTGGTGCTCAAATCTCTTGGATAAACGTCGGACGTTGTTGGGGTGAAGCGTTGTAGGGTGGTTGGCTGGAGATGGTGGTGACACCATGGTGGGGGAATCCAATTGGGTCTGGGTAGTGATAGATCTGAGCAATGGCTGAAAGAATGTTTAGAGCAGTGCCTAGAGTCTGGAGTCTAGAGTCTCTAATACCAAGTTAAAAATAGAAATAGCGAAACAAATATTGGTAATTTTTGTATATTTTTTAATAAATGAATACAGGAAGACTAACTTCTATTTATACAAGAAGGCTTGCTACAGAAAAAGAAAATAATATATTATAATCAAATAAATTATGTACTAAATCAATTACAATTATCTCTAAAATCAATCGTGATCAATTATAATTAATCATGCTAACACATATCATTAACCTCGATAACACCCCATCTTCAATCTGCAACCACCTTCCTTCACCATGACAGGAACCGTCACAACGACCAACACTATCCATGGAACCAAATTGAACCGTAACCTATCATTTTGTCTTCAACCACCCAACCCAACGAACCTCATCCATTTCCAGCGCTAACCACAAGCTAGACTACCACCACAATAGCACTTTTTTGTCTCAAAGAAGATCTTTTGTCTCATGGTAGCCTACTCCAGTTCTCTTGCAAAATTTTCATTATTGGGTTAGCCATACACTTAACATGTTTCTAGCGATTCACATGGCATTATCAAATGATACAAGTCTTGGATAAGAATCTATAACACACTAGAATACCCTTGTTGACGTTCCTTTACTCTGACAGCATCTAGGGTTCCTTGAACAATGTGATATCTCACACTGGGTAAATCCTTAACCCTTCCCTCTCTTACTAAGACTACAGAATGTTCTTGTAAATTATGGCCTGAGTAGCATCCTCACCATTTCACTATGACACTTAACCACATAAACACCCAGAAGCCTCCACCAATCGGTCTCAACAACCACACCACAAAACCACCACGTCTTGTCGTCCTTCACCATCAAGCATCAGTAGCAGAAGCTCCGCCACTCACCACCATCACCTAACCACCCAGTCACCGCGTGAGTCATCGAACCTAGTCCACGCTGTCGCCAAACAGCCCGGCAACATCTTACAACCACCTCACCTTGCACCACCACCT
The DNA here is from genome assembly GCA_029884595.1 of Ormosia semicastrata. Taxonomy (NCBI): domain Eukaryota; kingdom Viridiplantae; phylum Streptophyta; class Magnoliopsida; order Fabales; family Fabaceae; genus Ormosia; species Ormosia semicastrata. The sequence goes on from JAQQTO010000062.1 coordinate 60,627,380, forward strand.
CCACCGTCACGCAATAGAACCTCGATGCCATGAAGCCTTACGCTTGTGAATAACCTCCAAACTACTTGGATCCACCACCGAGGACCCCTGCATAGAACTCAACCCTTCACCACCACGAAAGCACCAGCCTCTATCTTTGTTCCGTCGTCGAGCCTCCTCTTTCATGAGTCGCTCTCACTACCTCACACAACCATCAACCCAAGCAAGAATATCGCTGCATGCCGCTCCTCGTCAACAAACTGTCACTGAAGCTGCTGTCAAGCCGCTGACGAAGCCATCGCTTGAAACGCCGGAAGTAGTGTAGAGTCGTGGTTAATGCACCCCTATCCCAGGTCCGAGCTCCTTATGTCTTGACCCCTCTCTCTGACCTTTGCTATTTTTAGTTTGGAAAATTATGATTAAACACCACATTACATTTTACATTACTTTAGATTATCTCTTATTTTATTATTAAAAAATAATATATAAAAAATATAATAACAATAATATGTGAATATCATTGTTGTTTTAGTTTTATTTTATTATTTTATTTAAACTCTCTAGTTGCATGTTTGCTTGTGGTGTTTTAGGTAGTCTTAGGATAGGATAATGTTTTTGCAGTGTTGGGCTTCATCTCATATTAGTGTTTGGGCTTGGATCAATTCTAAGAAAAAATAATGTTGTCAGGTACTTAAGTGTAGGTTTCAACATAAAAATGATGATGGCTTGGGTTTTGTGTTATAATAATAATAATAGGAGTAGTAATAGTAGGTTGGGCTCTTTGTTAGACTGTGCTAATAAAAAGGAAAAAAATAAAAATATATGACAAAGTAATTGAGTAAACAAAATAACCAAGCAAAAAAAAAGGTCTTGTGATCTCTTTCTTAATTTAGTTTTTACTTTATTTTGCTTATTTTATCTCAATGATAAGAATCTATATTAATCTTGTATTTCTACTTTAAAAAAAAAACTCTTCTAAATTGCTTAGTTATTAGTCAACAAATTTCATTCCAAAAAATATAGATAAGAAATTTCATATATCTCCTTAGAGGGGAAAAGTAAATATTGTGAGGTTATTAATAAATTGTATAATTAACTAAGGTAACTATTTTAAGACATGCGTATCATGGGGTTGTAGGATTTAGTTTTCACATTTTCCTATACACAATTGACTATTGAACTCAACCTGGTTTTAAAGATCAATTTATTTTCAAAAAAAAAAAAAGATTTTTTAATTTTTATTACAATAACAACAACAACAATAACAACAACCAAGCATTTTCCCATTAGGTGGGGTTGGTTACATGGATCAAACGACGTCATTGTGTCCTATCATAAACCAAGTTTTTAGATATGTTATTCAGATCTAAATCTTTTTTAATCGTTTCACCTATAGTCTTTTTTGGTCTTCCTCTACTTCTAGCTATTGGGCTATTATCTACATGATCTACTCTTCTTACAGGGGCTTCTAAGGGTCTTCTCCTTACATGTCCAAACCACCTAAGGCGAGATTCTCCCATCTTTTCCACAATAGGTGCTACCCCTACTTTCTCTCTAATGCATTCATTCCTAATCCTATCTTGTCTTGTATAGTCACACATCCAATGCAACATCCCCATCTCCGTAACACTGATCTTATGCTCTTGTTGACTTTTTACTGCCCAACATTCAGTACCATACAACATCGCCGGCCTTATAACTGTGCGGTAAAATTTATCCTTAAGCTTGAGAGACACTTTTCTATCACAAAAAACTCCTGAAGCACTCCTCCATTTCATCCATCCAGCTTGAATCCTATGGTTTACATCTCCCTCTATCTCTCCATCATTTTGTATGATAGATCCAAGCTACCTAAATTATGTGACATTTTTTAATTTTTATTAATTCAAATAAAATTAGTAACAACTTCATTTTTCATTTTAAAATTTTCATTTTTTTGTCGTCTCCCTCTGCGATCATTAGGGGTGGAAACAGATTAGGTAAGGTCAGAATTTACCTTAAATAGGTCTGACTTGTATCCTAATTATAAAGTCTGAGTCTGACTTGTGAGCCTAAGATATGCCCATTTTTAAGGCCTGACATTTTTAAAAGTTTAGTCTGACCTAAAAGTTTATTTAAATGCCTATTTTACAATAAGACTTTTAAATAAGCTAACAAGTTTACATTTTAATAGGTCATTAGGCATTTAAATAGGGTAGCAATTCTATCTTTAAATAGACTAACAGACCTTTGCATAGGCTAACAGGCCTAAGCCAACTCGTCTAAGCTAATGGGCCTAGACTTTTATATATTTTTATTATAACTTAACACTTACCTCTTACTTTTATAGATGCTCACTACTTTCTTGCTTTAATCTTTAGTCGATGTGAGACTTGGAAATATATCAAGTTGTAAAATAATAATGGCAATAATGCCATAGATCTGAATTTGAAACAGAAATAGCATTAACAATTTGTCTAGGAAAAGTAATACAATTAAGGAAAAGGATTTAGAGGCACCATGAGAATATATAGTCCATTGTGCATGCTAGTTGTACTAGTCATCTTCAATGTAGTCATATCCTGAATGATGCAATGAGAAGAATCAAATAACAATGTTATGTACATGATAGAGATGAGGTCAGTTTGGTTATGGAAATTAAATTGAATGAAAAGGATGGTATATGCAAAACATCATGAATCATAAAATGCTGAGAGAGATAGATGCTACCAAAGAAGTATGCAACTACCTCATGACCATTGGGCAATTTGATAGAGATAGGTTTAATACGATGGTATGATGTGAAAGAAGAAAGTGATGAACATATATGGTCAATAGCACCACTATCTAATATCTAGGAGGTATAAGACTGGTTAAGAATGTTACCTGGTATTGGAACATTAGTATGAGTATTGGACGCTGATAAAGCTACTGAAGAAGGTACAATGCCAACTTGGTTGGACATGTGTGGTGGGGTTTGACTTTGAGACAGTTGGAGTAAAGCTAGCAAGCCTTGTCATTGCTCTGTAATTTTACCACATAACTTGAGAATAAGTACAAATATCTAAAATATTAAACCCTCATCAACCCCAGTAATTTAGTAGTTCAAACAGGCCTTTAATTAGGTGGAGCTCAAAAAGATGACTTTGATCAACTACTTCATTTTTGAATACGTGATCTATAGAGAAATATTTATTTGGACAAAACAAAATGGCTTCTGCAAATTTATTATGGCAAAAGAAGAAAGCCAAAAAGAAAGTGATGAGTGTGTATATATATATCTTCAAGTCTCACATTGACTAAAGTCTAGAGTAAGAAATGGGTGAGCAACTACAAAAGTAGGAGGTGAGTATAAAGTTATAACATAATTTTAATATGTTATTTCTATTCTAACTTACTAACTTAGGTTTTAGTTATTGATTTTTATTAAAAATTAATTAAAAATGTATTAAAATATTATAATAAATTAATAATTATAATTATTATAATATTATAATAATATATATTATATTATATATAGTTAAACAAGTTAGGCTGACCTACTAGGCTAAAAGGCTTATTAGATGGCCCGAGGCTTAACTTTTTTAGTTAAACGAACTTTTAAAAAAGCATTGATCTAGCTTATTTAGGAAACAGGCCAGGTTAGGTTAGGCCAAGTCAGACTTCAAGCAGGTTAGGCCATAGGCTCTTGATAGGTGACTTGGCCTATTTCCACCCTTAGGCTAATCATGGTTGTGACATGTATTCACTAAGTCTCTCATGAGACCTCAGGTTAATGATATTTGTAATAAGTTTGGTGCATACAACTTATATGCTCCAACTTAAGCAGGAGTGTAGAGATATGTATAATTTATTTTATTTCCTTTTTATGTACATTTATTGTTGTACTATTGTACTTATATTATACTACCATATCTTTTAGTTCTATAAATAGAATACTAGAAGACAATGTAATTCACTGACTCATTCCACAATTTCAGTGTAAATTTTATCGATTTTGATAAAGAACTATAAGGTAGGGGTGTTGACGGTCAAGTTTGGGTCGATTGTAAGGGATAAATCTAACCAATCCAAATTGAATATCCAATCAATCCAAATCATTTGATTTTTCCAAATTAAGAACCAATCAGTTTGGTTCCTATTATGAAACCGAACCAATCCAATCTATTTTGAATTGGTTTGGATTAGATCGGTTGGTTCGGTTTTTGGCCAAAACACAATAGCTACCAAATTTTTTGTAAAAAAAAAAGGGAAAATCAAATAACATAAATAAAATTACAAATTTGAAGTTCAAACTAATTATCAATGTTTCCAGAGAGCAATACAACTTTGAAGTCCAAATCAATTACTAATATTTCCCTACAACATTTGAAGTTCAAACTAATTATCAAAAGTTCTACTAATATCTAACACCAGAAAAGCTAAGTTTCAAGATGCAACAATAAGTTTTCAGCTATACCAGAATTCCAAATTATAGAAAACTAGTAAAGCTAAACTTCAAGTAAACTAGAGTTTCTACCCGTTGTCAACAAAGAAAGAAAGCAAAGCAAAGCAATTACACCCAGCAACAACAACTACACATAATTTTACAATATGAAATATGCACGATTTGAAAAAGAAATAAAAGAACCCAAAGACCAAATCTGGGAAACATATCAAGAAATAGGAACAATATTGGAACTTGTAACCCTATCTCAGAAAACAGAATCCCTATCTCTAAGGTTAGCAACAATGTCAGGGCTTGAAACTCCAAAAGTCAGGTAAACATATCAAGATATACCAAAAGAAAAAGGATGGAGAGATTATCCCCAAACATTTGGACTTGAAGGGATGAACGGTAGTGCATGTCATGTCATTGCTCATCCAAATGGGTTGTCATTCATCTAGATGGATTGTCACTCGTCTAGAATGCTCACATCAGCAACGAGATGCTGAGATAGGTGAAGTGCATGGTGCTGAGAGAGAGAAGGTTGGAAGTGAGAGGCAACAAAAACCAAATGAATAAGTGAGAGGGAATTAGAGTTAGGTTAAGATATGTCAAGGATATAAGAGTAATATCTATATTAATATATTATAAAATATTTGTATTTGTAATATATGATCAATTGGTTTGGTTTGGGTTGATTTTAGAAAATGAAATAAAAAACTAAACTAATCGACTGGTTTTGAGAAAAAGAAAATCCAAACAAAAAAAATTCAATTTTAATCAGTCTTTGATATTTTAATTTGTTCTTCGATTTCCTTCGATTTGAACACCTTATAAGATAATTTTGAGAGGGAAATAAACTCAAGATTTGCACAAGGGAAAAAAGCCTCAAACTCATAATTATATAACTCAAATCAGAGGTCAACCTGGTCAGAAAGTTGAGTCACCAAGTGAGCGATCCGATTGCAAGTCAAGCAGTCGAATCGAAAAACCTAGACAAAGAAAAAATATTTTTAAAAAAAAATATTATACGAAAAATTACTTTATATAAGATGTGTATATTAAAAAATACTATTAATGATATTAATCTATCGGTTGAAAAATAATATAAATTAAAAAGTTAAGAATATTTTTTAATAGTAATATGTGATTTAACAATAGAATGCACTTCATGACATAATCTTTTAGGTACTAAGTTCGAACCTTGTATCAATTTAGAAAACAAAATATGTTCCGGATCGGGTATGGGCCCATAAAATCGGAGCAACCTGACCTACTAGGATGGTCCTCATATGGGTAATGTGCAGGGAGCCACTCATCCACTAAGCATGTCCCCCCAATAGAAAAGATGAGACACCACTCCACTCGGATAAAGGGGATAGATTATACGAAATAATATTTTCCCACACCACAACGGGATAACGTACAATATGCATTGAGCTGCTCAGAACCCCTATGCTTTTTACACGTTAATACGTCTCTATATAAAGGCTAAACAAGAGGACAAAGGTACTCATTAATTCAATTACACACTATCCTCCTTGAGCAACCACTGAGTTGAGTGTCAGGGTGCCTTTTACAGGTACCCACCCCTCACTCCACAACTCATTGCTGCTGCACCATGGAAGAAACCACCATTGCTTACCTTCCCAGTAACTCTCAGAACCCAATTCTGAACATTGACGCCGTCTGTGGGAAAAGATAAATTTATATTCCCTATACCACTCTTAAGACTCCCCTACCACCACTGCAATGGTGAATGCAAGGAGGAGATAGACTTTAACAAACCAAAACCAAGCTCTTGCGGTGCACAACTCACTTCTACTGAATTGTTGTCCAACATCAATCCTTACTGCCCAAGAACCATCCTTAACTCGACTGGAACCTAGGTTGAAAGGGTGTGAGAATTCCTCTATCAGAGAGAATCTCCCCCCATTTCCTGAGAAAATTTCAGAGAGACAATGCTCTAGTTCGAAAAGATCCTAAAGATGTTGAACAATAGTCGCCAACGCTACAAAGACTTGGAGACCAAGTGAAAGATAACCGTTGTAACTGTGAAGTAACCCAGACGGTAAACACCATTTCAAGGGGATTTGCAAGTGGCGATGAGTTAGGAAATAGTAGGAAAAGAGCCCTCTGAGTGGTGATGAGTATGACCTCCCTCATAAAATTCAAATCGGGAAGAGGGTTAAGAAAGACCCTTCTGATCTTATTTTTTGACGAGGACTATGGGAACACCGTCCCAGATCATGATGACGACATGGTCATCACTGGAATAATTACCAACGTTGAGGTCCAAAGGATGTTCATGGACCAGGGAAGCTCGATCGATATAATGTTCTTAGACTTATGCAATAAGCTAGGATTATCGAAGGAAGTGCTCATTCTGCATACCAGAAAGCTAATCAGGTTCACAAGAGACAAGATCACCTTGGTTGGGTATATTGAGATTCAATTTACATTAGGAAAAGACCCCCTCTTCAAAATGGTCAAGGTCAGGTTTCTGGTGATAAATTGCCCCTCCGCCTACAATATTATTTTGGGTCGCCCTTCACTCAATACCTTGGGGGGCGTGATTTCCACACCTTACTTGGCCATGAAATTTTTGTGTAACACCCTAGATAATCATGATAGACTTGTATATGGATGCAGAGGTAGCCTAATACTAGTTTGTCATATCTGTAAATTTTTTTGACCGTCTGAGCACGTTTAGTCACTTTGCTGTAGCACTTTGTGTGTAATATACCTGTTTTTAGCCCTGATTTTGACTTAAAATGCTTAGTTAATGAAAATAAGTGTGGAGAACTTGCTTCTAGGTCACAAATGTGTGGAAGTATATGTGGTTAAAGTTTAAGGTTAATCATTATTAGTTTGGCATTTTTAAGCATACTGGTTGTGTGTTTTAGTGCCATATTGACCCCTAGTAGATATAGACATTTATGGAAATGGTAAAACAAGATTTTTGATAAATCTTAGGATTTATTTTAAGCTTGTTGGAAGTTAGAAAACTTAGTTTGGTGAAATCCAAGTATTCTTAACAAATCGAGGTTTAGCAGTGTAGTCACTCAAGTGACCAAGTGATCACACGGCTGGGCTAGTGGCTGCCTTAGCCTTTAAAAGTCACCAAAGTGAGATATTTCTCATTCTCACATCTCTTTCATAGCTACAATAGGAACACACCAAGGGAGAAGTAACCAAGGAGTTATAGGAGATCCATCTTCAAACAAAGAGGAAGAAGAGTTTAGTAGTGGAGAGGAGCTGCTTTCATACTTCATTCCTAGCCATTGAGGTAGGGGGAAACTTTGTTTGAACAGTTTGTATTCATTTCATTCATTGGTTCTTGAAGAACTTGATGAGGAAATAGAGGTTTGAAGAGTGATTTTGTGATTCTTGAGTTGAATCTTAATGAGGATAGTTTGGTTGAGTAAGAAACTGATTTGTGGATGTGTTAGGATAATTTTTTCATCACTTGTATGCGTTGATTCCCTTTTAGGTCATATTTGGGAGTTTAGGTTAAATGTGAATTTTGATTCACAAAGTGGTATGATTGAATGAAATTAAAGTGGTTTAAGAGTTTTAGTATGTTAATGGATCTTACTTGAGGTAAGAAACTAAGTGGGTTTGAGATTTGAGGGTGTGGAACACCTTTGTTCCTTAATGGAACAGTAACTACATCTGCAAAATTCTGCAGATTCTGTTCTGGGCGACTGGCACCTAAGCACCATGAGTGGAGTGCCTGAGCGCCCTCAGCCTAGGGAGGAATTCACATGTTACTGTGTGAGGAGCACCTAAGCGCCATTGTAAGAGCACTTGAGTGCTCATCGCTAGTAAGAACAGGGGAGACACTCTGCTGCTCGAGCGCCTAAGTTCCCCAGGCGAAGCGCCTGAGCACCCTACGCTGGAAAAAATAGAACAGAGCCTTTATTAAAGGGAAATGAAGGGGATCACTTGTGTGATGCTTTGTTTTATGCTTCTTAATGAGTAGTGAGACTCTTTTAGGAGTATTTGATGAAGTAGTTTTGAGATGCATATAATTCAATTGTGATGCTAATTATTGTAGGCAATTAGTGATTGTTTTACATGATTTGACTGTGAAATATATTGAGGTGAGTAATATTCTTTTTATGTTGATTGAATCATATTGAGGTGAGTAATATCCTCATTATGTTGTTGAGTAAGGAGGTGAATAATATCCTCTGTGCTTTGATAGAACAGTGAGGTGAGTAATATCCTCTATTTGTATTTGACGGGTAGTGTAGGTGAGTCATATCCTCACTATACCTGATAATCCATGGTATATCATAACATAACCTAGAGTAGTTGAGGTGAGTAATATCCTCAATAAGTTTGAGGGCTCATGACATCTTTAAATTGAATTCACTTTTAAGACTTGCATAGACATACTCATTAGACATAATTATGCATAACATGACAATTGTATGAGCAGTTGCTGCCATGACATGAAATCATGACATTGCAATTGTATGGGCAATTGCGTACTTCTGTGATTAAAGAGTTAACTTTATAATTGAATAATCTGTATGAATGTATAAAGTGATGATATTGGAATACTTCTACTGAGATATGTGATTTCTCACCCCGATTGTGTAGCCATGTAAATCTAGGTGCGAGTTCTTCGAAGAGGAAGAAGAAAATGTATGAGGATTAACATAGTATAGATGTTGTTTTGGACTGAGCTTGTATATATTTTATATTTACTTAGTTTATTTTGAGTTATGTATAACAGTATGCCCTTTCTGAGGCTGTGATGTATATATATAACTGTTGGTACATGGCACTTCATAGTTATTTATTATGTGAATATTATAAGTTTGGTTGTTAGAAGTAACATAGCCAATATTGGATATTCTTGTATAAATCAAGTCTAACGGGATATCAGAATTGGGATGTTACATTATGGTATCAGAGCAGTTCATCCTGTTGAGTCCGGGTATAGATTGACTATACTTATGCATGTGTAGTGTTGGTTATGCATTTCTTGTCTCTTATATGCGATTGTTTGAGTGGAATTGTATATTTTACCTTTGGCATGTCTGTTTTAGCTACTGTTATACAGTTACATGATATTGGGATTAACTACCTCAATATGGATTGTTTTGTGTTTACATGAAACTATGGCAGAACAAGGGTGACCGACAACATGAGGGCAACCGCGTGGGAGTCGAAATAAGGATTCTGGGAATGAAGGCACAGAGATGGTTGCAGCTATGATGGCAATGGCCAATGCTATGATGCAGCAAATAGAGCAAGCAGTGATAATTGTTAAAGTGCTAGAGAGGTTGGTACCTCAGCAACCAGTACCACAACCGGTACCACTACTAGCACAAGAGGTACTAGTTGGGAGAAATCAAAATTTTCTTCACATCTTAGAATTCAGAAAGATGAATCCTTTAATGTTCAAAGGCGACTACGATCCGATAAAAACAAAAGAGTGGTTGATCGAGTTGGAAAAGATATATGAGGTATTGGTTTGCTCAAATGAGCAAAAATTTTCCGTTGCTTCCTTTATGATAGGAGGGGAAGCAGAGCAGTGATGACTAAGTACTAGGAGACTGCTGGAGACATCAAGGACTTTGATCACATGGGAAGTGTTCATGGATACCTTTTTGGAGAAATACTTTCTAAAAAGTTTGCAAGATGATAAAGAAATGGAATTTTTTAGTCTCCAACAAGGGGACATGACAATTGGGCAATATGAGGTGAAATTTCATGGGTTGTCCAAGTTTTCTTCTCAGTTTAGACTCAATCCGAATGAGAACTGGAAGTGTGTCAAGTTTAAATTTGGACTGAGGGGGAAAGTAAAAAGGGCTATGAGACCTTTGAAAATCAGAGATTTTCCATCCTTAGTGCACAAGTGCAGAATTGTGGAGTCTAATAATCTCTAACTTCAAGCAGAGAGAAGTTTGCAAAATCTTTAAAAAAAAAGAAGAAGGTGGATGGTGGATATAGAAAAGGCAGTCCTAAATCCAGTCACCCACAAGAGAAAGGCCAGTATGTTTAGCGGGGTGATCGACAAGAGAAGTGTACCAATTGTGGTAGGTACCACCGAGACAAAGTCTGTACAGTTGACCAAATCAAATATTTTCAGTGTGGCAAGTTGGGATGCCAAGAATTATCCTCGAAAGAAAGAAACCAAGACGGATGTTAAACCTACCGCTTAGGAAAGAGTTTACATTCTGTAAGGTGAGGAGACATCACCATCTCTTGGTTTAGGAAAAGGTGAGTACATGGTTGTACATGTTTAGTAACTACGTTTTCTTAAAATTTGGTTGTATCTGTGGTTGCATGTCAGTTGTTAGGACTTCTTACTTTAGGTAAACCAAATTTTAAGGACAAAATTCTAAAAAAGAGAGGAGAATGTAACACCTAGATAATCATGATAGACTTGTATATGGATGCAGAGGTAGTCTCATACTAGTTTGTCATGCCTGTAAAATTTTGTGACTGTTTGAGCACGTTTAGTCACTTTGTTGTAATACTTTGTGTGGAATATAGCTATTTTTAGCCCTGATTTTGACTTAAACTGCTTAGTTAATGAAAATAAGTGTGGAGAACTTATTTTTAGGTCACAAATGTGTGAAAGTAGATGTGGTTAAAGTTTGAGGTTAATCAATGTTAGTTTGACATTTTTAAGCATACTAGTTGTGTGTTTTAGTACCGGATTGACCCCTAGCAGATATGAAAATTTATGAAAATGGTGAAATAAGATTTATGATGAATTGTAGGATTTATTTTAAGCTTGTTGAAAGTTAGAAAACTTAGTTTGGTGAAATCTAAGTGTTCTTCACAGATCGAGGTTTAGCAGTGTAGTCACTTAAGTGACCAAGTGATCACACGGCTGGGCTAGTGGCTGCCTTAGCCTTTAAAAGTCACCAAAGTGAGATATGTTCTCATTCTCTCATCTCTCTCAAAACTGCAATAGGAACGCACCAAAGGAGAACCAACCAAGGAGCTATAGGAGATCCATCTTCAAGCGAAGAGGAAGAAGAGTTTAGTGGTAGAGAGGAGCTGCATTCAAACTTCATTTCTGGCCATTAAGGTAGGGGAAACTTTATTTGACCAGCTCATATTCATTTCTTTCATTTTTGTTTCTTGAGGGACTTGATGAGGAAATGGAGGTTTAAAGAGTGATTTTGTGATTCTTGAGTTGAATCTTTGATAAGGATAGTTTGGTTGAGTAAGAAACTGATTTGTGGATGTGTTAGGATAAATTTTTCATCACTTGGATGTGTTGATTCCCTTTTAGGTCATATTTGGGGGTTTAGGTTAAATATGGATTTTGATTCACAAAGTAGTATGATTGAATGAAATTAAAGTGGTTTAAGAGTCTTAGTATGTTAGTAGATCTTACTTGAGGTAAGAAACTAAGTGGTTTGAGATTTGAGGGTGTGGAACACCTTTGTTCCTCAATGGAACAGTAACTCCATCTGAAAAATTTTGTAGATTCTATTCTGGGCGACCAACGCCTAGGTGCCCTAAGTAAAGCGTTGAATGCCCTCAGCCCAGGGTGGAATTCGTGTGTTATTGTGCGAGAAGTGCCTAAGCGCCCTTGTAAGAGCACCTGAGTGCTCATTGCTAGTAAGAACAGGGGAGATGCTCTGTTACCCGAGCACCTAACACCCTAGGGGAAGCGCTTGAGTGCCCTATGCTGGAAAGAATTGAACAAAGCTTTTATTTGAGGGAAATGAAAGGGCACGTTTGTGTGATGCTTTCTTTTATGCTTCTTAATGAGTAATGAGACTCTTTTAGGAGTATTTGATGAAGTAGTTTTGATATGCATATAATTCAATTGTGATGCTAATTATTGTAGGTAATCAGTGATTGTTTTGCATGATTTAACTGTGAAACATAATGAGGTGAGTAATATCTTTTTTATGTTGATTGAATTATATTGAGGTGAGTAATATCCTCATTATGTTGTTGAGTAAGGAGATGAGTAATATCTTCTTTGCTTTGATTAAACAGTAAGGTGAGTAATATCCTCTATTTGTATTTGATGGGTAGTGTTGGTGAGTCATATCCTCACTATACCTAATAATCCATGGCATATCATAACATAACCTAGAGTAGTTGAGGTGGGTAATATCCTCAACATGTCTGAGGGCTCGTAACATCTTTAAATTGTATTCACTTTTAGGACTTGTATAGACATACTCATTAGACATAATTAGGCATAGCATGACAATTGTATGGACAATTGTCGCTATGACATGAAATCATGACATTGTAATTGTATGGGTAATTGCGTACTTCTTTGATTGAAGAGTTAACTTGGTGGTTGAATAATCTGTATGATTGTATAAAGTGATGATATTGGAATACTTCTACTGAGATATGTGATTTCTCACCCCGATTGTGTTGTCATGTAAATCCAAGTGCGAGTTCTTCAAAAAGGAAGAAGAAGATGTATGAGGACTAGCATAATATAGATGTTGTTTTGGATTAAGCTTGTATATATTTTATATTTGCTTAGTTTGTTTTGAATTATGTATAATAGTATGCCTTTTTTGAGGCTGTGATGTATATATATAACTATTAGTACGTAGCTCTCCATAATTATTTATTTGTGTGAATTTTATGGGTTTAGTTATTAGAAGTAACATAACCGATACTAAATATTTTTGTATAAATCAAGTCTAATGGGATATCAGAATTGGGATGTTACATTTTGGACCACTAAGATAGGGTTATGACAGTTAAGGGATACCAAGTCATGGCGAGGAAGTGCTATAATGAAAGCCTAAAAATTACCAAGAGACCGCAAACAGCGATCTCGCTCAACAATCTAGCCCCGAACATTTCAGACTCTGTCAACATCCTCTTGACTAAGTTGGATGTATACGAAGAGATACAAGATACATGTCTCTTGCCAGACAAAAAGTTCTAGCCTCTTCAGTTGGGAGCCAAGCCTGGCCAAATTACTAAGATTGGAGAGCAATTCATCCAGGAAGAGAAAGCCCAACAGACCGAGATCCTTTGGAAAAACAAGGACTTGTTCTCTTGGAATTCAATGGACATGCTAGGCCTGGACCCTGAATTCGTTTTCCACTGTCTTTCTGTCATGAAGAATGCTAAGCCAGTGACACAATGAAAAAAGAAAGTTAGGTGGGAAAGACAAGAGGTGATATAAAAATAGGTGAGGAACTCCTAAACGCTGGTTTCATCAAGGAGGTCCCTTACACCACGTGGCTTTCAAATATGGTCTTAGTCAAAAAGGCCAATAGGAAATGGGGTATATACGTTGACTACACTGACCTCAACAAGGCATGTCCAAAGGACCCCTACTCATTTCCTAACATCGATAAACTAGTGGACAACTTGTTCGATTTTAGGTTACTTTCCTTTATGGATGCCTATTCTGGCTATAACCAGATCCCTATGCTTCTAGACAATGAGGATAAGACAGCCTTCGTAACTGAGATGAGAAGTTACTAATACCGAGTAATGCTGTTTTGGCTAAAAAATGTGAGAGCCACTTATAGCGCATGATGAATAAGGTCTTTAAAGAACAAATCGGTAAGATATTGGAAGTGTACATTGACAACATGATAGTTAAAATGGTAAACACCAGCGACCACATCCAAGATTTGGATGAGGTATTCCCCGAGGTTCAGAAGCATAACATATGACTGAACCAGGAGAAATACGGGTTTAGTGTAAAAACTAGAAAATTTCTAAGGTTTTTATTGGAAAATTGTGATATTGAGGCAAACACAGAGAAATGTCAAGTGGTGCTCAACATGCGCAGCCCCTAATCAGTCAAAGAAGTATAATAGTTGACAGGCCGAATTGTGACCTTCATGCTTTTCTTGGCCAAAGCTGTCCAAAAGTCTCTTTCTTTCTTTCTAACTTTAAAGAAAGGAAAGAATTTTGAGTGGACCTCAGAATGTGAAGTTGCATTCTTGGAACTAAAGGGGATGCTATCAACGCCACCCATTCTAACAAGACCAAACCCCGATGAGACACTCTACATCTACTTCTTTGTTAGCAATGAAGCAGTTAGCACGGTTCTGATAAAGAAGACAGATGAGGGACAAATGCCAATCTATTTTGTCAGCAAAGTCCTCTAGAGCCTCAAAATTTGTTACCAAAAAATTGAGAAGTTGGCTCTAGCATTAGTAGTCATTACAAGGAGGCTAAGACAATACCTCCAATGTCACCCCAGAGTGGTAAGCACAGACCATCCTATCAGGAAAGTACTGCACAAGCCAGATCTTGCTAGGAGAATGATTGCTTGATCCGTAGAGCTCTCTGAGTTCAGAATCATCTACGAGCCAATACCAGCCATCAAAGTCCAGGTACTATCCAACTTCTTTATCGAACTCACACAGGATTCCCATAACCCTAGAGCGCATTCTTGGACCATCTATATTGATGGATCCTCGAATCCTACAGAGAGTGGAGCCATAGTCATGTTGGAAAACAAAGCCGACCTTGTGCTGGAGCATTCTTTGGGATTTAAGTTCCTTACCTCCTACAACCAGGCCAAGTACGAAGCGTGCATAGAAGGTATTACTATGGAAAAAGAAATGGGGGCTAGACACGTAGTCCTATATAGTGACTCATAATTAGCAACGTCCTAGATAAAAGGAGAATATCAGGTGAAGGAACCTTTGCTGCAAAAATACTTAGCCAAGGTTAAAAGGTTAGTGGAAAATTTTGACACCGTCAGGGTGGAGTACGTCCCTATGGATCAAAATTCTAGAGTCAACATCCTATCAAAACTTGCTACCATCAAGAGCTCGGGAAATAACAGGTCTGTGATCTAGGACACTCTCTACACTCCTAACATCACAGGCGATGTAGTCCTCTTGCTGGAGGTTGAGGAATCTTGGTTGATGCCTATTTTAGCCTACCTTCGTGACAGCTCACTCCCTGAGGACAAAAAACAAGCTCAAAAAGTAATGCGGACGGTGGCTTGGTATACTACTTACGATAACCAGTTGTATCATCGAGGTTTCTCTTATCCCAGGCAGGCAAAATACGTCTTGGCAGAAATCCACGAAGGAAGCTCAAGCCACCACCTCGGCAGAAAATCCCCACTGAGGAAAGCACCTAGAGAGGGATATTATTGGCCCATCATGGAAGCTGATAACATAGAACATGTGCAGAAATATGATTAATGCTAGCGCCACTCTAACATTTATGTTGCACCACCAAAAAGCTGTCAACAATATCCATCCCCTGGCCGTTTTACTGGTGGAGAATGGACATCTTAAGCCCTTTTCCACAAGCTCCTGGGCAGGTCAAGTACTTGGTAGTGGTCATCAATTATTTCACAAAGTAGATTGAAGTAGAGTCATTGTCCACAATCTCCTCAGTGTGAATCCAGAAGTTCACTTACCGAAATATCATAAGTAGATTTAGAGTCCTAGAGCCGATTGTTACGGACAACGAAACTCAATTCACTAACAAGAAATTTAAAGATCTCATGGGGGGCCTTAAGATCAAACAACATTTCACCTCAGTAGAGCACCTGAAAACCAACGGGCATGCCGAGGCCTTAATTGAGTTATACCGAGAGGGATAAAGAAAAGACATGATGATGCTACAAGAAGCTGGGTGGAATAACTTGTGTTACCAAGTGGCTTCCAGTACTCAAGAGGGGGGTGAATTGAGTATAAATTTTTTTGCAAAACCTCTTTTAAAATAAAATACAAATATTAAAACTTAATAAATAAATGCACAGAACGAACGAGAAGAAGAAAAGAAATAATAAAAGTAGCAGAAAATAAATATACAGTAAATTAAAATTGCATAAACTAAAGAGATTAGGAAGAGAAAAGCAGGCACAATATTTATCCTAGTTCGACCACTAACCCACTTGTGGTCTACGTCCAGTCCTCGAAAGCCGAGATTTTTCACTATGTATACAAGCTTCAATAGGTGCTTGCTACCGTTTACAAAATAGAGCACTTTTCACACACAGGGAAACTCTACCCTTGTGCTAAAGTATCAGCCTGCTGGGATACCTTACCCTTATACAAACCTTGAGGGATACCTCATCCTCGATACAGAATAATAGAAAGTAGATGAAAAGAAACTCTCACTCAGAGCAAATTATACAAATTGAAACACTATAGAGCTCTCTAAGAATATCTCAGAATTTTACCAAAAGAGCACAGAGAAAAAGAGAGAAATATGTAAACAACGTTTTAGCACAAGCAAAAATAATTTCAGAAATTTCGTGTGTTTCAGACGTGAGACAAGGTCTCTATTTATAGAGCCTTTGATCAGAAATGATCGTTGAGGAAATTAATATCATAATAAATGCGAATCCATTTACGTATAAATTCAAAAACCAAAACAGAATCTCGTGGGTTATTCGAATACCATTAAGGGGTATTCGAATATCACTGGTTTCAGTTCTCATAGAAAATAATTTAGACACAGGTTATTCGAATACCACTGGGGTGTATTCGAATACCACTGTTTTTCATTTTCTCATAAATCATCTCAGAAGCAAGTTATTCGAATACCACAAAGAGGTATTCGAATACCACTGTTTAAAACACGTTCTAAAAAGCATTTTTCAGAAGGATTGTATTCGAATACCTTCAAGGCTATTCGAATACCTCTGTTTCAAGTTATGAAAAACACTTTTAAGAAACAGATCATGTGATTTCTGAAAATCCACAAACTCTTTGATTTTCAAAGCCATGTTAAAACTTTAATTTAGTTTGTAGAAAAATATGTTTTTAGATCTTTTGAGTTAAACACTGAGCTATAAAAGCTCTGTACAAGAAAGATCCTAAGTCCTAATGCTATTCTTGAAGATCTTGGACTCGGTCTTCTCATCATCTCTATGTTTGTTATCATCAAAACTCATCATCAATGTTGCATGGTAAACACATTCTCCCCCTTTTTGATGATGACAAACTATCATTGAGAAAAGCATTAGTTCATATAAATTGGAATTCAAAAAGATAGGAGACTTACTCTCAGAGGTGATTTAATAACAAAACAAGCACATTCTCCCCCTTTCTTTTGGAATCCAAGAGCCAGTATTAATCCAATTTTAACCTGTCTTTTTTTCAAATAAGGTTGATTATTTTTCCCCCTTTTGACATGATCAAAAAGGATGCATTCATTTAATAAAGCATGAGATAAACAATAAACGATTGTAATTGGCAATAGATTAATTGAAAGTACTCATTGCATAAAATATATTTGGCCAAGTTCATATACAATTTTTATCAAAAGACAGCCAATACAATAAACATCAAACAGCCAAAAAACATAACATAAGCAACAGATCCTAAGACTAAGCAAGTCCTAGAAATAGGCATCTGGTGGTGGAAGAGGAGAGGCAGGGTCGTAGCCAGACAGCAGAGCTCGAAGGGCAGCCTGTTCACGCTCAACACCAGCTATTCTATCAAACAAAATAGTGAAGGTGTTCTCCATGTAAGTTCTGTTATCTAACAGAGAAGCTAGGATTTGCTCATTTGTGACAGAAGCAGGAGCAGGGATATCAGTAGCAGCAGCAGCAAAGGCAGCAGGGGCAGCAGGATCGCCTTGAGGGTCGTCCTCATCATCATCAACTTCCACTGGGAACACCCAGCCTTCATCGGTCCTGATCATCTTCATTTTGTTAAGGGTAAAGGACCCAAAAACGTGATGATGGGTTAGCGAAGTCGCTCGCTCGATTTCCAGAATATGTGGATACTTGCCTAAAAAGGCAGTAATGATCATGCCATAGGGAAGCTCAGACCGCTCTTTACCTTTTGCCCTCATCATATGCTTCATAATGAAGATGGACCAGTTAATCTGATGGCCTTGCTTTAGAATCCACAGCATGAACACATCATCTTCGCTCATGTAGGCGTAGTTCCCACCTCTAGGAGCTAGGATGTGGGCATAAGCATAATGTAGGAGCCTGTCCTGGCTCTTCATCATGCCTCCTTTGACTCCCCTTTGACTCCCTTTTGAGTCAAAGGTAAAGCCAACCCAGGTCTTAGAACATCTTTAATTGCTCTATTCTTGTTGAAGAGCTGGAGAAGTGAATCTTCTTCGGCGTAGCGGCCAGTTGACTGCAAGCCAAACATCTGAACCCAATCGCTGGGTGTGATCATAATGTTTTGGTCGCAGACACTGGAGTGTAGCTCCTAACCTTCAAGCTTCAAGTTGCAATAGAACATCTTGACCAGGTCGGGATACAAAGCAGCTGAGTAAGAGCAGAAGCGAAGTACGCCTTGGTGATTCAGCCAGTTCAGAAAGTCAAAACCACCTTCTCTTTTGAAGAGCCCCAAGTCGAGGTACTTCGGTTGCACCAGGTTACGCTCTCAAAAGTGTGTAATGAAGCACCCAAGCTGTTGCTCGTTGGAGGAAAGCGTACGAAGGTCCAGCGGGTTATTGCATAGAGTCGTCTTCGTACGAGGACGCTTAGAGCGAGAGGAAGATGAGGCCATGGAAAGAAAAGAAATTGAGGAGATGGAACGAAGAGAAGGGGTGGAGACCATGAGAAAAAGAGGGTTTAGGAGAGAGGAGGGAAAGCAAAGAGTTTTTGAAAACGGAGAGAAAAGAGAGAGACCTATTCGGATACGCAGGGGGGTATTTAAAGAATACCCAAATCTATTCGAATACCATAAGGAAGTATTCGAATAAAATATTGGGGAAAGATTAAAGGACGTAGCCTTCAGATAGAGGGTATTCGAATACCTCACCAAGTATTCGAATAGATGGCCAAATTTGGCTTGACTACCAATCTATGGTATTCAAATGCTTTTTACAGTATTCGAATACTCCCAAAAAGAAGAGAAGGACAGAGGAGCAAGTATTCGAATATCTTACAAGGTATTCGAATACTCCAGAGCAGCTGAGTAAAGACTGAAAAAGATAAGCCTCAGGATATTCGAATGACTACTTAGTTATTTGAATAGCCTTATTAGAAAAAAACACAAGATTACACGTAACAGCAATGGTATTCGAATACCATATGGAGGTATTCGAATAACTTAAACAATATATCATATATATATGCCCAGAAAATACATTTTTGAGAGACGAAAAGCTTACCTTTTGATTGAATACCTGCAAAAAAAGATTTCGGGATAACTCCGATGCTCAAGTCAGTAATAATTCAAGAAAGATTAAAAACAAATTTAAGCAAATAACAAGCAATTATATGTTGGATTAATCAATTATGCCCAATTCTCCTCTTATATAAAAGAATGCTTCTTTTGCTAGGAGTTTAGTGAAAATATCTGCAAGTTGCTTAGATGTTTCAACAAATTCAAGAATGCAATTCCTTTTTTGTACGTGATCTCTGATAAAGTGATGTCTTATCTCTATATGCTTTGTTCTGGAATGCAGAATGAGATTCTTAGAGATATTTATTGCACTAGTGTTATCACATCTTATCGGGATGTGATCAAGCTGAAGACCGTAGTCTAAAAGTTGTAGCTTCATCCATAGGATTTGAGCACAACAACTCTTGGCTGTAACATATTCAACCTCAGAGTAGACAAAGCCACACTATTTTGTTTCTTGCTATGCCAAGAAACTAAAGAACTACTAAGCAAGTGGCATGTCCCACTAGTACTCTTTCTGCCTAATTTGCACCCAGCAAAATCAAAGTCGGAATAGCCTATTAGGCTACATGAGGCACCCTTAGGGTACCACAAGCCTATTTATGAAGTGCCTACTAGGTATTTCATTATTCGTTTAACAGCACTTAAATGAGATTCCTTAGGGTTTGCCTGATATCTAGCACACATGCATACACTAAATATTATATCTGGCCTACTAGCAGTAAGATAAAGGAGAGATCCAATCATACCTCTGTATTTCATTATTTCTACTGATTTACCTCCTTCATCTTTGTCCAAATAGCAAGAAGTGCCCATCGGAGTGGCCATGTGTTTAGCATTTTCCATTTCGAATCTTTTGAGCAATTCCTTGCAGTATTTGGTTTGACTTATGAATGCTCCTTCGTTCGTTTGTTTGATTTGAAGTCCAAGGAAGAAATTCAGCTCTCCCATCATCGACATTTCAAATTCATTCTGCATTGTCTTAGCAAATTCTTTGCACAGGGATTCATTAGTAGTACCAAAGATAATATCATTCATATAAACTTGCACAAGAAGAATATCATGCTTTTTATTTTTAATGAAAAGGGTAGTATCGACTTTTTCTCTTGAAAACCATTTTCTAAAAGGAACTTACTCAACCTTTCATACCAAGCTCTAGGAGTTTGCTTTAAGCCATATAAAGCCTTTTTAGGTTTAAAAACATGGTTGGGTAGTTCATAATTTTCAAAACCTGGAAGTTGTTCAACGAAAACCTCCTCTTGAATAAAGCCATTTAGAAAAGCACTTTTAACATCCATTTAATATAATTTGAAATCCATGATGCAAGCATAAGCAAGTAACATTCTAATAGCTTCTAATCTAGCTACCGGTGCATAGGTTTCTTTATAATCTATTCCTTCTTCTTGATTTTAACATTTAGCAACCAATCTAGCTTTGTTTCTAGTTATTAAACCATTTTCATCAAGTTTGTTTCTAAAAATCCATTTAGTGCCAATTATAGGCTGATCATTAAGTCTAGCAACTAATTCCCAAACTTGATTCCTTTCAAATTGATTTAATTCCTCATGCATAGATAAGATCCAATGTTCATCATCAAAAGCTTCAATTAAATCCTTAGGTTCAATTTGAGAAACAAAAGCTAAATGATTGCAAGCATTTCTAAGAGAATTACGAGTGCTTACACCTATAGATACATCACCGATTATTTGATCAAGGGAATGATATTTTGAAGTTCACCATTCTTTGGGAAGTTCCAAGGCTTGCGAATCTTCTTGTCTTTGTTTATCCTCTTGCTCCTTGATTTCTTTTTCCTTGCTATCCAAATGTGTTTCCGCTAAGACTTTTGTAACATCATCAATAGCAAGATCCTTTCTCGATCCACTTGGGTTAGTTTTATCAAATGCAACATGTATAGATTCTTCCATAGTCATAGTTCTTTTATTATATATATGAAAAGCTTTACTATGATTTGAATAACCAAGAAATATACCTTCATCAGACTTGGCATCAAACTTGCCTAAGTTGTCTTTTCCATTATTTAAAACAAAACATTTGCATCCAAAAATATGAAAATGTGATACATTTGGCTTTCTTCCCTTGTATAACTCATATGGGATTTTCTTTAAAATTGGCCTTGTAAGGGCCCTATTCATTACATAACAAGCTGTACTTATAGCATCCGTCCAAAAATACTTAAGAAGAGCAGCCTCATTAAGCATAGTTCTCGCCATTTCTTCTAAAGAACGATTTTTCCTTTCTACAACTCCATTTTGTTACGGAGTTCTAGGGGCAGAGAAATTATGATTAATGCCATGTTCATCATAGTAATTTTCAAAAACATTATTTTCAAATTTGCCACCATGATCACTTCTTATAGAAGAGATTTGAAATTTTTTTTCATTTTGAATAACTTTGGCAAGTCTTTTAAAAGTTAGAAATGCTTCATTTTTATTTGCAAGAAATAAAGTCCATGTAAACCTAGAAAAATCACCCACAATCACTAAAGCATAGTAATTTTCACCAAAGCTCATAGTTCTAGAAGGTCCAAAAAGATCCATGTGCAAAAGTTGTAAAGGTCTAGTAGTTGAAACTATATTTTTTGCTTTAAAAGAGACCTTTATTTGTTTACCCTTTTGACATGCATCACATAGTTTATCTTATACAAAATTAAGCTTGGGTAGTCCAATTACTAGCTCTTTAGAGACCAACTTCTTTAAGTGATCCATGTGAATGTGTGCAATTCTCCTATGCCATAACCATAAATCATCATTCTTACTTAAAAGGCATTTCGCATCATTTGAAGATATATCATCAAGACTAATCATATAAATATTGTTTACTCTATGACCAATGAATTTAACATGCTTATGATTTTTATCTTCAATTATACAACAATTTGAATCAAATATTACCCTATTTCCTTTATCACATAATTGGCTAATACTAAGAAGTTATGTTTCAAGCCTTCAACAAGCAACACATTTTCAATAGAAGAGTTAGGGTTCTTACCGACTTTGCCGATTCTAAGAATTTTTCCTTTGTTGTTATCACCATAAGTAATGTGTCCATGATTCTTGGGAATAAGGATCGTGAATTTCGAGTCGTCCCCGGTCATGTGCTTGGAACAGCCGCTATCGAGATACTAATTTGAACTCCTGGCTTTCAAGCACACCTCATCTTCGTTTTCTTCTTCTTCTCCTTTGGCCATGAGACACAGTTGAGCTTCCTCGCTATCTGAGTTGTCAGTTGAATCCATGTCATTTTCATCCCATGCTATATAGGTTTTTCTTCCTTTTCTTTCCTTGAAGGGCTTCTTTTCAAATTTCTCCTTTTTCTTTTGATAAACTGGGCACTCTATTTTCATGTGACCAGGTTTGCCACATTCATAGCAAGTTGGAGTCGATGAAGCTCATTCGCCTTTGTAATGAGTCTTCTTCGGAGGGAAGGGAGGTCTTCTTTGCGTTCTCTTTTTCCTGAGAAATTTACCAAATTTTTTAACTAACAGACTAAGATTTTATTCGCTTACCTCGATGTTCTTTGAGCTTTCTTCATTTTCTTCATCATCATTGTCGAATGTTGAGGAAGTGGCTTTGAGCGCTATCCCCTTTTTCTTTTTATCGCTCTCTTCGCTTTGGCTTAATCTGCTCAGTTCCAGTTCGTGCTCATGAAGTTTTCCAAAGAGGGTAGCTAGAGTCATTGTCGTCAAATCCCTCGATTCTGATATAGCTATTACCTTAGGTTGCCAAATCCTACTAAGACATCTCAATACTTTATTAATCAAATCTTCATTAGAAAAACTTTTACCTAAAGATGCAAGATGATTAACTATGTGAGTGAACCTCTTTTGCATTTCCTAAATGCTTTCTCCTTGGTTCATTCTGAATAATTCATATTCACGAGTTAGAGAATTGATTCTCGACCTCTTCACTTCACTAGTACCCTCATGGGTAACTTGCAAAGTGTCCCACATTTCTTTAGCAGTTTTGCAATTTGAAATTCTAAAAAACTCATCATATCCCAAAGCAGTAGTAATAATATTTTTGGCTTTTAAATTATATTGAACTTTTCTTTTGTCTTCATCAGACCATTTATCCCGTGGTGTTTCGGTCCTTACACCATCAACCTCATGTGTGAGTATAAAAGCGCTGTTTTCGACAGCATCCTATACATCTAGATCAATAGCTTCGATGAAGATTTTCATTCTTTCCTTCCAATATGCATAACCATCCCCATTGAAAAGGGGTGGTCGGTTTATGGAAGATCCTTCTGAAAAACCATTTGAAGAAGCCATATTCGCTTGAAACTACTAAGCTTTTTATACAAGAGTCTAGCTCTGATACCACTTGTTACCAAGTGCTTCCAGTACTCAAGAAGGAGGATGAATTGAGTATAAAAAATTTTGCAAAACCTCTTTTAAAATAAAATACAAATATTAAAACTTAATAAATAAATGTACAGAACGAACGAGAAGAAGAAAAAGAACAATAAAAGTAGCAGAAAATATATATACAGCAAATTAAAATTGCATAAACTAAAGAGATTAAGAAGAGAAAAGCAGGCACAGTATTTATCCTGGTTCGACCACTAACCCACTTGTAGTCTACGTCCAGTCCTTGAAAGCCAAGATTTTTCACTATATATGCAAGCTTCAATAGGTGCTTGCTACCGTTTACAAAATAGAGCACTTTTCACACACAGAAAAACTCTACCCTTGTGCTAAAGTCTCAGCCTGCAGGGATACCTCACCCTTATACAAACCTTGAGGGATACCTCACCCTCGATACAGAATAATAGAAAGTAGATGAAGAGAAACTCTCACTCAGAGTAAATTATACAAATTGAAGCACTATAGAGCTCTCTAAGAATATCTCAGAATTTTACCAAAAGAACACAGAGAAAAAGAGAGAAATATGTAAACAGCGTTTTAGCACAAGCAAAAATAATTTCAGAAATTTCGTGTGTTTCAGACGTGAGACAAGGTCTCTATTTATAGAGCCTTTGATCAGAAATGATCATTGAGGAAATTAATATCATAATAAATGCGAATCCATTTACGTATAAATTCAAAAACCAAAACAGAATCTCGTGGATTATTCGAATACCATTAAGGGGTATTCGAATACCACTGGTTTTAGTTCTCATAGAAAATAATTTAGACACAGGTTATTCGAATACCACTGGGGTGTATTCGAATACCACTATTTTTCATTTTCTCATAAATCATCTCAGAAGCAGGTTATTCGAATACCACAAAGAGGTATTCGAATACCACTGTTTAAAACACGTTCTAGAAAGCATTTTTCAGAAGGATTGTATTCGAATACCTTCAAGGCTATTCGAATACCTCTGTTTCAAGTTATGAAAAACACTTTTAAGAAACAGATCATGTGATTTCTGAAAATCCACAAACTCTTTGATTTTCAAAGCCATTTAAACTTTAATTTAGTTTGTAGAAAAATATGTTTTTAGATCTTTTGAGTTAAACATTGAGATATCCTATAAAATCTTTGTACAAGAAAGATCCTAAGTCCTAATGCTAATCTTGAAGATCTTGGACTCGGTCTTCTCATCATCTCCATGTTTGTTATCATCAAAACTCATCATCAATGTTGCATGGTAAACACAACTTGATCATGTCCTGTGGGCATATCGAACCATACCACACTCCTCCACAGGAGAAACCCCCTTTAAGTTAACTTATGATTGCGAAGTCATGATCCCGGTGGAGATAGCAGAATTGAGATGAAGGAAGCAAAGCTTTTTTGAAGAGACTAGCTCAAACCTCATCCGCTATGAGCTTGACCTCTTGGAAGAACAGCACCGCATTGCCCATGTCCGAGAAGCAATCCTAAAGCATAAAATTATTATGCGATACAATTCCAAAGTGATCTCATGGCAGTTCAACCTCAATGATCTTATACTACGCAGAGCAGACATCGGAGGAAAAAATGCAAGAGAAGGGAAAGTAGCTCCTAACTGAAAAGGACCGTACAAAATTATGTCTATAACCAATAAGGGGGCATATACCCTAGAAACCCTCTCGGGCAAGCCAATTAAAAACTTTTGGAACACAGACAAATTGAGAAAGTACTATAGTTGAATGCTTTAGTTATGTAAACTACTCTCAATATCAATAAATCAGCTTTCTCCAACTGATGTCTCATTTGAAGTCGGTACTCTGGTCCCAACCTCAAGTCCACAAGTACCTCGGCGCGCCACATCTCCCAAGGTCACCATACCTTGGTGAGGTCCAAAGGAATACAAGGTCTGAAAAGGATTAGTTATTCCAACATCTACTTAAGATGGTTAAACTAGGGAGAGCCACTTGAACACCCTCCGAGGTCAAGCAGCACAATCAAGGGTCTTAACCCATAGCCATTTGAGCCGCACCTTAGTCACTGACCGATGAGGTTTTCAATGGTTAGGGATAATCGACCGTAGCCAAGGATAGTGAACTCAACGTCACAGGGTTACCGCATCCAAACAAATGAACCCAACCCTTGAGGTCGAGTCTCGCGCTCATCTCGGTGGGATAAACAAATGTTTGTCCAAACAAATGAACCCAACCCTCAAGGTCGAGTCTCACACTCATCTCGGCGGGGCAAACGAGTGTTCGTCTAATTAAACGAACCTTACCACCAAGGTCGAGTTTCGTATTCATCTCAGGTCAATAAAGTGAGTATCTATCCAATCAAACAAACCCTACCTCCAAGGTCCAGTTTTGCACTCACCTCAGTCAGGTGAAGCGAGTGTTCATTATACAAGCGTACATCGAGACTTGACATTGGACCAATCTTAGAACTATGAAAACAACTACACAAGACAATGACAATTTAATTGTACAATACAATGGGAAGAAGAACATTCAGAAAAGTAAGTCTTTGTTCTCATTCCAAACGTCGCCTAATTTATAAGGAACTTTACAAAAAAGACCTACAAAACTACTTAAAGGCAAAGGTGCCCACTAGAGGAAGCCAGAAATGAGGCTAGATGTGACAACGATGATGATTGAACACTTACCACGACCACATCCACGGTTCTTCTAGAAACCAACTATAACGTCCATACTATTATTATTAATAGTGTATCCAGATTTCACCATAACAACAATAGTAAGTACATTACTTAAAACATTTCATAAAAACATTAAATATACTTTACATTATTATACTAAAATATGAGCCTGAACAAGTAATACTGTACATATATACTGAAATGAAGTTTATACAATGTGTACATTATAATACAAATACATATTATCTGCTCTCAAGACAATATTCATACATTCACCATGCCAAAAATCTAAAACCAAAACAAATATCCACTTCTGATTGAGCCATTACGCTGCAACTGTTGAACCTAGAATTATCATGGAATTTAAACAACAATGGGGTGAGAATACTAATTCTCAGTAGATTCTATTTTGAAAACATGTCATCACAATAATTCTAACTGTTTCGGAGAATAATACATTCTTTTAAAACTTTAGTTAAATGCATTCTTTTAAAACTTTAGTATAATACATTCTATTTTGTATCCAATATGCATTCTTAATTTTCCATTCATAATGCAATGTTGCATTCAAAACATAGACTCAATTCATTATTCATAAGGCAAAGTTATATTAGACTCAATTCATTATTCATAAGGCAAAGTTATATTCAAAGCATAATCTCAATTCATCATTTATATGATTTAAATTCTTAATTCACAAAAGCAATTCCATTCCAATATATTTATTCTAATGCTAAGGGAATGCTTCACAATTTAAAGCATAACATAGTTAGAATACATACACAAGGAATCCCAAACTACATAAAAGAAAACATTTCATCTAAGCAAAATTCTCCACTTTGTTCTATTATGCGATGGGTGCTTGAGCGCCTGCTTCTCAACGCCTGGGTGTTCAGCGCGTGATAGCAGAGAAACGCGTTGGGCACTCAGTGCTTAAGCACTCATGTTTCAGTGCTTGAACATTGAGGCACGAGAAACGTCCCCTGTTTCTACAATTAGTTTCTAAATCAATTTCCATCACCAAAATCTCTAATGTAAACCATTTCTACACATATCTATGATCTCAATATCATTCATACACATTTAGAAGCATCCTCAAATTATTTCCATATAAAAATACCAATTAAAATCATCAATCAATATAATCAAACCCAAATCCATATCCATCGTATTCAAATCATCAAAACCATCAAAGTTTCCATTTTCAATCCAATAACTAAAGTAAAATGCATAGAGAAGGAGGAAAAATAGAGAACAATCCCCCTGCCTCAACCTATTTGGATGCTTTTCCCTTTATTTTTCTTCCTCTTTTCTTCTTGTCTTGTTTCTTCCACTTTGGTCTCCACCTCTCCTTCTTTCTCCCTTTTCTTTTCTTTTTCTTTGTCTCTGCCTTCTTCTTGCCAAGAGAGTGATGAGAGAGAGAATGAGAAATATCTCATTACATTGCAAGTCAACAAATGAAAATAAATGGGAGAGAACAGAGGCAGTGGAAACATAAAAATAGAAGGAAATCCTAAAACTTTTTATCACTTAAGGATGCTTCCATATTCCTTTAATGAATTTTCCAACCTCTATTGGTGTTATGAAAAATTCTAAGATTCTATTCATTTCTCAGCTTCTTCATTCATCAATTATTTATATACACCTTTATCATTTGCTAAGCTTTAATGTTCTTTTCTAGGTTCAGTTAAACCTACGAAATAGAACTAAGAAGCTCAAGAAATATTCCTCTTCACATGTTTTCATCACCAGAATACTCTTCATCCTTTCTTTAGAATTTACTCAAAGTTTCATAATTTTATGAGCTACTTTCCTATTTAATTTGGCCTTTAGTTACTCATTAGTGTTACTAAAAATACGAAACTAATTCATTCGATCCTTAAAGTTTTACTATAACTCATTCCCATTATTTATGCTTTAGAAATAAAATTTTCACATTTGTTTCTATCATATAAGTCATTTTTACCTAATTTATTTGCTATTATTCACATTCAGTGATAGAATTATGCTTAAACTAATCCAAAAAATTACCAAAATTATTATCCAATTCATACTTATAGTTTTGAGCTTCTATAACCTGATTAACCTCTTTTAGGGTAAGGAGGATGTTACAATCCCCTCTTTTAAAAATTTTGTCCTCAAAATTTGATTATTTGTCTCCTAAATAACTTTAACTTTTTCTCATAAAAGAAAAGCCTTAAATTGTATGCTTACCTTGTTCTAAATTAAAGGATTGCATTACTTCTTTGTCTTCTAAAGTATACACTCTTCCTGTGATCTTAGGTTTGGAGTTGGGTCTTTCTCTTGGTTCATGGGGACAATTCATGGCATAATGTCTGATTTTGCCACAAGTATAACATGCAGTTCAATTAGATCTCACTTCCTGTCTTTGAGGACATTTGTTGGCTTAATGGCCCAAATTGACACAAGTATAACATATAATATGATCCTTCAGACAAGTTTCTGTATCATGATTCTTCCTATATTTTGCTCACTTTAATCTCCCAATTTCTGTTTGAAGCTGCTTTTCTTCATCCATTGAATACTCAGACTCAGAAATATCTTCTTTAGATTCCTCACCCATTCTTTTCCTCTTTTGAAAACTTTGTTGTCTATACTCTGGTTGTGGCTTTAGACCAAATGACTCCATAATTCTGCATCTATCCACCAAAGTCTGGAAATCCCTAATTACCAATGGCTTCACCATTCTCTTGACCTCGTCTCTTAGTCTATCTTCAAATTTAATGCATTTCTAATTTTCATCTAGATTATATCAAAAATAAGAAGAAAATTTTGATAACTCCTCAAACGTTACAAAATATTCTCCCACAGACATATTTCCCCTATTCCAATTTCAAGAACTCCAATTCTTTTGCTTCTTGCAGATTCCTCAGAAAGTATTTATCCAAAAAGGCTGGTCTAAATACTTCTCAAGTCACCTAAACACTAGCTACCTCTTTTAATTTTCTCACTTCATTCCACTAAAATTCAGCTTCCCCTATTAACATGTAGGAAGCAAAAGACACTTTTTGGTCATCCCTAAACCTCATTACAGCAAAGATCTTTTCCATCTGTCTCAACCATGCTTCTACTTTTGCTAGATCATATTCGCCTTCAAACTACGAAGGATTTGCCTTCCTGAATTCAAACAAATCATGGAAATCCTGGTTTTCCATCAAAACTACATTCTGCATTGGAGCTAGTTGTGCATTACCCTACATTTTTGTCAATACTCTATTAGTCACAGTTTCCTGCTCTGTAACTGCAGTAGCTATATCTCTAATAGCTTTATATATATCTGGAGTATTACCTCTTTGTCCATTAGGGATTCTACCTTGGCCACAAGTACACATAGTCAATGTCATAGCTTCCTACACACACAACACATTACATATTGAGTTGATCAGACTCAATATTATGCAACAGTGCGATAGTTAGCTATAAACATACAAACTCAAGGAAATTATGCAATTCTACCTATGCATCTCATCACTGGGATAAGACAAATGCATAAAAAACGTAGCTAATTCATACTCTGGCTCAACAAGATAAACTACTCTAATACCAAAATGTAACGTCCATACTATTATTATTAATAGTGTATCCGAATTTACACCATAGTAATAATAGTAAGTACATTACTTAAAATATTTCATAAAAAATTTAAATATACTTTACATTATTATACTAAAATATGAGCCTGAACAAGGTATAACACTATACATATATACTAAAAGGAAGTTTATACAAGGTGTACATTATAGTACAAATACATATTATCTGCTCTTAAGATAGTATTCATACATTCATCATGAAAAAAATTTAAAACCAAAATAAATATCTACTTCTGATTGATCCATTACACTATAACTGTTGAACCTGGAATTATCATGGAATTCAAACAACAATGGGGTGAGAATACTAATTCTCAATAGATTCTATTTTAAAAACATGTCATCATAATAATTCTAACTGTTTTAGAGAAAAATACATTCTTTTAAAACTTTAGTTAAATACATACTAATATATATATATATAAAACTAAGAAGGTGGCAAACTGCCAAATTTGATCATTCCTCTTCCCAAAACAGAATTTCATTTAATAGTTTTTGAAAATATCCATTGTCCATAATACATATGATACTCAAATAAATTCTAGAAACACATCTTCAATCGCATATTACTCTTTCCTCAAAGTATGTTCAATCACAAATACTAAGATGCCAAATTCATACAAAATATATATATATATATATATATATATATATATATATATATATATATATATATATATATATATATATATATATATATATATATATATATATATGGGAGGGGATCCATTTACACCCAGTGTAAGTAAAAAGACTTACACCCAATCTTATACCTTCCATTTTATTTTGATCCAATGGCTACCATTTATTTCACTATTCAGAAAAGAAAAAAAAACGTCACGTGCCTCTCTTCCTATGAATAACAAAAGACTTTTTCCCTTATACAACGTGACATTCTTCCTCTCTGAATGTCAAGAACCAGAAGCAAATGCTCTCAACCTTCTTCATCACGTAAAGCAGAGTGAAGACTCTAGTTCTTCTATTCCAGTAACACAACCTTCTTCCTCCTCACAGCACCACAACTCGCGTTTCATCACCGCCCAATACCACTCAAAGCAAAGCTTCACCGATAACACACCACACGTCCTCCACGTCGTACCAGATCGGCTAGGCCTAGCAACCACCGGCCTCCATCAACTTCCCTTGGGGACTTCTGCGCATCATTTTTTCCTCGGTTAGTTTTTTTTCTCCAACATGATTTTATGACTAATCCATTATTTTTTTTGTTTTCTGTTGAATTTATAATTAAACATTTGGTTTATATCTTTGATCTGATCTTTTTGGAAGGTCCTATAATGGTCTTAATGGTTTAAAAGTGCTTTGTATACATGCCCTCTACCTGTTTGATGAAAGGTTTGAATGACTATGTGTTGAATTAATGTTGATATTTGCGTCCTTAGTTACATGCATCTACTTTATCTTTTACTTTATATATATTCTTAGACAAGTTTGATACTATTTTTTGTATGCTAAAGTTTTCTAATTGGGAAGATTTATGTTTCCTTTTCAATTTAAGATTTGTTTGAATTGTATGAATAAATTTAAGTTTTGTTTGAATTGTATGAATAAATATTACATTGAATAAATGGTTTGTTTGATCTGCTTGCTATGGGTCAAGTTGTCTATTTTGAATGTGGAAGAATGTTACCTCTAGCACATAATCATGTGATATTCATGCACCTAGGGATCTATACGTAACAAGACATCTGTTGTGGCTATTAGACCCACTATCCATGAAAACAGAGCTTTCTATTTCATTTTCTCTTTCTTCACTACCTTCATGAACATCACTCCAAAACTATATTGCCCAATGATTCCATAAGGAATGAGGACCCAAGATACGAAGCATTGTATTTAAGGTTAACACTATTAATTTGATTTCAAGCTGAATGGATTTTTGAATGAAGTTAGAGACATAATATATATGTGCCCGAAAATTAAAAAAGATGTTCAATTGTGCTTCTGTCCTTCATGAAGTGGGGTGGAGCAGTGGTGTAGCCACGGTCAGGTTAGAGGAGTACTAGTATTAAAAATTTTAATTCTATAATTCAACACATAGTAAAATAATTAAAAATTTTAAATATTAATTTCACAAAAAAAATTATGGAAGAAATTTTTTGCTTATTCTAGAATTTTTCTTTTAATCAAATATAAATATATAAACTTCAAAATTTCATATGACCTTTTAAGAATTAATAAAAAAAAATATTACCATAGAATTGATATGTTTCTCTCTGGCATTAGAGATTAAAAATATATATAACTTGAGTCTAATCAAATTTTACCTTTTCTATACTCTGCTTGCTTAGCTATTATCAATATCACTCAGTATATCACTTTTAAACAAGTCCACCATTGATAGGCTTTTTTTCAAAGTAATTCAACTTGATATTACTCCTACTATGCATACCTTCATAGTATAAGAAAGCTATACTAAAAAAAATAAATAGATTTCATATGTTAACTTTTGTTTCTTATTTTTAGGTACAACATCAAATAATGGATGATAACGATATCAATTCATCTCAGATGAATATAGAGACTATCTCTAGTTCAGATAATTGTGTGGCAAATGAATTAACAAGCTTTGACATTGTGTCCAAAGATTTAGAAAAGTGTTCTTAAAACATTATACCAGATGCTATTATTGTTGGTGAGGAAGTGAGCATTCAACCTTATTTTGGAATGGCATTTGAGTCCATTGAGAATGTTAGACAATTTTATAAAGCATTTGCAAACAGAATGGTTTTGGGATACGTACTCGTTCAACAAAACCGAAGTGGTGTATGTTTGTATATTGTAATGAAAGCCAACACATAAGAAAGAGCCGTGCAAATAAAGAAATTCAGGATAGCATGGGTCAAACTAAAAAAAAGTGTTCAACTTCTCGAGGTGGTTGTTAAGCTTCACTTACTATTTCGAAAGCCATAGTAGAAAACAATTGGGTTATAAAATCTTTTAACAATGATCATAATCATATTATGGTTAGCCCTAGAAGTGTGTCTTATATAAGGTTGTTAGTGATGGCAAGCATCACCCAAGAGGGGGGGTGAATTGGGTATAAATTTTTTTTACAAAAGTTCATAAAATAAACACAAATATTTAAGCTATTAAATAAAAGAAAAGAAATTATAAGATAAAGAATAAAAGCTTTAAGAACAGCAAATAAATAAATGTGCAATAATATAAAATTGCGTAAAATAAAGAGATTAAGAAAAGAGAAGTAGGCACGATATTTATCCTAGTTCGATCATTAACCCACTTGTGGTCTACATCCAGTCCTCAAAAACAATCTGAGATTTTTCACTATATATACAAGCTTCAATAGGTGCTTGCAACCGTTATATAAAGGAGCATTTTTCACATACAGGGAAACTCTACCCTTATGCTAAAGCCTCAACCTGCAGGGATACCTCACCCTTATACAAACCTTAAAGGGATACCTCACCCTTATATAAACCTTGAGGGATACCTCACCCTCAATACAGAAGAACAGAAATATAGATGAAGAGAAACTCTTACTTAGAGCAAATAATATAAACTGAAGTACTAAAAGGCTCTCAAAGGATATCTCAAAGTTTCAGCAAGAAGAGCACAGAAAATAAGCGTAAATTATAAATCACATTTTTCAAAGCAAGCGTAAATTAAACATATAGCTGGGTAGCCAACAGATGAGACCCACGGTCTCTATTTATAGAGATGGAAAGAAAATAAGCAGTTGTAACAATTAATTCTGTAATTATTATGAAAATATGTCTGTTAGTTTCTATATCAGGATTTGTGTTTATTCGAATAAGCTTCTGCTATTCAAATAACACTTTCTTTTAAAAACGTTTCTGAAACTGGTTATTCGAATAATGCAAGTGTTATTCGAATAATGCTACCATAAAAACTTCCTTTAGAAAACTGGTTATTCGAATAAAGATAAGTTTATTCGAATAACATTTGTTAAGACAGACTTCTGGGAAAAGGTTCTATTCGAATAACTGATGAGTTATTCGAATAGCTGATATGAAACAAGCTATTATGAAAAACTCTTATTCGAATAACAGAAATGTTATTCGAATAACACTTTAAAAATAGAGGCACGCAGCAACCAATTTAAAAACTTTATTCTAATAAACAATAAGTTATTGAAATAATTCAGTTTATAAAACAGTTATAAATGTTTGAAAAACATCCCAGAAAGTTTATCAAAAATACCAAAATATTTTTAAGTTATTTTCAAGATTAAAACAATTTTGGTATAAGTTTAAGGAAGCATTTTTGTTTTATCTTAACGCACTATGAGATAACCAAAGAAATCCTCGAACAGAGAGACTCTAAGTCCTAAAGCTATCCTTAAAAGATCTTAGACTTGGTCTTCCCATCATGTGTGTTATCATTAAAATAAATTTTCAAAGACATATGTTTAATCACATTCTCCTTGTGTTGAACTTAATAGATATCTTTTGCTTTTTTGTTGCAATGCTCACTCTTGATACTTGGACTATCCTACAAATTATTGCTTACTTAAACAAACATAGTTAGTCCAAAAATCATAATTCAATATTTTCATATGCATGATTCATAAATGTATAACTCTAGTTAGTTTAACATGCATATAAAACTTTCATATACACATCCAAATAAGATATTTATCAATTATTAATGGATATACTCTATATAGGATGCAACAAAGAACATAAGCAAAGTATTCTTTTTGTCTTATATTTGTCATAATCAAAACTTAACATATTAAACTATTTCAGGCAAACTTATTTCCACAATCTTCCCCTTTTTGATGATGATAAATCACCAAAGAAAAATATATTGAGCAATATATAAGAATGGATATTCATGTAAGCATATCAAACAATAAATACAAGAACATATTTTTCTTTCTAATTTTCACTCCCCCTATTTGACATCAACAAAAAGGCTTAGAAAGGAAAAAAATAATATTTTCTCCCCCTTATAGATTCTACATATGATTCAAGATTAGAGAGATGAAACAAACATGTTTTCAAGATATAGAAGATTATTCATGCAATGCTTGTCATATTTTTGTATATCAACATTTAGCATATGACAATATTAAAACACTTTATGTAATCAAATAACAATTTAAGAGTTAGGATATATCAAGATCATATAAGCACATTATCATAAAATAAAGCAAGGACAAAGATATTTATTCTTAATCCAAAAAAAATTTTAAGGCTTCTCCCCCTTTTAAAATTAATTTTATAAGAGCACATTGTATTTTTAAAAGCATTTTAGAAGGGTAGAGATATTTTATATAAAAAGCCATATATTCCTTAGAAAGCATCTAGTCATTTAAGATTAATTTATTAACAAGTATCATACAATCTATATCATATAAAATAACACAATAGCTTAGAAATAGAGATACTTATTGAGATAGATAAAGAGTGATGATCCTTCTTTATTGGTCCTTTAACTTTGAGCTTTCTTCCTTTGAATTCTTCATTACATTGCACTAGAAGAAAGTCTTCTTTATCTTCCTCTTCATTTGAATTCCATTCAACTTTTCTCATTTATCCACATATGCTTCTATGTAAAAAAATCTAATGACTATATTTGAAATACATAAAGAGACTTGTAAAGCTAACTTTAAAAGTCCTCTAAAACATAGGTTAGCATCAAATATCATGTAAGCCCATTTATAAGCATAATTTAGGTTGATATATAATTTAAAGCATGTATCACATTATCAACCATGCAATGTTAGCTCTAACAGGAATGCATGAAGCACATATGCACTTGAATCCAAAAAAATAGTTTAAGCATTTTAAGGCATGATTCAAGTTTATCAAGAAACATGTGATCATCATCAAAACTTATTTAGGCATTTTTAGGCAAATAATTATTATGTAAGACATGTAAAGGTATAATACAACTCTCTACTTCTCCAAATATCATATGATATCAAATTTAAAACATAAATAAGGATAATAGATTGATATCACTAAAAGTGTACTCTTTAAGTTTTTGTAGATGACTCCCACTTCCACCAACTTCCAAGCTTCAAGCTTTCATGAGGGAATAGAAATTTTTTGCACCCCTTTTAAAAGTTGAATCCTTTTAAACTTTACTATCCTCAAGTTGAATGAATTTATTCCATTTAAATGCTTGCTTGAGGTAGTTATCATCCTACAACATAATTCAAAGTACTTTCTTTGGTATCCACCAATTTTGGATCCATAGAGGTTAGTCATTGAATATATAATATATTCATTCAAGTTAAAAAGAATAATTTGATATTCAACAGCAATTCAACAGGATCAATCACTATCCTAAACTCAAAAGGAAAAGAGCATTCAAAACAATAAGACAAAACAGCAAATGAGTTTACAAGGACAAAATATATTTTATTTCATTAATCAAATTAGCCAAGTACATATATTCAACAAACCAATTGTGTTTGGATGCTTACCTTTGAAGACTTGTTTTGATGATAACAAACGGGAAGAATAAATGAAGATGATATATAGACCAAGTCCGAGTTTATATTTGTTTAGCATTAGGACTTAGGATCTATTGTACGGAGCTCACATTGATATCTCTTTGTTTTTGAAAGAAAAGAGAAAAATTGTTTTTAAACTCAGTATCCTTGAAAACATCTTTTTGAAACTCTTTTTGAACTGAGTTATTCGAATAAAGCTTTGCTTATTCGAATAACCATCCTCACGTGGTTTGTTTTCTAAAAGATGTTATTCGAATAACTACCCCGTTATTCGAATAACTAAGGTTTTCAGAAATCTGTTTTGTAAGAGGCTATTCGAATAAAGCTTCCCTTATTCGAATAAATGAAGTTTTTCAGAACTAAGCTTTGAGTGAGTTATTCGAATAAGTCATACGTTATTCGAATAAAACCTTGCTTTCTGAACTTCTTTTAAATACGTTATTCGAATAGATAAGTCTTTATTCGAATAAACGTTCGTTTTCACAACTCTGGTTTTAACAGAGTTATTCGAATAGCAGGTTGGTTATTCGAATAACTCATCTCAAATGAGTTTTTCAGAAACAGTGTTATTCGAATAAGCCTTTGCTCTATTCGAATAAACACGGAACTTGTGTTTACGTAAATGGAAACAGACAAGAATTTTAATTAGTATTAAATGTTATTAACTATACCCAACGACTGATTAAACTTGTTTTCCCTATAAATAGCAAGCCTGGGTCACGTTTTTCATTGCCCATAATTCTGAACTATTTTTTGATTACTCTATTTTTGTGAAAACTTTTTTCTACGCTCTTCTTGTTTAAAAACTTTAAGATATTTTCTGTGAGAGCTCTATTAGCACTTCAATTTGTATTACTTACTATGAGTGAGAGTTTCTCTTCATCTCTATTTTCTGATATTCTGTTTCGAGGGTGAGGTATCCCTCAAGGTTTGTATAAGGGTGAGGTATCCTACTGGCCGAGACTTTAGCACAAGGGTAGAGTGTCCCTGTGTGTGAAAAGTGTTCTATTTTGTAACGGTAGCAAGCACCTATTGAAGCTTGTATACTTAGTGAAAAATCTCAGTTTTTGAGGACTGGACGTAGACCACAAGTGGGTTAGTGGTCGAACCAAGATAAATACTGTGCTTGCTTCTTTTTTCCCTAATCTCTTTATTTTATGCAATTTATTTTATTACACATTTATTTTTTGCTGTTCTTTATTGTTTCTTTTCTTCGTCTCATTCCTTCTGTGCGTTTATTTATTAAGCTTTTGATATTCGTGTTAATTAAAAAGAGGTTTTGTGAAAAAGTTTTAATACTCAATTCACCCCCCTCTTGAGTACTGGAAGCCACTTGGTAACACCAATTACATTTGGTTAAACATATATATCATAAAGTGCATATTTTCAGACAAAACAAACAAAGAATTTAGCATATATTGATTATTAATGCTATACAACTTATATAGCAACAAATGCAACAAAACTTTTCAAATAATTTGTGTTTATTTGAATACAATGGGTTTTATTCGAATAGATGAGCAAGGAAAGCCGAGCGTTATGGCCTTTAACAAATTTTATTCGAATAACCTATGGGTTATTCGAATAGACAGAGAGCAACCGATCAAGACTGATAGAACAAATCTCAGGTTATTCGAATAAACTAAACTTTATTCGAATAGACAGAGACCACAACAAAAGCAGAACTGACATGGAAGTCAGCTTATTCGAATAAGCTTAGCTTTATTCGAATAGGCAGATACCAAAAATAAAAACTGTAGTTGCTAAGGGTCAGTTTATTCGAATAAATGTAGTGTTATTCGAATAATACTGATATGTAACACCTTTTTGAGTAGCTGATTGAGCTTTATTCGAATAAACCTTATTTTATTCGAATAAAACTATCAGAATCATAGTAAAGCACATGTTCAGAATTAAAATTTAAGGGAGAATATCTTACCCAATTATAAAGTACCTGCAAGACAAGATTTGCGATATCTCCAACGCTCCAGTCAGTGATAATTCAAGAGAGATAAAAATCATGTTTAAGCAATAAATTCAAATATTTAATTATATGTATGATTGATCAAGAACTCAAGCTCAAGGATATTATCATTAGACATGTCAGTTCAAGCAAGGAGCATACTTATCTATCATATTAACATGTAGAGATATTTTCAGATTATAAGGCTAGAAAAGCATAATAAAAGTTTTCACTTATCCAAAAAATTGTAAGTCCAAACTTCACGAAGACAAGGAAGAGAGCTTGGAATTAGTCTTTGTACTTGTAGCAACCACTTTTAAGATGTCAAAGTCAGCTCCCGGCCTTCAAGCATACCTACAACACACTTCAATTTTTTTTATTACTTTTAGTATCTAAATTTTCTTGAGTCCTTATGTGTTAGTTTTTGGCTATTAATCCATTATGCTCTCATAAAGATCAATTTTTTCATAATATGTAAGCTGAGCACAACAAGTTAAATAACCAATTATCATTTAGCACATAGTCGATAACATGCTTACTTTCATGATATATAGACAATTTTAAAGCATATAAAGTATACATAGGCATTATAGACCCTTATGTACCAAGATATATAACAAATTAATGAACCATTATATAATAAGAATGAACATATTCATG
Organism: Ormosia semicastrata; assembly: GCA_029884595.1. NCBI lineage: Eukaryota > Viridiplantae > Streptophyta > Magnoliopsida > Fabales > Fabaceae > Ormosia > Ormosia semicastrata. Next base: position 60,666,534 of record JAQQTO010000062.1, read on the forward strand.
TGTTAAACATAATATTCAAATTTTATTAAGTACACATGATTCTATTAATCACTTAAGGCCTACAAGGAATATACCTCAAATTTATTGACTTTGCATGTGAGTGTGCATAAGAGGTAAAAGCTTTTGATACCTTGGCCTTGACAATCAAGGAGATACTTTTTCTTATCCGTTGCTTCTCTTTTGGAGTCTTGAACTTTGCAAGTTCTACATTTTGTACTTGAGAAGCTTTGGTTGAAGCCATCTTCCTTCTTTGACCAAAGTTTCTACCATTAGGCTTTGGAAGCATTCTCCTTGATGATTCCTCTTTCTTTCGACCAATTTGTTCATCCTTTTGAGAAATATTCTGCATAATTGAAATACTAGGAGGACACTTTGGTACCCACTTCATTTTGGGTCCTTGAATGTTAGTATTAGGGCCTTTAGGATTTTTAGAAACTCATACCATACAATTTCTCATATAAGGATTTCTTCTATAATTGCATAAATGAGAAATATGTCCTAGATGACCACAAAAATTACAAACAATTGAATTTCATAATGGCTTGATCATTTGAATATCATTTTTGAAAAACTTAAGCCTTTTGTTATTTTTATATTCTAAATTATTTTTGTCATAAGTCTTACTTGAATTTTCACATGGAATAACACTACTTTTATTTTCATTAACAAGCATAGAATGTAAGCAATTAGAATCATTAGCTTTGACAAATTTGGAATATAAGTCCTCAACTTGATTTTGTACATCAATGCATTTTTCACAAGAAGTTGAGGTTTCACATTTCAAAGACATTTCCTCATGAAGAAAAGCATATTCATTTTTCAAAGTTTCAATTTCATTTTCAATAAAGGAAATGTTTTCCAAACACAATAAGTTTTTCTTTTCTAAATTTAATAAACCATCATACAGTTCATAATATGCATATTGTAACTCATCATAGGAAGGACTATAATATAGTTTAGAATTATTTACCTCAAAGTCCTTTTTAGCTACATAGGAAGTAGTTTCAATTTTTAGCACACTTGGCTCTTTAAGGGAATTACCTTCTTCCTTATCAATTTTGTTTTGCTTTGCCTCTTCTTCAAGTTAAGCACCATCGTCACCAAGAGACATTTGGCTCCCTTCAATAGTTTGAGCATCTCTTTGAGGATATTTTTCATGATAAGCTTCCTTCAATAGCTTTTGCTCTTCTTGCTTTCTATATACAACTTTATATACAAAATCATTATTAGCAAGATAAATAGCATCAAGAGTGTCCAAAATTTCTTTGGCACTAGAACAACTTTTAATTTTATCATAAGCATCATCATTCAAACTACTTCTTAAAATTTACATGGCTGTAATATTCAAAGAAAAGCATTTCTTGTCATAGGCATTCCAAGTTTGTTTTGGTTTGCAAATAAATCCATTTAACACAACATCCCACAAATCTAAATCAATAGACTGCATATAAAACTCTATTCTAACTTTCCAATAAACAAAATGCACACCATCAAAGAATGGTGGTTTATCAATTTCAAAACCTTCCATTTTGAAAAACTTTCAAGGTTGCCAACAAACAAGGATCTTTAACTCTAAGTGGTTAAGCTTTCACCAAAGCACGAAACTCTGATACCACTTGTTAGTCATGGCAAACATCACCCAAGAGGGGGGGTGAATTGGGTATAAAAACTTTTCACAAAAGTTCTTAAAATAAACACAAATAGTTAAGCTATTAAATAAAAGAAAAGAAATTGTGAGATGAAGAATAAAAGCTTTAAGAACATCAAGTAAATAAATGTGCAATAATATAAAATTGCATAAAATAAAGAGATTAAGAAGAGAGAAGCAGACACGATATTTATCCTGGTTCAACCACTAACCCACTTGTGGTCTACGTCCAGTCCTAAAAAATAATCTGAGATTTTTCACTATATATACAAGCTTCAATAGGTGTTTGTAACCATTACATAAAAGAGCACTTTTCACAGACAGGGAAACTCTACCCTTATGCTAAAGCCTCAGCCTGCAGGGATATCTCACCCTTATACAAACCTTGAAGGGATACCTCACCCTTATACAAACCTTGAGGGATACCTCACCCTCAATACAGAAGAACAGAAATATAGATGAAGAGAAACTCTCACTCAGAGCAAATAATATAAATTGAAGTGCTAAGAGGCTCTCAAAGGATATCTCAAAGTTTCAGCAAAAAGAGCACAGAAAATAGGTATAAATTATAAATCACAACTTTCAAAGCAAGCATAAATTAAACAGATAGCTAGCTAGCCAACAGATGAGACCCACGATCTCTATTTATAGAGTCGGAAAGAAAATTAGCCATTGTAGCAATTAATTCCGTAATTATTATGAAAATATGTCCATTAGTTTCTATATCAAGATCCATGTTTATTCGAATAAGCTTCTGCTATTCGAATAACACGTTCTTTTACTAACGTTTCTGAAACTAGTTATTCGAATAATGCAAGTGTTATTCGAATAATGTTGCCACAACAACTTCCTTTAGAAAACTGGTTATTCGAATAAAGATAAGTTTATTCGAATAACATTTGTTAAGACAGACTTCTGGGAAAAAGTTCTATTCGAATAACTGATGAGTTATTCGAATAGCTGATATGAAACAAGCTATTATGAAAAAACTCTTATTCAAATAATAGGAATGTTATTCGAATAACACTTTAAAAACAGAGGCACGCAGCAACCAATTTAAAAACTTTATTTGAATAAACAATAAGTTATTCGAATAATTCAGTTTATAAAATAGTTATAAATGTTTGAAAAACATCCCAGAAAGTTTATAAAAAATACCAAAACATTTTTAAGTTATTTTCAAGATCAAAATAGTTTTAGTATAAGTTTAAGGAAGCATTTTTGTTTTATCTTAAAGCACTATGAGATAACCAAAGAGATTCTCGAACAGAGAGACTCTAAGTCATAAAGCTATCCTTAAAAGATCTTGGACTTAGTCTTCCCTTCATGTGTGTTATCATCAAAATAAATCTTCAAAGATATATGTTTAATCACATTCTCCTTATGTTGAGCTTAATAGATATCTTTTGCTTTCTTGTTGCAATGCTCACTCTTGGTACTTGGACTATCCTACAAAGTATTGTTCACTTAAACAAGCATAGTTAGTCCAAAAATCATAATTCAATATCTTCATATGCATGATTCATAAATGTATAACTCTAGTTAGTTTAACATACATATAAAACTTTCATATGCACATCCAAATAAGATATTTATCAATTATTAATGGATATGCTCTATATAGGATGCAACAAAAAACATAAACAAAATATTCTTTTTGTCTTGTATTTGTCATCATCAAAACTTAACATATTAAACTATTTAGGGTAAACTTATTTCCACAGAGGTGTCATAAAAAGATGATTGATGCTACAAAAAGCCTTGTTGAAAAATTTGAAGAAGAAGGCATGCCTATCGGAAAGGTTGCTACAATTTTCAATAGTGATGATTCATCTTTCTCTAATAGAGATTGTTGGAATCATATCAGAAACCTCCAGAGAAAGAATTTAGATGTTAGAGATGCTCAAGCTATTTTCAATTATTGTAAACAAAAGCAGGTTGAAAATCCTAACTTTTTCTATGCAATCCAATGTGATGATGATTCTTGAATGATAAATTTTTTTTGGGTGGATGCTAGATCAAGGTTAGCTTACCAGCAGTTTGGAGATGTTATAACATTTGATACCACATATAAAACTAATAAGTATAGCATGTCATTTGCCCCATTTGCTGGATTAAATAATCACTATCAGTCAATTTTATTTGATTGTGCTTTATTGCAAGATGAGTTTGAGAGTACTTTTACATGGTTGTTTGAAACTTGGCTTGAGGCAATGGATAGAAAGAAACCTGTATCTATCATAACTGATCAAGATTTAGCTATTGGAGCTGCCTTGGCGAAAGTATTTCCAGAAACTCGTCATTGCCTATGCTTGTGGCACATTAGAAAGAAGTTTCCTAAAAAGTTAGCACACATATATCACAAAAAATCTATTTTCAAGCGTGATCTAAAAAGGTGCATTCGCGATTCACCAATTATTCAGGTTTTTGAAGAAGAATGGAGGCACTTAATGATTGAGTATAAGTTGGAGACAAATGAATGGCTTCAAGGATTATATAAGATCAAAGAATCATGGATACCAATTTATAATAGAAGCACATTCTTTGCTGGGATGAATACTACTCAAAGAAGTGAGAGCATTAATACTTTTTTTGATATTTTTGTCGATGCAGCAACCACGCTACAAGAATTTGTGTTAAAGTTTGACAAAGCAGTGGATAGTCGCTTGGAGGCAGAAAAAAGGGAAGATTATGAATCTAGGCATAAATCACGTATCTTGAGTACTGGGTCAAAACTTGAGGAGCATGCTACATCTGTCTATACAAGAAATATTTTTAGGAAATTTCAAGATGAGCTTGGGAAGATCAACCAATTTACCAAGAAAAAGATTAGTCGAGATGGGCCTAAATATGTTTATCAGGTGTCTAGTTGTTATGAAGCTCGAGATGCATTCATTGTTGATATAAATTTAGACTCAAAAATTGCTAAATATGGCTGCCGGCTATATGAATTTGTGGGGATATTGTGCAGACACATACTAGTAATTTTTCAAGCAAAAGGTATTATTCAAATCCCTAGTCATTTCATTTTGTAACGTTGGACCAAGTATGCTAACCAAGGTATTGACGTCGATTATACAAAAAATAATTTTGATGCTCAATCTAATACATCAAGGATTTTAAGAAGGATGCATGCATAATATGAAGCAAGCATATTAATTGATCTTGCTGAAGAATCTAAGGAGATATATAAGTTCATTATTTCAAAATTCGGTCACACTCGTAAGATGGCTATTGAAATGAAAACAATTTGCATATTGGTGATGAAATAATCTATTGGAGTCAAGCAACAAGAATATGAACCAGATTCACATATCAGAGCAAGTGTGCGAAGCACCACAATTGACTATTGGAGACCCACATATATCACAAACAAAAGGGAGAAAGAAGGATAAGGGTAAGGAGACTCAGAATTGCAGATTTAAAAATGGACTTGAAGTATCACTTAATAAATCAGTAGTCAAAAGGAAATGCCACGAGTGTGGGGAACATGGGCACAATAGTAGAAGTTGCAAGAAAAAAATTAAGAATGATTAATATACATGTAATCATTATTACATTTGTTTATATTTTCTTTGATTAATATGCATGTTGCCTGATATATTCTTACATATTATTTGTTTATATATGTGACTTTCAGTTGTTCTTTGAGGACAGAGTCTGCAACATATAAGTTGGAAAATATGTGGGTCTACACACTATGTTGGTAAGTCATTGGTATTTTTTTTTTTTTGTGTGCGGTAGGAACTGATTGCCTTGTGGTAACTATTAATATTTTGTGCTTAACTAATATTACTCTATAATTGGTGATTGCTACATCCAGGAAAAGAGTTAAAGGTGCAAATTATGCCTTAGAAAGCATCCACAACCTTAGAGAGGATTATGGGAAGCTGACAAAAAATCAGAAGTTGCTTACCTTGGCAAGCTTGCTACTTAGGAGTCCTTCATCATGTGACTTTTGAATTTCGCATTAATTTTTGTAGAATTATGTTATGAATGTCTACTAAGTGTGGTTATTTCTTTTTTAATTTTTTATGTAACTAATATTTGTTTACATTATTTTATTCTAGCTTGTTTGTTATGATTATGAATAATGCTTATGCGATGTCATATCAAGAAAAGAGAAACTTCTGTTATGCAGCAGATTTTGATTGTTTTATCTGTTTTAATATATGATTATTATTTCGTATTCATATAAGCAATTTTTCTATTTTTCTTACTAGAGAAGTCATCTGTGGCAAGGTGTGGGAACATAGCATATAAATTGCAGAAACAATTGAGCAGACTAACCAATCTGTTATTAGCATATTAATGACATCTAATTTTGGAACATTGATCTTTAAATATTAGTTTATGGTAGCGGCAGGCCAAGGATACCATTACAATTCGTCAAGGCAAGACCAGACTCTGGCATTTACCTAGTTTCAATAGTTTCGAACTGTTTGCGCAGTGATAAATTAGAGTCCGCATATAGACTATATCCCTCACTCGAAAAAGGCAAATTATTATAGACTCAATTTGTATAGGATCTACTATGCATAATAATATATCTAAATTGTTGACTTAACAGATTAAATATAGAATAAGTTTATCCATCCAAAGGTACAAAGAGAGGTGTACATAATGATTTATAGGGAGAAAACAGTCATTTTATAAGATAGTTCTAATATTCTGTTATTTTTATCATTTAACCCCAATGTGTGAAGAAATTGGACAATGTGGATTGTTGTTTGGAGTTCTATGTTGTCCTAAAATAAAGGGTATTGCTATTTGCACAATGCTTTTTTTATATAATACTTACATTATTTTCTCTTTAAATAGTAAGATAAAAGAAACACATTTTCCAATATACATTCTCTTTCTTTCTTCCCAATGAAGTAGGTGTAACCAAAAATGTAAAAATATGTCATGCAAAAATTATTTCCTTAGAATAAAAGAAAGAAAGGAAAGAACTTAGTTGTTCTTTATCAGAACTGTTTTGTCAACCCCCAAAAAAAGGTAACAGGATTTCATGAGTTTAATGAATCATTTCCCCATAATATGCGAGAACCAAAATGTGAGTAATCCTTATGTAAGGACTGGAAAACGAGCTATCAGCGGATGCATGATAGAATGCACAATTAATATTGCTTTTAAGACCATGTCACTATAGCAAAATTTGCCCTCAAAATTAGTAACATTATCTAGAAATGATTACAAATTTTCTGCCAAATACTACTTCAATAATTTTGGAATCAACTTCATAGTCAAAAGCTTCAAAGAAATTGAAAGACAAATCCATCTGATAAGAATAGATCACTAAAATTTCATCATGTTACAATTTTAAATCTCAGAATTCTGTGAGCTAAAGGTGGTGACCTCATTAGTGGCTTTGGCTTCTACAGGAATGGGGGCACTATTATCCATCGACGAGGATACCTGGGTTGCCCTTCCTTTCCATCAAATAACTACAGGTACATAAAAAATAAGATGCAGATTCATTATTAAAAAGAAATATCCAAAGAGGGAATAGACTAATAGTATTGGTTCATTTTATAGTATTTAATAAGGTTTCGCCCTATACATATGATAAATTTATCCAAACAACACAAGAACCAAATCCAGTTGACCTAGCATAACCAAGCAACAAACATCAAACTTTTATAAATTCGATTGGGTGACTTTGCTATGGGAAATTGGGGTTTTAGAATGTTATTATAAAATTGGGATTTTGACAATTATTTCTATTATATCACATGATTATAAAATTGTGTCCCTGAATTTGGTAGTCAATGTAGTCAGAGCCCTCACCAAATATCAACATCAATTCAACACATAGTCATTCAAACCTTTCATCAAACAAGTAGAGGGCATGTATACAAAGCACTTTTAAACCATTAAGACCATTATAGCACTTTAGTGTTTAAATTATCCTATATAAGATAATTAACTTACAAAAAAAAAATAAGAATAAGATTCTTTAAGAGAACTTGAAATTAAAAAAAAAAGAAATCGATTGAGATAATTGGATACCTTGAATGCATCTTCATCGCTTCGATCATCACCAATATATACAGGGAAGACATCACTACAGTTAGCAAATATTGTTGAAAATTATTTATTATTTAGATTTAGATGTTGGTGAACAATTTAAAACAAAGTATAAATTAAGAAACTCAAGGGTATAAAACAATCTTCAATGAATAAATTAATCACGTAGGGTGTGTGTGTTTTCCTTTTAAGTATTTGTGATAGTCAACTATGAAGAGTTATCCAACAATTGAAGAGCAGAGGCTCATACATGACTTAATTTGTGCCATTTATTCATGTTTCATAACATATATGTAGCACATGTTATATAGTGAAAATAAAATGAGAAACCAAGATGTAAAGTTGTATATATAAGACTAAAACTCACCGAGTGACTCTAATAAAAACTCCAGGGCTTTCGCTTTGTCCTATTTAATAGTAGGACAAATTTCTAATACATGTGTTAAACAAATGATACTGAAAATGAGTCATTTCTCACTTCTTGATCCTCCTCTCAAACTAAATCAAATACCCAAAAAAAAAATTAATAATAATAATAATAATAAACAAGATAACAGAACCATAGCCCACCTTCCTTCCTTGTGTAAGACGAAGTTTTGGGTAGTCCTTTAACACTAATTTCATATGGTGTGCCAGTTCACTCCATTTCTATGTATAGTGGCATTTAAATTAGACTTTTTCATGAATAGAGAAATAGGTAGATATAAACACAAATATCAACATCAATTCAACACATAGTCATTCAAACCTTTCATCAAACAGGTAGAGGGCATGTATAAAAAGCACTTTTAAACCATTAAGACCATTATAGGACCTTCCAAAAATGATCAGATCAAAGATATAAACCAAATGTTTAATTATAAATTCAACAGAAAATAGAAAAAAAAATAATGGATTAGTCATAAAATCATGTTGGAGAAAAAAAACTAACCGATGAAAAAATGATGCGCAGAAGTCCCCAAGGGAGGTTGATGGAGGCTAGTGGTTGCTAGGCCTAGCCGGTCTAGTACGGCGTGGAGGACGTGTGGTGCGCTGCCGGTGAAGCTTTGCTTTGAGCGGTATTGGGCGGTGACGAAACACGAGTCGTGGTGCTGTGAGGAGGAAGAAGGTTGTGTTGCTGAAATAGGAGAACTATAGTCTTCACTCTGCTTCATGTGATGAAGAAGGTTGAGAGTGTTGAGAGCATTTGCTTCTGGTTCTTGACATTCAGAGAGGAAGAATGTCACGTTGTATAAGAGAAAGTCTTTTGTTATTCATTGGAAGAGAGGCATGTGATGTTTTTTTTTTCTAAATAATGAAATAAATGGTAGCCATTGGATCAAAATAAAATGGAGGGTATAAGATTGGGTGTAAGTCTTTTTACTTACACTGGGTGTAAATGGATCCCCTATATATATATATATATATATTCAGATCATCACATGACATACAAACTAAATTCAACTTTCAGAGTTAATTCAATTACTCACTTTATTCATTATCCACGATGCTTGCTTATCTCTCAAGTATTCAAGAATATTTCATATTCGGAGTTTATTCTAAATTACTCCTATCTCGGAGTATATTTAGAATTACTCCCTTCTCAGAGTACTTACAAGATTGCTCCTTACTCGGATTACATTCCAAGATTTCTCCCTACCCAGAGCACATTCTAATTTATTCTCCCTTCTTGGAGACCATTTCAATTTATTCTCCCTTTTCAAAAATCATTCCCTACTCGGAAAAACTTATCTCCCTTCCCAAAGATTGTTCTAACACAAATACATTTATATTTCATTTATCGTATTGGCTCAACCTTAAATACCAAAGGGAGCACATTTTCAAATTCCCAATATATAGTTCAAGTTCATAATTCCAAGACATAGTGTTGTATCCAATATGCTTTCTCAATTTTCCATTCATAATGCAATGTTGCATTCAAAACATAGACTCAATTCATTATTCATAAGGTAAAGTTGCATTCAAAGCATAATCTCAATTCATCATTCATATGATATATTCTTAATTCACAAAAGCAATTCCATTCCAATATATTTATTCTAATACCAAGGGAATGCTTCAAATTTACAACATAACATAGTTAAAATACATACACAAGGAATCCCAAACTATATAAAAGAAAACATTTCATCTAAGCAAAATTCTCCCCCCTGTTCTGTTATGCAATGGGCACTTGAGTGCATGTTCCTCAACGCCTGGGCGCTCGGTGCGCAACAGCAGAGAAACACGTTGGGTGCTCAGCGCTTGAGCACTCGTGTTTTAGCGCTTGAGCGCTGAGACAGCAGAAACGTCCCTTGTTTCTGCAATTGGTTTCCAAATCTATTTCTATCACCATAATCTCTAATTTAAACCATTTCTACAATATCTATGATCTCAATATCATCCATAAACATTTAGAAGCATCCTCAAATTATTTCCATATAAAAATACCAACTAAAATCATCAATCAATATAATCAAACCCAAATCCATATCCATGGTATTCAAACCTTCAAAACCATCTAATTTCCATTTTCAATCCAATAACTAAAGTAAAATGCACAGAGAAGGAGGAAAAATAGAGAACAATCCCCTTACCTCAACCTATTTGGATGCTTTTCCTTTTATTTTTCTTCCTCTTTTCTTCTTGTCTTGTTTCTTCCACTTTGGTCTTCACCTCTTATTCTTTCTCCCCTTTCTTTCCTTTTTCTTTGTCTTTGCCTTCTGCTTGCCGAGAGAGTGACGAGAGAGAGAATGAGAAATATCTAATTACATTACAAGTCAACAAATAAAAATGAAATGGAGAGAACAGAGGCGGTGGAAACATAAAAATAGGAGGAAATCCTAAAACTTCATATCACTTAAGGATGTTTCCATATTCCTTTAATGAATTTTCCAACCTCTATTGGTGCTATGAAAAATTCTAGGATTCTATTTATTTCTCAGCTTCTTCATTCATCAATTATTCATGTACATCTTTATCATTCTCTAAGCTTCAGTGTTCTTTTCTAGGTTCAGTTAAACCCATGAAATAGAACTAAGAAGCATAGAAATATTCCTCTTAAATTGTTTTCATCACCAGAATACTCTTCATCCTTTCTTTAGCATTTACTCAAAGTTTCATAATTTTCTGAGCTACTTTCCTATTTAATTTGGCCTTTAGTTACCCATTAGTGTTACTAAAAATATCAAACTAATTCATTTGATCCTTAAAGTTTTTCTATAACTCATTCCCATTATTTATGCTTTAGAAATAATTTTTTCACATTTATTTCTATTATATCAGTCATTTTTAGCTAATTTATTGGTTATTATTCACATTCAGTGTTATAGAATTATGGTCAAATTAATCCAAAAGATTGCTAAAATTATTATCCAATTCATACTTATAGTTTAGAGCTTCTATAACCTGATTAACCTCTTTTAGGGTAAGGAGGATGTTACACCAACACCCATGTTTTTTCTCTGGGCCAACATGAGGAGAATGCTTCACTCCAAGGGATTGTTCCACTCCAAGATACCCTTGCACATCCAATTGCACACCTGCACACCCAAGGCATGATGAGCATCGTGGAAGATAGTCAAGGGAGTGGAGGAAAGATGATAACTCTACAAAAGTAGAGTTAAATGATTGCCATTTATGTTACTTTGTGTTAGTTTCCTCGTATTTTCTTGATATATATTGAGCTTGAAGTTGATTGTAGGAGTTATAGTGGAGTTGGAACCTATTGAGCACTCTTTTGATCAATATTAACAAGTTAATGAAATGTTTTTGTGGAATGAGGACTCATTTGATTTTCATGCTTGATAGGTGGTTGAATTTCATGGTTCATGAAGAGTTGGAAGAATTGAGATAAAGCTTTGAAGGAGAGAATTTGAGGAAAAGAAGAGTGTGAAAGCTCAAGAAGGATCGTTGAATTGAGGGAACAAGTTAAGGGACTTAAGAAATCAAGTCTTGGTTGTATTTTGATGAAGAAAACAATGTTTAAGTGGAAGCCACAAACTATGCCGAGGTATACTTCCAGGAGGCCGCGACATAGTACATCAGTTTGTGAAGAGTCGTCGCATGAGGCCGCGGCACACTTCCAAGAGGCCGCAGCATCCTGTTAAAATTCTGCTACGTCGTTTTAGCTCTAAAAAGAGGGTTTTTAATGAAGTAAGGCAGCCATTTTCGTGGGGGGTTCATTGGAAAACATTCTCTTGACATTCTTGGAGCCTTGGCAACCGTAGAACACCTGGAGAAACCTAGGAAGTTTGATTTGGATTTTGGGCAACAAGGAGATTCTTGAAGAGTTGCTTGCAATCCACCATTGGAGCTAGCTTGTCCTTCATCTTCGTCATCATTTCTCTTGGGTTTCTTTGTGGTTTTCTCATTTTTCTATGTTATGGCTTTGATGGATGTATTATTTGACTTAATTGATTGTCCCCAAATGTTGAACATGAGCTAAATTCGTTTTTAGGATTGTAACTCCTATTGATATGTAGCTTGGTTTATTTAATGCTTGTTTACCCATTTCAATGTTATGAGAAGTTTTTATCCATTCTTATGCTTCATGTTATTGATTGTTTGGCTACCAATTGATAGATATTTGGATTTGATTTGAACTTGGGAAAGGGAAATTGAATCTAGAACTAGAATGGGTGACACTTGAACTTCCAACTCAAAGGTTAAATTGAGGGTTTTGTTCTAAGACATAGGGATATGTTTAGGACCTTGTGTAATCTTGTATAGAACTTGTTCGATATAATGGTTCTTTGTTAATTGACTCTAATAGGGATATTATATGTTGATTAAGAGGGAAAGGTCATATTGCCATCAGGAGAGGGGTATGTTTACACTAGAGTTCTAGATTAATTCTTCAAGTAACATTAAGTAGGCTAATGAGTATGATTTAAACCAAGTGAAATATTAAGAAGGGTTACAATCCTAGGTTTTTACCATTGTGGAAATTTGATATTTAGTTAATATTATTACATGTTATTTGTTGTTTCAAGTTAGGTTACTCTAAGTCTTTATTCTTTACACCTCAAATTATTGTTGTTTGGATATTAGTAAAGCTTTCTATACTAATACTTAGTTGCAAAATTAGTTCTAGTCCTCATGGGATCGACTCGTACTTTTCACTTTATTACTTGAGTGACTTGTATACTTGCACGAAAAGTCTCATCAAGAGACATAGGTGAAACCCCTCCACGCATCACAGGTACTACGACAGAAACCGTGAATCCTCCCGGCAAGCGTAGAAAGGGTGCACACTCCTGCGTATGCTAAGAGAGAAAGGCATCTACTCCTGGAAACGTGTTGATTGAGCCACGTAGAGTAGTTACTTGGTCCTCATTGAACCATTACACTTGGAAAGAAAGGTCTCTGTAGAGGAACGTGTGGGGTAAAAAGAAATACCTTTAAGAATTTTGGAAAGAACAAGAAGATGGCTTCAGAAGGAGACACGGTCTTCTACACATATACCAAAGACACGAAAGGGACCATTCTCTGGAAAAGAACCACTTTCGAGCACGATCAAAGAATGAAAGGAATAGATGATAGCCCCACCGCAAACATTCCCTATTTATAGAGGGAATGAGGCATTCTGATTGGCTTTTAGAAAAGTGAGTTGGCTACACTTCCAAAGCCATATTTTAATGCTCCCCATTGTGATTGGCCATAAGAGCAGCGAGCAGTTAGGAAACTGTGCAAAACTGCTATTGTTATCAAAGCAGTTTAATTCCCTGTAAATACAAAGCATCAGTTCCCTAGCAAACACAGTATGTTACGAATCATTGCCATTAATGGGGGCGGATACGTCGCTACTCCACAGATACACCATTTCAAAGTGGTACATTATGATAATATGAAACTCAAACAATGTTCTTCAACCACGTATCGTACCATTTCTGCACAAAAGGACAAGGCTCAGAACATTCGAAACTGAAGTGACTTGTGACGTCATGAAGGGACACGTAAGTCGAAAATCGGACTTTCAACAAACCCCATGGTGAAATGACACCCCAGATCTCAGCCTAAGAGAAAACTATAGCAGAACCCCTACAACATGGGGGCAATCAACTGCACACCTCGAACCACAGAATGATGGTGTAAGCAGAACGATCCAACCCAAATCCTGGTCTTACTTACATACCTCGAATTTTCACTATGGTACATCACGAACCTCGGCTCTTTGAGAAAACATCGTGAGATCCAGCATAAAATACTATGATTCAGATCCCTTTGTCAATTGCGTGTCATGTGCTCTAGTTGAACATGTATCTTGACATTTAGCTGTCTCATCCAAGCGCCAAGTTAGGGACAACTGTTCTAGACTGAGTATAGGCCCATAAAATCGAAGCAATCCGACCCACTAGACTAGTCCTCAGACAGGTAATGCACAGGGAACCGCTCGTCCACTAAGCAAGTCTTCCCCCCCCCCGACAGAAAAGAGGAGATACTACTCCACTCGGATAAAGGAGACAAATAATATGAAATAATGTTTTTCTGCACTATAAGGGGATCAAATCCCCTATGCATTTTACATACTTATACGTCTCTATATAAAGGCTAAACAAGAGGATAAATATACGCATTAATTCTATTACATACTATCTTCTTTGAGCAGCCATTGATTTGAGCATTGTAGTACTTTTTACAGGTACCCACCCCCTCGCTTCACAAACTGTTACTACTACGCCACAGAAGAAATCACCATTGCTTACATTCTTAGTTACTCTCAATACCCTGTTCTGTACAAAATCCAAGTAGATCCATAAAACAATGCTCAAACTTGTGTTATTCTTAACTTTTGCATACCGGGATGCCAACCACCAAACTAGAAAGATAGAAGAAAACAAAGCAAAGAACTTACTAGGTTTGCAATTGTTAATTGGCATAAGGTTCTTTAAATCTGTTGGACGGCAAAACAAAGCACAACCAAACCAACACCAACACACATTCTGCCAGCTGTTGTCGTTGCTGTTATGTTAAGCAACGGAAACAACATGATCCTTTTCCAACTTCCACATTCAGACATTCTACTCGTTTCCGTCGACACATTGTCTAAATTGGAATTTCGGAAACACGGTTTTTTAAAAACAAAATTTTCACTTCTTTTTCTCTTCTTTTTCAGCCCCAAATCATATTCCCTAGCGTCGAGCCTGATAGTGATCTTTCCCACAGTAGAATAAGATTAAAGAAAAGAAAACACACACAAAAAGAAACGCGATTCGCGAAAACGAAACGGGCACAGTCCAAATGAGATTTTTCGCAGACAAGCTCTTCACCAAAGCCCGCAACCTCATAGGCTTCGGACTCGCTTCCTCCACTTCCGCCGCCGCCGTCGCCGCGGCCACCGCCACCTCCTCCTCCTCCTCCTCCTCTTCCGACTTCGTCACCGCCGCATCTTCATCTTCTTCCTCCGCCGCCATTTTTTCCGGCGATTCTTCCTACTATTCTTCTTCCGATGACTCCGCAATGGATGACCGGAAGATACTGAAAACGAAGCTCTGCATCATCGGAAGCGGCCCGGCAGCTCACACCGCCGCCATATACGCCGCTCGCGCCGAGCTCAAGCCGATCCTCTTCGAAGGCTGGATGGCCAACGACATCGCCCCCGGCGGCCAGCTCACCACTACCACCGACGTCGAGAACTTCCCAGCATTCCCGGACGGCGTCCTCGGCGTCGAGCTCATGGACCGCTGCCGCAGACAGTCGCAGCGCTTCGGTACCGAGATCATCACCGAGACCGTGTCCAAGGTGAAGTTTTCCAAGCGGCCGTTTAGGGTTTTCTCCGATTCCAAAACCGTGGAGGCCGAATCCGTCATCGTCGCCACCGGGGCCGTTGCGAAGCGGTTGACGTTTGACGGCTCCGGCGACGGCCCCGACGGGTTCTGGAACCGCGGGATATCGGCGTGCGCGGTGTGCGACGGCGCGGCTCCCATTTTCAGGAACAAGCCGCTGGTGGTGATTGGCGGCGGCGATTCGGCGATGGAGGAAGCTACCTTCCTCACCAAGTATGGTTCCAAAGTGTATATAATCCATAGGAGGGACAAGTTTAGGGCTTCTAAGATTATGCAAACTAAGGTGATGAGTAATCCTAAGATTGAGGTGATGTGGAATTCAGTGGTGGTTGGAGCATATGGGGATGATAAGGGGAGAGTTCTTGGGGGACTCAAGGTGAAGAATGTGGTGACTGGGAAAGTGTCTGATTTGAAGGTGTCTGGGTTGTTCTTTGCAATCGGGCATGAGCCTGCCACAAAGTTCTTGGATGGTCAGCTTGAACTGGATTCTGATGGGTACATTGTGACCAAGCCAGGGACCACAAAGACCAGTGTTGAGGGAGTTTTTGCTGCTGGTGATGTTCAGGACAAGAAGTATAGGCAAGCTATTACGGCTGCTGGCACTGGTAATTCTTGTTTAACTTCATTCTGAGACAAATTAGATTGTTCTGAACATGTTTCTTGATAATTATAGATTCATGTGATACCTGGTTTTGAAACATTAGTGTTTTGCAAGCTAGGTTTTCCTCGGTGTTCTGAATGTATTCCACTTTTATTTGGCACTGGCATTTGGTAGAATCACTTGTTGAATATCATTCAACATAATTTCTGATTGCCCAGTGTTCAACCATCTAGTAACCAAAGTTTTTTGACCTTTTATAGGGGTTAGAGACTTTAGGCTATGTTTGGATATTTAGTAATTGATGGAATGAGATGAGATGGAATAAAATGGAATAAAAATACCATTCCATTGTTTGGATATTTTAAGATGGAATTGAGTAAAATTACCATTTTATTGTTTGGGAAGTGGATGGAATGGTAAGAGTTATAACTTTATTTTTCTTAAATTACCCTTATTGCAAACTAACCAAGTTTAGGGTATGAAGTTAATGTAGTAAAATTTTAATTATAATTATAATAAAAAAGATAATTTCATCCCATATTCTCCAAATTGGGGGAGGGTGGGAGGAAGAAAATTAATAGATGAAAAAGAGAAAACATCAATGGAACAAAGCAACCCAAACTCTGGGCATATCCTCTTAAAAAGACCATGTGTTTTACACCAATTAGAAGTTAATCACCTAATCTTATCCTAAATCAGCAGCTAAGCCAAAGAAACCTCCTTAAAATAAGTGTCATCCTCCAACCAGTGCACCAAATATTAGCATGGATTACACATTGCCATAAAAATTTAGTATCTTCACTTCTACCAAAATCATTAAAGCTAGTAATCAAAATTGGTCCAAGGACCTAGGGCGCACCCATCATTCACCAAAAAGCCAAACAAAGTATTCCTTAAGGAAACAACAGCAAAACAATGTAAGAACGGATGAGTGACTTATTTTGAACAAGCATCTAATCCCTGAATTGTACACTTAATTTAATCAGGGACTAAATGCGAGAAAAGTATATTTTCATATACCAAAATATGCCATTTTACTCATTTAAACAATGATTTTTAATTAGAAAATTTTCATTTTTCCAACTCTTCAAATTTCATCCACCCAGCTTGAATTCTAAGATTTACATCTCCCTCTATTTCTCCATCACTTTGTATGATAGATCCGAAGTACCTAAACTATACAACTTGTGGTATGGTATGATATCTAATTTTTATCTCGAAGTTAGTGCTAGCACATGTCTTGATGAACTTGAATTCCGTATACTCAGTTTTATTTCTACTTAATCGAAAACCATGTGATTCCAAAGCTTCCATTCAAACTCTAGTTAACCATTTATTCCCTTTCTCAAGTCCCCCCATTAAGACTATATCTTTTGTAAAAGACGTGCATTGAGGCATTGGCTCGTGAGTATGCTCAGTAAGTACGTCCAAAAGCAATGTAAAAAAGATAATGGTTCAAAGTAGACCCTCAGTGTAATTATGATGCTTTGTAGTCCTATGTGAATCTAGAAATTTTCATTTCACTTCTCTTCTGTTGCTTCATTCCTGATCACATTTTCTTTTATTTGGGAAATGGGAACCAAAATTAGGGATCTATTCTGATATAAATGTTAGAAGGGCTTGATCATATCTATGAAAAGTGGCTTTTCTTCATTTCTTTTTCTTCATGTTTTTTTGTTTGTGTTACATTATGTCATTGCTTATGTTTGGCAGATGAATGACACATATTTTATCACTGTGCCAACAGCTTATTTTTTCAAAAACAAGCTTTTTTCACTCTTCATCGCATGTTTGGTAATTTCTACTTGGACAAAATTTAAGTCCATTTTCTTATGTCTATTACATTCATTCCACCAATCAAGTTATAACATATGTTCATTAATGTTCTCTCTCTTATTCTTTTTAAAAAAATGCACACATGTCATAACTTGATTGATGAAATAGATATAATAGACATAAGGAAATGGACTTAAGATTTGTTCTTTCTGTTTCAGCTTTTGCACAAAATTCAATGAATTATAATAGCTTTTTTTTATAAGGTTGAAGCTTGAAGCTTATAATTTTAAATTATAGATTATTCCAAAAGTTTTGAGATGTAAATATCATTTTGTCCTCAATTAAATAACTTTTTTAATCATTTTATATCACTTTTGGTAATTTAATACATAAAAATTATTCTTTTTATACCATCTAAATGAAACAAATTATTTTAAAATCGATTTTCAACTAATATATCTGAACATAAAACTGATTCTATTATAATCGATTATACAATAATCGATTATTGAAATAATCAAAGTTTTTACGGCTGAACCAAACACACACTTAATATTTTGTGTTCAACAAGTGAATCTTGTGCCATGTTTCAAAACATAAGTTATTGGATAAGCAAGCTTATAATAAATGCCAAAACTGTCCTGATTAAGTAAATGTTCATAATGGGTGCCTACATATCTGATATGACTGAATTATAAGAACACCAAACCATATTATGCATGATAGATGCCCATTAATTTTCATCTAAAGCCTTGTCTTGCATAGTTGGCTTGTTTCATTAAGCTAGGCCCTGAGTTTTAGATGACATGCGACCAATTTCACATTAAGTTTGCTTAAAATCATACTGAACTGATGCATGTATGTATCATTCTACTTTCCTCATGCCTTATAGGTTCTCAGAAACTTGCTATCGTTTTTTGTTCTTCTATTTTATCTGTCTTTGCTTATACACTGATTTAGTCTTGTTGGTTTGGTATAGTCCGAAAAGATTCTAAATGTGTAGATCACATTTGATGAGAGTTGTCTGTAGTATTTTGACACAAGAAAAATCGTTAATGACGCTGACCTGCCAATGATCTCTGGTTATGATGGGACTTACACCTTCAGAAACAATTAGAGATGATAACACGTATTCAAAGCTCTAAATCCTAGTGTAACTGTATATTTGGAAAATTTCAAGCTGTGTTTTTCTATTATTGGAGTAACATTCATGTTCATATTTATTCATTCAGTTAATGGGGACGAATTATAAGAAATCGGAATCACCTCATTCTTTTGCCTGTTGTTTGAATTTTTTGAACTGGAAGTAATTTGGATCATGTGATAAAAATGGTTTCACTGTTTGTGGGTTTGATGGTTATTGTTCGTCATTGCACTTATAAAATATCAATAATATGCATAATGTAATCAGAGTCAGATCTATGGAGATATTCTTGGGTGAGCACAAATGTAATACATCACATTTAGGCACACTCACAAAAAGTTAGAAAGAGATGATGGCTTGGTCCCATTAAACCCACTCATCACTCATCACATCATCTCTTTCTAGTTTTTTGTGAGTGTGCCTAAATGTGATATGTTACATTTGTGCTCACCCAAAAATATCTCCAGATCTATGTTGCAAAAGTTTTATTCTTCCAAAGGATAATGGAAATCATATTATTGGTGCAGGGTGTATGGCAGCCTTGGATGCAGAACATTACTTGCAAGGGATTGGTTTACAGGAGGTTAAGAGTGATTGACTCGCTACGGTGTGGCCGCAGTTCAGAGGATGCTTTGTTAGAAGCAATGTTTAATTTGTGAAAAATGATGATATTACATTCTTAAAAAAGAGTATAAATACTATTCACACTCTTTTTAAAATATGTGATTGAGTAAAAAAAAGTGATAAAAAATATATATATAATGAATGGTATTAAATAGAATGTAAAAAGGGATATATATACTGTTTGATGTAAGAATATAAGAGTTGTTAATTTATATAAGAAAGAAAAAGCTCTTTCTGCACCCAGCTGACATCTTTATTAGGATTTGGATCTTCTGAATTATTTTTTTTTTCAAGTGATTAATTGTAAGAGAGAAAAAGATATAAAAATTATAAAAAAATCACATTAATAATTAAGTCTTACTAATAATTTTTTCTGTCTCTTTTTCTTACAGTTAATCAGAGAAAAAAAAACAAAAATTCAAGTCCTCTATTGATAATTTTTGGTACAAATATGGTACTTTTAAGTTATGTGTACTTAATTAATCATAATATTAATTAATAAATAACAATTATGATTAATTAATAAATAATTTTAATTAATTTTATTAATTAATATTATAATTAGTTTAGTGCACTCACTTTGGAAGGACTCGATTATACAAAAATTTCTCCATCTTTATATATATGTTGGTATTCATCATTTAATTGCAGAGCAAAATACACTTGCATTATTTTCTCATCTATTGCTTTTCTGCTTTAACTTCGAGATGAATACAATAGAAGCAGTAAATCACTGTATACGGTATACCCGTTTATGTGCGTTATGATTTATTAGGCCTATGGACATGCCAAAAAAAAAAATAGTAGGCCTAAGGAAAGCATCGATCCCTAGATCCCTACTTATGATGCAAATATAACTCTTATAGTCTTATATTAAATAGTATATATATATAACTTTATATTTTATTTAATATTATTTATTATATATATTTTATTTATTATTTAAAAAAATATAAAAAATATTTACACCTCTTCTTAAAAATATAAAATGATAATTTTCATGCACATATATCTACTTGCATGTTAATTAACTGAGACATTAATTCAGATTTTAAAAAAAAAAATCTCTGATACATCAATTAGCACCCATAAAATTTCAGATGCATTAATAGACTGCTACCACTGCCTGGGGATGCACCCGACACGTGTATTCATTTATAATCTTTATAGTTAAATAAGTATTCATAATATATTTGTAGATAATTAATAATTTAAAATAAAATTTTAAAAATTATAAAAAATATAAATAAAATAAATTTTAACATTACATATTATGACTTTGTTCAATAATTTAAAATTTTTATAAAATTAAAAAAATATTATAAATAACAAACTAAATTCAATTATATTTTGTAATAATTAATCTACATAAATAATCATTACATGAATGACATATATATTTTTAAAAATTTTATCATTATAGGTTCATTTCATAAAAAAATTCATTGCAAAATTATATATATATATATATATATATATATAATCTCAAAGTAAAAAAGAAAAAATCATCACATATGATATATATTAAATAAAAAATATATATTTTATGAGTTTATGAGTATTTCATGATGATACTATAATCTCCGTCTCTACCCCGTTTATTAAAATGGATACTCATCCCACGCGAATCCCCATGGATACGAGTAATTTTGTCATTCCTACCGCTAACCAATGTGACAACTATTAGGTTGTGTTTTCAACTTTTCAATTAAAAACCCTCACAAGTTAAGGTGTTTTTGAATGAGTTGCTTTTGGATGAGTAAATGATAACAAGATTTTTATGCTACCTATCTTTTTTTTAGGGTTTTGTACCTAGAGTGAGTTGTCAAGCATTTCATTGGCTATTGCTTATTTTTAAACATTTATTATAAATTTGGCATTCAATGAATGCTTGACAACTCACCATAGGTACCAAATCTATTAGGATATCATAGAAATTTCCAAATGATAATTTGATCCCTCACTAATTTCAAGGTGCACCTTTGTTCCTAAATAACAATAACCTCACATGTGATCTTCGTTCTTATGGGTGAGTTAGTTACATTTATTCTTTTGCCAGTCCAAGTCCATTTAAGTTAATACATACTATGTGGCACATTAAATGCTAATGTGGCTTTTATTTGGCTGACACAGAAATATGTCATTTGATGTGTCTTTTTCTTTTCCCAATAACACATCCAAATCTAAACCCTTAAAAGATGTTCGGAAAGAACCCTAGAACAAGGTATAGAAGACATTCAACTTTGAATCTTGTTCTCCAACCCAGCTCCTAGCCTCCTTTTCCAATCCAACCTTACACATGGCACTCACCCCTATTCCTTTTACTTCTAAAGCATTCTTAGCATGTAAATCATTGCTCACAAATAGAACAAAACCTATATGCAAAAGCTTAAATACGAAATTGAACTAGCATTGAAACCATAATTCATTCATTGATATTGTCTTCTAGTTACACACAAAACCTACTAATGACATACAAAATGCCACCAATTACATATAAGGGACCACCAAGATCATACCAAAAAGCCACCAATTACATATAAATTCCAACAAAAAACTAGAAAAAACCAAAAATACCTTAAATCAACATCATAAAGTTGAAAATACCACAAAATAGCAAAAACAAAGAAATTCCCTCCAAAAACCAGAATTCCCATCAAAAGGTCAAAACAAGCATAAAACACCAACATCATTTTGGAATGTCAGACACCAACAGGGCTCTCTTCTCTATAGTAAAAAGCTTAAATACAATGGTATCTCTTCCCCCTTCCCTCCAGCCATGCAGCCAACAAAAATACCACCATCCTTTAGCTAATTCGACTTCCTTCAGATGCTTTTGAGCTTCACAAATTATGATCCTACTCTCACCTTTCAAACTCCATGGTCCAAGAGTAGGCAACATGAACTTATGAGAAAACTACACAGGCACATACTACACACATGAAGAAAATTGATATAACCATATGAACTCAATCAATTAGGCAAACTACATTATTTCTAGACATAAAGAAAAATAGATTCAAAAACATACTAGGTCATTTTCATAAATCTTAACCCTATTCAAAACCCTTATCTCCACGAGTACCTTGAGCTGATATCATCTCGGGTAGTACATCGATAAGAATTTGCCTCCACAAGTACCTTAGCTTGATCCCATCTGGGTGGGACTTTGCCTCCATGAGTACCTTGGCCAAATCTCATCTCAGCTCAGTAACATGGTGGGACTTTGCCTCCACCAGTACCTCAACTTGATCTATCTCAGCGTAAGTAGCTCGGTGGGACTTCGTCTCCACTAGTATCTCGACTAGATCTCATCTCGGCCAAGTACCACAACGGGACTTTGCGTCCATGAGTACCTCGGTCCGATCTCACATTGGCTAGCACCTCACATGCCTTCGCCTCTACCAAACAAACTCTGCCTTTGATAATACCCCAATACGACTTTAACTCAGCTAGTCCTTACCTTAGCTCCTCGTCGAATCAAAAGAAGAAGATCCTGATAATGACGGTCAATCTCTATCCCATCCTATGTCGAATCTCTAAGCTCAACGCGCTTGATTCCCCAAGCTGCTTCATGCCTTCTTGGCAAGGATCTCAAGACTACAATTCCATAAAAAGTTCCACCCACAAGGCCGTCTGTGGCCACCTTTGCGAGGCCCGAGGGATTTTTATCCCTAAATATGCATTCATTATCTTATGTGCTACCCACAAGGTCGTTTGTGACTACCTTGGCGAGGTCCAAGGAATTTTCATCTTGAAATACCTACTCATTATCTTAAGGCAATCCTCAAGGTGGTCTATGGCCGCCTTGCTACGGTCAATGAGGTTCTCTCCTCACCAAAATGGCCACTCAATATTAATGCACCCCCAAGGTCGCTTAGGTCGCCTTGCCGAGGCTTGCAGGGTTTCACCTATGTCAAATACGAAAAACACAAACCTCAAAGAGCTTGATTCCCTAAGCTGCTTCGTGTCTTCTTAACGAGGATCTCAAGACTACAATTCCCTAAAAAATGCTACCCACATGGCCGTTTATGATTGCCTTTGAGAGATTCAAGGGATTTTCATCCCTAAATATGCATTCATTATCTTATGCGTTACCCACAAGGCCATTTGTGGCTGCCTTGGCGAGGTCCGAGGAATATTCATCCTAAAATACCCATTAATTATCTTATAGAAACCCTCAAGGTGGTTTATGACTGCCTTGCTGCGGTCAACGAGGCTCTCACCTCACCAAAATGGCCACTCAATCTTAATGCACCTTAAGGTCACTTAGGTCACCTTGCCAAGGCTTACAGGGTTTCACCTATGTCAAATACAAAAGACACAACCCCAAGTCTATCTATAAGTGGCCCAAAGCACAACCTCAAGGCCATTTGTGGCCACTTTGCCATGTTTTGTAAGGTCTACAGCTGATGCTCTGATATCCCATAAGCGTGAGGTTTATACCCCCCTAAACACTCTAATCAAACACCAGAGAACGACAACTCCCATTGTACACACTTGGTTCTTTTGCTACAAGGTTGTTTGAGGTCGCCTTGCCGTGGTGTAAAGATCACCATCCTACCTCAAACATTTTAATTTCCAAGAAAACTTGCAAGGTCGTCTATCACTACCCCGAGTTCCATAGGGTTATCATCCAATCTAAATCTTTTATGTTCCCAACGAGTCCACAATGCCAACTATGATCACCTTCCCGAGGCCTAAGAAACCATCATCTCCCTTATGGTCATTATGTCGTGACCTAAGATTCCGAGGTCCATATGCACAGATATGAAAAATGGATAAAGTGAGAGGAACTCCAAGTCGGGATCCATACTTTGGTCTCATTTTCTAAGTGCGAGGACCCCCAAGCTGGGATCCCCATTTTGACCTCGTTTTCCAAGTACGAGCAACTCCTTGCTGAGATCCTCACTTTGGATTGAGGAACATTCTTCCCTTCTCATTTTCCAAGTACGAGGAACTCCCAATTTATGATCCCCACTTCAGACTAAAGGACTTTGCTCCTAAACTCATGAACACTTGGACTATACTCCAACGTGTCGAAGGACGAAAGCTCAATACTAAAACACTTGGACTAAAAAGAGCTACTCAAAGTAATTGACAACAACAGTCACCTAAGTTAAACCCACCAAGTAAGGAGCTCCTAAACTAATGATCCTACTTTGGGTCACACCTAGAAGGTTGCTTAGTGCCACCCATTTATGGCATTGGTTCCCAGATGAAACATCTCGGGCAAGCCAAGTGTCGCTTCACCAAAGCTCTGCAACAACCAAACTAATGAGTGCCTGATCCCAGTAGTAACAACATACCCTAATGATGGATCCCGAGTATTCTACCACTGCAGGTCTTCATCGCTTAGGGGCACTATAGTGTTACACAGAGGATCACAACAAAAGTTATAACACCTCCCTCTACTAGGGGAAAACGATCATCATTCTTTGATACTAGATCACAGTACGGTGGTACGTATCCCATTGCAAAATAGATCCCAGCCCTAACCCCCCAAAACAAATCCTTGCGACTAGGGGCATTAACCACTCCTGTTGACCTTGGCTTAACGTACCTCGATAGTTAGAAGAGAAAGAGTATGGAAAGTGGAAATGGCAGCCACTCTCCCTATTTCCTTATTTATAGGTGGCCATCCCTCAACTGTCACCATCAAGAAGGGTATGCTGGTCATTTCGCACCCATTTGAAATCATTGCAGCACAAGAATCGAACGATAGTCCACTCTATGTACGCCATGTGGGCATTGAACAACTATCTAAGAAACTCAAACAACCTCGGCCTTCAGACGAAGCATCTGCAGTAAACTGAGCATCGTTTCAATACAATGGCATGACAATCATAAAGAAGGATACCTAATCTCAGTGGAAATCATATGCTCACTCCAACGGACCCAAGTCTTTACACCATAATGGGTCCTAGCAGCTTAGGAGCATTGTTGAACCACATGACGAATTGCAGTATAACATCCCTCTACAAGGGTCAACTAATGCAAAAATCCTCAACATCGGATCATGGACTTTTGCTATAACGCAACAGATCCCAACCATAATGTCCTTAGACAAATCCTTGTGACTAGGGGCATCAATCGCTCTTGTTGGCCTTTATATGGAGTACCTCGATAATTTGTTGTCACATTAGAGTGCTAAGCTGGGGGCAACTGTTCTAGACCCATATCCTGGTTCCCGACCTAACGTGATTCGCCAATCGTGGTCTTAAACTATCGTGGCCCTTATAATTAATTATTTATCTAACGGGTACGAAGCAACTGTGATCGCTGTAGGAAGGCAACCCAAAAATTTTTAAAATCAAAATGTATTCAAAGGGAGTCACCACCAATTTTTTAATTTGGAAAAAATTAGAAAACCTTTTTTAATATAACAATATTTAAAACTGGTATATGAAAATAAAGTTAGGTCCAGGAGTCGATTATGCATAGGGAAGGGTGGAGACTGAACTCTATAACATCCTTGATACATTCGTCCTAAGACAGTTACCCTAAAGTTAATTGTGCGAATTATGATAACTTAAACATATTAATTTTACCTCAAAAAATAAACAAAGGAAAATATCAATAATCACAAATTTACAATATCAAAAATATATACATCACAATATTTACAACAACAAAAAACATGTATCAAAATATTTACAAGGAAACATAAAAATAAAATCAAAGACTAAATTATAAAAATTTAATTTTGGCTTGTGCAGAAAAGAATTCTCACTCTTAAGTATTTTCTAGTGTAATAGGGAATTCAAAGTCACATCGTTCTTTATAAAATCAGTGTGAGTTAGTTGATTTTTATTAATTAAAGAAAATGTAAAATATTCAAAGTAAGTTGTTAACAAATGATTAATTTAAACAAAAGCAACATACCAACCGGCATAAGAGTTAATAAAGGATTAAATTAAAGCAACATGGCAATACTCAAGGCAATAAACCATAAATCAACAAAGTGACCTAAAAACAAAGCGAACTATCCATACTCACCCACAATCTTATTTATTCTTAAGCATTATATATATTTTTTTAATTTTTAATTCCATTTTTTATATTTTCTTCCTTTTCATGTTTTTTTTAACTTTTTTGAGTATTTTATCATTTAAATTTTTTTTGTTGGATTTTTTATTTTTTTAATCAATTCTTTTTCTTTTTTTTTTCCTTTAGGATATTTTACTCATTTCCTAATTCTACCTTTTTTTTTTTGTTTTCAATAATATCCCTCCACCTGATAGGTGAGAAACTAATCTCCCAATGTGCTATTAGACACCTAAACAGGGATCATGTTACCAAGTGGCCTCAAACTCAAGAGGGGGGTTAATTGAGTTTATAAAATATTTTCGCAACTCTTTCATAAAACGTTTGTTAAACAATTTTCGTTGAAGCTATTGGATGATTGAAGTGAATAGATAAATGAGATTGAATACTTCACTCACAAATTAAATAATCTAAGATAAATAACATTCAAGCAAGCATATAAAATAAATGCACAAATGTAAAGAGATGAGTTTAGAATATCAAACACAATAGTTTATCTTGGTTCGATCACCAATCCACTTGTGATCTACGTCCAGTCCTCAAGCAACCGCTAGAGATTTTCCACTATCTTCAAGCTTCAACAGGTGCTTGATAACCTTTACAAGCTAGAGCACTCACCACACCCTGGGATACCTCACCCTTGTGCTTGAGCCTCAAAACAAGGATACCTCACCCTTTACAACTTCTGAGGGATGCCTCACCCTCAAGGGATACCTCACTTTTTATCAACTTTGAGAGATGCCTCACTCTCTAGGGATACCTCACCCTATCTTTATAGATTACACAAAGTGTAGAAGATAGAAACTCTCTTAAAGAGTAGATAATACAGCTTGAAGCTTATAGGTATCAAGGATTTACACACTTAGCTCAAAAAAAAAAATTGGAGAGAAAGATGATGAAATTCATTTTCAATGCTCAAGGATAATTTTCAGAATGTTCTTCAACTTATTTTTGATTCCCAAACACTTGTATTTATAACCCAATGAGTTTTAGAGCCGTTGGGGGGGTTTTTGGAAAAGATTTAATATGAGAAACTAGCCGTTTTATGACCATTGGGGCACTTTCAGATTCGTGGTAATCGATTACACGGCTCTTAGAACTCGTTCTGGGCTTTCTAGGTACTTTGTAATCGATTACACACTTTATGTAATCGATTACATGGCTTCTGTCAACATTGTAATCGATTACATGACTTGTGTAATCGATTACAACATTTTTTGGTTTTGAAAACTAACTTTAAAAGGTCATAACTCCTTCATTTTTTATCCAATTAAAGCGAATGACCACTAATTGGAAAGATCTTTGAGTTTATTTTCATATGAAATAAGTTTCAGAATAAAACTCAAAGTATTTTGAAAGATATGATCAAATTAGTAACTAAAGGTTAGTTTTGCAAAACATAAACTTGACTGGTTTTGAAAGCTAAATTTAAATGGTCATAACTTCTTCGTTTCTTATCCGTTTTAAGCAAATGACCACTCATTGAAAAGATCTTTGAGTCTATTTTATATGAAATAAGTTTCAAAACAAAACTCAAGAGATTTTGAAAGTTATGATCAAAAGAGTAACTATATGTCATTTTTACAAAACTCAAACTTGGCTAATTTTTACAAATTTAAATACCACCAAGGCTAGCTTTCCAAGAATAGTTTGTTAGGCATTTAAACATTTTAAAAACACTTATAAAGATGTTTAAAACTTATTTAAACTTAGTGTGATTCTTTTTTACCTTTACATAATATCTAAGTCCTATAAGCTAAACTTGAAGAGTCTTGGGACTTGATCTTTGCACTTCCATTCCTTTCTTGTTTGTTATCATCAAAACCATTGCTTTAGTCAATGCCAATTACATTCTCTCCCTTTTTGATGATGACAAACATTCATTTGAGAAAAGAGTTAGTTCAAATAAATTGAAATTCACAAAAGGTATATTAAAGACTTATTCCCCCTCTATTTTTCAAGAGGTGATTAGATCAGAGATTACACAACTTTCCCTTAATTTTGGAATTCTAAGATCATTGAATTTGTACCTTGTTATTTACCTTTTCTCAATAACTCATAAACTTCTTCCTTTTTTGTCATGATCAAAAAGATATACAAGATATAGATTTCGACAAAGAGAGAAGTGATAGAGCAAAATCATTGCTAAATAATGAATATTCAATAAGGATTTCAACTAAATCAGCATTATATAACCAGAATATCCATTGAAAAATATTCATTTCAGAATAATGCAGTAAAAGTTAGATTATGCAGCAAAAAGGTTACATTATGCAGCAAGGTAATGGCATTATGCAGAAAAATATGACATTTCCATTATATAACATGATATTCAAATTAAAACATAAATAAGAATAAGAAATTGATATCACCAAAAGTGTGCTCTTTGAGTTTTTGTAGGTGATTCCAACTTCCAAGCTTCAAGTCTTCATGACTCTTGGAGAACTTGGATCATTTCAAGTTTCACTTCACTTTAGTGCATACTTGAGCTAATAGTCACTCTACAACATAATTCAAATCATTTTCTTTAGTATCTACCAATTTTAGATCCATAGGGGTTAGTCATTGATCATTAATCAATTATGCTCTCATAAATATCAAATTTTTCATAGTATGTAATTTGACCACAACAAATTTAAACAATCAATTACCATTAAGCATATAGCCAATAATATGCATACTTTCATGATATATAGACAATCTTAAGTAAAAATGATCATTTTAGCATTGAAAACCATTTTTAAAGCCTGTGTAATCGATTACAATGTGTGTGTAATCGACACGCCCTACTGGAATCCATGTAATCGATTACATGTTTGGTGTAATCGATTACACGAGTTCTGGAGACGTTGTAATCGATTACATAGTATGTGTAATCAATTACACGCTCTCTGACTTTGCTTTGAACGCTTGGTAGAGCCTCTGTAATCGATTACAAAGGTCTTGTAATTGATTACAAGCTTGTTGAAAATAGTTTTTGCACTTTAAACAGTAAAGGACCAAACTTAAAACATTCAAAAAGGTTCCAAATCAATTCCAAACATCATAAAGGCATAAAAATAGACTAGTTCTTGATCTAAAACACATGTTTTTTTTTGCAAAAAACACTATTTTTACCAAGGATTAAATCACTTTGTGGATTTTGAGCAATTTGGTGCAACAAAAACACATTATTGTGTAGCAATACAACATATTATGTATCAACATACCATATTATGCACCAAGATAGCACATTATGTAGCAAAAGTGCTCTTTATGCGGAAACTTACATATTATGCAGAAGGATGATGAATTATGCAGCAAATTAGATGCATGATTAAACCATTATGTCAAGTTCAAAGAAATTGATATTATGCATGTTATTTCACACAAGATGCACATTCATTTAGTATATATAAGACATATAAAAGATATTTTTCAAGATGTTAACCAAGTAAAGCATAGAACAAGACTCCACTTAACCAAAGGATGCAAGTTCAAGCCTTTTGGAGACAAGGAGGACAGCATGAAGCATTTTCTTGTTTTGTACTTGGAGCAGCCATTTTTCAAGATATCCAAAGTTAATTCTTGGCCTTCAAGCATACTTACAACACACTTCAATTTTTGACTTTTGATACCCAAATTTTCTTGGGTCCTTGTGTGTTAGTCTTTGGCAAAGTGCCTTTGGGAACCCAAACCAATTTAGTTCTTAGCTTGTTATTGATATTCTTCCTTACATTGCAATTTGATGCACTATGCCTTTTCCTACCACAATGAAAGCATTTAATAAAGGGACTACTTGATGTACTTGATGAAACAAAGAAATTCTTGAGAAACTTTTGTTGTTTATTGGGATTATATCCCAAACCAGCCTTTTGAAAAACACATCTTTGGTTCCCAAGTAATATGTTCAAATTATCTCTTCCAAAGGTAAATTTTGAAAGAGTGTTTTTCAAATTCTCAATCTTAATTTCAAATGCTTTACATGATGAGCAAGATAAGGGTGTAGATGCATTATCAAGTGATAAACATATCATGCATAAAGAATTTGCATCTATCAATCCAAGAGTTTCATTTTCTAATTTCAATTCCTCAATTTCTTTGTTTAAAGCATAAACTTGTTTTTCAAATGAGGAAATTGATTTCTTGAATGATTAGACAAGTTTTGCAAGTCTTATAGATTCTTTATGCAATTCTTCAAATGCATCTTGTAATTCATCATAGGAAGGGGAATAGTTTGATTCAGAATTTGAAGATGTTACCTCCATGTCATTTTCATCTTCCTCTTCTCCTCTAGCCATGAAACATAGATTGGCTTTCTCATTATCTGAACTATCAGTTGAATCCATGTCATTATCATCCTAAGTTATGTAGACTCTTCTTTCTTTCTTCTCCCTTGAGGATCTCTTGTGATACTTTTCCACTTGATTTTGATAAATTGGGCACTCCATCTTCATGTGACCCAATTCTCCACATTCATAGCATTTAGGAGTGGATGAGGTTCCTTCTCCTCTGTGATAGACATTCTTTTGGGGAAAGGGAGGTCTTCTCTGAGCTCCACTCTTCTTGAAGAATCTTCCAAATTTCTTTACTAGTAGAGCAAGATTCTCCTCATCTATTTCTAAGCCATCTCTATCATCTTCATCATCATCATCGTCATTAATCATGGAGGAAGTGGCCTTGAGAGCTATTCCTTTCTTTTTCTTGTCAATCTCCTTACTTTGGTTGAGTCTATTCAATTCCAATTCATGTTCTTGGAGCTTGCCAAAAAGTGTGGCTAAGGTCATGGTTGAGAGATTTCTTGACTCTGATATAGTCGTCACTTTAGGTTGTCAATCCCTGCTCAAACATCTTAAAACCTTGTTAATAAGATCTTCATTAGTAAATGTCTTTCCTAATGAAGCTAAATGATTTACAATAAGTGTAAAATGTTTTTGCATTTCTTGAATGCTTTCATTTTGGTTCATTCTAAAAAGCTCATATTCATGAGTGAGAGTATTGATCCTTGATCTTCTCACTTCACTAGTACCCTCATGGGTTACTTCTAAAGTATCCCACATTTCTTGGGCAGATTTATAATTTGAGACTCTAAAGAATTCATCATACCCCAAGGATGTGGTAATGATGTTTTTGGCACTCAAATTATATTGGACTTTTTTCTTATCATCGTTGGTCCATTCACTTCTTGGTGTATTAACCCTTCCACCATTAACAACTTTTGTGGGGATAAAAGGACCATTTTCAATAGCATCCCACACATTTAGGTCAATAGCTTCAATAAAAATTTTTATTCTTTCTTTCCAATAAGTGTACCCGTCCCCATTGAAAAATGGAGGTCTATAGATGGAAGAACTTTCTGAAAATTCATTTGAAGAGGCCATCACTTTCTCTTGAAGCTGCTAAGCCCTTTACACAAGAGCCTAACTCTGATACCACTTGTTACCAACTGGCCTCAAACTTAAGAGGGGGGTGAATTGAGTTTATAAAATATTTTCACAAATCTTTTGTAAAACGTTTGTTAAACAATTTTCGTTGAAGCTATTGGATGATTGAAGTGAATAGATAAATGAGATTGAATACTTTACTCACAAATTAAATAATCTAAGATAAATAATATTCAAGCAAGCATATAAAATAAATGCATAAATGTAAAGAGACGAGTTTAGAAGATCAAACACAATAGTTTATCCTCGTTCGATCACCAATCCACTTGTGATCTATGTCGAGTCCTCAAGCAACCACTAGAGATTTTTCACTATCTTCAAGTTTCAACAGGTGCTTAATAACCTTTACAAGCTAGAGCACTTACCACACCTTGGGATACCTCACCCTTTACAACTTCTGAGGGATGCATCACCCTCAAGGGATACCTCACCCTTTACCAACTTTGAGAGATGCCTCACTCTCTAGGGATACCTCACCCTCTCTTTATAGATTACACAAAGTGTAGAAGATAGAAACTCTCTTGAAGAGTAGATAATACAATTTGAAACTTATGGGTATCAAGGATTTACACACTTAGCTCAAAACAAAGATTTGGGGAGAAAGATGATGAATTCATTTTCAATGCTTAAGGATAATATTCAAAATGTTCTCTAACTTATTTTTGATACCCAAACACTTGTATTTATAGCCCAATGAGTTTTAGAACCGTTGGGGGGGTTTTTGGAAATTATTTAATATGAGAAACTAGCCATTTTATGACCGTTGGGGCACTTTCAGATTCATGGTAATCGATTACATGAGTGTGGTAATCAATTACACGACTCTTAGAACTCGTTCTGGGCTTTCTGGGCACTTTGTAATCGATTACACACTTTATGTAATCGATTACATGACTTCTGTCAATGTTGTAATCAATTACATGACTTGTGTAATCGATTACAGCATTTTCTGGTTTTGAAAACTGACTTTAAAAAGTCATAACTCCTTCATTTTTTATCCGATTAAAGCGAATGACCACTAATTGAAAAGATCTTTGACTCTATTTTCATATGAAATAAGTTTCAGAATAAAACTCAAAGTATTTTGAAAGATATGATCAAATTAGTAACTAAAAGTCAGTTTTACAAAACATAAACTTGACTGGTTTTGAAAGCTGAATTTAAATGGTCATAACTTCTTCGTTTCTTATCCGTTTTAAGCAAATGACCACTCATTGAAAAGATCTTTGAGTCTATTTTCATATGAAATTTTCAGAACAAAAATCAAAAGATTTTGAAAGTTATGATCAAAAGAATAACTATATGTCAGTTTTACAAAACACAAACTTGACTAATTTTCACAGATTTAAATACCACCAAGGCTAGCTTTCCAAGAATAGTTTGTTGGGCATTTAAACATTTTAGAAACACTTATAAAGATGTTTAAAACTTATTTGAGCTTAGTGTGATTCCTTTTTACATTTACACAATATCTAAGTCCTATAAGCTAAACTTGAAGAGTCTTGAGACTTGATCTTTGCACTTCTGTTCCTTTCTTGTTTGTTATCATTAAAATCATTGTTTTAGTCAATGCCAATTACAGACCATTCCCAACGGTGTTATTTTCATATACATGAATCTTATAATTGAACTCAAGACCATATACTTAAGGGATCTAAGTCCCTTCTACTCGAACTAATATACATTAGTAATTCTATGTATTTATTCATTTCTTATCCTTAACTTACATCTAAATTTTTCTTACTAAAGATCTTTTTTGCATTTTTTAATTTAATTTTTTTGTATGTTTTTTTTCATTGCCCAAGTCCTATCTACTTTTTTTTTCTCAAGATTTTGTAATTTTCATTTTTTATTTTTTTTCTATTACTTGCTACTTTTTTTTTTCATATGCATAACCATAAACTTACCACAAGAACCAACCTTAAAAAAATTAGTTAAATCCTATTGACCTAAACCCCAAACAAAGCAAGCTCAAATCCAATTATCAGTACACCTGGGCCCAAGTGAAGACACTCAACCCAAACAAAAATAACCCAAAGTCTCAACAATTACAAAAACAAAGCAAATGAATAAACAAGGGGTAGAACAGGGTCTGGTCTCAGTGTGAAATAGAGCAGGTATGGCACACAATGGCGTGGGCAAGTCACAGGGGTCGTGGCGAGGTGGTGTGTTGAGATCTTGCTTAATAAGATAAGTATCTTATATTAACAGAATTCTTTTTAATAAGAATATTTAGAGATCAAATTTCATTCATAAGTACCAATCCTAATTATATAGAAACAATATTTCTTCATATACTACTTCCCCTAAGTAAACGCACTGTATAAATATAGGTTTTAACTACTCAAGTATGTATCTACTTTAATATAATCCTCTTTCCTAGTGTGCAACCCTAACATGAGCATCGAAGTGCCTTGCAGGTACACCAATCCCTCTTTCCATTGCCGCACAAAGAGGAGCCACCCTTCTTACTGCTCTAAATTGGATCAGGTACACAAGTATTGATTCATGGTTCTGAATAATACTATTATTATTTTTTCACATATTATTATTATTATTATTATTATTATTATTATTATTATTATTATTATTATTATTATTATTATTATTATTATTATTATTGTCACGACCTAAATCGTAATGAAATGGAGAAAAAAATTAAGAAAATGGAGTCAATACCAACTTTATTTAGATTAAGTAAAGTTAGAAAACCTTTTAAAAAAGAAATGGCCTTTGAAACCTAAATTTGGGAGTCAAATATGCACAGAAAAGGATGGAAACTGAATTTCACAACACTCTTCATAAACCTGTCCTAAGAAATTACCATAAATTATTTATGCAAATTTATTAATAACCTTAAAAATGTTTGTTTCACCTCTTTTAACAAACAAAACAAACTAAAGTACAAAAATTTACATTTTGGCTTGACTTTCAACCTACGTATTCCTATAGTGTAATGAAAAGCTCAAAGTTAACGTATTTCTTTAGAAAATAATCGTGTATTGGTTTATTTTAATTTTGAAAGAGATTTTTAAAACAAACTACACTCTTGCACAAGGTTCAAGTTATCATCAAACTACTCAATAAATTCTTATGATCCAAATGACATTGAATGTACCATCTGTTACTCAATCATCATCATTAATCATTATGTGGATTAAAAAAAATTATTTAGTGACTTAAAGAAAATTTATTTGATCATGAATCATATAAGATAGCAAACAATGGCAGGTGCTACTATGCACCCTACCAAGTTTGGGTGTATCATATACTGAAACTTTTACCTGCAACGGCGGGGTTTTTTTTTTTTTCTTACAGGTTGCCTTTTCTCTCTCTCTCTCTCTCTTTAGTTTATTCTTTTTCAGTAGCCGATGGCAGCCTTTGCAAGCCGCCGCCGGTTGTCGCCGGCCGCCGCCTGCGGTGGTCAGCCCCCACTTCCAGTCGCCGCCAGCCACCGCCACTTCCGGTCGCCCACCTCCAGCTAGCAACTGTTCACTTTTTAAAAATTATACAACTGTGTAAATAATACCAGTTAAAATTATATCAGTCTTTATATTTTTTCATAAATAACTGTGCGTACTGAACTTTTTTTCTAAAATTATAACTGTTAAAAAATCTTATAAATTTTAACTGATAATATTTATACAGTTATACAACTTAAAAAAACTGTAGGTGACTGGTGGTGATCGACAAGTAGTGTACAATGGCCTGCCAATTGATGACAATGATAGTGGTAGTATGTAAAAAAAAATATAAACTTGAAAAAAAAAACTTGAGAAAAAGACCTAAAAAAAAACCTGCTAAGCAGATTTTTGTAATTGATCTAAGTCATAAATTTATTTTATAAATAAATCAATAGCTTAGATAACCAAGTGTATCATACGCCCTCCAAAGGAGTTTGGAGGGTGTTTATTAGAAATGGCCAACAAACTATATAAAATAAAGAGAAATAATTCAATAAAATGATAATAAATTAAAATCACAAAAATAATTCGTAGAAATAAAATAATTAAAATAAATTAAATAATTAAAAAAAATCACAAAAATCATAGAAAAATCACAAATAATAGGAAAAGAAATTTCGGGGTGTTACAACTCCTCCCCTCTAAAAAGAATTTCGTCCTCGAAATTATTATACCTTAGAATAACTGTGTATATTGCTCCTTCATTTTGTCTTCTAGTTCCCAAGTTGCATCTCCTATCACATAATTCCAGATAACCTTTATTAAGGCAATTTCTTTTCTTCTAAGTTGTTTCACTCTCCTATCTTTGATCTTAACAGGAAGTGTCTCATAAGTCAAGTTCTCTTTT
The DNA here is from genome assembly GCA_029884595.1 of Ormosia semicastrata. Classification (NCBI taxonomy): domain Eukaryota; kingdom Viridiplantae; phylum Streptophyta; class Magnoliopsida; order Fabales; family Fabaceae; genus Ormosia; species Ormosia semicastrata. The sequence goes on from JAQQTO010000062.1 coordinate 60,702,904, forward strand.
AATTGTATTGTATCTGGTGCTATGACATGGTTTGGATCAGGAATATATTTTCGCAATTGCGATACATGGAAGACATTATGAAGGTTAGAAAGAAAAGGTGGTAAAGCTATTTGATATGCTACCGGACCTATCCGACGAAGAATTTGATATGGTCCGATGAATTTAGGAATGAGCTTTCTGGATTTAATAACCCGAACGACCCCGGTCGTGGGTGTGACTCTCAAAAACACATGTTCACCTTCCTTAAACTCAAGGGGCCTTCTTCTCTTATCAGCATAACTCTTTTGTAGACTCTGAGTTGTCCACATTTTTTCCTAGATCACCTTAACTTTTTTTGTTGTTTATTGTACAAGTTCGGGTCCTAACATAATATTTCCCCCATCTTAGTACCAGTACAAAGGCATTCTACACCTTCGTCTATACAATGCCTCATAGGATGTCATCCCTATGCTTGAATGAAAATTATTGTTATAGGTGAATTCTATCAGAGGCAAGAATTCATCCCAACTCCAGTCTGTTCCGAAACACAAGCTCTTAGCAGATCTTCCAACGTTGAATTGTTCTATCTGATTGGCCATATGTTTGTGAATGATAAGAAGAACTTAAACGAAGTTTTGTCCCTATTGCTTCTTGCAGACTTTGCTAAAATCTTGACGTAAATCTTAGGTCTCGATCAAAAATAATACTAGAAGGTACACCGTGAAGTCTAACAATTTCACCAATATACACCTGAGTCAATCTCTCCATTGAATACATTATGATAGTGGGTAAGAAGTGTGCTGACTTTGTAAGACGACCAACGATCACCCATATGGAATCATAACCATTTTGAGTCTTTGGCAGTCTAACAACAAAGTCCATTGCAATGTCATCCCATTTCTATTTGGGAATAGTCGGAGGTTGTAACATTCCTGAAGATTTCTGATGCTCAACTTTAGCTTTCTGACAAACTAGACAATATGCTACATACTTGGCTACGTCCCTCTTCATCCCTTGCCACCAATATAACTACTTTAAATCCTGATACATCTTGGCCGCTCCTGGATACATGCTCAACTTGCTTTTGTGGGCTTCGTCGAGAATCAATCTCCTAAGCTTTGGATCACTGGGTATACAAATTGTATTTCTAAACCTTAGAGTTCCATCTGGTCCTTCCTCAAATTCTGACACAGCGTCTTGCTGTACTAGCTCCTTCTCATCCTACAAGTATTGATCACTCCTTTTTTTATCTCTAATTTCTTCCATGAATCCATTTGAAATAGTAATCATGTTCAAGTAAAGTCTTCTCGGTGTTGATTCTATAGACAACAGCATATCCCTGAATTGCTCTATCAATTCTTTTTCCTTGATCATCATAGCAGAGACATTAAGTATCTTCCTACTCAAAGCATTTGCTACGACGTTCGCTTTTCCAAGATGATACTGAAGTTGGAAATCATAATCCTTCAAAAATTCTAACCACCTCTTTTGTCTCATATTCAACTCATTTTAGTCAAACAAGTACTTCAGACTCTTATGATCACTGAAAACGTTGAATGTTGCTCTATATAGAAAATGTCTCTAGATCTTCAATGCAAACATAACAGCAGCTAACTCCAAATCATGTGTAGGGTAGTTCTTCTCATGCGTTTTCAATTGCCTCGAAGCATACGCTACTACCTTTTTGTTTTGCATAAGTACACAGCCTAAACCCTGATGCGAAGCATCACAATATACCTCAAAAAGTTCATTGGGATCAGGTAAAATCAATACTGGTGAAGTAGTCAATTGTCTTTTCAATTCTTGAAAACTCTCTTCACATGCATCAGTTCATGCAAAAGTTTGATTCTTTCGTGTGAGCTGGGTAAGAGGTCCTACTATCTTAGAAAATCCCTCGATGAATCTTCAGTAATAATCGGCTAACCCCACAAAACTACGGATCAACGTTATGGTCTTCAGTCTCTCCCATTGAAGAACTGTTTCAACTTTCAACAGATCCACCGCAATCCCTTCCTTTGAAATTACGTGACCCAAAAATTGAACTTCCTCCAACCAAAACTCGCACTTTGACAGCTTAGCATACAATTTGTAACAGCCCAGTATTTGCTACCCAAATATATCGTCATATAAATGAATAACCCAATATTGACCCTACTACTACTAACATACGTCAACGTCTAACCCATATCATTCATACATAATGAGTAAATATGGAGAGCCACAAAAGCAAAAGTTATATATACATCACAGCCTCTAGACATACTGTTATACATAACTTGAAACAACTAAGCAAATATAAAACATTTACATATGCTCAGCTCAAAATAGCATCTAAGCTATGCTAATCCTCATACATATTTTTCTTCCCTTTCGAAGAACTTGCACCTGGATTTACATGGCAACACAATCGGGGTGAGAAAACATATCTTAGTAGAAGTATTCCAATACCAGTATATATACAAATATATATATATATATATATACATACATACAAATAAACAGATAATATTCATAATTATCTCGTTGATACTTCAATCATAGAAGCAATAAGTCCTCATTCCAATAATATGCAATCGCCCATACAATTGTAATGCATGAAAATGTCATGATAGCAACCGCCCATACAATTGTCATGTTATGCTTAATTATGACTAATGATTATGTCTATGCAATTTCCTAAGTATGGAAATGCATAATGCATGATACCACATCTAGGACTCAAATCCCATGGCAATATCATGAATGCATGAAACTTGAACAAAGTAATGGAAGTCCATAGTTTCATCCACAGCCTTGAACAAGTATTGGAAGTCTCATCCCCCCCCCCCGGTAGTGAAGTCTCATCAACTACATAGTTATCGATAATGAACAAGGAATTTTATCCTTTCATACTTCACTATATTAGGAAGGGTACTAAGCGCCTTACCTGATATAGAACACCCACTTTCACGGGGCCAAACAAAGCAAAGAGGATATTACTCACCCCTTTACTTCATAACATAGAGAGGATATTACTCACCAATCTATGATTCTTAACGATACAAAGAGGATATTATAAACCTCAATGTATTTCACATACAATAGAATTGGATATTTCTTGCCAATCTATTGTACAAACACATAGAAAGGATATTACTCACCAATCTATGCTTCTCAAACATCTTATACAAAAAAATCACTAATTACTTCCTATAACTAGTTTCACAATTGATTTATATGCATTTCAGGTTAAATTCGCAACACTTCATCAAATACTTATAGAAGTACTTTAACACTCTTAAAAGAGCAAACATGAATAATTCCCACACTTAGGGAAACTCATTTCCTCAAATCCAACTTGATACACTATAAGTGTATATAAACATGTCTAATTATCCCACATAATTAGCATCACGAATCTATACGATTCAAAACATCCACTCTTCATTAAATACTCCTACTAGAGTCTTATCACTCCTTAAGAAGCATAAAAGAAGAAAACTACGCCACTGGAATGATCCAAAGTATCAAACACAACTCATAGTTATTTTCTGGTACCAACGTTGCGGCGTCCCCTGTTCCACGTTGCGATGCCCAAACCTCGGGTTCAAGTACTAGCAGGGAAAATTGCCAACGTTGCGGCGTAAATATTCAACGTTGCAGCACAAACATTCAACATTACGGCACAAACATTCAATGTTGCGATGCACGTCCCTTGTTCTTCCCAACATTGCGGCACTCAAAGTCCAACATTGCGGCATTCATCCTGTTCTTCCCAATGTTGCGGCGTTAAAAGTCCAATGTTGCGGCGTCAACAGCAAAACTCAAAATCTGTATAATTCTGCAGCTATGGGTTACTATTCCATTGGAACTAAACCCACTTCCAATCACTCAAAATCTATTTTCAAGTGATTTCCAACCTCTAATAAGGTCCAACTACACATAACAACTCATAAACAACATCAATTTCCTTTAAATCAATACTTATGATTCAAAATCTCAAAATCCAACCTAAGCCCCCAAAATGGCCAAAAAAATGGGAATTAAGGCTCCTAATGATGAAAAATTCATCCTAACACATCAACAATTCAGTTTCTAACTCTACCATACTAACCACATCAAGATTCAACTTATAAATCATAAAACCACTCATCAAACCTCATTTCCTCTTCAAGCTTTTCCTGAACCAAAAGAAAAGAATGAAAACAAACATCACAAACAGATTTCCCCTACCTCAAGATCAAGATGATGAAGATGAAGCAAGGCCTTCACTTGGATCCTTTCCTTTGATGGTTGATCCTTCTCTTCCTTCTTCTTTCTTCTCATTTCCTTCTCTTTCTCTTCCTTTGGTTTTCTATTTTTCTCTTTTCTCTTTTCTCCCCCTTCCAGCCGTGGAACTATATATATAGAGGAGCCAATTTTGGATTCTCATAAAAAGCACCAAAACCCCAATCTGCTAAGAACACTCAGATTTCTCCAAATTCGATTTTGTAGCTTCCAACAAATTCAAAATAAATCCTGAGATTCATTAAAAATTCTGTTTCACTAAAAATTGATATTTTCATATCAGCTATAGGCCAATCCGGCACTAAAACACAACTAATATACTTAAAAATGCCGAACTAACTCTGAAAATTCTCAAACTTTAACTGTAATACAGTTTTCACATTTGTGACATGGAAACAAACTCTCCACATTTATTTCTACTAACTAAGCAGTTTAAGCCACTTTCGGAGTAAATAACAGCTATAGTTCTCACATAGTGTTACGGCAAAGTGCCTAAACGTGCTCAGAAAGTCACAAAACTTCACAGACATGTTAAGTAAATATTAGGCTACTTCTATAACCATATATAAGCCTAACATGATTTTCTAGGGTATTACACAATTGCTTCTCTTTCAGAATATGGAGAACCACACTGAGATGTTCAACATGTTCCACTTGATCTCGAGAAAATATTAGAATGTCGTCAATAAAAACAACGACAAATCTGTCTAGATAAGGATGAAAGATCCTATTCATGTAATCCATGAATATTGCAGGAGCGTTCGTCACTCCGAATGACATCACTAGGTACTCATAATGCCCATAACACGTTTGAAACGCCGTATTGGGAACATCCTCAATGTTTACGCGAATCTGATGATAACCAGAACGTAAATCAATCTTAGAGAAAACAACAACTCCTTTTAGTTGATCCATCAAATCATTTATCCTCAGAAGTGGATATTTGTTCTTGATCGTGATCTTGTTCAACTGGCGATAATCCTCACATAAGCGAGAAGTTTCATCATTCTTATGAACTAACAGCACTGTAGCTCCCCATGGTGATACACTAGGTCTAACAAACTGCTTTCCTATAGTTCTTCCAACTGCTTCTTTAGTTCAGCTAATTCTGACGGCGACATCCAGTATGGTGCCATGGATATAGGACCATATCCTAGTACAAGATCGATAGAAAATTCTACCTCTCATTCCGGTGGTAGTTTAGGTATATCATTAGGAAAAACTTTGGGAAAATCATTAACTATAGGAATAGTATTCACATTCATCTCACCCTTGACCTCCAAGGAAAATAATAACATGTATCCTTGAGCTCCTTCCCTCGAAGAAGCTTTAATTTGGTTGGCCGTCAAAAATCCAAAAATCTAAGTTTCATAGAACAATAAAGTTTTACTGGACCAATCTAACAAGATATAGTTAGAAGATAACTAATCCATTCCTAAGATCACGTCTATTTATGAAAGAGGTAAACAAATCAAATTAACAGAAAAGTTTTGATCTCTAACAGTAATAAGACAGTTTAAGCATACTTTAGTAGTAATAATAGGTTTAGCAGTGGGAGTAGCAATTATCAAGTCAAATGGTAATGAAGACACAAATAACCCTAATTGATCCACATAGTCATAGGCAATAAAAGAATAGGTCGCCCCTGAGTCATATAGTACACTTGATCGCACACTCCTTCGTCAAGTGATCTTTTCTATACTTCATACATTTTGGTGCAGATGTCATGGTCTGACTGAATCTATTGCCACTATTACTTCCTCCAACTATTTGTTGTTGCTGTTGATTCCCCACTGGCCGTGAATACGGTTTTCAATTGAATCAGTTGGTATTGCTATTACTCCCCCTTTGGAACCGAGATGGTCTAAAGTTATGGGGTCTCGTATCCCGAGACTGATCCAACTATTCAATCCGTCGGCACTTGTCCAACAAAGCTGGGAATTTCTCAATCCCCAAAGGTAGTACTGCTCGCTTCAAATCATGCTTCAAACCTTCTTCGAATTTCTGGCACTTCTATTCCTCATCAGGATGGAGTTGAATGTATCGTGAGAATTTTCATTGATTTTCAAACCTAGCAGCATATTCACTGATGATCATTCCCCTTTGCTTTAGTCCAAGGAATTCCATCTCTTTGGCGTGCCTTGTACTAGCTGGAAAATACTTCTCTAGAAATTTGCTCCGAAAGACTTCCCACGTGATAAATCTTCCTTCAACTTCTAACAACCTTTGAGTTCTTGCCCACCAGTCCTCTCCATCTCCAACGAGCATAAAAGTAGCATAAGTTACCTTCCTTTCGTCCGTGCATCCCATTCCTCTAAAGATCTTCTCCAACTTCTTAATCCAAAGGTCCGCTTTCTCTGGATCGCCTTTAAACTGTGGCGGATTGTTGTGATGAAACTCTGAAAAATTCTGAGCCTCAACTGTCACTTCATGCTATTGAGCAGCCCTATGATTTTGTTGCACTATTACATCCGGTAGCTGTAACCATACTATCATTCTCACGTCTCGTGTCCACATGTGCACCTTTACCACGAGCCATTGCCTTTCTTCAACATTAGACTAAACAAAATACAATGAAAACTAACTATAATCATTTCAAGCAATATTGTCTCCTTCTGGAAGCCAAAACACAGAGAAACATGCAGCACAAATAAGACAGACCAAACCACAAACCTGATAGACTAAACTTGGGCTTTGATACCAACGAATGTAACACCCTTCATAGGGAATTACATTTTAGACCAACAAAATTAAAACTAACCTAAGCCATAAAAGATTTAATATTATAATATATGAGTTTTAAATTTTTTTTTGCGGATAACAGAAACTTAACATAATATAGAGAACACAAGACATAAAGAACTGAATAACACACTCTACATATATATACAGAGTTTACTGAAACAGAAATACATAAGACTTACATACCAAAAAGCATAAATACAACTATCATAACAAACCTAAATTGGCCTAAGTTTCCAACACCTAAAAGGAAGGGTCCTCCACTTAATCCTCCTCCTCCTTAGAATCCTCACTAGACAAATTCCCCAGTCGGGGTATGTCCTGACGGGCGGGAGTCCGAGCAGAAGATACCTCAGAATCCTCCCTAGGAGTGTAGTGAAGATTACCCCATAAATCCCTTACAGACATATAAAATTCTAGATATACAGTAGCATTAAAAGAAAAAGTAATAACCCCATGGCGGGTCCTACTCAAAGATAGAGTAATATCTCCATAATACCCTATGCGCTCCGTAACCATATGAATGCGCCAAGCATTAGTGCTTCCATGAAACTGTACTCTAACGAAACCCAGCAGATCCATCCTTATTGCCATCACAGTCTTCATAAAACATAAACATAAAATAGAACAGACAGAACAATACCATAAAGAGGTGAGATCCCCTACATCACATACCAATATAGCAACAAACAAACAATAATAACAACAAAGCCATATAGTACAGAATTAACAATTACAGTCATGATATTTATCATTAAATAATTCAACAATAATATATATATATATATATATATATATATATATATATATATATATATATATATATATATATATATATATATATATATATCACAAAAACATGTCTCATCGACCATACAAATGTACAATGAACCGACCCCTACTCCATGGAGCTAAAACCAAACATTAGAGAGAATGATCAGGAGATATGTCCGTATATTGTCAACCTCAATTCAAGTGCTTCAAATTTATCAGCGTATGCATCATAGCTTATACAAGACATTTTACACCAAATCGTGAATAGGAATAGTGTCTCATCGAGATCGTCAGTGTGTTTACATCAGTCACCACGGCACAGTAGAGCACTAACTGGCCACTTGTGGGATACTCGCGCCCCGACACCTCTAAGATTAGCTATTGACCTTCACTACGCAATTCGCACCCGCACAAAAGTATAATTCAATCTTAGGCATACAGCCTCAATCAAACAAAGTCATTACAACTTTCTCAATGCATGATCAAATGACTTCATGAATCAATAATTGATAACTACGTAAAACAAGCCACCACTGGCTTAAGCCGTCAACTGACATCTCCAAGTCTAGTACATCGGCCTAACATTAATCTGCTATTTTTCTCAAATGCAAAGTATTTTTACTGTATTATCATAATAGTGTAACACTTCTTGTTACGTCACCAAATCAAGTGATATTTTTGCATCATTTTCCCATCACGTAAAAATTTTAAAATATTTTCTTAATTGCATAACTAAAAATCAACATTTTTAAATCGCGTAAGGTTTAATCTATATTTTTTAATCGCGTAAAATATTTTATTGATATTCTAAGCTTAATTTTAAGACTTTCCTTATTTAATATAAAATTTGAACCTTAATTCCAACATTTCTTACCAAATATCCTCTAAGTGATATTTTCTAACGTTTTTCATAAAAATCTATATTATTTTAATTAATTCAAGACATTTCAAAAATGTTTTTCCATTACTTTTATTAAGAACTCTCTTAAATAAAATACTTTAAATTTCAAATCATCTTTCAAACTTATTTCTATAATCATGGCCAAAAATCATTCCATCTCAAATAATAAAATTTTTGTTCATCTCATTTTTAACTTGTAAATCCTTAAATCATATTCCTATCACCTAATCATCTAGGTTTTCACTTCATAAAATATTTTTGCCTTGGATACCCCCTTTTTGGGCTAAATGGCCGTGAGCCATAAGTGGTCTTTGGAATCAAAAATCTTACCTTTCATACATGATTCAAAGCATATAAATATTCTAATCATCAATTCATGCATACTATCAAAATCATATAATCACATATAGTCAAACAAGCACAAACCATTAAATACACACAATCAAGTGAATAAATCCTCACATGAATTTTTCACCAATAAACTACAAATTTTGTTTCTCACCACTAAGTTGGTTGATGAGGTTAATCCCCCTCTTACCTCAAGTGATGATCAAAAAATCTTTTGTTGCCTTCTTGAAATAACTTCTACCTCCAAAAAGATCCTTAAAACAATTTAAACATACAATTATTAAAATCTAAAGCTTGAAATAAGATGACCATGGATCAAGTTTATGGTTTAGAACTTGAGAATGAAATTTAGAAGTGAAGATCAAAAGCTTCTCCTAGAAACGTTCAAACTTTGGCTTTGAGAAAGAGATTGAAGATGGGTGAATTTGAAGAAACTCACAACATGAAAGTATCTCCAAACGGTGTTTAGAATCAAGATATAAGGTTAGTTTAGATTGAACAAGGTTGGAGAGTATTTCAAAGAGGTTGGCCAAAATTTGCAAAGACAGAAAATGAGAGAGTTTTATTGGTTCACCTTTGTGAGTCATAGCCACTAAACTTGACTCCATACAAACTTCTATTGGAAGCTTTCTTCTCATTGGCTCAAAAACAAGTGAGTCATGAATGGAAATGATGAAGAGATATGACTAGGCTCATGATTAGTCATCTAACTAGATACTTACCGATAGCTATTAACCAATGGACAAAGGCTACTGTTAGTAAAACTAGTGGTTATTGTCTAATAGATAATAAAATATATGTAACACCTTCTTTAGGGTATCACATTTCAGGCCAACTTCTCAATAATTCTTTACCCAATTTGTAAAATATTTAAAAATGATTGCAATACTAATTTTCAAAATTTCTTTTTCGCGAATAATATAAACTTATTAAACAAAGTACACAAAATACAAGCATTGAATAACATACTTTACATATAAACAAAAATTACCTCAATACATGTCCATAATACTTACATGCCCCAAAACGTAACCAACCTAGACTGGCCAAAGTTCACAACATCTAGGAACAAGAGTTCTCCTCAGAAAACAAATTCCTTATCTGGGAATATCTCAACGGATAGAAATCTAACCCAAAGATATATCAAAGTCCTCTCTAGGAGTATAGTAAAATTCATTCCACAACTCTCTGATAGGAAAATAACCTCTACATAAGCAATCGTATAAAATGAAGTAATGACCCCATGGCGAGTCCTACTTACTGATAAAGTAATGTCACTACAATACTCTATATGATTTGGGTCCCGTTGAACACGCCAAGCAATAGCACCGTCAAGAAACTGTAGTCTAAAGAAATCTAGCTGATTCCTCCTTGTCGTCATCGCAGTCTTCACAAAAGTAGGCCTACAATACAAACGAACGGAACAATATAGCAAAGAGGTGAGATCCCCTACATCGCATACCAATATGGCAGCAAAGAAATGACACAAACAACGATGTCATTCCATACATACAATCCATAGATTAATATAAAATCAGTAGATATATTCATGACATTTAATAGACAAACAATCCAATAAGCTTGCAAAACAATATCAAGCATAATGATAATACCACAATCATATTATATCACAATAATACTATATCACGACATTATGAAATGCTGACTATGCATGTGCACGATGTATATGCTGACCATCCTTATGCACAATACGACCAATTCCTACTTCATGGAGCTAGATTCAAATTCAAAGATGAACATTCCAGAAGATCTGTCCCCCCTAAAAGACAGTTTACGCCGGATCATGAAAAGAAATAGTGGTTGTCGGGCTACCTGTGTGTTGCAGTCGGTTGATCACAGCCAGAGGTATATATATATATTGTGATATCATAATCACAAAGTGAATCACCGCGCCCTGACATCCCTCAAGATCTGGTCCAGATCCACTATCCTACGAATTCCCGTTCACTCTTTAGGCATAAAACGCCACAACAGTCACCGGCTGTATAATGCTCAAATGCATATCAAACTACCGTTGTACCGTTCCCAATGATATTAAAGTAACTGCTCATACAATTGTCCAATACCATTAGTATCAATGATATTATATAACCGCCCATACAACTACATAATACCAAAGATTCATTTAGGTCCAGAGCTTCAGTTCCACAAGTACAATGCTAAAACACAACTACTTAGGTATAGTACGTCGGCCATATAGCAAAACTCGTTGTTTCTCTCAATCACGTAGCGATATCATCGTATTTTCACAATCCTATAACACTTTAGTTATGTTTTCAAATCAGGTAATGATTTTTCAACGTTTTCTCAATCGCGTAAAGATTTTAAAACATTTTCTCAAATGCGTAGTTAAAAATCACTGTTTTTAAATTGCATAAGAATTTTTATACGTACTTTCAATCGCGTAAAATATTTCTAACATATTTTAAGCTTAAATTAAAATTTTTCTTATTTATTTTCAAAATCTAACTTTAATTCCAATATTTCTTTAATAATTCATCTATAAGTAATAATTTCAACATTTTCTCACTATAAATAGCATTTTCTACTATTTTTCACAAAATAGCATTTCTTTAATTAACTTGGAATATTACAGCTCAAAATTTCTTAACGTGCTTCAAAACCTAAAGGGTGAGCTATACGTCAGTAAATTTTAAGTTTTAACTTTTATCTTACTTAATAACTTATTTACACCAATTTAATTCTAAAAATTCATTCACTTTCTTTCTAGGTCTAAAAACCTATCAAATTATTTTCCTATTAATCAAATACCTAAGTTTACACTTAGTAAAATAATTTTGGATCTAAGACACTAAAAAAGGAAATGTTGGCCGAAATTTCACTATAGGTCTCTTAAATCACATTTAATTATTTTCTATCACTTTATTCTTTACAAAAACTCTTAATCTAATTTCTTATCATTAAACCATTTAATTCATGTTTAGGAAAATAATTTAGAACACTTGACTCACATGGTAAGGTTGAGGCCGTGAGCCATCAATTGGTCATTGGAACTAAAATTCTTTCCTTTCTCATGTGATTTATAGTATGCAACATATGTCAACCATCAAAACTATATCATAAACATTTCATACATACTATCAAGATCACATATCATCACATATATTCAAAAATCAACCATAACAATTCCATGCATATTATCACATCATATAAAAATGCATAATCAAGCAAGCATAAGCAAATAACAACACAATTGAGTGAATAAATCCTCACATGGATTTTTCACTCACAAACACAAACAATCCATTCCTTCACCACCACATATGGCCGATGAAGTTAATCTCCCTCTTACCTGATGTGTAGCTTCCTAAGCTCCTTGTAAAACTCTCTTTGTATCAATCTTTCACCACCAAGTAGATCTTAGAATTAAAACAAACACATAAAAATTAGTATCTAAGGCTTGATTAAGATGACCATAGATTAAGCATGGTCTTAGGATTCCAATAATCAATTAAGAAATCAAGTTTCAAGATCTTTACCTTGAAACCATAGAACTTAAATCCAAGAATCAAGCTTGAAGATGATTGATTTAGACTAAAGTCTCAACACCAAAGAGTCTTAGAATGATGTGAGGATTCAAGAAGTATGATTGGTTTAAATTAAAAAAGCTTGGAAGGTAGCTTTAGGTTGATTGGCCGTGAGCTCCCTTTGATGAACAAGGTGAGAACTTTTTGATTTTCAACTTGAAGAACAAGATTGAATATGGATGATCTAGGCTAAGATCTCAACTACAAAATATCTTAGAATTGTGTGTAGATTCTAGGTCTAATGTTATTTGAAATTATTGAAGCTTGGAAGTGTTTCTATGGGTTATGGCCGTGAGGTGCTTTGGAGAGAAAAAGAGAAAACTTTTTAGTTGTTCTTGGTGTTCTTGGATGAGAGAGAAAAGATGATAGAAGTTTATGGTCACAAAGTGTTAGAAATGAAAGTGAATATCCTATTTCACACTTGCATGGCCGTGTAGGTGAGTGAATGGAGAGATAGAAGCTTATTTAGCAAGATAGAAAACTATCACATGGTCTCACATGGTTTCACATGGCATAGGTCATCAAGTAGTCACCTATTGGTCATAAAAGATCATTCAAGAACATGCTAGAATAGTTTAGTAACCGTGTGGCTCAATGGAAAGCTAACTTAGTTTTGATTTCAATTACTTTCTAGTTACATCTAGTTTAGGTAGTTAGTTCAATTAAGCTAACTTAGTTAGGTTATTTAGTTACATAACTAAATATCCAATTACTTTATTAGATCTTGCATTTGTCATGCATTGATCATCCTTCTAGAAAAACCCTAGATATTTTCTTATAACCATAGACTCCAAGTATTAGTTAACTTAGTTAATTCCATTTAGTTACTACTTAGGCTATTTAGAGTAATTAAGTTAGATTATCTAGTTTCATACTAACTAGTCTAACCACTTTTGTTGACTTCATCTCCTAACCATTGATTTAATCTAAGGTAGATATCCTAAGCTTCCTTATCAAGTTTGCTCTCACACCATTGATTAGATCAATGGTGAGGATTAAAGGCTTCTTCATCAAGTTTCCATCCAACAGTTTAAAACAAAGTCCATGCCACTAAACTTGACCAATTCCTATTGGTTAGTCATAAAGCTAGGTAATGATGGTTCATAATTACACTTAAGATATTTAGCATAGATATTTTCTGCTTAGATATTTTTACTTAGATATTTTTAGTTAGATATTTTATCTTTAGATATTTATCCGTAAATATTTTACTAGGTGAGTGATTGTTTCTACAAGTTTCTAGAGAAAGAATAATAAGATAAGCTTGAAAGAGTAAGTAGCCAATTTGAATTTGTTTTCTAACTTGAGTAGTCAATTTGAATTTCTCCTCTTCAACTTGAGTATCCATTTTGACTTCTTCCTGCTTGCCATTGGTCCATCACTTTAAGTCATCACCATCAAGATATTTTCCCGAAGATATTACCCAATAGACAATAGCTACTGTTATTATTACTCAATAGATAATAGAAAACTCAGATAAAGAAAATTTTCGTCAACTGTTCTCGATTTTGGGTTAAGTAAGATCCTCCGATCCCGTCTTGACAGTCCAAAACTTTCTGGTTTAGGAAAAAAAATTATTTTTACAGGCCCGCCTCGGGTCCTCCCCGGGCCCACACATATCTCAAAATAATATTAAAATAATCACAAACTCATAAAATTTCACAAAAATTCCCAAAAATCATAAAAATTATAAAACTCATATTTTTAGGAAAAAATAAAATTCAGACTTACATAGTTCAAAAATAATATTAAAATAATTAAAAAGAATTAAAAATTCTCAAAAACTCACAAATATTATAAAATGTATTTATATTAAGAAAAATAAAAAATCGGAGTGTTACAACTCTTCCCCTCTAAAAATAATTTCATCCTCGAAATTTCTCTTACATTTAAAACAAATAAGGATATTACTTCTTTATCTTGTCTTCAAGCTCCCCCCGTAGCATCTCCAGTTACGTCGTTTCCAGATCACCTTTCTACTTCTCTCGAATTTCCATTATCAGACTATTCAAAACAACAATCGTATTCAAACAATTTCTTCCCGGTGTTAAATCCACAGTCAACTGCATATTCCTAAATTATTCTATAAACTCACTCTCCTTAACCATCATAATAGATATACTAAGCACATTTTCTACTTAAGGTATGCGCCATGTTAATCGCCTTTCTGAAATGATACTGAAGTTAAAAATCATAGTCTTTCCAAAATTTCTAACTATCGTCTTCTGATCGAACAAGTACTCCAAGCTCTTGTGATTGATGTAGACATCGTAGGTTGATCCATAAAGAAAATGTCTCCAAATTTTCAACGTAAAAATGACTATCACTAATTTCAACACTTGAATCGGATAATTCTTCTCATGCACGTTCACTCGTCTAAAAGCATACACCACAACCTTTCTATTTTGCATCAACGCGCAACCTAAATCCACAAGTTGAATTTCCTCTAACATAATTTACACTTGGACAGCTTCGCGTATAGCTCATTCTTTTCCAGAGTTTGAAAAATCACATCGAGATGTTCAGCACGTTCCTCCGGACTTCGAGAATAGATCAAGATATCGGCAACAAGGACAACGACAAATCTGTCTTGGAATATCTTCTACTTTCATGCAAATCTGATGATAATTAGCATGCAAAACAATCTTGGAAAAAATAACGACTTTCTTCATTTCATCTTCTAGCTCCCATGTTGTATCTCCCATCACATCGTTCCAGATTATCTTTACCAAGGTAAGTTGTTTCACTCACCTATCCTAAATTTTAATAGAAAATGTCTCATAGATCGAGTTCTCTTTATAATTGTACTGTATTTGGTACTATGTCATGGGTTGAATCAGGAATATATTTTCTTAGATGAAATACATGGAAGACACTGTGAAGGTTAGAAAGAAAAGTGATAAGGCTATTTAATAGATTACCGAATATATCCAACAAAGAATTTGATATGGTCTAATGAATTTAGAAATGAACTTTCTGGATTTAAATTCAAAAATCTCAGTCTAGGGAAACACTAAAATTTTACTAAAACAATAAAACAGGATATTGTTGGAAGATAACCAATCCTTTCATAGAATCATGAACTCAAATAGATTTGATTTTAGACAAGCAAATCAAATCAACAGAAAAGATTTGATCTTTAATAAAAACAGGGTAGATTTAGAAAACTTGAGTATAAATAACAAGTTTAACAAGAAGAGTAGAAATACTCAGATCAAAAGATAACAAAGACATGGATAACTCAAATTGATTTACTTGGCCTATTTGCGAGAGAAATAGACAAACGAAATCAACAAAAAGGTCTAATCTCGAAGAATGATAGGATAGTTTTAAACATACTTTGAGTAGTAATAGCAAGTTTAGCAGTTGAAGTAGCACTATTCAAGTCAAAAGGAAACAAAAACATAGATAACCCAAATAGTTCACACAGCCACAGACTATAAAAGAATGGGTTACCTTGCGAGTTATACAGTACAATTTTAGGATTACTCTCTATGGCACAACTTTCTTGTTTCTTAAGTCTTTATATTTGAACGCTTCCATTCCACTCTTTGTGTTGACTCTTACTTCTACTTGACATCTTGTCATACCTGCATTACTACCAGAAGGTTTCATTTTTGATTTAGCACAGTCTCTAGCAACGTGTCCAGACTTCCTGCACTTGAAACAAATAATTCATTTGATCGTACATTCCTTTGTCAAATGAGCCTTTCCACACTTCTTACATTTTGATGCTGATGCTACAGTCTGACCAAATCCGTTGTCACTATTACTTCCTCCATTTGTTCATTGTTGCTTCCCCAGCGGTAGTATATACGGTTTTTAATGAAATCGATTGGCCTTATATTTCCTTGCCTTTTGGATTATCGAGGATTCAAGGTTACAGCTTCTTGCATCCCGAGACTGCTCCAACTCTAATAAGCCTTGAAGTTCAGTTATTAGTTCCTGCTGCTGAAAGATATTATGACTCTGTTGTACCGCTATATCGGTCATCCTCTGCATTACACTTCTAGCTGTGACCATACGATCATCGTCACATCTCGCATCCACATGCTTACGTCTACTACGATCCATCGTCTTTCTCCAAAGACAAACAAATCAAAACATGAAGAAACCAAATGTAACTATTTCAAATAACGTTGTCTCATTGCGGAAACCAAACAATATATCTCTGTGTTCGGTGTCAGAGAAACACACAACACAAATAAGACAAACCTACCCACAAACTCAAAAGACTCTAACTTGGGCTCTAATACCAACTAATGTAACAACCTCCTTAGGGTATCACATTTCAGGCCAACTTCTCGATAATTCTTTACCCAAGTTGTAAAATATTTAAAATTGATTGCAATACTGATTTTTAAAATTTCTTTTTCGCGGATAATATAAACTTATTAAACAAAGTACACAAAATACGAGCATCGAATAACATACTTTACATATAAACAAAAATTACCTCAATACATATCCATAATACTTACATGCCCCAAAACATAACCAACCTAGACTGGCCCAAGTTCAAAACATCTAGGAACAAGAGTTCTCCTTAGAAAACAAATTCCCTAACTGGGAATATCTCGATGGATAGAAATCCGACCCAAAGATATATCAAAGTTCTCCCTAGGAGTATAATGAAATTCATTCCAAAACTCTCTCATAGGAAAAATAACCTCTACATAAGCAACCATATAAAACGAAGTAATGACCCCATGACGAGTCCTACTTACTGATAAAGTAATGTCACTACAATACTCTATATACTCTGAGTCCCAATGAACACGCCAAGCAACAGCACCTTTAAGAAATTGTAGTCTAAAGAAATCTAATAGATTCCTCCTTGTCGTCATCGCAGTCTTCACAAAAGTAGGCATAAAATACAAACAAATGGAACAATACAGCAAAGAGGTGAAATTCCCTACATCGCATACCAATATGGCAGCAAAGAAACAATACGAACAACAATGTCGTTCCACACATACAATCCATAGATTGATATAAAATCAGCAAATCTATTCACGACATTAAATAAATAAACAATCCAATTAGCTTGCAAAACAATATCAAGCATAATGATAAAATCACAATCATATTATATCACAATAATACTATATCACGACATTATGAAATGCTGACTATGCAAATGCACGATGTATATGCCGACCATCCTTATGCACAATGTGACCAATTCCTACTCCATAGAGCTAGATTCAAATTCAGAGATGAACGTTCAGAAGATCTGTCCCCCCTAAAAGACAATCTACGCCGGATCATGAAAAGGAATAATGGTTGTCGGGCTGCCAGTGTGTTGCAGTCAGTTGATCACGGCTAGGGGTATATATATATATTGTGATATCATAATCACAAAGTGAATCACCGCACCCTGACATCCCTCAAGATCTGGTCCAGATCCACTATCCTACGAGTTCTCGTTCACTCTTTAGGCATAAAATGCCACAACAGCCACCGACTGTATAATGCTCAAATGCATATCAAACTACCGTTGTACCATTCCCAATGATATTAAAGCAACTGCCCATACAATTGTCCAATACCATTAGTATCACTGATATTATATAACTGCTCATACAACTACATAACACCAAAGATCCATTCAGGTCCAGAACTTCGGTTCCACAAGTACAATGCTAAAACACAACTACTTAGGTATAGTACGTCGGTCATACAGCTTCCTCTCAATCGCGTAGCGATATCATCGCATTTTCATAATCGCGTAACACATTAGTTATGTTTTCAAATCGCGTAATGATTTTTCAACATTTTCTCAATTGCGTAAAGATTTTAAAACATTTTCTCAATCGCGTAGCTAAAAATCACTGCTTTTAAATCACATAAGCATTTTTCAATGTATTTTTAATCGCGTAAAATATTTCTAACATATTTTAAGCTTACATTAAAATTTTTCTTATTTATTTTCAAAATCTGACTTTAATTCTAATATTTCTTTAATAATTCATCTATAAGTAATAATTCTAACATTTTCTCACTATAAATAGTATTTTCTACTATTTTTCACAAAATAACATTTCTTTAATTAACTTGGAATATTACAGCTCAAAATTTCTTAATGCGCTTCAAAACCCAAAGGGTGAGCTATACGTCACTAAATTTCAAGTTTTAACTTTTATCTTACGTAATAACTTATTTACACCAATTTAATTCTAAAAATTCGTTTACTTTCTTTCTAGGTCTAAAAACCTATCAAATTATTTTCCTATTAATCAAATACCTAAGTTTACACTAAGTAAAATAATTTTGGATCAAAGACACTAAAAATGGCATGTTGGCCGAAATTTCACTATAGGTCTCTTAAATCACATTTAATTATTTTCTATCACTTTATTCTTTACAAAAACTCATAATCCAATTTCTTATAATTAAACCATTTAATTCATGTTTAAGAAAATAATTTAGAACACTTGACTCCCTTGGTAAGGTTGAGGCCGTGAGCCATCAATTGGTCATTGGAACCAAAATTCTTTCCTTTCTCATGTGATTTATAGTATGCAACATATGTCAACCATCAGAACTATATCATAAACATTTCATACATACTATCAAGATCACATGTCATCACATATATTCAAAAATTAACCATAACAATTCCATGCATATTATCACATCATATAAAAATGCATAATCAAGCAAGCATAAACAAATAACAACACAATTGAGTGACTAAATCCTCACATGGATTTTTCACTAACAAACACAAACAATCCATTCCTTCACCACCACATATGGCCGATGAGGATAATCTCCCTCTTACCTGATGTGTAGCTTCCTAAGCTCCTTGTAAAACTCTCTTTGTATCAATCTTTCACCACCAAGTAGATCTTAGAATTAAAACAAACACATAAAAATTAGTATCTAAGGCTTGATTAAGATGACCATAGATCAAGCATGGTCTTAGGATTCCAATAATCAAGTAAGACAACAAGTTTCAAGATCTTTACCTTGAAACCTTAGAACTTAAATCCAAGAATCAAGCTTGAAGATGATTGATTTAGACTAAAGTCTCAGCACCAAAGAGTCTTAGAATGATATGAGGATTCAACAAGTATGATTGGTTTAAATTAAACAAGCTTGGAAGGTAGCTTTAGGGTGATTGGCCGTGAGCTCCCTTTGATGAACAAGGTGAGAACTTTTTGATTTTCAACTTGAAGAACAAGATTGAAGATGGATGATCTAGGCTAAGATCTCAACTACAAAGTATCTTAGAATTGTGTGTAGATTCAAGATCTAAGGTTATTTGAAATTATTGAAGCATGGAAGTGTTCCTATGGGTTATGGCCGTGAGGTGCTTTGGAGAGAAAATGAGAGAACTTTTTAGTTGTTCTTGATGTTCTTGGATGAGAGAGAAAAGATGATAGAAGTTTATGGTCACAAAGTGTTAGAAATGAAAGTGAATATCCTATTTCACACTTGCATTGTCGTGTAGGTGAGTGAATGGAGAGATAGAAGCTTGTTTAGCAAGATAGAAAACTATCACATGGTCTCACATGGCATAGGTCATCAAGTAGTCACCTATTGGTCATAAAAGATCATTCAAGAACATGCTAGAATAGTTTAGTAACCGTGTGGCTCAATGGAAAGCTAACTTAGTTTTGATTTCAATTAGTTTCTAGATACATCTAGGTTAGGTAGTTAGTTCAATTAAGCTGACTTAATTAGGTTATTTAGTTACATAACTAGCTATCTAGTTACTTTATTAGATCTTGCATTTGTCATTCATTGATCATCCTTCTAGAAAAACCCTAGATATTTTCTTGTAACCATAGACTCCAAGTATTAGTAACTTAGTTAGTTCAATTTAGTTACTACTTAGGCTATTTAGAGTAACTAAGTTAGATTATCTAGTTTCATGCTAACTAGTCTAACCACTTTTGTTGACTTTATCTCCTAACCATTGATTTAATCTAAGGTAGATATCCTAAGCTTCCTTATCAAGTTTGCTCTCACACCATTGATTCGATCAATGGTGAGGATCGAAGGCTTCTTCATCAAGTTTCCATCCAACGGTTTAAAACAAAGTCCATGCCACTAAACATGACCAATTCCTATTGGTTAGTCATAAAGTTAGGTAATGATGGTTTATAATTACACTTAAGATATTTAGCATAGATATTTTCTGCTTAGATATTTTCACTTAGATAGTTTCATTCAGATTTTTTCCAAAAGATATTTTCAGTTAGATATTTTATTTTTAGATATTTATCCGTAGATATTTTACTAGGTGAGTCATTGTTTCTACAAGTTTCTAGAGAAAGAATAATAAGATAAGCTTGAAAGAGTAAGTAGCCAATTTGAATTTGTCTTCTAGCTTGAGTAGCCAATTTGAATTTCTCCTCTTCAACTTGAGTATCCATTTTGACTTCTTCCTGCTTGCCATTGGTCCATCACTTTAAGTCATCGTCATCAAGATATTTTCCCGAAGATATTACCCAATGCACAATAGCTACTGCAATTATCACTCAATAGATAATAGAACACTCAGATAAAGAAAATTTTCGTCAACTGTTCCTGGTTTCGAGTTTAGTAAGATCCCCCGATCCCGTCTTGATAGTCCGAAACTTTCTGGTCTAGAAAAAAAATTATTTTTTCGGCCCCGCCTCGGGTCCTCCCCGGGCCCATACGTATCTCAAAATAATATTAAAATAATCACACACTCAGAAAATTTCACAAAAATTTCCAAAACTTATAAAAATTATAAAACTCATTTTTAAAAAAATGAAATTTAGGCATACAGTTCAGAATAATATTAAAATAATTAAAATAATATTAAAATAATCAAAATAATTAAAAAATCCTCAAAAATTTACAAAAACTCACAAATATTATAAAACGTATTTATATCAAGAAAAATAAAAAATCAGGGTGTTACAACTCTCCCCCTACAAAAAGAATTTCGTCCTCAAAATTTCTTACATTTAAAACAAATAAGGATATTAGTCATTTATCTTGTCTTCAAGCTCCCCCCGTAGCATCTCCAGTTACGTCGTTTCTAGATCACCTTTCTACTTCTCTCGAATTTCCACTATCAGACTATTCGAAATAGCAATCATATTCAAACAACTTCTTCCCGGTGTTAAATCCACAGTCAACCGCATATTCTTAAATTGTTCTATCAACTCACTCTCCTTAACCATCATAATAGATATACTAAGCACATTTTCTACTTAAGGTATGTGCCATGATATTCGCCTTTCTGAAATGATATCGAAGTTAAAAATCGTAATCTTTCCAAAATTTCTAATTATCGTCTTCTGATCGAACAGGTACTCCAAGCTCTTGTGATTGATGTAGACATCGTAGGTTGATCCATAAAGAAAATGTCTCCAAATTTCAACCCAAAAATGACTATCGCAAATTTCAACACTTGAATCAAATAATTCTTCTCATGCACGTTCACTCATCTTGAAGCATACGCCACAACCTTTCTATTTTGCATTAACACGCAACCTAAATCCACAAGTTGAATTTCCTCTAACAGAATTTACCCTTGGACAGCTTTGCGTATAACTCCTTCTTCTCCAGTGTTTGAAAAATCACATCGAGATGTTCAGCACGTTCCTTCGGACTTCGAGAATAGATCAAGATATCGCCAACAAGGACAACGACAAATCTGTCTTGGAACATGTTCTACTTTCACGCGAATCTAATGATAATTAGCTTGCAAAACGATTTTGGAAAAAAATAACGACTTTCTTCATTTGATCTTCTAGCTCCCATGTTGTATCTCCCATCACATCGTTCCAGATTACCTTTACCAAGGTAAGTTGTTTCACTCACATATCCTAAATCTTAATAGAAAATGTCTCATAGATCGAGTTCTCTTTATAATCGTACTGTATTTGGTACTATGTCATGGGTTGAATTAGGAATACATTTTCTCAGTTGAAATACATGGAAGACACTGTGAAGGTTAGAAAGAAAAATGATAAGGCTATTTGATAGATTACCTTATCTATCCAACAAAGAATTTGATATAGTCTAATGAATTTAGAAATGAACTTTATGGATTCCAATCCAAAAATCTCAATCTAGGGAAACACTAAAATTTTACTAAAACAATATAACAGGATATAGTTAGAAGATAACTAATCCTTTCATAGAATCATGAACTCAAATAGATTTGATTTTAGACAAGCAAATCAAATCAACAGAAAAGATTTGATCTTTAACAAAAACAGGGTAGATTTAGAAAACTTGAGTATAAACAACAAGTTTAATAAGAAGAGTAGAAATACTCAGATCAAAAGATAACAAAGACACGGATAACTCAAATCGATTTACTTAGTCTATTTGTGAGAGAAATAGACAAACCAAATCAACAAAAAGGTCTAATCTCGAAGAATGATAGGATAGCTTTAAACATACTTTGAGTAGTAATAGCAAGTTTAGCAGTTGAAGTAGCACTATTCAAGTCAAAAGGAAACAAAAACACTGATAACCCAAATAGTTCACACAGTCACAGACTATAAAAGAATGGGTTACCTTGCGAGTTATACAGTACAGTTTTAGGATTACACTCTATGGAACAGCTTCCTTGTTTCTTAAGTCTTTATATTTGAACGCTTCCATTCCACTCTTTGTATTGACTCTTTCTTCTACTTGAGATCTTGTTGTACCTGCATTACTAACGGAAGGTTCCATTTTTGATTTAGCACAGTCTCTAGCAACGTGTCCAGACTTCCCGCACTTAAAACAAATAATTCCTTTGATCGTACATTCCTTTGTCAAATGAGTCTTTCCACACTTCTTACATTTTGATGTTGATGCTACAGTCTAACCAAATTCGTTGTCACTATTACTTCCTCCATTTGTTCGTTATTGCTTCTCCAGTGGTTGTATATACGACTTTTGCTGAAATCGATTGACCTTATATTTCCTTGCCTTTTGGATTATCGAGGATTCAAAGTTACAGCTTCTTGCATCTTGAGACTGCTCCAACTCTAATAAGCCTTGAAGTTCAGTTATTAGTTCCTGCTGCTGAAAGATCTTCTGACTCTGTTGTACTGCTATGTCGGTCATCCTCTGCATTACACTTCTAACTGGGACCATACGATCATCATCACATCTCGCATCCACATGCTTATGTCTACTACGATGCATCGTCTTTCTTCAAAGACAAACAAATCAAAACATGAAGAAACCAAATGTAACCATTTCAAATAACGTTGTCTCCTTACGGAAACCAAACAATATATCTCTGTGTTCGGTGTCATAGAAACACAGAGCACAAACAAGACAAACCTACCCACAAACCCAAAAGACTCTAACTTGGGCTCTGATACCAACTGATGTAACACCCTCCTTAGGGTATCACATTTCAGGCCAACTTCTCGATAATTCTTTACCCAAGTTGTAAAATATTTAAAAATAATTGCAATACTGATTTTCAAAATTTCTTTTTTGTGGATAATATAAACTTATTAAACAAAGTACACAAAATACGAGCATTGAATAACATACTTTACATATAAACAAAAATTACCTCAATACATGTCCATAATACTTACATGCCCCAAAACATAACCAACCTAGACTGGCCCAAGTTCACAACATCTAGGAACAAGAGTTCTCCTCAGAAAACAAATTCCCTAACTGGAAATATCTCGAAGGATAGAAATCTGATCCAAAGATATATCAAAGTTCTCTCTAGGAATATAGTGAAATTCATTCCATAACTCTCTGATAGGAAAAATAACCTCTACATAAGCAGCCGTATAAAACGAAGTAATGACCCCATGGCGAGTCCTACTTACTGATAAAGTAATGTCACTATAATACTCTATATGCTCTGAGTCCCAATGAACACGCCAAGCAACAACACCTTCAAGAAACTGTAATCTAAAGAAATCTAGCTGATTCCTCCTTGTCGTCATCGCAGTCTTCACAAAAGTAGGCATACAATACAAATAAATGGAATAATACAGCAAAGAGGTGAGATCCCCTACATCGCATACCAATATGGCAGCAAAGAAATGATACGAACAACGATGTCGTTCCACACATACAATCCATAGATTAATATAAAATCAACAGATATATTCATGACATTTAATAGACAAATAATCCAATTAGCTTGCAACACTATATCAAGCATAATGATAATACCACAATCATATTATATCACAATAATACTATATCATGACATTATGAAATGCTGACTATGCTTATGCACGATGTATATGCTGACCATCCTTATGCACAATGTGACCAATTCTTACTCTATGGAGCTAGATTCAAATTCAGAGATGAACGTTCTAGAAGATCTGTCACCCCTAAAAGACAGTCTACACCGGATCATGAAAAGAAATAGTGGTTGTCGGGCTGCCAGTACGTTGCAATCGGTTGATCACAGTCAGGGGTATATATATATTGTGATATCATAATCACAAAGTGAATCACCGCGCCCTGACATCCCTCAAGATCTGGTCCAGATCCACTATCCTATGAATTCTCGTTCACTCTTTCGGGCATAAAACGCTACAACAGCCACCGGCTATATAATGCTCAAATGCATATCAAACTACCGTTGTACCGTTCCTAATGATATTAAAGCAACTGCCCATACAATTGTCCAATACCATTAGTATCAATGATATTATATAACAATCCATATAATTACATAATACCAAAGATCCATTCAAGTCCAGAGCTTCGGTTCCACAAGTACAATGCTAAAACACAACTACTTAAGTATAGTACATTGGCCATACAGCAAAATTCATTGATCCTCTCAATCGTGTAGTGATATCATTGCATTTTCACAATCACATAATAATTTAGTTACGTTTTCAAATCGCATAATGATTTTTCAACATTTTCCCAATCGCGTAAAGATTTTAAAATGTTTTCTCAATCGCGTAACTAAAAATCACTGCTTTTAAATTGCGTAAGCATTCTTTTACGTATTTTCAATCGCATAAAATATTTCTAACATATTTTAAGCTTAAATTAAAAATTTTCTTATTTATTTTCAAAATCTGACTTTAATTCTATTATTTCTTTAATAATTCATCTATAAGTAATAATTCCAACATTTTCTCACTATAAATAGTATTTTCTACTATTTTTCACAAAATAACATTTCTTTAATTAACTTGGAATATTACAGCTCAAAATTTCTTAACGCGCTTCAAAACCCAAAGGGTGAGCTATACATCAGTAAATTTCAAGTTTTAACTTTTATCTTACTTAATAACTTATTTACACCAATTTAATTCTAAAAATTCGTTTACTTTCTTTCTAGGTCTAAAAACCTATCAAATTATTCTCCTATTAATCAAATACCTAAGGTTACACTTAGTAAAATAATTTTGGATCTAAGACACTAAAAATGGCATGTTGGCCGAAATTTCACTATAGGTCTCTTAAATCATATTTAATTATTTTCTATCACTTTATTCTTTACAAAAACTCTTAATCCAATTTCTTTTCATTAAACCAAATTCATGTTTAGGAAAATAATTTAGAACATTTGACTCCCTTGGTAAGGTTGAGGCCGTGAGCCATCAATTGGTCATTGGAACCAAAATTCTTTCCTTTCTCATGTGATTTATAGTATGCAACATATATCAACCATCAAAACTATACCATAAACATTTCATACATACTATCAAGATCACATATCATCACATATATTCAAAAATCAACCATAACAATTCCATGCATATTATCACATCATATAAAAATGCATAATCAAGCAAGCATAAACCAATAACTACACAATTGAGTGAATAAATCCTCACATGTATTTTCCGCTCATAAACACACACAATTCATTCCTTCACCACCACATATGGCCGATGAGATTAATCTCCCTCTTACCTGGTGTGTAGCTTCCTAAGCTCCTTGTAAAACTCTCTTTGTTTCAATCTTTCACCACCAAATAGATCGTAGAATTAAAACAAACACATAAAAATTAGTATCTAAGGCTTGATTAAGATGACCATAGATCAAGCATGGTCATAGGATTCCAATAATCAAGTAAGAAATCAAGTTTCAAGATCTTTACCTTGAAACCCTAGAACTAAAATCCAAGAATCAAACTTGAAGATGATTGATTTAGACTAAAGTCTCAACACCAAAGAGTCTTAGAATGATGTGAGAATTCAAGAAGTATGATTGGTTTAAATTAAACAAGCTTGGAAGGTAGCTTTAGGGTGATTGGCCGTGAGCTCCCTTTGATGAACAAGGTGAGAACTTTTTTATTTTCAACTTGAAGAACAAGATTGAAGATGGATGATCTAGGCTAAGATCTCAACTACAAAGTATCTTAGAATTGTGTGTAGATTCTAGATCTAATGTTATTTGAAATTATTGAAGCTTGGAAGTGTTTCTATGGGTTATGGCCGTGAGGTACTTTGGAGAGAAAAAGAGAGAACTTTTTTGTTGTTCTTGGTGTTCTTTGATGAGAGAGAAAAGATGATAGAAGTTTATGGTCACAAAGTGTTAGAAATGAAAGTGAATATCCTATTTCACACTTGCATGGCCGTGTAGGTGAGTGAATGGAGAGATAGAAGCTTGTTTAGCAAGATAGAAAACTATCACATGGTCTCACTTGGCTTCACATGGCATAGGTCACCAAGTGGTCACCTATTGGTCATAAAAGATCATTCAAGAACATGCTAGAATAGTTTAGTAACCATGTGGCTCAATGGAAAGCTAACTTAGTTTTGATTTCAATTACTTTCTAGTTACATCTAGTTTAGGTAGTTAGTTCAATTAAGCTAACTTAGTTAGGTTATTTAGTTACATAACTATCTAGTTACTTTATTAGATCATGCATTTGTCATGCATTGATCATCCTTCTAGAAAAATCCTAGATATTTTCTTGTAATCATAGACTCCAAGTATTAGTTAACTTAGTTAGTTCCATTTAGTTACTACTTAGGCTATTTAGAGTAACTAAGTTAGATTATCTAGTTTCATGCTAACTAGTCTAACCACTTTTGTTGACTTCATCTCCTAACCATTGATTTAATCTAAGGTAGATATCATAAGCTTCCTTATCAAGTTTGCAATCACACCATTGATTAGATCAATGGTGAGGATTGAAGGCTTCTTCATCAAGTTTCCATCCAACGGTTTAAAACAAAGTCCATGCCACTAAACTTGACCAATTCCTATTAGTTAGTCATAAAGCTAGGTAATGATGGTTCATAATTACACTTAAGACATTTAGCTTAGATATTTTCTGCTTAGATATTTTTCAAAAGATATTTTCAGTAAGATATTTTATCTTTTGATATTTATCTGTAGATATTTTACTAGGTGAGTCATTATTTCTACAAGTTTCTAGAGAGAGAATAATAAGATAAGCTTGAAAGAGTAAGTAGCCAATTTGAATTTGTCTTCTAGCTTGAGTAGTCAATTTGAATTTCTCCTCTTCAACTTGAGTATCCATTTTGACTTCTTCATGCTTGTCATTGGTCCATCACTTTAAGTCATCGCCATCAAGATATTTTCCCGAAGATATTACCCAATAGACAATAGCTACTGCTATTATTACTGAATGGATAATAGAAAACTCAGATAAAGAAAATTTTCGTCAACTGTTCCCGGTTTCGGGTTTAGTAAGATCTTCCGATCCTGTCTTGACAGTCTGAAACTTTCTGATCTAGGAAAATTTTTTTTTTTCGGACCCGTCTCGAGTCCTCCCCAAGCCCACACATATATCAAAATAATATTAAAATAATCACAAACTCAAAAAATTCAACAAAAATTCTCAAACATCATAAAAATTATAAAACTCATATTTTTAAGTAAAAAATGAAATTTAGGCATATAGTTCAAAAATAATATTAAAATAATCAAAATAATTAAAAATTCTCAAAAATTTACAAAAACTCACAAATATTATAAAACGTATTTATATCAAGAAAAATAAAAAATCAAGGTGTTACAACGTACCTAGATTTCATCAGTCAGATAAAATCTCAGAAAAAGAAAACTTCGAAATCTGTTCCCGATTTCAGGTTTAGTAAGCTCCCTACAAGCGTTACATCAAAAGTTTTTCGGCCCCAAAAAATTTTTTTTTCCGGCATCGCATCAAACACACAGAAGTCCAAAAATAATAATAATATAATCAAAATAAATTACATAATTCACAAAAATCACAAAAATCATAGAAAAATCACAAATAACAGGAAAAGAAATTTTGGGGTGTTACAACTCCCCGCAGATAAGGTCATACAACAATTTGGATTGTAGCAATGCATTCCAGCAGATCCATTCAATTTCGATACCCTTCAAAACACTGATATGAGAGGTAAAGGGGAAGTATACTGGCCCAATCGTCATCACTAGTGGATTGACTTATGGGGGGACCGTCATAATCGACTCATTCAAGCCAATGCATATACTAATTATTTACATGACAACTTAGTGTATTTGCAGTGGTACTTACATTGCACCTGACGATATATCTCTCGTGAGGGTGCATATTCTGGTGGAGAGGTATGATAATTCTTTTATTATTTAATTTATCATGGTTATACGACTGTTATGTTAACATCAAGTATCACTAACAACATAATGAAAATTTCTTTCATTATTCTTTTGTGCAAGCAATTCAGGGCTATACCTTATCTTCAAACACCACCCAAAATCTCTTGTAAACCATACACACCATTAATTGGGCCTGCAATGATATGCTAAATGCCTTGCAACAAATCCATCCACCATCTTTTCAACCATACATGAGGAGGCTACCCCTACTCAACATTTTACTGTACCTGAGCAGGAGCCCGAAAGACAAAGATGATGTGCGCGACCACGTCGAAGGGTAGATGTTGATGAACAACCACAGACATATCAAACACAGAAACATGAAGATCTGTATGTTTCCCAAGGCTTTGAGGCATATCAACGTTCATCATCATCCCATCTTATTCTTCCACTTCTTAACTTTTTCAATCACCACCATCAATGTTTGCTGCCCATTTAAGCACTTCATTCTCAGGATTCGCAGTCACACTCAGATTATCGACCTATTATGCCTTGGGAAGTTTCAGATTATCATCCTACTATGCCTTCACAAAATATCAATAGCGAGGTCACTAAACATGGTGGCATTGATGAGGACCCCGTGCCACAACAACAAACATCAAGAGCAAGAGGCAGCAGAGTAAGAATAAGAGGTGGTTGAACACAAAGATCTAGATATGATATATTAACATTTTAACGAAATTGTTTGGAAGATAATACTTTAACCAGACATAAATCAAAGTATGAAATGTAATAATTTTAAGATTTTGTTCAATAGATAATACTTGATTTAGATTTTCACTTCCAGATCTATGAAACCAGATGAGGGTAATGATATCAGGGGTTAAGTTAATCTTGTTATCTGTTATTTCTTTTCTTGATAATTTTATTTTTGTCCATTATTGTTGCCTCTTTATATTTCTGTTCTGTCTTTTTATATTTTCTATTTTAATTTCCTACTTTAATTATGTTGCGTTCTATGTCTTCCAAACTTTCTTTTAAATCCTCTCAATCCTCTTCATCATCGCTCATTGAGCAACAAATTAATCCATCTTCAACAAGTATCTTTAATGAAGAAATTTGTTTTGAAAACATAAATCAAGACATGGATGACTAGGAGATCCCCAGAATCCCAAACAATGAACTCTATAAACCTAAAGGACAATTCTTCAGAAGTTCTGATTACATTATCAGGACTATAGATAAACAAATCACCAGTGAAGGTAATGATGAAGAATTTCATCTTCTCTATCAAGAGACCTTAAAAGGTCAGGCCAACAAATACAATTATCTGTACATTGGATGTGTGTAGGTAGCTGTCAAACCCTTAATCAGAGAAGGACTAAATGCTTATGTTCTCCTTTATCTAAGAGACATAAGACATAATCAATTTCATGATTCACTTCTAGGAACCGTAGAAACTAGTCTTGGTCATGGTCCAATCTATTTTAATTGTTATCCTAATAGGACTGCTAGTTTAAAAGATAAAAATATTCAAGACACGTTATTTTTAAACATCAAAGTCTGTGGCTTATACATGAAGCCCAGATCAATCCCTTTAGCCTATAGGATTCAATACAAAGTCATGAATCCCTTTTACTCTGAGGCATTAAAACCAAAGGATAAGTGAGTAACAATGTTATTCCTAACTAACATAACAAAGCCAACGAAGTTGTCCCTAAACAAATTTGATGGGAAGATGTAATCCTCCCTGCAAAATGGATTATGGATAAAGCCACTCTAGCTTTGCCCAGAGAAACACTTGAAATTCAGGAAATCACTCAACACCAATCAGGTAGAGTTGAATTAACCTTCAACAAAAGAAACCCGTTCAGCTCTTCTAGATCTTTTAAATCTACATCCTCCAGATCTGAAGATTTTAGACTTGTAATTTCTAGAAAATCTTTCTCTACAATTCAATCTACTCTATCATCAACCAATCTTCAAGGGCTGGATACGTCGTCAACTATCCCGCGGCCAACGTACCAACGTGAAGACGAAGAAGAACAAAGATCTATTCAATCTCCAACCTATTCTTCCCTTAATGATGATGTCCATGTTATTTGAATTCGTCATTAATAAGGAAACCCTTAGGAAAGACTTTTATTCCGTGGAATGAACTCCGCAAAGGAACTGGTTTTTCAAAAATTATAAGGGATCAAACAGACAGGAAATTCAAGAGTAAGTTCTACAAATTTCTCAACAAAGTCAAACAACATGTCTCATTCTTCAATTGGTTTCATGCTTACATGATTAGGAATGAAATCGAATATCCCTAGAGCATTAGTCTGATTGAAGATAAATCAGCTAATGTTCTTACAGTATGACATCGCAAAGATGGTGAGTTAATCAAATCTAAATTACCTCCCTCCAGTCAGTACCTTATTCCAAACTTAAAAGACAAAGATAATAATCCAGTTTTAGCTTCTCCTTTTAAGACAAAAGTAGAAGATGAACCAATCAACCCTAAAGATATTAAAAGTCTTATGGAACAAAATAATTATACAAACAAATACCTTCAAGTTTTAGGTGAAAAACTAGTTAATCAATCCTTAGATAAACCTTCGACATCAGGAACCAAAACTAATAAACCAAAACCTCCCAAACCAATAAAGAAACCTCTTTTCAAACCATTCAAGGTTAGCAACAGCTTAAAGAAAGCATAAAACTTTTAAACAATCCAAAACCATCTAACCATGAACTTATTAATGAATTTATTGAAAGACTTTACTTTGCCGCCCCGGATACACCACAAACCCAAGAATCAAAAACAATAAGTAAAACTAAAGATAAAAATCTGATTGTTAATACAATTAGACAATCTAGTTCACAATCGAGATCTGATTGCCCAGAAACTGAAACTGAAAATAATTTTGTCATCAAGGTAAATCATATAATCACTCAAACGCTTAATTGAAAAAATCCTTCAAAACTCTATTATCAACGAGCGACAGCTCCTGATCTATTGCTTGAAGAAAGAAACCCAAATTTCAGAAGCTTTAGTGCAAATAACATCTATGAGTGGAACATTGATGGTATGACTGAGTATGCCATCATCAACCCTCTGCAGCATATGACCATGGTGTCAACTGCTTATCAAACCTCTTATGACTGTCCTGAAGAAGTCATTGTCAGAATCCTTGTATCAGGGTTTTCCAGCTAGCTCAAAGGTTGGTGGGATAACTATATCTCTACTGACTAGAAAATTGAGATTACGGAAGCATTCAAAATCGATGCTGACAATAACTTAATCCTTAGTGACGGGAAGCCAATTCTTGATGCTGTTAACAATCTCATCTTTACAATCGCTCAACATTTCATAAGAGATCCGTCTTTATGGAAAGATAAGTCTGCTGAACTTCTTTCAAACTTAAAATGCAAAACTCTAGCTGACTTTAGATGGTATAGAGACACCTTCTTAACTAGGGTTTACACCAGAGACGATAGTCAACAACCTTTCTGGAAAGAAAAATTTCTTGCTGATCTTCCAAAATCCTTAGGTGATAAAGTCCACGATAAAATCAGAAGCCAATCCCTAAATGGAGAAATTCCATATGAGCAATTGAGTTATGGACAACTCATTGCCTTCATCCAAAACGTAGCCCTAAAAATCTGCCAAGATGACAAGATTCAAGCCCAACTTGCCAGAGAAAGGGCTCAAACCAAGCGAGACTTAGGAACGTTCTGCGAACAATTTGGTCTTCCTTGTGCTAGGAAGAAAATAAAACCAAAATCAAAATCCGATAGAGTCCAGAAAACTAAGTATTACAAACATAAAGCAAGCACCAAACCCAGAAGACTTAAACAAGAATTTAAGTCCAAACCTCCAATCAATAATATCAAAATCCCAAAGAAACCTATAATTTTCTATAATTGTGGCAAACCTGGTCACATTAGTAAATATTGTAGGTTAAAAAATAAAATAAAATCTTTAAATCTTGAACCAATTATCAAAAAACAAATTAATAATTTGTTAGTTGAATCATCCGAAAAAAAGTTTGATAAAGAATCTTCTGAAGATTTAAACCAAATCCAAAATGATGATATATCATCTGAAGGAGAATCAGATTCTCCTAAAATCAATGTTTTAACAAAAAAGCAAGATCTCTTATTTGAAGTTCTTAATTCAATTGATGATCCTTAGGATAGGAAAGTCTACTTAGAAAAAATAAAATCTTTAATAGAAGTAAGTTCTTCTAAGAATTTCAAAGAACCAATAATTCAAAACAAATATAATCTTACAGAAAAACTTAAAAAACTTAAGAAGAAAACTTCTAAGAAAACTATAACAATCCAAGATCTTCAATACAAAATTAATAATCCAAAAACTAAAGTTAAACAACTAAAAGAATAGCAAAATTTGCATCAAATCATAATATCTCAACTTCAGGATATTCAAACTGATTCTGATAAGGATACAATTCCGGAAAAAAAGAGTCAAACAAGTCAAAAGACTAAAAATCAAGATGAAGAATTCTTTGCACAAATAATCAATTAGATGAAAATCCAATTTTTTTTATCAATATAAACATTAAAATTGATGATTTTGTCCTCAATATTGTTGCCTTGTTTGACACAGGGGCAGATTCAAACTGTATCCTAGAAGGATTAATCCCAACAAAATATTTTGAAAAAACTTTAGAACAGCTTAGCACAGCTAACAGCTCAAAATTAAAAATCAAATTCAAACTTTCATGTGCAATTATTGAAAACCAAGGTTTCCAAGTTAATTTTTTTTCTTATTAGTTAAAAATCTAAAAAATGAAGTGACTTAGGAACACTGTTCATCATATCGCTTTTCCTCCTACAAATCACAGATGAAGGGATTACTACCCAACATCTAGGTCAAACAATCGTTTTCAAATTTCTTAGGAAACTGATTCTAGGAAACATTAACTTAATCCAATATTAACAAAATCAAATTAATTATCTTAAAGAAGAAATTTCTTTTAAGAATACCGATTTCAATCTTAGCCAACCTCAAATCTAGAAAAGGATTCAATCTCTTCTTGAACAAATTCAAGGTTCAAATTGTTCAGATCTTCCCAATGCTTTCTGGGAAAGGAAGAAACATATGGTGGATCTTCCTTACGATAAGGATTTCAATGAGAGACAAATTCCAACAAAGGCTAGACTTATTCAGATGAGTCAAGAACTCATCTAGTATTGTCAACAAGAGATCAAAGATCTTCTTGCAAAAGGACTCATTAGGAAAAGCAAGAGTCCATGGTCTGGTTCAGCCTTCTACGTTAACAAACAAGCCGAAATTGAAAGAGGTACTCCTCGTTTGGTCATCAATTACAAACCTCTTAATCAAGCACTCCAATGGATTCGGTATCCTATCCCAAATAAAAAAGATATTCTTAAACAACTACATTCAGCCAAAATATTTTCAAAATTTGATATGAAATCTAGATTTTGGCAAATTCAAATCAAGGAGAGTGATCGCTACAAGATGGCTTTCACTGTACTGTTTGGGTAGTACGAATGGAACGTAATGCCCTTTGGTTTAAAAAATGTTCCTTCGGAATTCCAGAGGATCATGAACAAAATTTTCAATCCTTACTCAAACTTTACCATCGTCTACATTGATGATGTTCTAGTCTTTTCTCAATCAATAGATCAACACTTTAAACATATTAATATTTTTATTAGAGTCATTAAAAGAAATGGTGTTGCAATCTCCAAATCAAAGATTAATCTATTCCAAACTAAAATTAGATTTCTTGGTCATAATATTCACCAAGGAACCATTAATGCTATTAATCGAGTAATTGAGTTTGCTGACAAATTTCCAAACCAAATCATTGACAAAAATCAATTACAAAGATTTCTTGGTTGTTTAAACTATGTCATTGACTTTTTTCCCAAGCTAAGTAATCTTATCGAACCATTACATGATTGTCTGAAAAAGAGTCCTCCTCCTTGGTCAGACACCCATACAAACATTATCAAACAGGTAAAATCCCTAGTAAAGGATCTTCCATGCCTTTATCTTCCAAATCCTCAAGCATTCAAAATTGTTGAAATAGATGCTTCTAACATTGGTTATGGTGGCATTATCAAACAGCGCGTCGCAGACAAAGAACATATCATTGCATATACATCAAAACATTGGAATCTTCCATAGCAAAATTATTCAACGGTGAAAAAAGAAATTTTGGCAATTGTTCTTCGTATCTCACAATATCAATCTGATTTATTAAATAAAATTTTTTTTAATCAGGGTCGATTGCAAATCTGCAAAAGACATTTTGCAAAAGAATGTTAAAAATCTTGCATCAAAACAATTTTTTTCTAGATGGCAAGCAATCTTAAGTATTTTTTATTTTGAAATTGAATATATCAAAGGCACCTCAAACACCCTACCTGACTATCTTACCCGTGAATATTTACAAGGAAAATAATAGTATGCCTAGATCAACAAAATCATCCTCTTTTAGAGGAAGGGGAAAAACTGATCAAATCCTGGCACTACCAACCGAATTATCAAAACAAACCGAGTCTTCTACCCTTCCATTTGGGTCATCCACCAAGCTAAAGCTAAGTCATCCACTTAGAAAAAATAATCAAAAACAGAGTATGTTATGCCAATCACAACCTTCTAAGCCCTACAAGATCAAGGCCTAACCCATCTCCCAAATAAATCTTGGAAATAGATCTTCACTGAAGAATTAGACTAGAAAACTGACATACAAACCATGTTTCAAACTCTTAAAGGCAAAGCCCTTGTAATAAACTCCCCACAAAAAGAAGTAATCGTCCAACCTCAACCCATCTCTTCCAAACCACATTATTTATAAAAAGAAAACTTTTGGCCAGTAATCTAAATGGAACCAGAATTTTGGGATTCCAACCCGAACAAAGTTCCTCCAAAAATCTTCCCAAATAGTTTTCATTTCAAACCATTATCCCTTAATAAAACATAGCAATTTTATGAGTTTATTCTTGTTGACTCTAACTCTGTCTCTCTAAAATATTATAGGGACCCTAAAGACGAGTCATATATAACTCATTCAACAATCCAGATTTTGAAGGTCATGACACCGACAGAATTTGGTAAAAACTCATACTCTTTAAAGAAATTTTCTCAACACTTTCACCCAATTGGTTATAATTATTGGGATTATATACAAGCCTGGAGCAACATGTTTTGGCTCCAGAACAAACCCAACCACCATTCCTGGCTCATATACTTTAAACAGAATGCTCAGTACAAGTTCCCCCATTGGTTCATGCAGTGGTGGAATTTCTTTGGACCAATCCAACAGATTCTTCCAGCAAATGTTATGGAAAGATTCCAATATTTTCTGAGGAAGTTCGATTCAGATAATGATCTATTTCCAGTCGATCTACACTTCTTCTCCAAGTTTTCTTTGGCCTAGATATTTTCTTAGTAGTATAAGTACAAGACTCATGATAGTCTCCCCAATCTCCTGCCGGCACTGCAAAGGCAAGCTTATGCTAAATGGTGGGCTGAATTTGACGCCTCCAGAGCATCTCCTGATAATATCAAATTATGGTTCAAGAATAACCCAAAATATCTCAAGAAAGGTTAGTGAGAGAAACTCTCACTTCTCCCTCTGTAATCTTTTCTTCAAACTTTAATTAATTAATCTTTCTTCTCTTTTCTCTCTCGTCGCAGCAAAAAATCAGCTTGTCAATTCTCTGGTTTTAATTTTATGTTTTAATAATATTTCAATCAACTCTTCTCTTCTTCCTCCTTCGCCGGCTCTGGTGGGGCTCTGCCTCTCTCTTATTTTCATGTTTTAAATTTAAATTTACTTTCTACACTTTAATTTCTACATTTACTTTCTGTTCTAATTATTTTACATAGCATACAATGCAATTCGTCTGCTCTCCTACTTTCTTTCATCATGTTCTTCCGCCTTTTCCTGTGATCTTCCGTCCTGTTCTCTGATACTAGAGACCAAGATGAAAGATCACGGGAAAAGGCGAAAGAACAGGATACAGAAAGCAGGAGAGTAGACGGACTGCTTTACATGCTATGTAATATGATTAAAACATAAATTAAAATACAAAAAATAAAGTACAAAAAATAAATTTAAAACATGAAAACCAGAGAGAGGCAGAGCCCCACCAGAGAAGGCGAAGGAGGAAGAAGAGAAGAGTTGATTGAAATATTATTAAAACATAAAATTAAAACCAGAGAACCGACAAGCCAATTTTTTGCTCCAGCGAGAGGGAAGAGGAGAAGACAGATAAATTCATTAGATTGAAGAAAAGATTACAAAGGGAGAATGGGAGATGGGAGAGTTTCTCTCACTAACCTCTCTCTAAAAAGGGTGTAAAATTTTTGAATGCCTAACATCATGGGCAGACATCCTATAAATAGATTAAAATTACTATTACAATAGTAACCCTATAGTATCCCGCTACATTGAACAGTAATTGATCGCAGACAGCTACAGTGAACAGTGTTCAATCGTAGTCTTCCACAGATTTCTACAGTAGAATGAATAGTAAGTTACTATTCATTATCTTCCAAACAGACTCCAAAATAGACATTTTCGTTCAGATTTGCAGAGTTTGAGGACAAGGCAATTGATGGGGAAGGAGAACCAGGGCTTTTGGGAACCAGTTCGCTGCTAATAGCAACGTCCATTTCTCTATAGAGTCTGAGGACGTCTTCCATGTTTTTGAAAAGATGATCTTTGTCAGAAGAGGCAACGATAGCAGCCATAATTTTAGCCTTCTGATTGAGAAATTGGTAACTAGCTTCATCAGCAGTCTTAAGGTATTTTGGGTTGTTCTTGAACCATAATTTGATATTGTCAGGAGATGCTCTGGAGGCATCAAATTCAAGCCACCATTTAGCATAAGCTTGTCTTTGTAGTACAGGAAGGAGATTGGGGAGACTATCATGAGCTTTGTATTTATACTGCTAAGAAAATATCCAAGCAAGAGAAAACTTGGAGAAGAAGTGAAGATCAATAGGAAATAGATCATTACCCGAATCAAACTTCTTCAGAAAATATTGAAATCCTTCCATAACATTTGCCAGAAGAATCTACTGGATTGGTCCAAAGAAATTCCACCATTGCATGAACCAATAGGGGAACTTATACTAAACATTCTATTTGAAATATATGAGCCAAGAGTGGCAGTTGGATTTGTTCTGGAGCCAAAACGTGTTGCTCCAAGCTTGGATGTAATCCCAATAATTATAACCGATTGGGTCAAAGTACTGAGAAAATTTCCTCAAAGAGTTTGGATTTTTACCAAATTCTATCAATGTCATGACCTTCAAAATCTAGATTGTTGAATGAGTTATGTATGACTCATCTTTAGGGTCCCTGTAATGCTTTAGAGAGACAGAATCAGAGTCAACAAAATAAACTCATAAAATTGTCATGTTTTGTTAAGGGATAATGGTTTGAAATGAAAATTATTTAGGAATATTTTTGGAGGAACTTTGTTCGGGTTGGAATCTCAGAATTCTGATTCCATTTGGATTACTAGCCAAAACCTTCCTGTGGTAAATAATGTGGTTTAGAAGATATGGGTTGGGGTTGGATTACTATTTCTTTTTGTGGGGAGTTTATTACAAGGGCTTTGCCTTTAAGAGTTTGAATCATGATTTGTATACCAGTTTTCTCATTTAGTTCTTCAGTGAAGATCTATTTCTAGGATTTATCTGGGAGATGGGTTAGGCCTTGATTTTGCAGGGCTAACAGGGTTGTGATTGGCATGGCATAATCGACTTTTGCTTGTTTTTTCTGAGTGGATGACTCAGTTTTAGCTTGGGTAGATGACCCAGATGGAAGGGTAAAAGACCCAGTTTGTTTTGATGATCCGACTAGCAGTGCCAGGTTTTCATCAGCTTTTCCCTTTCCTCTAGAAGAGGATGATTTTGTTGATCTAGGCATATTGTTATTTCCCCTGTACATATTCATGGGTAAGTTAGTCAAGTAAGGTGTTTGAGGTGCCTTTGATATATTCAATTTCAAAATCAAAAACACTTAATATTGCTTGCCATCTAGCAAAAATTTGTTTTGATGTAAGATTTTTAACATCTTTTTATAAAATGTCTTTTACAAATTTGCAATTGACTTTGATTAAAATTTCTTGATTTAATAAATCAGATTGAAATTTTGAAATGCAAAAAACGATTGCTAAAATTTCTTTTTTTATAGTTGAATAATTCTGCTATACATGATTCCAATGTTTTGATGCATATGCAATGACATGTTCTTTGTCTGCGACATGCTGTTTGAGAATGCCACCATAACCAATGTCAGAGGTATCAGTTTCAACAATTTTGAAAGCTTGAGGATTTGGAAGATAAAGGCATGGAAGATCCTTTACCTGGGATTTTACCTATTTGATAATGTTTGTATGAGTGTTTGACCAAGGAGGGGGACTCTTTTTCAGACGATCATGTAATGGTTTGATAAGATTATTTAGCTAAGGGAAAAAGTCAACAACATAATTCAAACAACCAAGAAATCTTTGTAATTGATTTTTGTCAATGATTTGGTTTGAAAACTTGTCAACAAACTCAATTACTCTATTAATAGCATTAATGGTTCCTTGGTGAATATTATGACCAAGAAATCTAATTTTAGTTTGGAATAAATTAATCTTTGATTTGGAGACCGTAAGACCATTTCTTTTAATTTCTCCAATAAAGATATTAATATTTTTAAAATGTTGATCTATTGGTTGAGAAAAGACTAAAACATCAATGTAGATGATGGTAAAGTTTGAGTAAGGATTGCAGATTTCGTTCATGATCCTCTGGAATTTCGAAGGAGCATTTTTTAGACCAAAGGGCATTACGATCCATTCGTACTGCCCGAACGGTACAGTGAAAGTCGTCTTGTAGTGATCACTTTCTTTGATTTGGATTTTCCAGAATCCAGAATTCATATCAAATTTTGAAAAGATTTTAGCTGAATGCAGTCTTTTAAGAAGATCCTTTTTATTTAGAATAGAATATCAAATCAATTAGAGTGCTTGATTAAGCAGTTTGTAATTGATGACCAAACGAGGAGTACCTCTTTTGATCTCGACTTGTTTATTGACGTAGAAGGCTGAACAAGACCATGGACTCTTGCTTTTCCTAATGAGTCCTTTTGCAAGAAGATCCTTGATCTCCCGCTGACAATATTGGACGAGTTCTTGACTCATCTGAATGGGTCTAGCTTTTGTGGGAATTTGTCTTTCATTGAAATCTTTTTCACAAGGAAGATTCACCATATGTTTCTTCCTCTCGCAAAAGGCATTGGGAAAATCTGAACAAATTGAACTTAGAATCTGTTCAAGAAGAGATTAAATCCTTTTCTGGATTTGAGGTTGACTAAAATTTGAAACCAATATTCCTAAAAGAAATTTCTTCTTTAAGATAATTAATTTGATTTTGTTTATATTGGATTAAGTTGATGTTTCTTAGAATTGGTTTCCTAAGAAATTCGAAAATGATTGTTTGTCCTAAATGTTGGGTGGCAATCCCTTCATCTGTGATTTGCAGGGGGAAGAGTGATCTGATGAACGGTGTTCCTAAGATCACTTCGTTCTTGAGGTTTTTGACTAATAAAAAGGAAATTTCAACTTGGAAATCTTGGTTTTCAATAATTGCGGATGAAAGTTTGAATTTGATTTTTAACTTTGAACCATTGGCTGTGCTAAGTTGTTTAGATGTTTTTTTAAAATATTTTGTTGGGATTAACCCATCTAGGATGCAGTTTGAATCTGCCCCTATGTCAAATAGTGTAACAGTATTGATGACAAAATCATCAATTTTAATGTTTATGTTGATAAAGAATTTTTGAATTTTCATTTGATTAATAATCTGTGCAAAAAATTCTTCTTCTTGATTTTCAGTCTTTTGACTTTTTTGACTCTTTTTCAGGAATTGTATCATTATTAGAATCGGTTTGAATATCCTGAAGTTGGGATATTTTGATTTGATGCAAATTTTCTTGTTCTTTGAGTTGTTTAACTTCAATTTTTAGATTATTAATTTCATATTGAAGATCTTGAATTGTTATAGTTTTTTTAGAAGTTTTCTTCTCAAGTTTTTTAAGTGTTTTTGTAAGATTATATTTGTTTTGAATGATTGGTTCTTTGAAAGTTTTAGAAGAACTTGGTTCCATTAAAGATTTTATTTTTTTCTAAATAAATTTTCTTATCTTGAGGATCTTCGATTGAATTAAAAACTTCAAATAAGAGATCTTGTTCTTTTGTAAAAACATTATTTTCAGGAGAATTTGATTCTCCTTTAGATGATATATCATCATTTTGGATTTGGTTTAAATCTTTAGAAGATTCTTTATCAGACTCTTCTTCAGATGATTCAACTAACAAATTATTAATTTGTTCTTCGATAGTTGGTTCAAGATTTAAAGATTTTATTTTTTTTAACCTACAGTATTTACTAATGTGACCAGGTTTGCCACAATTATAGCAAATTATAGGTTTCTTTGGGACTTTGATATTATCGATTGGGGGCTTGGACTTAAATTCTTGTTTAAGTCTTCTGGATTTGGTGCTTGCTTTATGTTTTTAATATTTAGTTTTCTGGATTCTATCAGGTTTTGATTTTGATTTTGTTTTCCTCCTAGCACAAGGAAAACCAAATTGTTTGCAGAACGTTCCTAAGTCCCGCTTGGTTTGAGCCTTTTCTCTAGCAAGTTGGGCTTGAATCTTGTCATCTTGGCAGATTTTTAAGACTACCTTTTGGATGAAGGCAATGAGTTATCCATAACTCAGTTGCTCATATGGGATTTCTCCATTTGGGGATTGGCTTTTGATCTTATCGCGAACGATTTTGGAAGACTAGCAAGAATTTTTTGTTTCCAGAAAGGTTGTTGACTATCCTCTCTGGTGTAAACCCTAGTCAAGAAGGTGTCTCTATACCACCTAAAGTCAGCCAGAGTTTTGCATTTTAAGTTTGAAAGAAGTTCAGCAGATTTGTCTTTCCATAAAGACGGATCTCCTATGAAATGTTGAGCGATTGTAAAAATTAGATTGTTGACAGCATCAAGAATAGGCTTCCCGTCATTGAGGATTAAGTTACCATTAGCATCGGTTTTGACTGCTTCTGCAATCTCAATTTTTTGGTCAGCAGAGATATAGTTATCCCACTAACCTTTGAGCTGGCCGGAAAACCCTGATACAAGGATTCCAACAATGACTTCTTCAGGATAGTCATAAGAGGTTTGATAAGCAATTGACACCATGGTCATATGCTGCAGAGTGTTGATGATGGCATACTCAGTCATACCATCAATATTCCACTCATAGATGTTGTTTGCACTGAAATTTCTGAAGTTTGGGTTTCTTGCTTCATGAAACAAATCTGGAGTTGTCACTCGTTGATACTAGGGTTTTGAAGAATTTTTTCCAATTAAGCGTTTGACTGATTACAACATTTACCTTGATGACAGAGTTTGTCAGTTTTAGTTTCAGGTTCTGGGCAATCAGATCCCAATTATGAACTAGATTGTCTAATTTGATTAACAACTAGATTTTTATCTTTAGTTTTACTTATTATTTTTTATTCTTGAGTTTGTGGTGTATCTGGGGTGACTAAGTTAAGTCTTTCATTAAATTCATTAATAAGTTCATGGTTAGATGGTTTTGGATCGTTTAAAAGTTTTATACTTTCTTTAAGTTGTTTGCTAACTTTGAATGGTTTGAAGAGAGGTTTCTCTATTGGTTTGGTAAGTCTTGGTTGATCAGTTTTGGTTCCAGATGTTGAAGATTTATCTAAGGATTGATTAACTAGTTTTTCACTTAAAACTTAAAGGTATTTGTTTGTATAATTAGTTTGTTCCATAAGACTTTTAATATCTTTAGGATTGATTAGTCCACTTCTACTTTTCTCTTAAAAGGAGAAGCTAAGACTGGATTATTATCTTTGTCTTTTAAGTTTGGAATAAAATACTAACTAGAGAGAGGTAAAACTGATTTGATTAACTCACCATCTTTGCGATGCCAGACAGTAAGAACATTAGTTGATTTATCTTTTATCAGACTAATGCTCCAAGGATATTCGATTTCATTCTTAATCATGTAAGCATGAAACCAATTAAAGAATGGGACATATTGTTTGACTTTGTTGAGAAATTCGTAGAACTTCTCTTGGATTTCCTTTCTGTTTGATCCCTTATAATTTTTTAAAACCAGTTCCTTTGCGGAGTCCATTCAGCAGAATAAAAATCTTTCCTAAGGGTTTCCTTATCAATGATGAATTCAGATAACATGACATCATCATTAAGAGAGGAATAGGTTGAAGATTGAATAGATCTTTGTTCATCTTCTTCTTCACGTTGGTACGTAGGTCTCAGGATAGTTGACGACGTATCTAGCTCCCGAAGATTGATTATTGATGGAGTAGATTGTATTGTAGAGAAAGATTTTCTGGAAATTGTAAATCTGAAATCTTCAGATCTGGAGGATGTAGATCTAAAAGATCTAGAAGTGCTGAACGAATTTCTTCTATTAAAAGTTAATTCAACTCTACCTAATTGGTGTTGAGTGATCTCTTGAATTTCAGGTGTTTCTCTGGGCAAAGCTGGAGTGGCTTTATCCATAATCCATTTTGCAGGGAGGATCACATCTTCCCATCGGATTTGTTTAGGCACAACTACGTTGGACTTTGTTATGTCTGTCAGGAATAACATTGTTACTCCCTTGTCTTTTGGTTTCAATGCCTTAGAGTAGAAGGAATTAATAACCTTGTATTGATTCCTACAGATTAAGGCTAAAGGGATTGATCCAGGCTTCATATCTAAGTCACATACTTTGATGTTCAAGAATAACGTGTCTTGAATATTTTTATCTTTTAGACTAGCAGTCCTATTAGGAAAACAATTAAAATAAATTGGACCATGACCAAGACTAGTTCCTACGGTTCCTAGAAGTGAATCGTGAAATTGATTATGTCTTATGCCTCTTAGATAAAGGAGAACAGATGCATTTAGTCCTTCTCTGATTAAG
Organism: Ormosia semicastrata; assembly: GCA_029884595.1. Lineage (NCBI taxonomy): Eukaryota > Viridiplantae > Streptophyta > Magnoliopsida > Fabales > Fabaceae > Ormosia > Ormosia semicastrata. Next base: position 60,746,965 of record JAQQTO010000062.1, read on the forward strand.
GGTTTAACAGCTACCTGCACACATCCAATATGCAGATAATTGTATTTGTTGGCTTGATCTTTTAAGGTCTCTTGACAAATAAGATGAAATTCTTCGTCATCACCTTCAATGGTGATTTGTTTCTCTACAGTCCTGATAATGTAATCAGAACTTCTAAAGAATCGTCCTTTAGGTTTATAGAGTTCATTATTTGGGATTCTGGGGATCTCCCAATCATCCATGTCTTGATTTATGTTCTCAAAACAAATTTCTTCATTAAAGATATTTATTGAAGATGGATTAATTTGTTGCCCAGTGAGCGATGATGAAGAGGATTGAGAATATTTGAAAGAAAGCTTAGAAGATAGAGAACATAACATGATAAAAGATAAACAAAATAAACAGGAAATATATAAAGACAAGAATAAAATAGCAGGAAAATAAACAGCAGATGACAGATATAAACTTAACCCCTGATATCATTACCCTCATTTGGTTTCATAGATCTGTAAGGGGAAAATCTAAGTCAAATTTTATCTTTTGAACTAGGTTTTAAAATTATCTTGTTTCATACTTTGATTTATGTCTGGTTTAAATATTATCTTCTAATCATTTTATTAGAATTTTAATGTATCATACCTAGACCTTTAGCCACCAAGTTCATTTATCAGTTCTTAACCATGGTCACCATCGTGCCTTATCCTTCACTACCTGTGGCGACATCGTCAAATTAGACTTACTACCTCCCTAGGACTTACTGCTACAGCCTCATAGAATAGATCCAACATCAGGCATTATGTACCTTCCAGTTAAGAAAAGATAACATATAGATGCGTACTATCCAGATCCAGATATACTAATAACATTATTATATAGTTCAGTTAAGATAATAAATAAAGCAGATAGAGATCAAAGCAGAATAACAATTCATTGATATGATAACATTAATATCTAGTTCAATAAGATAACAAATAACTTAGATCCACCAATTTCATTTCTACTTCCCTATCAGGCTCTGATACTAGAGAACAGGACGGAAGATCAAAGGAAAAGGCGAAAGAACAGGATAAAGAGAGTAGGAGAGCAGACAGATTGCTTTACATGCTATGTAATATGATTAAAACATAAATTAAAATACAAAACATCCTTGCACCAAAACTCTAAATTCTGAATTTATCTTGCAAAAAACTTTTGCTAATATTAAGCTTGTTAACATATACAAAATTAATGTTGTTGTCAATACATCAATAAACAACCTTGGAACAAAACCCTGAGTTCATCTTGAACAGCAAAACTTTTATCAATTTCTCGAGTGCATTGGGTATAACTTTAAATTACGACATGCAAGAGTAAATGAAATAAAATAAATAATGGATACTCCTGTCAAAATATATTTTTTATTTAACTTTTGATATTATCCTTACCATTTAAAATCATTGCCAACTCATTCTGAGCTATCTAAAAATGATGGTGTAAATTGAGATGATGATGGATGAACATTGTTATAATGTCTTGTAACGAAAATGCATGACTTATCCATGGAAGTGAAATGGGGATTTGAGAAAGGTGCGAGGATTGTTTTATGCTTGAACTCTCCATTAGAGTCTTCTAAAAACCAATAAAACACTAAAATCATTAGAATAGATAAAAAAAAAATTACAGAGAATAGTATAAAAAAAAGAAAAAAAGTAAAAAAGGTAAAAAAGTCATTCCATACCATTCTTTTTGATGCATTCACTACTTCATTATTGAGAACATCAAATGTATTCATTGCTTCCTTTTAGATAACGTCAGACTTAGATTTTTCACATATCACAACATAACAAAGACATACAACAATGAGAAATTACATTAAGACAAGAATATTGGAAATGTAATGATAAAGCAAAACAGATAAAAATTTCTAACCTTTTTTCAATTTGCCACTAGATTTTCTCTTACGACCTTTCTCAGTCCCACTCTTTATTCTTCTTGGAGTCTCTTTTGTTTTTGACACTTGAGGGTCAAGTAGGGACTTCTCACACAAAATGTTGTTATCAACATTTTCTTTGCGAATATCATTAACTTCATTAGCTCCTTGCATGATAGTTTGCTTGTCAAATTTCAAAGACTGATTAATGCTTACACATTGTTTCAAGGTTTCATCAAGGAGTAAAAATAGTATGTACCAAAAATCTTTACACATATTTGGCATAAAAAGAAGAAGTTGCTAATTAGGTTTATATACTTGTGTATGTACCAAAATCTCTACACACATTTGACATTCTATTTTCAAATTCAATTCAAATAAACTTATACACACAACTTACAACAACAAAAGTACTTGGTAGGAAACTACACATTGCATATTCAACTATCCCTTGTATGCTCATGAATTGAAAGTTCTAGCCCCTCACCTCAAGGTGCTTGCACCTCTCATGTAAGTCACCTGTCACACCAGATATTTTCTGTATACAATTGATAATTGATAAACAATTGCTCAATTACGCAAACTTAGTCATGGCTTGACCTTCTATAGCCAGAAAAATAAACCAGAGACCTTGATATTTTATATGTTAAAATGCCCAATAAACAAATTGTGCTTTCTTTACTTATCTATCAATCACTTCCAAGCCCAATGGGCAAAAGATCTAAAATAATTCAAGCAACAAGGCACTCCTATAATTTTTGAGATTATGCACATTGTAGAAGGACTAGTCACATAAGGATCCTCAATAGAGCATAACTCAAAAAAATGAAAAAATTCCTCCTTTAAAAAAATACTCAATAAACTAACACACAGACCTATTATTACAACAATAAACATACCTTTAACGAATTAGCTTTCGATGCCAGTGATGGGAGTAGAGTTTGATGACGCCGACAATGGGAGGAGACGACGATGTCGGTGATGGAAGATTTGATAATGCCAATAATGGGAGTTCAACAGATTACAAATCCTCACCATGATGGTAGAACTGAAGAGGCTTGGGTGGAAAATTTGTGACTGCAAAGTAAAAGAATTTTTTTTTTTAATAAACTAGTAATGAAATGAACTTGTTTAGTAGGTAATAAGTTTTAGTGATATTTGAGTGTGTGACATGGCCCAATAAAAGAGAGTGTATTGAAAAAAGTGTGATAGAGAGTATGTTCCTAGCACTCCTCTAAAAAATTAAAAAAAATATTTAAGTTAAGTCGTGCTTAAGAGATACGACTTCTTACATTTTACTATTCACTTTGCTCCATTCCGGGAAATAAATTTTGACTTACACCTAAGTGGGAAATTGATTTTCAACTTGCACCATTTAGGTAAAGAAGTCACATGAGAGGGTAGGAAACAAAGGTGAGAGAATTTAAAATTCAGAGTAACCCAAAACGTTATGCCCTCCTCTAATGTGAGTGTGTGCTGGCCATGTGAGAAAAATTTGAGATTGCAATCTTTCTTCTTTTTGTTTTTTTTAATTTAAAAACAAATTTTGATTTTTTTTCTTTTGGATTGGGTTCAAGTTGGCAATCATATTAAGATCAAATGTATATTGGATTTTTGGGCTAAGATGAGATATATAGACAATTGAGCTCATTATTATTGCACATTTTTATTCTTCTTTCTTGCTTTAATTTCTATTTTTTTCTAATAAATTTTTAGTTTTTGATCTAGACAAAATTGGGTGTTCACATTTGCTTCTCTTTACTTGTTTCTTACTAGAGAATATTAATAACCATAGTTTTTTGTATTATCATTGTAAGGAGCAAGTAAATATATGAACTCAAATTTTACCCAGAAATGCATAGAATGATGCAAGAGAAAATAGACGCAGACAAATACAAGTATGACAAGAAGTAAAAAAATAGTGTGTCGAAGCGCTATAAAATAAATGCAAAGGATGATAAAATGTAGGGAGCTAACGCACTAAAAATGGATGATTGGAAATTAAAAAGCATGGAGCTGAAGCACTCAAAGATAAATAACAAGAAAATTAAAATGTTTGGAGTCGAAGCGCTTAAAATAAATGATAGGAAACTATAAAATAAGGAGCTGAAGTGCTAAAAATAAATGCAATGGGCAACTGAGCCTAAAATTAAATGACATAGGCCTATGAACTTGAAACTAGATGACTTGGCCTACAAGCCTGAAACTAAATGACATGGGTCTAAGTGTAACATCCTCCCTATCCTGTTAAGCTGCAATGACTATTATAGTAGTTCATTAACACTTATATATTTTACCTGTTAATTCTGGTGATTTTTTTAGTTAGTTTGAATGTAACGATATAGCACAGAATGTAAGAAATAGCTTATATTAGCCTAGAAATTAGCATAGATTGCTTAAATAATGAAAATAAAAATGAAAATTTTATTTCTAGGTCATAAATAATTAGAATGAATTATGATAGTTTTTGAGGAATTAAACAAATTAGTTTGGCATTTTTAATAAATAGAGTGAGTGTTTAAATATCAAATTAAATAGGAGAGTAGCTTGAAAAATTATGAAAATTTCGTGATGTTAAATAAAGGATGGAGATTATTCTAGAAATGATTACAGGTTATGGCAAATACTTGCAAGCATATTAATTTAATTGCTTAAGTTAAGATTAGCTTAAGGAAGTGTAATTAAGCTTAATGATTATCAATGGTGTATATAGATATTTAGTAAATAATAAGTATAGGAACTGAATGAAGTAATAGAATTTTCTATAACACCTATAGAAGTTAGAAAACTCATCAATTGAAGATCAAAATATCCCTAAGAGATAAATCTCTTCCACTTAATGATGACAGCATGTTACCTTTTATTTTTATCCTTATCTCTCTACCTCTCCACTGCCTCACATCCCCTTACACATACTGTTCTCATTTTTCTCTTCACTTTCTCTTGGCAAAAAAACAACAACAGAAGGATTGAGAGAAGAAAGAAAAGAAAGATAAACACCATCAACAAGGGAACAAAGGAGGAACAAAGGAGAGAAAAGAAATATCATCATCAAGGAAGCTTAGGTAGGAGTTTGTGCTTCTTTGTCTTGCTCTTTTTCTTTTCTTGCTCCCTAAATCTTCTATTAGTGAATTAGTTTGAAATTGTTCTTGTGAGTTGTATGTTGGATTGATGGTATAATTATGATTGTTGGTCTTAAGGATATCTATAAGACTCTATGGATTTGTGGTTGATGTTTTTGGTTTTATTGGATTGACCAATGTTATTATACCCTGTGAATATTGGTTTAAGTATATATTGAGACTTTGATGTTATATTGACCAGAAATGAAGAGAAATGTGTCGTTTTGAGATTACCATGCATAGGAACCAATTTCAGGTGTTGGAAACCATTTGGTAATTGATTACTGACACTGAGGTCAGTAATCAATTACCAGCCTTCAAAGGCTGTTGTTGAGTATGTGGTAATCGATTACCATAGCTGGTAATCAATTACCTAGCTACTGATGTGAGAAAATATAGTGTGGTAATTGATTACCACGTATGGTAATCAATTACCTAGCTCCTGTCTTGAGAAATTGTAATGTGGTAATCTATTACCAAGCTTGGTAATCGATTACCAAGCCCCTGTTTTGGGCCAATGACTCATAGTAATCAATTACAAATCCCCTGCTTTGAGAAAACAGAGTTCTCTACTCTATGGAAACTAAATGGGATGGGATACATCTATGTTATGTGGTGTGATGAGATTCGATCAAGTTTACTAAGTAAGGTGACTTATGTCTATATGATATGCATTTCGTATACTTGTGAGATAAATTATGATGTTCACTTGGTATACCTATGAGATGAATTAAGATGTTCTAGAAAATTATACACTCCTTTAAAATGTTAAAGTTGAGCTAGTAATTAAATTAAATTGTAAAGTACATCTTTAAGTGCTCAATGTAATATTCTATTTTTCATAAAATATTTTTATGAAGAATAAAATTTTAGTTTCTTTAACTTGAATATTCTATTTAGTTTTATTTTACAATAATTGTTACTAATAAGAAGATATTAGAAGTATTAAAAAGGATAAGATATTTGTTAAAAGTCATGATTGTAGATAAATAATAATAATAATAATAATATCTTTAATATAAAATTTATTACCTAAGTAAATAGCTCTAACTAATGAATACGTAAGAAAAAATGGTGCAATTGCACCAATAGAGTAAAGAAACAAAAAGAAGCAATAGAAAAGAGTGGTGCAACGTGCCATAAGTGGAAGCCAAACGAATAGGCTATAAATAGGCAAAGAAAACAGGAAACGCAACAAAAAAAGAGGAGAAAAAGAAAGAGTGAGATGTTTGTGAAAAACAAAGAGAAAGAGAAAAGAAAGAGAAGAGAGAGAGAGAGAGAGAGAAAGAAAGAAAGAAAAAGAAAGAAATAGCAAAGTGAGAAAAAGTGAGGTGGTGAGAATCGTAGGAGAGAAAGAAAAAAAAAAAAGAAGAAAAGAAGAAGGAAGAGGAAGAGAAAGGGAAAGAAAAAAGAAAGGAAATTTTGCAAGAGGTAGGTCTTGAACTTTTTTTTCAAAAAATAAAATCATGACTTCTAGTATGTTTATATATTTTATTAGTTAATTTATTATTCTAATGTTTTGTGCATATTATTATTCTTGTTAAATTTATTATGTATATATAGTGTTATGAAAACTTGATATTTGTTTGGCTTTGGAATGTTTATAATATTTGACAAAATTTAGAATTATTATAATTTGAATGTTGACTCTTTCATGAGACCAATGTAACAAACTATAGAAAATTTAAAATATTACTCAAGACTTAAGTTAAATAAATATTTTAAACTATATTGTGCAAAAAATTTATGTGTTTGATTTACATAGACCTTCTTATATTTACCTTAGCTCGGGAGCAAATTTATGACCTTTATTTTGGACCCTTGCAATAAAAGGGCTTTTGTGCAATGAATGCACTATCAAGATCAGGACAAATTATGGATCATGATAAAGATTTGACAAACTATGAATTATGATGAGGACTAGACAATTATGGACTATGTTGTGGACTTTTAAAAGAATTATTAAATTTATTTTAAATCATAGTTGGTCCCTTGAAGAATTGACATTTAATAGACTATGATTTGAAATTGATTTAATAGTTCTTTTAAAAGTCCACATTATAGTCCATAGTTGTCTAGTCCTCATCATGGTCCATAGTTTGTCTTGGTCTTGATAGTGCATACGTTGCACAAAAGTCCTTTTATTGTAAGGGTCCAAAATAAAGGTCATAAATTTACTCCTGAACTAAGGTAAATATAAGAAAGTCTATGTAAATCAAGTATATATATTTATTGCATAATATAGTTAAAAATATTTATTTAACTTAAGTCTTGAGTAATATTTTAAATTTTTTATAGTTTATTACATTGGTCTCATGAAAAAGTCAATATTCAAATTATAATAATTCTAAATTTAGTTAAATATCATAAAAATTTCAGAGTCAAGCAAATATCAAGTTTTCATAACATTACATGTACATAATAAATTTAACAAGAATAATAATATGCACAAAATATTAGAATAATAAATTAACTAATAAAACATATAAACATACTAGAAATCATGGTTTTATATTTTGAAAAGAGAGTTCAGTTCCTACTTCTTGCAAAATTTCCTTTCTTTTTCTCTTCCCTTTCTTTTTCTCTCCTTTCTTCTTTTCTTCTCTTTTTCTCTTTCTCACCTACTGGTTCTCACCGCCTCACTCTTTCTCACTTTGTCTTTGTTTCTTTCTTTCTTTTTCTTTTTCTTTTTTTCTCTCTCTATCTTCTCTTTCTTTTTCTCTCTTTTGTTTTTCATAGCATCTCACTCTTTTTTCTCTCTCCTCTTTTTCTTTGTGTTTCTTGTTTTCTTTGCCGATTTATAGCCAATTCGTTTGGCTTCCAATGGTGGCATGTTACACCACTCTTTTTATTACTTCTTTTGTTTCTCTGCTCATTATTGGTGCAGCTTGCACCATTTTTCTTAAGTAATCATTAGTTAGAGATATTTACTTAGGTAATAATTTTTATATAAAGATAAATTATTATTATTATTATTATTATTATTATTATTATTATTATTATTCTACAATCATGACTTTTAACAAATATCTTATCATTTTTAATACTTCTAATATATTCTTATTAGTAACAATTATTGTCGAATAAAACTAAATAAAATATTCAAGTTAAAGAAAATAAAATTTTATTTTGCACAAAAATATTTTATGAAAAATAAGATATTACACGTAAGGTTTAAAAGAAATTGGGCATGATAAAGGAAATGATGGTAATCCTTTATGACATGATCCTTCGATGTTATTCCTTTATGAATGATAACCTATAGATCTGATTTAGGAAATGATGATGATCCTAAATGTGTATCCTTGGAAATGATGGTGATCATTAGATATCCTAGATTTGGTCAATGATGGATTTAGGAAATGAAGATGATCTTAGATCCAGATTTAGGAAATGACGATGATCCTAAATCTGATAATGGAAATGATCATTGTACCTAGGGTGATCCTAAATGTGTATCCTTTGGAAATGACAGTGATCCTTTGGATATTTAGTCAGGGTTACTTGAGATAGTGTTGTGTAACAAATGACTGGTACGTATAGGCTGAGTGCATCGGCTTGATGAGCAAACTATCACCGAGTATTGAGTAGATTGAGGAGGTGACATGCCCTCTCTACCTAGTAGATCGAGGAGGTAACATGCCTTATCTACCATTTGAAATAAAAGGACATGAGTCCAGGGAATAAGCTAAAATAAAAATGATAACTAATGAGCACTACAGGAAAGATTAAAGGCATTGTTTGAGCAATGACACATCTTCATGAATATGCTATATAAATCATTAATTTGATAATGAATATTTGTATTTTGAGCTAATTGTAAATATTTTATATATAGAGTGAGATGATTTATATGCTGATATATTTTGGAGAATTTCATGATTTATTGGTTGATGTGCTTGTAAAGCTATGCGATGCCTGGATTTATGTTTATAAAATGTATTGTTCAATTATTAAAATTGAACTTCTACACCCAGGAAGAGAAATGAGCTATTTTGACATTAGTCACCTTTGTATGAAATATTTTAAAAATGATTTAATTCCCAAAAGTAGCTGAAATTATTGTGATGACATATATTTGTTAAATATACTGGGAATTCCTAGAATTCTCACCCCGTTATTTTCTTTTCCATGATGATTCCAGCACATGATCCACCTACAGAGTAAAGATGCAGAGGCTGATGTTGTATAGAGATACTTATTCTTTTTTACTATTGCTATGTATTTATATTTATGCACTGATTTGTACATGGTTTGTATATATATGCCTATGAAGGCTTGGTATGTATATCTTGGATACTGATGTAGAGAACTGATGTAGTAGATTGTATGAGTTACTAATGTCAGTATAATTTTATACATGTCATGTATATAATTGTGTATCATAGGAACATGTTTGTACTACGGATTAGTATATGAAAATCTCTATGATATCTAATTAGGTAATTGTGCAAGTTCCTAGAGTTCTATAAGGAGAACTCAAAGGACATTAAGGCAATAAAGGAATATATAAAAAATAAAATAAAATAAACCCTCACAAGGCTTGTTTGAGATATAAAATTTGGTATAGTTAATCACCAAGGTAGTAAAGAGTTTAGTTGAGACGTGCTTGAGCCTAAGTGCTTCAGTGTAATCCGGATATACGTGAAATAATTAGTCTTGGGGCGTTACACTAAAAGCCTAAACCTAAATGACATGAGCCTATGAGCTAGAGGCAAAATGAAATAGGCCTATGAGCCTAAAATAAATGCAATGGGCCTATGAGCCTAAAACTAAATGACATGGACATATGAGTCTAAAACTAAATGACATAAGCCTACGAGCCTGAGACAAAATGAAATAGGCCTATGAGCTTGAAATTGAATGCAATGAGAAATCATTCTTTAATAAAATGTTGAACCAAATGCTTCTTGGAAAAACTTTGACCAATTAAATCCATATTACTAAACTCATCTTTGTTCAAATCTTTCTTCACTGGATATGGCTTACATGTATTTTTATGATAATCTTTCTTTAAAAGCTTTTTCTTTCTTCCATCCTTTCACCATCTTGGTATATTTTTCTCCTAGATCATCTTTTTGAGATTACCATTGCCTCCCTTGCTGGAACTTCTAAGTTCTTTTTGGTCTTAATTGTTTGTTAAGGGATTACCATTAGATTGCTAAATCATACTATAGCACTCATGTTTACCTTACTTGAAACATTAATTAATGAACGTGTATAAATTCACAAACACTAGAAGAAATTTGTTGAATGAACAAATCCCTTGATTAACATGGAAATTGAAATGCACGAATAACGCTTGTAGCGAAAGGAAGTATGGAAGATGTCACAAAAGGTGGGATATCATGGAAATCGAATAAAATGCATAAAAATTCAAATGCACAAATGGTGCTTACAATGAATAACAAGAGGTGAAATAATATGGAGGTCAAATAGATGTTGCCCCAGTGTGGATTCCTGGATTCTCACCTGATTGATCCTTATTCGTCAATTGAACTTTATAGCCATTGTTCTTTTGTAGATGTGATCCTTTCCAAATTTCTTTTGTCGAGCATCAATGAAATTTACCCCAATGTTGACAATTTGAGTACATATTGCCCCTATATAATATCACTTCATTGTCCAATGTAGGTAGATTTACTCATTTTTCTTGCCCCAACTTTTGCTTAGGCCACTATTTTGGGTTTTCGACCGAACAGACCCTCTTCCTCTTCTTCTTCTTCTTCTTCTTTCTTCTTCCAAGAGCATTAGTTTGGAAAAGACGGACATTTTTGCCTCAATCAAATTTATGAAAATAGAAGCAACCAGTCACTGATCAGAATGGACTTTTTGAGACATGTAACTTGACCAAGGTTAGTGGTTATGAAATGAAAGATATAATAGGCCCAAATAGGTGTTTAAGGGTTAAAAGGGATCAAGGATCATTAACTTTCTATGCACAAAGGTGTATCCATTCACTTGCACTTGCATTTTTTCTTTGTTTTTCATTTCAATCATCCACTTTTGCTATGGCATCGAGCTTTTTCAGTATTTCCTTCTTTCGTTCTCCTCTTTTATCTTTCTTTCTTTTTTCTTTTTCTTTTTTTACTATGAAGTAAACTAACGACAAAACATACCTTTATTTTGTGTTAGCCGCCAACATGAGGGTGATCCTTATCCAAGGTTATTTGAAGAAAAACTTTAGGCTCAAAGGGGTAACAAAGATAAAATGATGACCTTTTTTTAAAGGATAAAAAAAATGACTAACCTTCATTTCAAATCATGATTGCTTATTTTCAAATATTTAATTATGAGACAAAATCCATAATGTGCACCAAACTTTACTTTCCACGTTTTCGTAATCATTATTTATTCACTCCCATTCTATTTCCTTCCTTTCTTTTTCTTTTTTCTTTCTCCCTTCCTTTTCTCTTTCTTTTCCTTCATTCCTTTCACTTTTTTATTTTTTATTTGTAGAAATGACAAGATCATCGATTTTGCGCTCAAGAAAGAAAACTATTTTCTTACTAACTTCATTTGGTGTGTTAAGTCATTATCCACTTGGCATTCGAGGATCTTGGGTGACCTTGTCACCTTCATAGAATTCACGGCTACTTTCGTCCATTACATGACAAGTATCAATCAATGAGCTTCCAAGAATCCCTTCCTAAAGTAAGAGTTCCTTAGAATCCAAATCCTTAGGAGGTGCATTGAATGGATGCAGGGAAAATTGACAATAATGGAGGTATGAAATGAATGTAGTGACAAGCACATGAAAATAAATACAAAGAAGAAGAAAAAGAAGAGAAAATGACAAGACAAAATATGCAAATTCATTACACCCATGCTTCAAGAAAATTACCATAAGTTGAAACTCTTGACTGCCTGAGTCATTGATCAAAATAAGGGTTCAAAACAATGAAACAACCATTTGATGGTAATCTCTTGATTAATAGACCAAAAACACCAGTTACTCAGAGATTCCTCACAGCTGAAGGGCATGAAGGTACCACTCTTTGTCAATGGTTGGGAAATGAACTGTTGGGAAAGCTTAAACCTCCATCATCTTGAATCTCTAACTTCCCATTAGCTATCAACTTTCTAACTGCATTTTAAAACCCTCACAATCTTCAATTAATGTCCAATTGCCCCCATATGAAACTCACAAGTAAGATTAGGATTGTACCAAGTTGGGAATGAAGGTTCCCTCAAGCACACAGACACTCCTGCAATCATATGGACATCAAAAAGCTATTGGAACAACTAATCATTGGAGATAGACAACTCTGGGAATGGTGGCAAGTTTGATGGAGGACGAAACTTCCATTTGTTTTGTGCATCCACTTGTGTTGGAGTTGGTTAGGGTAGTTTAGTGGTGGCATAGTGGGATGACCAGCATAGGATGGATATGTTAGTGTATATGGATAGGGAGATGAGATATGCTTAATTTGAAAAGGGATAATGGTCATGAATGGTTGATAGTAAGGTGTGGGTGATTGAAGAGTCTGATAAGTGGGATGGAAAGGTGGGATGCGAATGGAAACTAGCTGCCAGTGTTGCACAAAGCTCACTTCTGAATCCAACAATGGGTTTGATTAGTATCCATTTTTCTTGAAAGCACCATGGTTTAATTTTTTTATAAAAGCACTTGAAAAGGTATTAAAAAGCTTAATTCATGTACTTCACTTTTTATTTTTCTACCAAAAAGATGTAACACCATTTAGTGACTTAAAAAATATATTTTTGTTAATGAGAAGTAAAGTCAAAAACATTTCCTTGAATTTTCAAATTCACTAAGAACTCACTATGCACATTTGTTTAGTTGTGCCCTAAAACAACATTTTCAAACCTTATTCCTTATTTTTCTTTTTTTTTTCTCTTTTTAGAAAACATTTTGTAGCATTTTTTTTTACTTGAACACTTGTAACAAATCAAGACAAGATAGGATGAAAAACATTTTCTTCCCTTTATGCAAGAACTTCATACTAAGGTGAAACAAATGTTCTTTTCTCTTCTTTTTTTTACTTTATTTTGCTTGTTATCTTTTGGGTGCAAAATAATACTAAGATGTGATGAATTTTTTTTTCTTTTGTTATACTTTTAGATGCAACACTACTTACCAAGATTCAATAAAAAAAAAGAAATTCTTTTTATTTTATATTTATTCTATGTAGAAAATTGATGTTATAATGCAAATAAAAAAGAAATTTATATGCACAAAGTTCACACTAAAATGAGATGAAATTTTTTTTTGTTTCTTTTAATTGCATAAAATCATGCTAAGATGAAAATCTTCTTCTTTTTTAAAAGAAAAGCAAATAAATGTTAAGCTAAAGTGATTTTGTTAGCAAAAGTAATTTTCATGAATGACCTATCAAATTGATAAATTGTTGGTCCAACAATAATGACTTTATTTTTCCTTTTAACCATACCTTAGTTTCTTAGGGAAGAATTTTTTTTAAAAAAAAATATTTTCCAGTGTTTTTTTGTCATATTAGTGGACTAATTCAAACTCAATTATTTTTTTATTAGTGCATGATATGCAAAAGATGAAAGGAGGCGAATGAATGTTTTTCTAATAAACGGGATGAATGCCCTTTTTTCCATGAAAATGAGGTGATTTCTTTTTTTGACAAACAAAAAACAAAGACATAAACGATTTTTTTATTTCCTTTATTATTTTTTTTTTTTAAAGATGAAGTCTAAGCATGCTCCACTATTTTAAATGCAAGAGTAAATAAATGGCATGCAATATAGATGGGTAAAGAAGAAGTACGCTCTCACTTGTCCTAGAGGGTAGAACCTAATGTTTGAATATCCCTAAGGCATGACTCTAATTTCCAGCAGCCACTAGGTTCAATCTATCAGTGCAAAGTTTCAGGACGAATTTAGACTTCTACAGGTCATAGTCCCCAAATTGCCCCCATCTATAAGATAAGGATCTAGTGCATGAAGTTGACTACAAATAGGGATAAACCCTCTCAATATGATCAATCCATGATACCAATAACAATTTGAGTGGTGTCTCAAGAAATGTCAAGTGAGCATAAAGTCCATCAATAACAAACATCAAGACCCCCTCCTACTCCTTGGGTTCGCACAGGCTCGGGTATAGAGCCTAAAAAGTGTATAAGGTAGGTGATGGTGAAATGTGTGCTGAGAGCATACAAACTTATAGAAAACCTAAAAAATAAACTACCCAATCTTGCAAAAATAACAACAGCTAAAACATAGCAGATATTCAACAGCACTAGTAGTCATCTATCCTAAGGTTACCAGGTAGGATATTTACATATAATTATTAAAGCAACTATACAAGACAAAATATGAGCATAAATATATATAAAAATTTATGAAATGATAACATAAGCAAAAGGAAAAAACTACAAAAATTATTTACAACCAGACTATGCAAAAATCACACAAATAATGTGAACAAAGCAAAAAACTAAATGGAGTGAAATAAACATCATGGATGTTATGAAAATTTGCACAATTAACTTTGATGGACTTGACTCTCAACTATCTCCAATGGAGTCGCCATCTGTCACGAACTAAATGGTAATAAAATGGCGAAAATAAAAATTTAAGAAAATAGAGTCGCTACCAACATTATTTAAATTAGAAAAAATTAAAAAACCTTTTTAAAAAGAAAAGGCTTTTGACACCAAGTTGAGTTCAAGAGTCGATTGTGCATAGAGAATGATGAAAATCGAATCCCACAGCACCCCTGATACACCCCCTAAGACAATTACCATAAGTTAATTGTGCAAATTTATTAATAACCTTAAAAATATTTGTTTCACCCCTTTTAACAAACAAAACAAATTAAATTACAAAAATTTATATTTTAACTTGACTTTCAGCCTACGTATTCCCAAAGTGCAATAAGAAGCTCAAAATTAATGCGGTTCTTTAGAAAATAGTCGTGTGTTGATTGATTTTAATTTTAAAAGAGATTTTTAAAACAAACAAACAAAATCTACTCTTACACAGGGTTCAAGTTATCATCAAGCTACTTAATAAACCTTTATAATCCAAATGACATCGAAGATAACATTCGTTACTCAATTACCATTATGGTTCACTACGTGAATTAAAAAATATTATTTAGTGATTTAAAGAAAATTTATTTGATCATGAATCATATAAGATAACAAACTATATAAAACAAAGTAAGTAAGCAAGGCATTAAAAGAAACATTATCTCACTTTTCCTTTCTTTCTCTTATTATCTATGTTTTTTAATTTTTCTACTATTAATTATTTTTACTATTTTTTTCTTTCATATCATTTTTTATTCATTTTTTTCATATATTTAAAGCTAAGCCTAGTGGTGAACTAATTAAATCCAAGCCCAATAACTCAAGCAAGAACAAACCCCTAGCTCAGCAGCATAAAAGCAAATTGCTCCTACAAAGCCCAACAAGATATTCCAATTCCTTCAACAAACAAAACCCATCTCCTCACCTCCTAATTAAAAAAAAATGAAATATAAAAAGTAAAATAAGGAACAAACAGAATCTAAGTATAAGATGCAGCACCAGGAACACGGGTAACGTTGACGGTGGTCGGCGAGACTGCACGGTGGTGATGGGGCGGAGGACGTGGCAGCTGCAGATCTATGGCAGACTGGTGGCGGCGGCAAAGGCAGAACACGGCGGAGGCATGGGAAGCAGTGGTGATTACTGGTGAGCCTCACTGGCTGTGGCTTTTGTGGATGGAGGTTCGGTTTTGGGATCTGGTGCTGCCTCCGGCGGACATCGCGGTTACTGACGGTGTCTCAGGCGATTCCAGTGGCAGATCGAGGTTTCTGGGTTGGGTGGTTGACGACGAAGATATTGGTCGTAGTGGTCTTGTTGATGGACTCTGGCGGTTTGGTGGTAGCAGACGGTGCGGCTTTTGTTGCGGTGGGTCGTGGATGACGGTTCAAGGCTGTGGGGCGGTGAAGCTATGGTTGCTATTTGGAACTCCGGTGGTCTTGGGTGTTGCCGGCGATGGGTTGAAAGCTATAGTGCAGAGCCGTGTGTCTGGGTATGGACGGAGGTTCGGGTTCACGGTAGAGTTGTTCTGCTGAACGGCGGGTTCCATTGGTTTCTGGTTATGGTGGCTGGGTTTTGGTGTTTGCCGTTTGATGTGGTCGTAGGTGGATTTCGATTGAGGTTGAAGATGGATGATGGTGAGTGGTGATTTTGGTGAGGTTCTTCATGGATCTTTTGATGGTGTTTCTAATGGTGGTTTGTGGTTGAAAAGGTGTTGATAGTGGGGATCCTATAGTTCATGGAGGCTTGTAGATGTTCATGGTGTTTTTCTTTTATTGTTTTTGCTATCGATGAGAATCCGAGTTTCTGAAGGAGAATGTGTTTCTTTTGATGAATGTTGAAGAGAGATAAAAAAAAATTGGGTGTCTTGGTGAGTCACAAAATCTGATGGAAAATGGGTGAGGGTGTGTATTTGACGTGAGAGGGTAGGAAACAAAGGTGAGAGAATTCAGAATTCAGAATTCAGAGTGACCCAAAACTGTCATGCCCTACTCCAGTGTGAGTGTGTGTGCTGACCGTGGGAGAAAAATCTAGTTCTTTTACATTTTTTTTTAATTTATAAACAAATTTTGATTTTTTTTTCTTTTGGATTGGATTCAAGTTTTAAGATCAATTTTATGGTCATTTCTAATACACACCTTTTATAAAAAAATGTATCATATACTTCATAATTTAAGTTATTGATTTATTCATAAAATAAATCAATGGCTTAAATCAATTACAGGAAATTTGTTAAGCAGTTTTTTTAAATTTTTTTTAGTATTATATTTTTTTTTTACATACTACCACCACCGTTGTCATCGATTACGCTGCTTGTCGACTACCACCTGTCACCTCTAATTTTTTTAAATTGTATAATTGTATAAATATTATCAGTTAAAATTTATAAAATTTTTCAAAAAACACAGTTATAATTTTAGGAAACTCGATCACCTCTAATTTTTTTAAGTTGTATAACTGTATAAATATTATCAGTTAAAATTTATAAGATTTTAAAACAGTAATAGTTTTAGAAAAAAATTTCAGTATACACAGATATTTATAAAAAAATATAAAGACTAACTGATATAATTTTAACTGGTATTATTTACAAAATTGTGTAATTTTAAAATATGTAAACAGTACTTTTCGGCATAAACAGTATCTTTTTCCGATATAAATAATATTTTTTTCGGTGTAAACAATGTTTTCTGCGTGAATAGTGCATTCGACCTAGCATGAACAGTACATGATCTCTAAAATAAAAAAAGTAACCTATCCGAAAAAAAAACTTGCTGTTACAAGTAAAAGTCAAGAATGTATGATACACCTAAACTTGACCTGGTGTATATTAGCAAGCGCCTCAATTGTATATTGAGCTTTTGGGCTAACATGAGATATATGGACAATTGGGCTCATTATTATTACAAATTTTTATTCTTCTTTTTTGCTTTAATTTCTATCCTTTTTACTAATAAATTTTTAATTTTTTTAATTGTTGATTCAGATAAAATTGGATGTTCATAATTATTATTATTACTTTTTTTAAATTTAACATTAGTATTCAAAGATTAATGTAGAATCTAGAATTTAGATGTCTAATGAATTATTGAAGATGGGGTTGCATTGCTTTCTTGTTAAACTACTCATTGTCAACCGATGATAAAAAGTCTCAAGCCAAATTGGACTAGTCGATTCAACTGATAAACCGATGAATCAATCATGTGTCTAGTCTAATCAACTAAAACAAAATCAAAATTTCAAACGGGGCAAAATTGGTTGTGAATTCATTTAAATCGATTTGAACCAATTTTTTATTTTAAATTTTTTTAACTAATTTAAAAACAAATTTTGATCTAAATAGAGACTTAATTCTAAGGTACAAAAGCTCACATATAAAAGCTCAAAGAAGATATGAGAAGATTTGTCCCCTTAGCTTTTTATATAGATTGTATACTTAGATATTTCATTCATTAATTTATGTGAGACTTGTAAATGTGATTTTTTCTTAAATTTTATATATGTTGTATACTTAAATTTTCACTTATTATACAATGTGGGACTTTCAAATATTATACAACGTAATGTAAAATGTTAGTATGTTAGTTTATTACTTTTATATATATATATATATATATATATATAGGATTTTACTTAGGTGAGAGGAGTGTTTATTGTGAGAAGAGAGAGGAGTGAATCTTGACCATTGGATCTTACATGAATGGTCAAGATTAAAACATAAATGCATGTGATTTTTTTAAGTGGTCACATGACCTTCAAGTAACTTTTAATCTTGACCATCCATGTATGATTATATAGTCATGATTTACTACTCTCACCCTCTCACAATAAAAATTTCTCTCACTAAATATGTCCCCTATATATATATATATAACTATCACTAGTTCAATCACAGTTTGACTATGATTAAACTAGTGAACCATGAACTGATGTCTTCACCAGTTCAGTGACTTGATGTAGTTTTAAAAGCATTGTTGCCAACTAGTGTTGAACATGAACTTTCATTGGAGACTCTTGGAATCATGGGTTCCCTTGTAAGTAAAGCAAAAAAATGATTTTACATTATGAGGTGATGGTAGGGATATTTCACGCTTTGGTTTGGTTGAATAATTCGGTTATTAGAAGAAATCATTTGAACTAAATTTATTTTTTTTTAAATCAAGATGTTTGATTTGTTTGCCTCTAATAATTAGAGAACCAAAATACACCTAATCAAATCAATCTTAATAATTTGGTTTTTCTATTGTGACTAATCGATTTGTTTTGGTTTAGTCTAATTAATTTTTATCAAACATTCTTTTTTTTTTTGTCTTTGACCAAGTGTTATCGATATTAAGTTTTACTTTACAGGCATTATTTTACTCAATATTTTTGTTGCTCCTGTGAAATGCTTATTGTAAATGATGGATGAGATATTATGGGTGGATATGAAAAAGTTGAATGAGATATATAAGTATAAAATAGAACAATACTCCATGGATGCCACTAACAAGTTAAACATCTATCTAGAACAAATTCGGCTAATGGATTGGATTCCAGATAAAGGTTGATATCTGATTGGGAATCAGCAGCCTACTCACATGGATTTCAAGTTTTTCATGCTTGGAAATCTTTGTTCTATTGTTTCATCTTTGGGTACCCCAAGACAGAACACAATTGTTTTAAATTTGATAGAAGCAAAACAGGATGATCTCATGGGCCATATGCCCTTTAAGATATGTTATCCTGTTTGATAATGAAGAGTAGTGCATAATTACTGGTAGTGACCCCAAGAATATGTAAGTTCATTCTATAATTTTCCTTTTTGTTGTTTGCATATCTTTGATTGCTAGTTTCCTTTTTTTAAAAAAATTAAATTATAGAGTACTTTCATGAATTTGTATTGTCCAATTGTCTTTGTAGTCAGAATTGTTTCAAATATGTTTAATCCACTTTCTCGTGTGCCTTAATTAGTACCTCATCTATTGAAATTTGAACCCCTAATTCCCATGGTTCTGACCGTTACGTCATGCATGGGATTGGATCTTACCAAGCCACATTATGGATTCTCCCACTCCTCTCCATGAGGTATTATGCCGGGTTGAATTAAACAGTGTCATATGCAGGTTCATTTGTTGAAATATAACATTTATTTACTCTTGGGACTAGGTGTACAATATCATGAAAAATGTTTGGCATTTGCTAAAAAGATATTTTACGTAAGACAAAAAAAAAGAACAAGAGAGATTATTTTCTTGGGTTGTTAATTGTGACAGAAAGTCATATGTTCATTAGAATGTAAGTGAATTACACACTAACTTCAGCAGGCATGAACTACAACCTTCCAAAAAATGTAAGTGAATTCTTTATATGTGGATTCCCCAAGAGATAAATTGGTTGTAATGCTTGGTGCTACTATGATAATAAAATCTTCACTGCGTGTTCCTTAATACTGGAAGTAACTAGCCTTTTTACAATAATATCACTTTCTTTTCCCCTCCAATATTAAGGAACTTCCTTAAGATTTTTAAGATTTAATGAGTTTTCTGTAACAAGAATTCTCAAGCCTGACTTTTCTATCCTTGGAGATGATCTTTTAGGTTATAGATGTAGTTCACGCTGGTACCACTCTATGGATGATTCTATAACAATATATATCCATTACGAATAGATGCTTTGGTTGTAATGCTTGGTGCTAGCTCAATGGTTCTATGTAATTATGTAGGTGATAGAAACATGGCTTGCTTATGCACCCGTGAAGAATAATTACGAGGATGTTTTTAAGGTACAACTTAAATTCTAATGCAATTAGCTATTGCAATCCTTGACATTATTGTGTTTTATAGATTCTTACAAAAATTTAAAATTTATATATGGAGGAATAAAAAGAGAGAAAAAGAAATAAAGAAAAGGAATATACGTCCTAAGTGCTTGATTTCCTATTTAAGTGTATACATTATTAATTTAAAGTAGGCTACACTAGAAAAGTAATCTAAAGTTTGAGTGAAATTATGAAATTTGGATTTCAAATGCTACATGGATGCTATTTGCATCCTCTGGAGAAATGGTCATCTATTGTACAACTGCATAAAACCTTATTCTCAAAAAGTTAATATAGTCCTTTTGCCCTAAGTCTTGAATGCTACGTGGCATTGGTGTTTATTATAATAATGTATATTTTTGTTATTTTGTTGAAATTTCAATAGGAATTAGTTTTGAAAATTTGACTTAGTTATTTTAGGTAATGTTAAGATATTTGTGGTAGAGTTGAACTCTGTTTAGAATACCATATGTATTAGGAAAGTTGTAGAAGATTGTTTACGTGCCATTGAAGCTCAAATATGCCTATAAAAGGGCCTGCTACATTTAAAATGAGATGCAACTTATATTTTCAGTTATGAATGTTCCAAGGATTTTCTTTGTCTCCACGT
This sequence comes from Ormosia semicastrata, assembly GCA_029884595.1. Lineage (NCBI taxonomy): Eukaryota > Viridiplantae > Streptophyta > Magnoliopsida > Fabales > Fabaceae > Ormosia > Ormosia semicastrata. The sequence goes on from JAQQTO010000062.1 coordinate 60,767,909, forward strand.
AATTTTCAAAGTTTCTACGCAACGTATCTGGCTCATTCTATTATCTTTTTTTTTTTTTTTGTGCTCTTGTCCCAACTGCCTAGATGCAAGTTGTTAAAAATCAATTCTACAATCTAGGTTGTAATAAATTCTTCTTTGCATTTATTTCCCTACCGGGTTGGTGTCCAAATAGTATATCCTATATTGCAGGTTTTCAATGGGCAAAAAGTTGAAGTTTAGCCCTATATCACATGGAAGCCAAAATTTTATCTGTCACTTATTACAAATTCTCTGCATTTCAGAGTTGTAAGTTGGGTGATATGTTGGAGTTGTTCTTTTATGGGTATGTCAAATATAAAATTTACTATCGGGGGAACCTCAAAACATGAAGAGTCAACTTTAACTACTTTATATTCTGATGACACAGGCAATTGACAGGGAGAACAACTTTAACAATTACTTCATATTTTTTTTGAAGTATTTGAATTTTGCTATAAATATGTATTGCTTGAAATAAAGTGATGTATAGCAATAGTTACCCCGTGCATTGCACGAGTAACTACACTAGTAGAGGCCTAATTCTAATGTACAAAAGCTCACTTATAAAGCTCAAAGAAGATATGAGAAGATTTGTCCCCTTTTTGGCTTTTTATATAGATTGTATATTTAAATATTTCATTCACTAATTTATATGGAACTTGTAAGTTTGATTTTTTTAAAATTTTTATATATGTTGTATGCTTAAATGCTTCACTTATTATATAATGTAGGATTTTGAAATACTATGCAATGTAATGTGAAATGTTAGTATCTTAGTTTATTACTTTATATATATATATAACTATCACCGGTTCAATCACAGTTTGACTATGATTAAACTAATGAACCATGAACTAATGTCTTCACCAGTTTAGTGACTAATCTAGTTTTAAAAATATTGTTGCCAACTAGTGTTGAACTTGAACTTTTCATTGGAGACTCTTGGAATCATGGGTTCCCTTATAAGTAAAGTAGAAAAATGATTTTACATTATGAGGTGATGGTAGGGATATTTTGCATTTTGGTTTGGTTGAATTCGGTTATTAGAAGAAAAATCATTTGAACTAAATTGATTCTTTTAAATATGGAAATTTGATTTGTTTGCATCTAATAATTAGAGAACCAAAATACACGTAATCAAATCAATCTTAATAATTTGGTTTTTCTGTTGCGACTAATCGATTTGGTTTGGTTTAGTCTAATTAATTTTTATCAAACATTTTTTTTTGTCTTTGACCAGATGTTAATCACCAGGCATTACTAATAGACTAATCTTTAGACATCGAGGCACTATCGTGATTAAGAGACCCTTCCAACCCTCTCAATAATTGTCTTATCTAAGATTTAAACTTTGATCGTCTCACTGAAAGTGCAGCTCACTTACTACTGCATCCAGCCCTTGTTGGGATCAAACATTCTTTTTGAAATAAACACAAATTTAATTTTGCTTTTCTTTTTTCCATAACACAATCATTGAAAAATTTGTCAAAAAATCTTAAAAAAACATTATCAATAGATATAAAACAACAAACTAGCTTAAAAAAAATTCATAGAAGCAACATTAAGTTAAAATCTAATTATTTATAGGTATGTAAATTATAAAAATATTTATATTATTGTACAAGTTCAGTTGGATTTGATTTGTTTTGGTTTCATAAATAAAAAATGAAAATAGACAAAAATTGATTGATTTTAAAAAAAACCCAATAAAACTAAATTAATTTGATTTGTTTAGTTTTATTATACTTTTTTTGTTTGGATTTTTTCCCTTAGTTTTGATTGGGTTTAGTTTGGTTATGATTTATGAACACCCAAGTTGATGGTGCATTGTTATAAGGATTTACTTTAACTAATTGTCGATGTAAAAGTCTTTTATATTGTCATTTATTGTCACGTCCATAAAAATGTTTGATTTTTATAATAATTATCTCAAAAGTCATATATATACACACACACACACATGAAGTTCTGAGTGCTATAGCATAAGAGGTTCTCTAAGACTGGTAATTAATTATAAACCCTTAAATAAGGTTCTAAGATGGATAAGATATCTGATTCCTAGTAAGAAAGATTTGGTAAGCAGAGTTCATCAGGCTAACATATTCTCAAAATTTGATATGAAATCATGATACTATCAAATTGAGGTCGCCGAGGAAGATAGGTACATGTGAACACTTAATTTTGTCTGGGCCTTGAAAAAATATATATAAAAAATAAAAATTAATAATTGTCCACTTTCTTGGCAAAATCCTCTAATTATGTCTTAATTTGTTTTATTACTTGGTTTTGTTTTATTTTGAATGCAAAATAATAATAATAATAATAATAAATTAAAAATAATAATAAACAAATGTAAGAAACAAAAAAAAAGAGCTACAGGAGCGTGCAGCATGTAGCCACTGTAGAGCTCCAATCTTTGCAGAAGCCTCAGCAAGTCAGCAACAGCATAATGAATAAAAAGGAAAACAACAGGTACTGGGAGGAAGAGAGAAAATGGAGCAGAGGAATGAAGCATGAAAGATGAAGTTTGAGTGAGACCCGAGCAATTTCTCCATTTCGTGAATCTGGTGCAAGCAATATAGAGAGCAGACACAGAGAGCCTAAGGGAGAACAGTTTTTTTTTTTTCAGAAAAAGGAATTCTCCACCATCAACCACTTCTTCTCCACACATCCCCTTAACCATCTCATCCAAACTCCCATAATCACCCAACCTCATCCTCCTAACCGTAACCACCACCTTCGTCACACCCTAAACTGAAACCCTATTCATGGCCACCATCTACTAACAAACATGACCACCTCCATCCTCAACCATCAAAACACCAAAACATCACCATAGCCGTAACTCCCCTCTCACTACCATGACTATGATCTTCCCTCATAACCATCTTCCAAACCCATCTTCACCATCTCCTCACCAACAACTACCACACCCTCCAAACCGTGACCACCCTCACTCATCATCACCTCACCTCCATCAACCAAATACAACCTAAACTACCCATAGTCATTTTCCCCTTTCATCACTAACCACACACCACTCATCCAATCCTTGCAGCAACCCAAAGCCACCGTGACTGGCTATCACGTGAAACCCCCGCCACATTCAAACTTCCACCTTCCTCAAACCACCTTCCTCCATTAACACCACAGCTGCCATCTTCAAGGTCGCACCACCAGATCAGAGCACCACTCTTACCACCTCACCATCTACAGGCCAAGCTCATCCCTCCTTCGCGCACCCCGTCACAGCAGCCACCTCGCCACACCGGACAACAGCCACCCGCAGCTCAGATTTGTGGCACGAATAGCACACGCTAGCCGTGACCCATCACTCGCACCGCTGCTCCCCCCGTGGACGGACTCGCGAACGACGACCGGAGCTCCCCCACCTGCCCGAACCCACGACGCGCCAGATCCGCACGAGCCTAGCCGCTCCACCTGAACCCGAGACGATCCAGCCGCTGCCACTCGCCAGATCCGGAGCTCCATCGACCGTACACCGCGAGTAAGCAATAGCAGCGCTGCCTTATGCACTCTGACCTCCCCTTCCCCTGTGTTTACGTTTTTGGCTTCCAGAATACCCTATTCTGTTCCTATCATTTGTCTTTCCTGTTTTGTTTTTTTTTTATGTCCATTTAACAATTTTATTTTTTATTTTTTTTGGGCTAGCAGCCCACTTCCAACTTGAGGTTTTTTTTATATATATAAAAAAGGTAATATACAAAAATGTCAAAAAAAAAAAAAAATATATATATATATATATATATATATATATATATTTGAGTTTTTTCTCTTTTAGGATTAATTTTGGTTTGATAGGGTTTGCTTTATTTGATGTTGCGTTTTAAGTTGTGTTTTCTGATTAAAAAAAGGCAAAAAAATGAAAATAAAATGATAAAAAATAAAAAAATAATTGAATCTTTTTCAAAAGAATAAAATAGGATTAATTGAGTTGTGACAAGTTGTTAATCTTGTAATTTTTATAATCATCTGAGTTGTGACAACTTGATGATTCTTCTTTATCTATTTTTTTAATTTTTTATTGTCTTCAAAATTTTATCTTTTCGAAATAAAACAAATCGCTAATTGATAAATACTCAAAACTTTTTTTAAATGGTTTTTTTAATAAACTTGATGAGCTATGGGTGACGTCTCTAGCGTGACGCCGAACTTCACCTACTCAGACCTTAATTTGATTAATTGAGTCGCGATGACTTATTAATTAAAATTTTCAAAATTAAAAATTAAATCTTTTTTAATTAAAATCAACCAATCAATTATTTTTTAGAGAATTACGTGACTTTGAGTTCTTCATTGCACTTGAGGATACGTAGGAGCAGAATCTTTATTCTGTCATGTCAAAGAAAATAAATTTTTGCAATTTGGTTATTTCTTTTCTTTCTTTTTTTTTAAAATAAAAAATAAAAAAAAACTAAAATAGTTACATTGCCTTTTTTTTTTAAAAAAGAGCGTTTGGGTCAGTTTGTGCACCAAACCCAAAATAACAATTAAAGGGAGGCCATTATAGGAAGCGAAGTTATAGTCCCCGGAGTCCCTCTCCTCCTTACCAAAGAAGGTGTTCTCTGGCTAGAAATGATAACTCCGGCCCATGCTCACCTCTGGTCAATGCCCAAAATCAAGATAAGACACAACCCCATAATGACAACCATGAGGACAATCATCATCGCACAGAAGTAAACCAGACAATTTTGTAATGCTTTTTAATTGTTATTTCTACTATGTAAGAAACGTATTTTGATATCAATAAATTAATTATTTTTCCAATTGTTATCCAATCCAATACACTGGTCGAGATCTTGGGTCCACAAGTACTTTGACTCATTTTAATCCAAGTCAGTACCTCAGCCAAGACCTTAGGTCAACGAGTAGTTCGGCTCATTTTCATCTAAGCCAATACCTTAGCTGAGACTTTGGGTCCACAAGTGCTTCGACTCATTTTCATTCAAGCCAGCACCTCGATTGTGACTTCACGTCCACAAGTACTTTGTCCCCCCCATCATCTCACTACAACCTACAAAGTTATAACACCTCAAAAGAGGCTCGAGGAATACAAGGTCCAAAGAGGATCAACTATTTCAATATTCACATATGATGGCCAGATAGGAGAATTCACTTGACTATTGACCAAGGTTAAGGAGCGTATTCAAAGGTTTTCACTCGTACCTTTATGGCCTGACTTTAACCCATATACCAACTAGGTTTACAGAGGTTAAGCATAGCCGACTGTAACCCGGGACAGTGGACTCCATACTAAAAGGCTTTCGTGTCACCTATTTCACAATTTCATATTAAATCAAACAAACCTAAAAGGTCTAGCCCGGTTACAACACAACCTAACCCATGAGCCTTGCAAAAGTTTAACGTGGTTATGCATTTTAGACTATTGCTCGGGATAATGAACATTACTCCAAGAGGCTTTTGTGTGTCTTTACGCCTAAAGTTTGACTAACTGCCAACTATTCTCAAATGAACCCAACCTCCAAGATCGAGCATTGGACTCATCTTGGCTAGGAAAAACAAGTGTTCATTAATAGCCATTGAGATTGAGCATTGGACCCATCTCGGTACACTACGCAAGCAAATTGCTAAGTGCAAAATGAATAATGAGATCGAGCATCAGACCCATCTCGGTATTGCAAAGGCAAAAATACGACAAGTATAAAAGAGTCACCAAGATTGAGCGTTGGACTCATCTCGACGAAGATAACTAACAATAGGAAATGAATACCATTTTTATAAACAAAATGCCTAAGATTGGGACTTGTCCACATACATCAATAAAACCCTATGTAGGGGTCAATGAAATGAAAAACAAAACAAGTTAGGCGTTAGAAGATGGGGCTTGAACCTCTTAGATCTCTGTGACCACCTCAGTCTCGGTCATCTTGGCCCTTGCAACCTCAACCTCTTCTTGTCCATCCACCGATGTTGCTCTTCGCCCTCCCCGCCGTCAACCATTTGGCCTACTTGGTCATGTGGCATAGTTTCAGGAATAACAACATCAACAATTTGGCCATCCTGGACTATCTTCAAAGCACTAATTCCTTCTTCACTTAAGCTAGAGGTAAGAAGGTGGAGCTGGTTAAGAGTATCCTCCAATAACTCCTACACGGACCTCTACCAGCTATCTACCGTTTGTGTAATTTCCTCATTTAGCTTGGTTTCGGTTTATCGAAGAAGTTCACATTCAGCCCAAACACTGGTGAGGAGAGATTCAGAGGAGGCTAACAATTCTTTAAGCGAATTCTCTTGAGTGATTGCCTCACTAAGTTGGACTTAGAGTGCATTGGCCTTAGTAGCCTTTGCTCGGAGTGTAACTACCTTGGCAACCTGCACTCAAAGAGTTGCCACCTTGGCAGCCTCCACGGTGAGTCAGGTGACCTCAGCCCAAAGCCTGCTAATCTCAATATCAAGCAACTTAAGCTCCTTTGCTACTTGAGCCAGCTGCCGGCCCTTTTGGGCAACTTCCAACTCAAGATTTTGCTTTTCACCTTGAAGAGTGTTAAGCTTTCTCTTTAAGCTAGAAGCCTCCCAAACTACCTCCCAGGCTTTCTCCATAAACCGGAGAAAGAAGGCAATACACAAACTTTGGAGTTACACTTTATGGAGGAGCTCTGCTGTTGTGCTCGATTAACAAGTTGAAATCAGTAGGACTCAATAAGGTAGCATCAATGAAAATAGTAGGATCAGCCCCACAAGTCCACATTGATCCAGTTGGGAAATAAAGCGGAGCACCCTTCGGATAGCAGTCCCTGGTCCGGATGGGATCTCGAACACCTCGGGATCCTCCTAGACGGTCTTAATGGTCGGCATTTTCCCCTGTGGATCTCTGCTACTTTTAGCCCGCCTCTTTCGAGATAGAAGCGACGGAGCAGGAGAACTGTTCCCAGCATCTCGAATCTCGGTGTTTGTGGGAGGTGGAAGGACTACCTCAACCGGAGGCAGAGGGACTGCACTCGAAGAAACAACAACAGTTGCCCTTGGGGCAGTCGCCAGGGCCATTGATCCAGACACCCCAGCCTTCCTAGCCACCAAATTTTGAGCTAAATGCCAAAGTCCATCTTATGGAGCCATGCTTTCTGCAAAAAGAGAAAAAGTATTACAATAGTTAGACAAATATTAAACGCAAGAAAAAGAAATGTACAAGACAAGATACCTAGTAAAGATTTCAAGGAATTAGTGGGCTCATCCAAGATGTCCTTACAGGAGATGACCCCTTTTTTTTATTAGCCCAATCTATTAGGAAGTACAAGACCTCAGCCTCGGAATTGAAGAGCTTGGAGATCGAAGTCTCTATCTCTTGATTCCCCCGCTCCCAGCCAACTTGGGTCCAATATAGATAGAGGCATGGTTAGCCTTTTGGGGTGATGAAAAAAAGAGTGGACCCTGGAGCCTTTTCTATCCTAAAAAGTCCTTTTTGAAATTCTTAAAGGATTCTTGGTATGGTTTGAAGACCTTGCACCCATTCTGCGCTAGCAGTGTAACCCACCCCTTGGGCTGGTTATTCCCAGAGGTTAAGAACAAGGAGAAAAAAAAGAAAAAGGAGTTGACTGAGTAAGGCTATTAAAAAACTCAGTAGACAAGCTCAAATGTCTAGATGATTCCCCAAGCATTTGGGTGGAATTGGGTAGGTGCCACGCGAAGGCAGTTGATGACACCCATCTCAAACTTGATAAAGGGTGGTCGCACTCCAATTCACGTAAAGAGTTCCTCATACATGTACATAAAATGCTTGTCCTCTGTATGGACCGAGCACACCTTCTCCTCCTCAAGCGAATGTCAAATTGCGTACTCCCGATCTCTAAGCCCGTCCACAGTCAGTTGTATGTACTACTGCTTCTCATGGGCATCTTTGGTTGTCTTCACATTAGAAAGGGTGCCAAGGACTTCTCGATCCACCCATTGGTATAAACCCACATCTCAGGGGAGAGTGAGTTCTCTCTGTTCCGCAGGTGCTGGCCTCCAGTTTTGCGTTATACCTATGGAGGACGCACCCATATTAGACTATGAAGAATCACTCAAGTCTCCTAGTGCCATCATAAGCTCGGAGAGCGGACAAGTAGGCCCATGCCTTGCCAGCTCTCTGGCTTGATCCGTCCTCTGGAATGCTTCCAAGATCCCTATCCTAACCAAGGAGCTCGAACCTTCATAAGAGTCCCCATCGTGGGCTTGAAGCCTCTGCTATGGCTAAGGCAATGGGGATGACGGAGGATTCAGAACTTCCACTAACGGGCCACTATTTTGCACCATCTCCTCACTCCCTGACATTTCCCCCCCACTAAATGTCTACAGAAAAGAAAATGGGTGAAAATGAAGAATACCTTGAAGTTAGACAGGGAGAAAAACTGTGAATGGTGAAGAAAGGTTGGAAAGAGCCTAAAACCACCAACAAACATCGCAAAAGTTTGCCGAAAATTGCCCGGTTCACCAGAGAAGAAAGTTTAGAATGTCAAGGGAGGTAAGAAGTGAGAAGTGGTAAATCCCTCTCCAATTTATAAGCGAGGAAAAACCTCATCAACCACTATAATTAATGGGGGTAGATATGTCTTTTCATTCATCTTGAAACTTTAAAGTGACTAATCATGGTGCCTTCGTTTTGAAATTTGAAAAATGCTAATCATGATGTTACACATCCCAAACAACGACTTCCACTATTCTTCAACCTAGTGACGTACTATTTTTTAACAAAAGCAACTGAAAGAACAATGCATAGAATGCTCAAAATTGAAACGACACGTGACATTCCCGAAGAGCACCTAAGTCGGACCACGAACTTTCAACGAGACACCACAGTAAAACAACACCACAGATCTCAGTTAAAAACTGAACAACACTCATAACACGGATCCCACAAACTACACATTGGGACAATCTATTACATATCCTAGATAGCAGAATGATAACTTAAGCATAGTGATACAACTCGGACCTGAACCTTACTCATTAACCTCGTGGGAATATTACTGTGCCCCCGTAATTGCCCATCTGTAAGACATAAATCCTTCAGAATTTCTTTAAGAGATATGAATGTCAATCATACCCCCACATAAATAGGAGATTAATGGTAGGGAATAACATTTTCTTAGATTCTAGTTAACAGCATTCAATCTAGATTGAATGTTATAATTTGTTACACCCCAAAATGCTCAGACATATACCCAGCAACGTTAAGAAGGTACAAATCTAATCTTCACTTCTGTACAGTGTCTCATTTACGCACAAACTAACTTGAACGTCATAATGTTTTTTGTAAGTACTCATCTCCTCGTGACATTGTTGTTGCTGCTGTGCCACAGAAATATTCACTATTAACTACAATTTCAAGTAACTTTTTTAATCTAGTTTAGAACATATATGTGATTTATTAATGATACACCGACATAACATTAAAATTAAACTCTTGTTATTATATGTATATAAAGTATAAACCGTTGAAATCTGAGTATTCCTTGTGCCCACGGTGGAAGTAGGAAGTTGCAAATACATATTACACAGGCATCAAATCTTCGCAAATAGTTATTGCCTCTTGGGCTTACTACTCTCTGAAAATACTTTCAAATTGAGATTGAAAACTTGGCATGACTTAATAGAGAAATAAGTCGTATCCACTTGGCACTTGGCACTTGGAAAGTCGAACTTGCTCCTTCAACCCCACGTATGTCAACAAATCTAGCTGCTCCCTCTTTTGGGAAAAAACAACAAAAAGCAAGCTCACCCTTCCAATTAATTCTGTGAATGATCTAGTCCCTTTTCTCTTTCTCTCTCTTTTAACTCAAACACCTTTTGTTTTCATTCAAAGTGAATGGAAGAAAGACTACATTACGTCTTCTTATAATAATTATGTCTAGCATGTCATCACATGCCGTCTTAGCTCAGCCGGTAGAGCGCGTGGCTTTTAACCACGTGGTCGTGGGTTCGATTCCCACAGACGGCGATGAAAGGTTATTGATACTTTTAGTGTAAAATATTATGTATTTGGTTGCATTATTAGGGCTCCATGCATTCTTGGATTGAAATTGATGAATAAGGTTTTTGCATTTCCTTTCTGCAAACCATTCAATTATTATTAATCCACTCAATATCAAATCAAACCCGATGCATTATTAGGGCTCCATGCTTGCGTTGATTGAGATTGATGAAAAAAGGTTTTGCATTTCCTTACATGACAAATGGCAAACTATTCAATGATTTAATCTCAAATTAATTATTAGGGCTCCGTGCATGCATTGATTGAGAATGATGAATAAGGGTTTCACATTTCCTTACATGACAAAGGGCAAACTATTCAATGATTTAATCTCAAATTAATCCACTCAATATCACATCAAAATAATTTTAACTACTATTTTACATATACTACAAAATTTTCAGCCACTCTTTTGTGGCTCTGTTAGGAATCCATGTGCACCTTTTTTTCTGTGCATGTATTTTTCTTTCAATTGATAAAGGCACACTTCATGCACATTATCAACTTTGGGAGTTGTAAGTGATTACTTGCTCATGATCACCGTATTCCTCTTAAAATAACCCTCTAGAAGCAGTTAAGTTATTTTACACGAACTCTCTACACATCTTTGAGATGATGTTTCAAGAGAAACAAAATGATTCAGGTGATCTAGTCTAGCAAAGATCATTCCAGTAAAATAAAGTCCCCAACACAAAATCAATCAAATCCTTAAGGATAATAAAATACTCAAACAAAATGAAAATCCCAACAATTGCACAAAAAAATTTCACAATCTCAAACATGAAAAGAGAAGAATTTCGGACATCACCGAAAAGGTCCAACACCTACACAAGCCATTGCAACCTCTACAAAGATGAATTATTTTTTTTTTCTTTCATGTACCTTTGCTCTACTATTATTGTCTGTAATGCCATTTCTTCAAATTTGCTATCTCAGCCTATTCATGCAGCGACGATCCAGAAATTTTGAATAGTGGCGGCAAAATTAAAGGTAATATATATATTATTTTAAATGTTTATATATACACATAAAAATAATTAAAGATTAATTAATATTTATTTCTTATATATTTTTATATTTTGAGAATAAAAAGTATCTTTCTCGTTATTAATATCATTAAATATGTATGTTTTATATATATATATATATATATATATATATATATAAAATCATACAAAATATTAAATCAATTATTTATTACAAGTGGTGATAGAGGTAAATATATCTTTAATTCTAAAAATTATAAAACATAAATGATAAAAATTATATAATAATATTTTTTATAACTCAATGGAGACATGTGTCTCTACGACCATCCACACAGGTCCCTTGTTTCCATGTCTTTGTTTTCCATATGCTCTCCCCCCACCTCTTATTACAGGTTGCCTCAATATCAACATATCTAAAACCATGGAGACTTGACTTTGATGAGAAATAGGAAACTAGAGTCACTGATGACAAATGCATCACTGACGACAAATGCAGACGAGTCACTGACCAAGAGCTTTACAGCTAAGCAGGATGCAGATGCAGACAATTCATGCAGCGACGATCCAGAATTTTTGAATAGTGGAGGCAAAATTAAAGGTAATATATATATTATTTTAAATGTTTATATATTCACATAAAAATAATTAAAGATTAATTAATATTTATTTCTTGTATATTTTTATATTTTGAGAATAAAAAATATCTTTCTCATTATTAATATCATTAAATATATATGTTATATATATATATATATATATATATATATATATATATAAGATCTTATTCAATTGAGAGGAGTGTTTATTGTGAGAGGTGAGAGGAGTGAATCTTGTTATTGGATCTTTCATAAATGGTTAAGATTAGAATATAAATGTATGTGATTTTTTAAGTGATCACATGACTTTTAAATAACTTTTAATTTTATTATTTATGTATGATTATATGATTAAAATTTATTCCTCTCACATTCTCACATGATAAAAATTCCTCTCTTTATATATATTCCTTATATATATATATATATAACATCAAACAAAATATTAAATTAATTATTTATTACAAATGATGATAGAGATAAATATATATCTTTAATTCTAAAAATTATAAAACATAAATAATAAAATTATATAATATATATATATATATTTTAACTCAATGGAGACATGTGTCTCCACGACCATCCACACTGGTCCCTACCTGTTTCCATGTCTTTGTTTTCCCCACCTCTTATTACATATTGCCTCAATATCAACATATCTAAAACCATGGAGACTTGACGTTGATGAGAAATTGGAAACTAGAGTCACTATGACAAATGCATCACTGAGGACAAATGCAGACGAATCACTGGCCAAGAGCTTCACAGCTAAGCAGGATGCAGATGCAGACAAGCTTTGCCAGCTAGAGCTTGGTCTGGGAGAGTGGGGTTATTTTCTTAAAGTGAGAATCGACGAGTTATCATCATAGCTTTTGGCCGATACCTACAAAACATAACGTAACAATACAGTTATCGGGTTTATCGGGTGACGTCATCGAGTTTTGGGTTAGAAATTTGCATACCCGTAAACCAAATCATTCATAATCGATTTTAATCCGATTTAACATGATAACTTCACTCAAATCAAACTAATTTAATTGGCCTGAATTAGTTTTTTGAATTCATCATGTTCTGGATCGGGATTTTGAGTTATTAGTATAGAAGCAACTCGACCTATTAGAATATAATATTCAGATATTATTATATGCTATCTTGATAAATATATCTGCTTATTTATTAAGTATAAATCTCTTAAGTATTCTTAATGAATATGAAAGTTAATTATATCTAACATAAATAAAAAATTTGGTTAAAATAGATCACAATCCTTAACGGATTCTAATATTAAATAATTGCATTGCACAAACCCTAAGACGCTCCTATATATGTTATATTAGGTCTCAAAGGTATGCATTTCCTCTAATATACAGTCTGCTTATTATGTGCACAGTCTAACTTGAGCGTTGAAGTATCTTTTACAAGTACCCACCTCTTCGCACCATCGTAGGAGCAGCTGTGTCGCAGAGTAGTCCACCACATACGTGTCTATCTCAGGTACTCTCTAAATTTATTTCAGAACATTGGTACCGTCTGTAGGATTTGATAAACTTCTATTCTCATTCAACCATGGTGAGCACAGATAGCGTTCAAGAAGAGAAAGTGCTGCGCACGCTGTCCCTGGTCAAGGACAGGGCCCGACGGCCCAACGCAATCCTCAACCTGTCGCACCACCAGCGTATGCTGAAACCTCCACTAGTAGGAGTCGGGCAGTTATCATTGAGACTCTTAACAAGGGCATGAGACTTCGCATTCTGCCGAGAGAACTCACCCTTCGCGAAGAGTCCCCGTTCGAGAGAGACTCGTGTTCCCTGGTGAAGGAGCTAACAATGTTGTTCAAGGGCCCAGAATCCCCGTGCATGTTCGCCTAGGGCCCTCGAATAACGACGCAGATCACGAGTCCCCACCATGAGGATGCTATCCAATCTGAAATGATGAGAAACCGCCTTCAAGAACTGGTGCGCCAACAAACAGTGTTGGTCAACGACCAACGACATCAGTTGGACGACCAATGTCGTCAGCTAGAAAACCTCGAGAGATTTGTGCATGAAGAAAATGATAACGGAAGGCAGAATACAGCCCACAACTAGAGAAGGCTGTAACTTGACGAAGTCAGTAACATTGTTGGAAACAGCCCCCAGCCCCTGTCGGTCAACAACGGCCCTTCTCAGATGAATTAATGGCGTATAGAGTCCCAAGAAGCTTAAACTCACCAACCAACTTGGAGCCTTATGATGGAACAACTGACTCCCAAGAACATCTGGATGCTTATATTCACTCCATGTAATTCCATGGGAGATCGCCAAAGTTGCTTTGTCGAGCCTTTCACCTATTCTTGAAGAAGGGTGCCCTACGCTGGTTCTCAACTTTACAACTGGGGTTGGTCACCAAATGATCTTACTCAACGTTTCTTAATACATTACACTACCTCTAAGGAACAACCCAAATCAGTTGATTCCCTTTTTGCAATTCGCCAAGAGAATAATGAATCCCTTCGTGAATACATCAAGAAGTTCAAGGACGCCCTCGCTCGTATTAAGAGCCTGGATGACAAGATTGCTATTCATTATGCCCGAAGTGGTCTCAGAACTAATTCTGAATTCTTCCGGTCCCTGGAAAAAAAGAAACCGGCAACCATAAATGAATTCTATGCCTGCTTTGCGAAATACATCGACCTTGAGGAGACCATCAAGGATAAAGAGACTCTAGAAAAAGGTGAACCTACTCACCAAAAGAATAACCAAAGCTCTAACCAACCTAAGAGTTCTGCGAAGAGTGAAGCGAACCAGCCTAAATACTCTGATTACACTCCTTTGAACACACACGAGAAACAATTCTGAATGAGGTGCTTCAGAGTGAGTTCCAGGGCATTAAGAGGCCACATCCTCTAAAGAAGCAGGCTCAGAAGGATCACTCAAAGCACTAAATATATCAGTAGTGTCTGAAATAATGAGATTCACAGAAGACGAAGGGACAGAAGATATAGCCGCAGTCCAAGGCGAACTCCGACACCTCGTCAAAGGATAAGAAATCGCAACCCCACTCAAAAATCCTGGAATCCGCATCGTCGTAATACTAAAAACCGCCAGGATTGGAACCAGGATACTCAAAGTGGGGGCAACAGAAAGGATCGGCTCGTCAGTACCATCTCCGAAGGAATTGTAGGTCGAGGATTATCCAGCAATTCTCGAAAGAAAGCACTACGGATTGCGGTATTGAGCGTCTCTGGCTCTATACGCAAGCCCTGTGCTGAAGACAAAGAAAGGCCACCCATCTCCTTTTTAGACAAGGACTACGGTGATATTATCCGAGATCACGATGATCCGCTCGCCATCTCTGGAATAATATCTAATGCCGAGGTCCGATGTATATTCGTTGACTAAGGAAGCTCGACAGACATTATGTTCATGGACGCTTTCGAAAGATTGGAGTTCCCTATGTCTACATTGACCCCCTATGATGGCAAGCTCACTGGTTTTTCTGGAGAAAAGACAACCCTTGTGGGTTACTTTGATACATTCCTGACTCTGGGCAATGATAAAGTCTACAAAACCATCGAAGTCAGGTTTTTGGTCGTAGACTACCGCTTAGCATACGACATTATTATGGGATGCCCCACGTTGAATGGCATTGCCACTATAGTCTCCACCGCTCACCAAACCATGAAATTCCTCAGTAAGAATGATAAGGTAGTCACGGTTAAGGGTGATCAGATTACGACGCACAAATGCTATAATGAGAGCCTAAAAATATGTCGGGCTCCCAAGAAGACCAGAGCACACACCTCTAGCCTGGCTTTAAATCAGGTCAACATCTTTATGACCGAGTTAGACGTGCGTGAAGAAATCTGGGGCACCAGGCCCCAGCCAGAAGGAGAATTGCTTCCACTCTAGTTAGGTGACAAGCTTGACCAACTCACCAAGATTAGTGCAAATCTTGAAGAGCAAGAGAGACACCAACTTATGGAGCTCTTGTAGAAAAACAAAGACCTCTTTGCCTAGACGTCCTTCAATATATCTTGGCTAGACCCCGCTTTCATCTGTCATCGTTTATATATTAAACAGGATGCAAGGCCGATCTCCCAGAAAAAAAAGAAAGGTTGGCCCTGAGAGACAACACACTACTAGAAATTTCAAATTTAGAGACAAAAAAATTCCGTCTCTAAATGCTTAAAATTTCGTCTCTAAATATTTAGAGACAGAATTAGAGACAGAAAATAATCCGTCTCTAAAAGTGGCATCTCTGATTATTGGAGACGAAAAAATTAATTCCGTCTCTAAATTAGAGATGAAATATTGCTGTCTCTAATTTTAAAAATTGTCTCTAATTAGAGACAGATATTGTCAATTTTTTTATGAAATATAATAATGAATAAATTAGAGATGATACTATTTCTGTCTCTAAATTTAGAGATGACAATATTCTGTCTCTAATTTAAAAATTTTTAAAAAAATATTACAAACGTATTCCGTCTCTAAAATTAAAGACAGCATTATTTTCATCTTTAATTCAAAAAAAAATTAAAAAAAAAGACAAACTTCTTTCGTTTCTAATTCTGTCTCTAAAATTTAGAATTATCTTTTTTGATATACTTTCAATTTTATAACTAACCTTGATACAATTAACCATCACAAAAAGTCATATAATATAAGAAATCACAATTTCTTAACATCATCACAAATATTTGTACCAAAATGTAAAGTAATAACTAATTATCATTACAACTATTTAAATTGTCAATGAAAATATAAAACTAAAACTAATAACAGATTTGGGTTATCATTAACTTCATCAACCATCTCCTCATTATGATGGTCATCCTCTTCTCTAGGTGCAAGATAGGAAGGTTCAGGCTGTGAAACTACAAGTGATGACATTCCAAATTGACTACCTAAAAGAAGAATCCTAAACTTCTCCTCCTATTGTTCCATCTTCTACTTCATCATGTCTTGTTCAATATTCTTCTGATGAAGCTTATCTGTTAAAGCCTGAATTTTAGCCTCATTGTAGTAATCTCTACTACTGATACTCCATCAATGGAAGATGAGAGAGAAGTGGAAGAAAATCCAATGACATTAGTTGCTTGTGAACCCAATCCGTATATGCGCCTTTTCTTGTTGGGGCCTCTAACAACTTCTAAGTAGATACTGTTAGCAGAGTTTTGACTGCTGCTACCTTCACCATGCTGGGATTGCCACTCAGCCATCTGACTTTCATACTTTTCCTAAAAAGTAGTTATAAGACATTTGTACTTGAAAATGAATGTAACTTAAATGCTAGCTTATGCTTACCGTAATCCTTGCTGCTTCCAAAGTGTTATACTCTTCTTTATTCTCCTTGGCTCTATGAAGCCGCTTGTAGATGTCAAAAAAACTTACCTCCCTGAACATCTGATTCACCTGAAAAGACAAAAAACAAGTATTAGTAGTCTAAAAAATTTATATTACTAGAAAGCAAGGTCAACCTATTTGGCTTGACAAATTTATATTGCTAGGAATAGCAAGAGAGGCACGCCCAAAACATAGACTCGATCTTAAAAAGATCATAATGTTATCATAACAATATAATTGACTGCTACCAGAAGGTCCAAAATAATTTAAAATTCATAAAAAAACATAATTTTCTAAGTGATGGTGAAATATCTTATATGCCTTATCTGGACCATAAGTTAGGATTACCATTTGGAAAGCTATCTTCCCTTTAATGTACAAATTTGGAACATTAAACTAACAGAGGTAAGAACATTTGAAATGTGTTTTATTGTCATTTAAAGGCCAAAGCAACAAATTCTGACAATACATTATTGAATAGGACTAATTCTGCAAACAAACTTTCTTATGGATGAAAAGTTAAGTCAAATAAGTATAACAAATAAATGTAAAATAAATAGTGTAAAAAAATCATTTCTCATAAAATAATCCATCACAGCTAATGGAAACGGCCTACACATTGACATACGTTCAGTTGTCTCAATGTCATTGTTCTCGAATGAAGTATCTCAAGTTGAAAAAATTAAAGAGATAACATGCACCATAGTACAAAAATAGTTAGCTTTTCTTGCATGGACATAATGCATGTAGGCATGCTACTCATCAAAATGTGTTTAGTCTCACGTGGTCTCCACAAATTTCTGTAAGTGTACTCTGTGTCTGTGCTATAGATTGTGTGTTAGATGTGAAATATGTGTTATTTGGATTAGTTTATTTTGTATTAAAAAAAGTTTATAATTAAAATCTTACAAAGTAGGCATTTGAGAAAAAAATTCAAAATTAATCAAGGCAAACATTCATTTAGTAGTTATGATCGCAGCGCTCTATCCTCTTAAGTCCGATTCACATCCACCACTATTCATGCTAAAGACAAGTAACTGAATTCACATTTTAGTAGTAACAAGTAGTTTAGCTAAAGATACTCATTTAAGACACTAAATTCATTTGGTTGATTTTCAGTGACATGCTACACCTAGAGGTCACAATTTGTTATTGAAGAATAGTTTTTTTTTTCTTTCTTTTGAAGACAACAGAGTTATACATAAATTGTCTTTAGAAAATTTTAAATTGTGTTTCAACCACAATTCTGATGTTGTAGTTTTAAATCCTCTTCTGCTATAAGAGAGCATGACTTATCCAAAATGATTTCATATTGAGGACCTGAAACTGTTCACTATGGTTCTGTTTTAGAAATAGAGGAGGTGAGAGAGAACAAGGGATGGATGTGCCCACATTGCGTAGAAGGGAAAGGAATAAATCCTTACTGAATTTGTAACAGGTAGAGCCATTAAATTTTAGCACCTACTTAAGTTTTTTGGTTCTGATACTGTAAATATGGTAAGTCTAAATAGTAGTTGGGAACCAATTCAACCTATAGGAAAATCTTAATTAGGATTCATATTCTCTTAATTAGAAAAAATTTGGTTTCTATAATTCTATTAATTGTTTGTGGTTCGAATTAGCTAACTCAACACATAAATAAAGCTGATTCCATTAATTTCCAGTTATTAGCAATAGTACAAATAACTCAACTATTGATAAACTCTTACTGGCATAGCACAATCAAACATTACAATAAGCAATAGAAACGTAATATTGACTTCTAAGTACAACATGAATTATTTATAAAATGAGTCCTTGTCACATGCAAACTCTTTCACTCTAATGCCACAAAAAAAAACTTATTATAGATGATTTATCATTTACTCAGGCAGAATGGATAAAAAAATAAACCATGACACCCTTTTGTGATGGAAGTTACAGCTATATTTGACTAGTCTCTCCATGATCCATCTATGTAGGCAAGCTTACACAATTAGTATATGGTATAATTATAAGGATGTAACACTACTTACCATTCTCCTACAGTGCTCTGTTGCAGATATGGATCCTTCGGTGTGCACATTAAGACCCTATTTAGATTGTCTATTTTTGCTATTTTTCATAGACACTGCTTGCCAGGAAAGATCACTCCATTTAACCCACAACCGCACCCTAGCATCTGGATGAATCCATGTACCCTCATCCTTTTTATCACGCACCTTGAATAGATTATTTGATAGTGCACCAGATCCCTTAGTTTCGAATATCTTTCTGATCATATCATTATCTTCATGTAACCACTTGTATTTTGCCTACATTGATGAAAATATTAATTAATCAAATATAATGTTTTTAAATTAATAATAGATTAATAACAAAGACTTAAAAGGATATTACCCTAAAATCTCTAAACCACATATCACGCACAGTGTCAGTCACATATGTCCAACTTGTCCAAGGCTCTTCATACTTTCTTTTGAAGATGGTTGTTATATCACGCGTCGTTCCAAAATCGGGATAAAACCTGTATGTCAAAATATGTATATACACATAACTTTCTTTTTGAATTAAATTTCATAATTAGAATAACTTACTGATCTTTGCTGGCTGGCTTGATCCAAATACGTCCATCTACATCCTTTCTCTCCTACCTGATGTTTTGTGCTGTAGACGATGTTGTCTCAGGGTGTGGATGTGCAAATGAACTAGATGAAGGGTCACCTGATAGATGTAAAGTTGCATCTAAGGAGGGTGTAGGTCCAGTCTGAGAATGGGAAAATGAGGTATGTGAAGATGGGATAAGTGCATGCCCGATTTGGGATTGGGGAAATGGGATAGAAGTAGGTCTAGTCTGAGAATAGGGAGATGGGATAGAGGTAGGTCCAGTATGAGAATGGGTAGATAGGATAGAGGTAGGTCCAGTTTGAGAATGGGGAGATGGGATAAATGTAGGTCTAGTATGAGAATAGTGAGATGGGGTATGTGAAGATGAGATAGGTGCAAGCCCGATCTGGTAATGGGGAGATGGGATAGAGGTAGGTCTAGTATGAGAATGAGGAGATAGGATAGAGGTAGGTCCAGGCTGAGAATGGGGAGATGGGATAGAGGTAAGTCCAGTCTGAGAATGGAGAGATGGGGTATGTGAAGATGGGATAGGTGCAAGCCCGATATGGTAATAGGGAGATGGGATAGAGGTAGGTCTGGTCTGAGAGGTACCACACTCTCTCCCTCTCCCTCTCCCTCTCCCTCTACCTACCATCTATATGCAAAAGGTAATGATAAAATTCAATTAAGTACAATTAAATTAATATAAAAAATTAGTACAAAACTATTAAAGTAAGCACATTAAAGAAATCCACAATCACGTAAGCATAATTTAATTAAGAGGTCATGAATACATAACACATGATTTCATTAATAATTTCATTAAAAAACAAGAGAACATAACACATGATTTCATTAATAATTTCATTAAAAAACAAGAGAAAATCTAGTCAAAATATGTTTCTTCTTCCAAATCAAATTAGTTCAAGGTTGGACTGTGTACTTCCTCTACTGGACCAGCTATATCAACAAGACTTTGTTCAAGATCATCGTTTGCAACTATCATAGGCATTTGTAGGAATGACTCATCTTGGTATGAATTATCTATTGCAGGATTTTTTGTTTCTGAAGTTTGAATTGTGCTCTGTGCCTTAGTTTTAATCACAACCAACCACCCTTGCTGCCCTTCAAGATACCATGTGTAGTACACTTGCTCTGCTTGTTGTGCAAGAATAAATGGATCATAATTCTTATATCTTTTAGATGCTCTAACTTCAACAATTTCATAATTATCTATCCTTGTCCCTTGATTTGGAGTGGGATCAAACCAATCACATTTGAATAGAACTAGCATCTTTAAGAGCCACCCAATATACTGCATTTCAATAATATCAGTTAAAACCTCATAGTAATCATTCTCCATTGTCTCATTCTCGCCACCTCGAGCACAAACACCATAATTTGTTGTACCCATCCCTTGACCATGATCTTTTGTATTGAATTTGTAATCGTTTATTGAATATGTCAGCCATATGTTTACTTTGTTTGAGGGTCTCCATGCTAAACTCCTCACAAGTTCATCTTCAATGTTGTTATTAAACACCTAAATCACAAATGGGTAAGTTAATTAGTTTTACCTAAACAAGTAATGAGGGAATTAACAGGGAAATTAGGTAGATGGTATTTAGCTTACATGTTCTTTAAACCATGTAGGAAATGTTGTGGAGATTTGTTTGTCCACTTGCAAGTCATTTAGACTAAGTTCTCGTAGCAAATTTGTATATATGCTGAATTAAAATCACAGATTAAATCACTTCATAGATTTAATCACGATATGTGAAATTAAAAGCTTATTTCAAAAAAGGCTCCACTTCAGGACAATTTAGAAGAACATACAAGTGTGCAACATTCATTTCCCTTTCTTACAAGATGCAAGATTTACGTTTTCCAATAAGACGATCGGGAAAATTAAAAATAGAGAATGACAGATTGATAGAACAACCTTCACCTCCATCGTCATTTTGTGAAACTTTTGTCCTTCTAGATGGAACAGTGGGTGGATAGTAGTAAGATGCAAAAGTAGAGGACTCCTCCACTAAATAAGCTTCACAAATGGAGCCTTCAACTTTAGCTGAGTTCGTGACCTTATCTTTTAAGGTACAAATAAACCTATAATTTGAGAACATTAGTGTAACAAATACCTTATGATGATTTAAATGAAAAGAATAAAGATAGATAGATAACTTAACCTTTCGAAGGGATACATCCATCGATATTGTATAGGATCACCGACCCTTGCTTCGTAGGGCAAATGAATTGGAATGTGCTCTATCGAATCAAAGAAACTGGGAAGAAATATTTGTTCCAGTTTATATAAAATGATTGGAAAGTTTTGCTACATCTCATGTAATTTATCTTTTCTCAGCAACGGTGAAGTTAATTCCCTAAAAAAATGACTGAACTCAGTAAGTGCATTCAAAATGGGCTTCGGTAATGCCTCGAATGCAATTGGGAGCAAACGTAGCATGAACAAATGGCAATCATGACTCTTCATGCTAAACAACTTTGCTTCCCTTATGTCAACACATCTAGCCAAATTGGAGGCATACCTATCTAGTAGCTTCAATTGTTTAACCTATTCGCACACAGCTAATCTTTGTTGCTTAGTCAATGTGTATTGCGCTTTGGGTTTTTTTAGCTTTCCACCTCCACCATCCTGCAGCTCTAGATCCTTTCGTCTACAATATTCTGCCAAGTCCAGTCTAGCATTAAAATTATCTTTCGTCTTGCCCTTAGTATCCATAACTGTGTATAAGATATTAAGAAACACATTTCTCTCAATATGCATAACATCCAGATTATGAGGGAGAAGATTTGTTTTCCAATAAGGCAGTTCCCAAAAGATGCTTCGTTTTGTCTAGTTGTGATAAATACCATACCCTGGTGGATTTTCTCTTACTGATTCAGTTATGTTAGGTATATGTCTTACCCTATCCCACACTTCTTCACCAGTCAACCTTCGTGGGGGTAATGAAGTTTCAACAAGTCTCTTTCTAAAAGCATTTTTGTTTCTTCTATAGCAATGATCATGTGGCAAGAACTAACGGTGACAATCAAAAAATGATGCCTTTCAACTATGTTTACGTGTGAGAGCTTTTGAGTGCTCCATACAAATTGGACAAGCAAGTTTTCCTATTGTCATCCAACCTGATAACATCTCATATGCGGGGAAATCATTAATCGTCCACATCAAATAAGCCTTTATGACAAAGTTTTGTTGTCGTGAGACATCATAGGTTATGACACCGGTACTCCATAAAAGTTTCAGTTCATCTATAAGCGGCTGCAAGTACACATCAATTTTACTTTTTGGATTAGAAAGGCCTGGAATTATGATAGTTAAGAACATGAACTCTCTTCTCATGCACATCCACGGAGGTAGATTGTAAGGAATAACAATTACTGACTACCATGAATAAGTCCTACCTGTCTTGTCAAATGGAGCGAATCCATCAGCACATAACCCTAGCCTCACATTTCGGGGGTCTTCCGCAAATTCAGGATATGTTTCATCAAAATATTTTCAGGCTTCTCCATCAGATGGGTGAGACAAAGAACCCGTATCCTTCTCATTCTCACGATGCCATCTCATTTGAGATGCCGTTTACGTTGAGGAATAAATTCGTTATAGCCTTAGGATAAGTGGGAAATACCACATTTTTTCTAAGGAGATTCTTTGACCTTACCGTTTCTAGTGATGCTTCTATAACGGTCCTCACCACAAAATCTACAACTACGAAGATTCTCATAAGGAGGACGATAAAGCATGCATCCATTTGGACAGCAATAAATTTTTTTGCAACCCAGCCCTAGTCGTTCCACTGCTTTCCTTGCACGATAGAAGTTTCTGGGCATTCGATTATCCTTTGGTAATGCATTTACCATAAAATCCATCCATTGATTAAAGCAAGTCTCAGAGATATTGAAATCAGATTTGATACTTAGAGCTTCACATGCAGCTGACAATTCGGAGTAATTGTCACAACCATCATACAAGGGAACTTGTGCAGTTGACAGCATTTCAAAAAATCTTTTGGCTTCTGGGTTAGGATCTTCCCTTATTTATTCTACATAACCAAATCCTTGTTGCTCAATGTAATTACCAATAAAGGGTCCAGAGCATCCATTACCATATGCTCATACCTATTGAAGTCTTCTCTTACCCTACTACTTCTATAGTATGAGTTGTCTGCAACCACTGGGGGAATAGGAGGCCTTGGTTCGTCATGGTTAGTCCAGCAATAGTAATCACTCATAAACCCCTTCATATACAAGTGTGCCTTGACTTCATCAACAAAGTGATACACCTTACATTTGTATTTTTAACATGGACACCTCAACTTTCTTATTATTTTAAATTGATCTTGTGCACAAACAAACTCGTTAACCCCCCCCATGAACTCATCTATAACTCTTCTCTTATCAGGACCCACCCTTTTATCCATCCACTTGCGATGCTCAAGAGCTTCCATTCTGTTTCTAATTTAAAAATAGACAAGAGGCATGTCAATCAAAATACACCAACCCACTATTTTTTTTTGGTACTCTAAACTTAGATATTTTAATAAATACATGTAGTGATATTGATAAGCGCATAAAAGATATAGCTTTTTATCTTGAAAAATTGAATTGTTTTCCCCTAATTTACTCGTTTGACTGCATGTTTCTCAAATATTTTGCAAAGTTTAATTTAGGTTTATGATTGAGAATAATTGAGCTGAAAGAAGAAGAACCCTCACCATTTTAATGTATTTTTGTAGGGAAGCATCTAATGATGGAGGAGATATATTTTTGGAGGCAAATTCAAGGAAGTTAGTCTGTTAACTCAGCGCTTAGGCGCCATGCCTTGGGCGTCTGGGCACCCAATCCCATAGCAAATGATTTCTCACTATGTATAGTGCGTCTAAGCACTCTCAATGAAGCGCCTAGGCGCTGGTCCAAACTGATGCGTGGTTTTAGTTCTGTGTAGTGAGCGCCTAGGCGCCCTATCTGCAGCGCCTAGGCGCCCATATCAATATAAAAGGTTGTTTTATCATAACCTAAATGAGGTTGGCCGTCAAAAGGGAAGAAAGAAGATACAAAGCAGCCCTGGAAAGGGAGAAAAAGGCTATTTTATCCTAACTCTTTCATTAACCGAACTTTTTTCATCTCGCATATTAAGTGTTTATTGAATTGCTAAATATAAAATCCCAAAAATATTATCAGATATACATTACACAAAGGTTTCAACAGTTCCTGAATACATTCAAGAATCTAATCAATCCAAAGTTCCAAATAAAGGGAGTGCAACATCAACTTGACAGAGCCGCACTTATTACCAAGAACAACATGCAACTTGACAATGATCATTATAAAATCATCATTTCTAAATTCTAATAGAATGAATTCAGTATTTCAACAAGTAATTGATCAGCATAGCAATTTAATCTTAACAACACATGTACCACTTAAGAGTTTGCAGCTCAAACCCGAAGCCTTTACTATCATCATTATATCAAGCAACACATATGGGACCAAATGATCCAAAATGTAAAACTATTGAGACCAAAATTCTTCCAATCATAGCAATTTCTATCCATAGGAAAAGTTAAGTCACAAACCTACCTTTGAAAGCCTATAGCCACCAAGGCTAGCATTCTCGAGGGCCTTCTTGCTAGCAATAAGTCAATAGAACCACACGAGAAACTCTTGCTTTCTCTTCCCCACGAAGTTTATCACATTTAGAAGTTTATTATGACCTATTGATGATAAATAAATAACAGTACCAAGTTTAGGGAACAAAATAGCTACAAAATAAACAGCTACATAACATATGCCTGAATGCATTTCAAAGTACTGACTAGGCTCAACAATAGTTAATACTTCTATCTAGGGTTTGATTTAAATGAATTAAATCAAATCAAACAGAAATGGGTTGGGGTGGATGGAGGTGGTGAGATTACAAACATATTATGGAACTCCGCCATATAATTACCTAAATTAGAAATGTGAAATGTCATCATCTGCCTAATTTGTCAGTTTCTCAGCTTATATATAAAACAAATTGGATGCACTAGGTGTAGAATGCAAACATTACAATACTCGAATATAAGATAGAGAGCACATTTTATCAATTCAAGTCTCCAACACTATCAATGATGATGACACCAGGTTAGAACAAAAATTAACTATGATATTACATATAACAAGTGGCTGAATGAAGATAAAATGAATATTCTGTTAGTTTATCCTTGGAAAGAGAAGGAGTGCATGGATTAAATGAAGATAAATTCTTTTCACTTATTCCATAGGACAGGAGGTGTTTAAAGCAAAGTAATGATGTATTAATAAGTAATAACAACCAATGAGCTAGAGAATAGAAAGGAACATGATCAATTCATGATCATGAGTTCATGAGAAGGTACCAAATGAATGCTAATGGCCATGGCCATGATCATTATGACCCTCCCAGGGATGCCTCTAGCCCTAGAAAAAGCAAAAATGAAATAATGTTAATGTTAGCCATTATAGGGTGAGTGAAACAAAAATGGAATGATAATTGAGATGGAGGTGTTACCAATACTACAGGACCATCTTGCTTTGCCCTGTACAATACCCAAAACCTGCAAAAATAAAATAAAATTACATGAAAATGGATTACTGTAGAGTGCAGATCAAATCAGAGGAAGCAAGTCTGCAGTAAACAAAAATAAGCTTGATTTTTATCTGCGTGGAATATAATTATGCTTATCCCAATTAGTGTATTCAACACTAGTTAACCTGTCAATCAAAGATCTAGCTTATGACCCTAAGTCAAAACTGCTCAAGATGACACTACCACCAACCAGCACAACGTTGTACTATATACACACACATATGAAAATACACAAATAAGGCATCATAACAATAAAACCACAATCACAACTAACATTTAAATATATCCTATTTTAAAAAGGATAATATATGTGAGTTTAAACACCCAAGATTTATTAAAACATAACATTTAAAAAAAACACCCAATATTCAGTAGTAGAAGCAATTCAAATCTAGCACAAGAACCAGAACCAGTCCAAAGTGGAGAACAAAAACCACACATAACCAGATTTCAAACAACTCAAACCAAAGAACAAAAACCAGATCCCGCACAAACCTAACAGGGGAAGTTGTAAACCCCACCACAAACAGCTCAGTCGAGGTCGCACAAGCACAACCGAGGTTGCTGTCGCACAAGCACAGTTGAGGTCACACCACTAGCACCACATCACACAGACACGCATTAAGAATCGATTCACTAGAGATGGGAGAAGGTTCGAAGCAAGTTAATTTTTGAGTGGGTGACACTGTGACAGTAAAAAGCTATTGTTTTAGTGTGGGTGGTTGAATGTCTTGGGCTGGATAGGGTTCCTTTGCATGTGTCCAACCCAAAAAATAGGATATTGATAGATTGAGAGAAATGGGGGTTTCAGAAGTCCAGAGATGGAGATTGAAAGATCGAGAGAAATGGGGGTCTCAAAAGTGCAGAGATGGGATTGAAAGATCGAGAAAAATGGGGTCTAAATTAGGATTAGGGATTTAGATAGCAAAATTAGAGACGGAAACAACATTTCATCTCTATCATATAAAAATTATTAATTAAATCATATATAATTGAGAGACAGAATATATCCATCTCTAATATATTTTAACTTTTTTAAAACGGGTATTTGACTAAATAGAGATGGTATTAGAGGTGGAAAAATTAGAGACGAATAAATTGCGTCTCTAAATCTCGTCTCTAAACATATTTGACTTTTTAAAACATCACATTGACTGAATAAAGATGAAAAATTATGAAACGGATAAATTTCGTCTCTAAACTCTGTCTCTAAGTATAATTGACTTTAAATTGACCAAATAGAGATAGAATTAGAGACGAAAAATTCAGAGACGGATAAATTCTATCTCTAAGTTTTAATTTTAATTTTTTCTCTCTATTTCATGAAATCCGTCTCTGTTTCCGTCTCTATTGGAGACGAAATTTTTTCTGTCTCTAAATCAGAAATTTCTAGTAGTGACAGATCATCCCACATAATAAATATGGATGACCTTCTGACAAAGGCCAAAGCAAGTTCATTTGTTCCATAAAAAGACCTCGAGTCCACGGGTACTTTGGCCAGATACAACCTGTAAGGTTGCCACACTTTAGCGAGATCTGAGGAGTACAAGGTCTGAAAAGGATAAGCTATACATGACGGCCAAACGGGGGAATCCACTTAACCACCCACTGGGGGCAAGTAGCGCATTCAAAGGTCTTAACTCGTGCCCATGTAAACTTGACCTTAACCCAAAAACCAACTAAGTTTACAGAGGTTAAGCGTATTCTTAAAAAAGTCTCGAATGACCCTCAAGGTTATAGACAACTAAGAAAGTGTCGACTGAGCTCGTTCCTGATGGGAGCCGAATTTCGAAGATAAAAGGCCCTCAAGCTAGACTCCGCCTTGAGTAACCTTAAGACTCCATTCCCAATGGGATTAGGGAGTGCCTTACATTCCAAGTTAAGAGGGCAACCTACCAAACCCTTCTCAGCGGGTTGGTCGTGAGTCACAAAATCTCGACACTTGGCTATAACCATTAAATGGTCATTGGCAACACGGACAATGATATCTGTGTTTAAGCTATCATGGTACCAACCGCGAGTTGTCTTGTGCTAGTAAAAAAATCCTAAGTCTTGGGAAAATTCTCATACTAAACCATAAGCACAAAGCACCCCGGTAAGGACCAGTCAATTAAATCAAAGTCACGATGGATCCTAAATACTAAAGTGAATGGTAATGAACCCCGGACAAGGTTTTTAAACCAAAGTCACGAGGAATCTTAAACGCCCAAATAGTTGGTGACGGATCCCGAACAAGGTTTTACTTATGCCAAGGTCAAGAGGAATCCTAAACGCCCAAATAGTTGGTGATGGACCCCATACAAGGCTTCAATTAAATCAAAGTCCTGAGATGGATCCTATACGCCCAAATAGTTGGTGATAGACTCCAGACAATATTTCTTTTATGCCTAAGTCCTACGAGGGATCCTAAACGCCCAAATAGTTAGTGACAGACTCGGACAATGTTTCTTTTGTGCTTAAGTCCTAAGAGGGATCCTAAATGCCCAAATAGTTGGTAAAGGACCCCAGACAAGGTTTCTTTTATGCCTAAGTCCAGAGAGGGATCCTAAATGCCCAAATAGTTAGTAAAGGACCTTTTATGTCTAAGTCCTAAGAGGGATCCTAAACACTCAAATAGTTGGTAATGGACTCCGGACAAAGTTTCTATACCAAGGTCAAGAGGAATCCTAAACTCTAAAGCAATTGGTGATGGACCCTAGACCATGGTTTTCCCTCAATTGGAAATATTCCTAAGTCCATAAAATGGTTGTGAAAAGCAACACAATGGACGTTAGACCCAATAAGGACCATGGAAAAAAAGAAGTAAACAACGACAACAATTTTGTCTCATTCTGCGGAACCCGACCACTTATAGCCAACTGACACATGGACCCTAACCGGACTACGGTGCAAACACTTCCAGATTAGAGCTCATAACCCAACGGAGAAGCACAGATTACGACTTCAAGTGAAGTATGAATTCCATTGCCCAAGGGCATCGAGACTTGCTACTTCGCTATATTGGCCAAACGCCGAGCTGAGGACAATTGTTCTAGACCATGATCTGAAATCTTATCCCACGGGTCTGTTGGTGTATGCCCTAGAAACTGATACAATTGTCTGTATTTATATACATTCTATTATGCTAATTTTAATATATGAGGTATTTCATTTATTGTGTTCTTTTTAATAAACATAATAAAATCCTTAGAATAGTAAGTTTGATGTCATAGGATATCAAGTGGTTGACTTGATCGTAAGATCCTATTAGATAAAATTAGAACACTATTCTTAAATGTCCCTAGTCAAGTATTATTGTTAATTAGGACAACAATAATGCACTGAGACTAGTATGTGCGTAGATT
Source organism: Ormosia semicastrata (assembly GCA_029884595.1). Classification (NCBI taxonomy): domain Eukaryota; kingdom Viridiplantae; phylum Streptophyta; class Magnoliopsida; order Fabales; family Fabaceae; genus Ormosia; species Ormosia semicastrata. The sequence goes on from JAQQTO010000062.1 coordinate 60,797,397, forward strand.
GATGACCACATCTCACGGTCATGGATATGAGATATCAAGTCTTCACGTGGGTACATATTAGAGTAATGATGTATTGGACTGACCCACCATGAGAACGCTACATGGATCATGATGTGAGTATCATAAGCGATTCTCATAGTGACAATAATGTTTGTGGTCCTTTGAGCTGAAATCACTACGATTCCTACATGAGGAGTTGTGTGTTTTAATGCCATCAAACGTCATCTGTAACAAGGTGATTATAAAGTTAGTTATTGGACATACCACAAATCATGCAGAGGGATGTGAGTGACCTAGATGAGATTTGTCACTCTTACATAGCAGGAGCAATATTTTCGGGGCCCCTGATTGAGTGAGACTACAAAATGTATGGACATGCTCAAATGAGTCAATATGAGATATTGATTTCATTTGTTGTTACAAAGTCTACTCGAGTATCAGGAAACGAAGGATTAGACTATACAAGGGTGACACATTCCATGCCTTGTGTTCAATCTAGATATCTTGACAAATGGACTAAAAGACACGGAAACATTAGTCACAGAAAGGTTATGTCAAATCATTGACATTCTCATTACTTGGGTAGTAGCAATGTGTTGCTAGATACCGCTCACTGCTTGTAATATTAAAATGAGATTTTAATATTACTGCTAATATAATGAGAACCTGCAGGGTCACACATATAGAGCAGACTAAAATGGGAGCAATAGATTCAAGTTAGACTCGGATTCAAATATGGGTCAGACTCATAACAGATGAGTCTAGGGTTACACAGCTTACCTTGCTGCTGCTCACACTCACTTAAGGCAGTCACTATTATAAATAGTACAAGGGGGTTGCTAAGACATGCATTACAGAACCCTAGCCGCACCTACAAAAAAGTGAGTGAGTGACAAGTTTCTTCTCTTCTCTTCGCAGCTAGCATTGTGTGAGAGACGTGAGGCTCCTTTTTGTGAACGTTGGACGTTCGTGAGTCTTTTTGTGTGGATACCGCAGAGATATTGTCGCTGTTACGGTGTTGGTGATTCATGTCACTTTCTTTGATCACACTTCAAGAGGTAAACATTAAAAAAAACTCAGATTATGGCTTTTTCGCATGGATCCTTGGTGGGAATTCTGTTTTCCGCTGCATGATGTATCCGTGATTCCCAACAGGGTCAACCTAACACACACTCGACTGGAGTCCGTCGTTGACACCCCAGCAAGAATTCACTCAACGTACGGTCGAGATCCCCCAAACACATGGGGGCAACGTATGACACACCTCAGACGGCGTAATGACAACGTAAGCAGAGCAATCCAACTCGGACCTCAGCCTTACACATCAACCCGGGAGGAATACTATGATATATCACCAACCTCGACCCTTTCGAAAACATTCTGAGATCCGACATTAAGTCTGACTTGGATCCCTTTGTTCACTGCATGTTGTGTGCTTTTACTAAACCTTGACACTTAGTTGTCTCATCTAAGCGCCAAGTTAGAGATAACTGTTCTGGACCGGAATTTTGGGTTATGAGTATAAAAAAAGTAACCCAACCCACCAGAATATTACTCAAATATTATTATGCGCTATCTTGATAAATATATTTGCATATTTATTAAGCATAAATCTCTTAAGTATTTTGATGTATATGAAAGCTAATTATATCCCACATAAATAGAGAAATTAATTAAAATGGATCACAATCCTTAACGGATTCTAATCTTAAATAACTATATTGCACAAACCCTAAGACGCTTCTATATATGTTATATCAGGTCTCAAATATATGCATTTTCTCTAATATACAGATTGTCTATTATGTGCACAGTTTAACTTGAGTGTCGGAGTGCCTTTTGCAAGTACTCATCCCTTCACACCACCGTAGAAGCAGTTGTGCCACGAAAGAATCTACCATTTACATGTCTATCTCAGGTACCCTCTGAATTTACTTCCAAATACATCATATTAATCTAATCTAATGAACACCCATGATAAAAACCTATAAAATTATTTTACACAACTCCACCTAATCTTTAACTTTTTTTATTTATATAAACTTTGGGTCACGTTACATCATGCAACTATGATTATTAGAGTAAATTTTCATTTTAGTTGTCAGAAAAAATTTTAAAATATTTATTTAATCTTCAAAATATTGTTACTTCAATACGGTTCCTTGAAACAAAATTGACGTCATGCCGTAGTCAAAAATAATTATTTGAAGACCAATATTTTTCGAATTTCAAAGAACCTAAAATATTTATTTAATCTTCAAAATATTGTTACTTCAATACGGTCCTGGAAATATATGAACCATAAACACGGATAGATATAAAGACATTAAATTTAAAAAAATGTAAAATACATATACGACATATATATATATATATATTAATATCAAAGTAAATTAAAGAATTTAGTTTATGTATATATATTATTACAAAATTTAAGAAAAAAATTCATAATTCATTAATATCATTTCTATAAGATTAAAAATTTATAATATCTTAATATATATCATATGTGCTAATATTTATTACATAGTAAGTCCTTTCCAAAAAATATAGAACATAATTTTTATTGACATTTTTTAAAAAATCTATTAAATTAACTTCTTCTAATAGAACTAATAATGTACAAATATATGTACATCTAAAAAAATTAACTAGAGAGAATAATAATGTGAGACAAACTTTAGTGATAACAAAGTAAATGACTTGGTACAAGCAAAGATAAAAAGAGTAGATGAAAATAATAATGTATAAAATAATAAAATTTAAAAACCTAATAATGACATGTAAAAAAAAAAAACTTAAAATATTGATATAAGAAAATAATAACTTGAGACATCAATTATGTGATTAAACTTAAGTAGATTACGAGATTATTAATTAGACATTACTCATGAAAATTAATTTTTTTTAAAAAATATTAATGAATCATATTCAAATTATATCATAAACGTATCCAAACATGTATGAGATATATTCAAATCAAAAAATATATATATTTTTAATCAGATACATTCAGACATACAAAACATATCTATCATACATACATTTTTATATATCTAACACAAACACATATCTAATCCATAAACACACCTCCAAAACATGTGATGCTATTGAAACAAAATTGATGTCACGTCGTAGTAAAAAATAATTATTTAAAGACTAATATTTTTCAAATTTCGAAGACCAAATTAGAGATTCTCTTAACCGGATGTACAATGCCCGTGCTCTTTTTTGGAAATACCCAGATCCAATATATTTGCACAATGTGCCAACCATTAACAGATGCAATTGGAGAGACGCAGAAGAAAGTTGACCAACCCGAGACTATTATTAACAACTCTAAATCCCATTTGGAGAGGTCTCGGTTATTGCTAAAATTACAAATTAACAAGATGGAGATTACAACACATCAGAATACTACAAACACTAAAATACCACATCTTTGAGGCAGTAGCTTTAGACGAGGGCATAACATACAACACAAATGATTAAATTAAAAAAGAAAAAAAAGAATAAAACTAGTGCCAAAGTTGTGGCTAATTCTTGTTTTTCCTCCACCCTCTGATTCAAGTCCTTCTGTACAATCTCAAAAAGAGACAATGCCTCACATGGACCAGATATTCAATAAGTGTAAATGCAGGCTTTGTTTCTCTGTTTGGTTCTTACCAAAAGCTCTTGGGGAGCTGGATTTAATCTTGAAAAGATGCCAACCATCAGTTTTTATTCACCCCCCCCCCCTCCCCAACCACCACCAATAGTCCTTTAGAAACTCAATTAAATACCTTTTTTTTTCCTTTTTTTGTCGTTATTAGAGGCTTTGATATATTAGTCTCCAAACTCCAACACAATTTTATTGTAGTGTTGTCATGAGGCCAGCTCATGAGACAACTTTGGAGATATCCTTGCTAGACCTGTTGTATTTCATGTGACTCTTGACAAGCTGCCCAGCTGCAATTGCAGACATAAGTGACAGCTCCCCAGCGAGGACTGAACCAGCTACTATGGTGGCCAGTAGCCTAGAATTCGCACCTGGAGATTCTTTACTGGCACCCTTGACACCAAGTAAATTAAGACAAGCTGACTGAGACGCGAGTTGTGTGCCCCCTCCAACAGTACCGACCTGAACCATGAGACATAATATAGATCAGACACAAAGGAAATGATCTTCTCAGTGTACTCATGCTAGCTATATATTTATCCTTGGACGTGCAAGCAATGAAAAGGAAGGAATTAAAGAAAGAGACTAAGACAGGTTCAGTTGAACTCATTCTGAAAGGAATTAGACTGTCTGAAAAATAGTTTGCTTCTTTCTACAGATGGGGGAGAAGAATGCCATGTACTATATACTCTGCGAAGAAATAAATGTTTTCCTTCCTTTATCTAGGAAAAGAAAAACAGAAGGCAACCAAAGAAAAATTGCCAAGGAAAGTATCAATCCTGAGGTAAAACCACTCTCAGATAAATATTGAGGGCACTGAATCTTAGGTTGTCTTGCAGACAGGGATTTTGATGATATCTTCTCCCATTTGAGAGTGGGGTATATGGGTTCGGAGAAAGGTAAAGGACCAACCACCGGCCCTCTACCATAATCATGTGCCATATCAACAATATAACTGAATATGCAAGGCATGCTCATATGTGTAATGGTACTACAACTTGCATCTGATACAAAAGAATCTTCCACTAGAGAGTATTAGAAACAATACTCTACCTAAAAGACAACACAATTTAAGACCAGAGAATTAATTGTACCTCAATGGAAGGCATGGTGACAGAGATGTGAAGGTCCTTGCCATCATTCACAGCTTCCATCATGGTGATGCAATGAGAACTCTCCACATTCTGAGCAGGATCCTGACCAGTGGCTATGTAGATGGCAGAGACAATATTGCTAGCATGGGCATTGAACCCACCAAGAGCACCAGCCACGGCTGAGCCAGTAAGGTTTTTAAGCATGTTAAGCTCGACTAGGGCCTCCACACTAGTCTTCAATACTTTCTTTACCACCTCTTCCTTAATTATAGCCTCGCAGACCACAGACTTGCCACGCCCTTCAATCCAGTTTACAGCAGCAGCTTTCTTGTCCGAACAGAAATTTCCTAGTGCAAACAACAGGGTATATGACAATTTTAGCAACTAGTTTTGACCATGACAAGTAACAGTGTAGGTTTTGAGGGCGAGGGGAGAAAAACACGTAAAGAAGGTCTTTACCAGAGATTCCAATAACATCCATGTCAGGGAAGTCGTTCTGAAGGAAATCAAGGACATTCTGGACACCTTTCGATACCATGTTCATCCCCATGGCGTCCCCAGTGCTGCAACGGAATCTAATGTACAAATTCTTGCCAGCAATAGCAGGCTGAATATTCTGTAACCTGGCAAATCTGCTTGACCTGCACATACCCATTTGAATATTAATTACCTAGAACAACCCCATGTTAATTACTGCTTGTAATCCTTTTTATCAAAAAAATAAAATAAAAGAGTTACTGCTTGTAATCCTCTGAAAAAATAAAGTGATAATAGTTCCACATAGGTAATTCTATGGAAACCTTACACGCAAAACGAAAAGAAATCTATCAGACTCCTCTCAAAATCGTGGGGACACAGCTAGAATTAAGCCACAGTCGTTATCAATATCCAAATTTAAACCCAAAATTTTTTGTACTCTCAATTGCAACAAAATTAATATTCCTTTGTTTACTTTCTTTCCCTAATCTTAACATAACAGAGTTGAACCTTGAACTCATAATTCATAACTGAAAAGCAAATTACTAAAAAAAAAACAGAAAAAAACAAAACTTTGCAGCTTTCATGAATTAAAAAAAAAAGAACTTTTCATAAAAAATAAAAAGGCCAAAAATAAAAATTGGAAATGAAAGGGAAGAAAGGAAGATGAGAAAATTACTTGTTGAAAACGACAGCAAGGGACTCAAAATTGAGAGGATCTTCCAAGTAGAACTTTAACTGCGCAGCCCTCTTGGCAGTGGCGAACCTAACAACAGGGGCTCTAGTCATGCCATCCCTGAGCAACATGGACGAAGCTCCACCCGAAACGTGAATGGCCTTGCACCCTCTGTTGGTGCTCGCCACGAGGCAACCCTCGGTGGTGGCCATGGGCACAGTGTATTCCTTTCCGTCCAGCAACAAGGGCCCCGCAACCCCCACCGGAATCTGCACAAACCCTATCGGCATCTCGCAGCACTGCCCCAATATCGACTCGTAATCGAACCCTTCCACTGGCAATCCCTCCAGCGACCTCCCCGTTATCCTCTGCGCCGCCTCGCGCCTAATCGCTGCCGCCCTCCGGCAGTCCCCCAGCCTCGATTCCAGCGAGTACGACGGAATCGACCCCGAAACAACGGATTGCACGATTTCCTCGTCTTCATGTGATAGTGAAATAGGTAAGATGTCGACAATCTTGGGCGGTGGTGAAGAAACCACCGCCGCCGCCACCGCAGGTGCCGCCTTAGGGCAGGAGTCCACCAGTGCGGCAGGACAAGGACCGGGGTTTCGCGCGTCCTCTTTGGAGATTATTTCGTCGTCGGAGAGCTCGTCATCGGAGGAAGCGCGGGAGCCGATGGGGTGGACGAAGCCAATGCCGAAGAAGCCGAACAGGTAGACGACTGAGGCGACGAGGGAGATAATGGCGGCGGTTTCGGAGGCGGTGACAACGTGGAGGGGAGTGGAGGTGCGGATCTTCTCGCGCCACCGGTGGAGGAGGAAGTAGGCGACGGAGAAGAAGAGGCCGAAGAAAACGGCGTTGGTGAGGTAAAGAGGTATCAATGGAAGCACTTGTGACTCACCGTTCTTCTGGGGGGCGTCGTGGTGGTTCAGCTTCTGGGTTTTGAGGGGTTCGCCGGCGGCAGGGGGTGAACGGACGGCGGTGATGGGTCGCCGGCGAACGTCCATTTTCCGACGAGGACTGATCTACGGAAATGCAGATCGAGGAACCGAAGGAAAATGGATCAAACCCAGAAGCGAGGAAGCGAGAGGAGGATGAGGGATTTGAATGGTTTTGTTTGGTTTTAGGTGAGGAAAAAAAAGGAGAGGGAGAGAGAAAATGGGGGAGACAGAGATGGAATAGTTAACGGTTGGAATTGAAAGGAAATGCGAGAGTTTCGAAGGCGTTTTATAAGAAAGTGGGAACAGAGAGGTTGGCGCGCTGCACCGTTGCCCACGCGTACAGCGTGCAACCCTCTTTTGTCGCACTTTTACTTCTACCCCTTTTTTTAATTGATTTGATATCTGAACATATGCAATTGTTTTATACATTATAAGTGACTAATATTTATGAATTTTCGTATAATTTTTTATTTTAGAATAAAATTTGATTCTAATTTTTTTAAATATTTTTTTTATTTTTAATCTTATATGATTAAGTTAATAGATAAATAGAGAATAATTATAAGAGTTAAAACAAGGGGTTAAAAGAAAAAGATTAAAATCAAGTTTTATTTTTTATTTTATTTACAAATCTTGTTTTATATAAAATTATTTCTTTATTTAAAAAATAATTAATTATTTAAACTTTATTTTTTAGTATTAATAAATGAGAAAAAATTAAAAAAGAATAATAATAATAATATTTTAATTATTTCAATAAAAAGTAATTTAATTAATCATATTAAATTTGCTTATATTAAAAAAATTAATAATTTTCTTAATTCTTAATCAACAATCATAAAAACATATAAAAGTAAATAAGAGGAGTATATTATTTGAAAATTAGAAACGTTTTCAATGCTTTTAAAATATCTAGGAGCATGAATGTTTTATGTTTTTTTATTATTAATTTGTAAAAATTTTATGTTTATGACTGAAATGTATTATTTATAACATGTTCAATAAATTATATTCACAAATTACCATTACGAAAAGAGAGAGGGGGAGAGAATAATTTTTTTTTAGTTATTATAATAGGTAAAATTAATGAAATATTGATGCTCAAATTTTTAAGAATATTGTTAATGTCTCCTTAAAAAGTATGAGTACGAGTAAACTTATGCTAACCCATAAACGACGATTTTGTTTGAATTCACTGGTTGGATTATATTTAAAAATATTTAACATGTAGAAAATGGATTGGATTGTGAGTTTTGGAACTTTTTTGACTTACACAACCCAACCTACATAATCATTTTTCCTTTAATAATGCAAACAACGTTTTTTTTTTATAAATAATGTAAACACTAAATAGTGTTATTTTTTTTTTATTTTGATGATGATATTTTTTTTTAAATTAACAATGAAGTTAATTATTACAATAATTTATATGTTATTTGTCATGATATTAACTTTAATTTATTTATGTGACTTATTATTTATAACTTTTGAGACTTGTTATGTCACTTTAATTTATTGAGACTTATATTTATCCAAGACTTGTTATGTTACTTTGACTTTTAGTTTGTTGGAGATTTATGTAAGTTTGTTTAAGATTTGTTATGTTTTTTTTTAGTTTATTTGGAATTAATGTTGATTTTAGTTAAAACTTATTATGAATTTCTAACTTCATATTTTGGCATTTATTTTAATAGGTAAAATTTTTTTTTATATGTTAGACCCATGAATTCAACCAAACTCAACTTATTGATAAGTAGAGTTGAGTAAAGGGGTTGGGATTCGCTGACCGACCTATTTAACTCGCTATCCACACTGGTTATGACTAGGCATTTTATAAGTTCGTTTAATTGCGAACCTCACAAACCCAATCTGTTTAATTCATGAGTTAAATGAGTTGTGATTTGTAGACTTAGGTACTGATCCATTAACCAGATTTGAATTTTTTCAAAATTTTTTTTCTCAAATGATTAATTGGAGGAGAGAAAAAGATATAAAAAAAGTTATTAATAAAATCCAATTATTAGTATATTTTTTTTTATAATCTATATCTTTTTTTCTCTTTCAATTAATCACTTGAAAAAAAAAATTAAAAGGATTCAAATCCCCCACCAATCCGTATAACATTTTTTTAAAAAAAAAATACCTATTGTAGCTACAAAACTCTGGATCTGACCCAACTTGCCCAATCAGAAATAAGTGGCCCAATTATGGACCAAAATAATCTTGAATTTGCAAATATTTTTAAAAAAATCATAAAAGACACTACAAAGTAAAATGAAAAAAGATTAAAGGAAGAATAATAATAATAATAATAATAAACACCCTAACATTTCGATCCCTATTCCTCCCTCAGCTGTTAGCAGTAGAGCAACTCAGCGCCCCCTCACGATTCTTCCCTTTAGTTAGAGGCATCTTCGGATCTTCCTCCCCATCTCACGACTTTCACCTTCGTATTCATCTGTCATCCTCCCTATCTCACCTTCGCTCACCTCTCTCTCTCTCTCTCAGTTGCCGTTCATCTCGCCGTTCGGGCTGCTGTTGGCTCACCTCTCTTTCTCAGCTGCCGGTCTGCTCTTCGTGTTCAGGCCAGCTATTCTCAGCCACCAGACATTTTCAGCCATTCTCACCCACCAGCCATTCGTCTACGCCCTCTGACTCTCATCTCTTTGATCTGATGATCTCTCTAATCTCTCTGTTCTTTGGCATTTAAAAGTAAAAATGCAAAAAGAAAAGAAACATGTTGAGGATCGAGTGCCGCGAACCTGCGGTCCTAAGCGCATCTAAGAAGCACGGATACATCATTTTAATGTCGTATCTGATAGACATAGTGCACCTCAAACACACATTTAGTTTCTTGAACGGTGCACAAAACTTGTCTGGCATTTCAAGTGTCTGCACAGATCACAAAAAATTAATATAAATATTTTATATAAAATTTTGACTGAATATAAATTTATTGGTAACTTACGTTTGACAAATTTTTTAGTAATAATTTTTTTATTTATTTTGAATTTTTTGAATTTTTTTTATCTCTTATATTTATTTTATAAAATTAAGATATTTTAAAATAAAAAATTTTAAACATAAATGACTAAATTTTATTGTTATTATAAATTTATTTTTTTTTAATTAAATCAAATTAAAGATAAAAAATTTTAAATAAACGTGTTATTATAAATTCATTTTTAATCAAACTTAAGTTTATAAACACATTTTTAATCAATTTAAATTTATTAACTCTAATCTAAACACACATATAGATACATATCTTCTATATTAGACACATAATGACACACTTATAATACACTGTTATATATGTTTGATTAAAAAATATTTTTTTAGTTCAAACATATTAAAAATACTGCAAGACACAGTTAATTTAAAATAAATAAAAACTTAATTATCATTTAAAATAAAAAAAGTAAAAAATAGTAATATATTTAATTATCAATTACTCATTTCCCAAATTCAATTACTCAGTTATTAGCATCACTTATCATAATTAGACCACAACATTTTTTTCTTAAGGCCACCCATCCTATCTGGCTATCTACTTTCATCTACGACTAAGTCATCATGCTACCATTATGTCAATGGTAGATAGCAAAATGGAATTAATCCTTAAATACTCTCTATAGTTAATTTTTTTTTGTTATACATGTATCTATATATGACTAGTTCTACTAATACAAGTTGATTTCAAAGATTTTTTAAAAAATATCAATAGAAATAATGTTTTATATTTTTTATGAGTGGCTTACCAAGTAGCAAATAATGATACATATGATATATTTTAAGATATTATGAATCTTAAAATTTATATATATCATGCTATAAATTATGAATCTTTTCTTTAAACTTTTAATTATATATAAATATATATATATATAAAACGTATCTGTTTCTTACAAATTTTTTATTTTAAGGTATCTCAATATTCATATTCATATCGTTTTTCTCGTATCCATGTCTATGTTTCATAGAACTAGAACTATGTAAACACAAGCCTATATTTTGGTGGCTTATTTAAATTGCAAGTCAACCCCATCTTACCCGTTTATTCTTAACTCATCATAGACCGAGTTGGCCTGTTACTCAGCTCCACTAATGAGCTAGTAGGGTTTAATTAGGAGTATTCAAAATCAATCTATCCCAAAAAAAAAATCAAAAAATTGAAAATTGATTGAAACTAATTAAACTCATTTTCTAAATCTGATTGGTTCAGTTCAATTTTTTGTTTTAATTCCAAAAATAAACCAATTGTTATATGTAAATACATATTTTAAAAAAAATTTATATGTGATATTATAATTATGGAAATTGCTAACTTTTTTCACTTCTCTTAGTGGGAAGATGTTAGCAACATTTACCTTTTGTTTTAGACAAAAATATCCCATAATTTTTTAAAGACAACTTAAACATTTTAGTCTTTTAATCATTTAAATTCTTATAATAAGATTTGACCTTTAATTTTATTTTAATTTAATGATTTAAAATAACTTATTTAATGAAGAGAAAGAATAATGGAATTTGATTTTAGCAAAAAAAGAGAATATTTGAATTAAGTTTTAATAAAAAGAGAATATGACATTGCTACAAATTTTATTCATTATTAAAAAATTTATAAAATTTATTCAGTATATTTTATATGCAATATATTTTATAAAATATTGTATATAAAAATATACTAATCGTAAAATATACTACTCGTTCTCCTTTGAGGTATGTTATCTTTTCTCCGCTTATGCTTGCATCACTTCGGTTTTCTTGAAAGGGGTGTTTTTGCTTCTTAATCCCCTTCATTTCTTTCAATTTCTCTATTACTTTTTGCAACTCAAATCCGTGTGCAACCTATAAATCTAGCTCTAGATAGATTTCTAACCGAAACATACAAATTTGAAGCTCTTACCTTCAACATCCATGGCAAATACCTTGAGGCCATTGCTCGTAACCACCATGCTGGGTTGCTCACCACCGCTAATTACGACATTAAGATGAGTCTTTCTGCCACTGAGTATGTTCCAAAATGATACTTTTTTTTGTTTGTTTCCTTTTTAGCTTTTAATTCATCCTTTCTCAAATTCATGGATTATATGGTGGAAGAAACTTATTTTTGCTACGTTATTTCGTATGAAATTATTTTAATTGGAGCTTGAGTGTTTTGATTTTCAAAAACTGAAAAATGAAACCGAGTAAAACCAATTGGTTCGATTCTCTAATAGGAATCAAACTGAATAGTTGATAAAAAATGAAAAAAAAAAAAATTGATTGATTTGGTTTGGTTAGAATTTTCTCCTAAAATCAAAACAAATCAAATTATAAACACTCTCAAGCTCAAACCAACACAACCCATCACATTGCTACGACGAGGAGGTAAAATACAAAATACTCCAAATCCAACCTAATCTAACCCATAGATACCTTTGATTATGAAATCTAGTTAAATAAATATTTAATCTATTAGGAATAAGAAATAGAATGGTTTGGAATTAATATATACTTGCATGAGAGCTAAAACTACCTAGAAAGACAAGAAAAAAGGTGGTCGGGTGTAAGGTTGAACTTCACCAGGGACGGAATCAGGGGGACGTCTGAGCCATGATCCCCAGCATCCAATAATTGAATATTTTATCTATATATATATATATATATATATATATATATTTTTTTTTGGTCCTCTAATAAAAAAATAAATATTTATCTTTTAGTTGATAAATTGCTTTGATTTATTTGACTCTTTTTGTATTAATAACAATTATTAAACATGTCTTTTTAACTATGAAAATTATTAAAATAAGATTGTAAAATAAGATGAAAGATGATTTTCTCACATATTACATGATTGTTTACATTAAAAAAAAAATTATTGAAAAATTTATCACAAATACGATAATATATATCTTTTATTTTATAAACATTCGAACACAACTTAAAAATTAAAGGTATGTATTTAAGATTGTATTATATTCAATTATATTTACTATAAATGTTTCTAATCTAAAAAACATGTTGATTATGAATTGAATTAAATTTATTTTTATATTTATATTATATGATAATTATATTTTTTTAATTTAAATATTTAGAATATATATTTAGTCTTTAATCTTGATTCCCTAAGATTAAAATACTGGCTCCGTCCTAAACATCACTCACAAATTTCAAAGGCTTAGACCATGACCAATTAAGTTATAAGTACATTTTCAAATAGAATCTATTTTTTGTTGTACAATAAATATGGGTGCATTTGGATAAAATTTTTTAAAAAGTGATTTTGAGATAGTAAAAAAGTGATTTTTAGAAATTTTTATAAAAAGTAAAATTTATTTTGTGTTTAGATACAATTAAAAAAAACACTTTTTACATTGAAAAGTGATTTTAAGTTGTTTGAATGGTAACAATATAAAAGCGATTTTTTTCTTATAAAATTATAATAAATAATATAAAATCACTTTTCAAGAAACATGTTTAGATAGAAAAAAAAGTACTTTCTATACATGATAAAAATTCTAAAATAAATTCACAATTATTATATAATTTTTTTATTTAGAACTACTCAATTAAATAATATATTATTCAATAAAAAATAGCTTTAAATTCAACACTAAATTTGTTTCAATATTTATAAAAATGAATAAGATATATGGACATGCTACTCAAACAACAATACTCTTTACTAAAATAACAGAGTATAAAGTATATTCCGCACTAACTTTTTTGGTTGAGACTTGGTGAAAATAACAAGTATGCATTAGAGGTGTAAATTAGTTCGGATAATCAAACTAACCCGACCTATATGAACTGAATTAATTAGATTAGTTTGGTTTGATTCAGGTATGTTGATTGGTTCGGAAAAAATCTGAATTGAATAAAGCTTAATTTGTTTGGTTCTCGGATTGAAAATTTTAAATTCGAGAATCGAACTAAACCAAATCACACACACACACACACACACACACACATATATATATATATGGAGCGTATCTAGTGAGAGGAGTGTTTATTGTAAGAAGTGAGAGAAGTGAATATTGACTATTGGATCTTACATGAATAATTAAGATTGGAACATAAATGCATGTGACTTTTTTTTAGTGGTCACATAACCTTTAAGTAACATTTAATCTTAACCATTCATGTATGGTTGTATAGTCAAGTTTTACTCCTCTCACCCTGTTACAATAAAAACTCATATCAGTAGATCTGTCATATATATGGGAGTGTATCTAATGATATGAGTGTTTATTGCAAGAAGTGAGAGAAGTGTTTATTGTAAGAAGTGAGAGAAGTGAATCTTGACCATTGGATCTTATATGAATATTCAAGATTAGAACATAAATGCATATGATTTTTTTGAGTGTTCACATGACCTTTAAGTAACTTTTAATCTTGACCATTCATGTATAGTTGTATGGTCAAGTTTTACTCCTCTCACTTTCTTATAATAAAAACTCATCTCATTAGATATGTTATATATATATATATATATAAACAAACATTCTTCAAAGCATATCTTTTCCTGCTCTTCTTGATACTTTGAGTTTCTAGTGTTCATATACTTGGTATTTAACATTTTAGCATGCCATTCAATTATGTTGCGTACTTGTGTTTGAACTTAATTATATTTGTCTGTTTAGACTTTATCTGTTTGTTGTACTTTGTAGTGTGCTTATTGAAATAAGTAGGTTTGATTCTATTTCTAGAAATTTTTTCATAAGTTTATTATGCATATTTTTTTTTTGTTATGGAAAGCTAATTATTTAGCTAATTTTTGTGTAAAAAAAAAGGTCAATCCCATCATCCAAGTTGAACGAATCCATAGATGTTCGGTTCGGTTTGGTTCATATTTGGTTATCAAAAAATAAGAAAACCGAACCAAACTGAACCAATTAATTTTGATTGGTTCGAATTTATTTTCTCCTAGGAACCTAACCAAACTGACCTGATTACACCCCTAGTATGCATTGTTTACAAATAGAAGGAATAGCATGTTTAGCATGTATAAAGTATTATCATTTCATGTATGTATAAAATATTAACAAACTTCATTTTTTATATCATATTTTAAATTAACATAAGAGTGAATGATGGAAAAGAAAAAAGATTGGCCATTTTAAAATTATCCTATACTATTTATGTTAAATAAAATTTAAATAAAATAAAGAAAGAAAGGATATCAATGCTAAATTTAAAACCATTCATTATAAAAATATGTTAACACCAAACTATGCCAAAAATATATATCGAAAGTATTTTAAAATGAGTACATAAAACAAACTAATTATGCCTTTCTCTTGGTAACTGATCTCTAATAGTATTTCTTCTTTCTTTAATGTATATGATTTTTGCTTGTGTTGGCTCTTGCCAATCACCATGATCATCTTCATTATCATTCTCATCATTGAAATTCCGCTCTGTCTTGCAAATCACTAATATTCTCAAAGTCTTCAAGAATAACTAAATCACCAGAATTCATTCTTCTAATATAAGAGTAAAGAGCAAAACATGCCCTTATAATGGAAATTTGACTCTCAAGCTTGAAGTTGGTCATATTTTGTAATATTCTCCACCTTGCTTTGCAAACACCAAAAGTCCTTTCGATAACACTTCTCAAACTAGAATAATAAAAATTAAATACTTCAAATTTTGATCTAAAACTTAGAGCCAATCTAAAATGTGGAAGATGATACCTCGTGTAAATCCTTAAATAACAAGTATCTTGCATCGACGAGGTAATACTTACCTATACATAAATAAGAAATATATTATACAACATATGATAATTCAATAAAAAAATAATTCAAGTTATATAACACTAGCCTTCAGGAGAATAAGGGAATTGTATATTTGGCTTGCAAAGAGTCTTTATAAAAATTTTGGCATTATGAACAAGCCGCACAATGCAAATGTAAAGCACATGTTAAAATCACATACTGCCAACACATTTGTGCTCGTGTAGCCTTTCCTATTAAAAAAAGGTATCTACTTATCTGTTGGGACATGAATACCAATATGAGTGCCATCTATTGCCCCTATGCAATCTTTAAAGTATTGCCAATATCGATCATCATCCTTAATGTAGTCAGGGACACCAGAATATGTTGGATCAATAGGCTTAATTATTTGGTTTCATAATTTGTATATAGCTATTAAAACTCAATGAAATTGCCTGTGAATGGTCTCAACAAAATGTTGAAATCACTTTTCAACATTTCTATATATAGTTCCATGACCTATCATGTATAAGAATATTGTCACACTTTCATTTGCTCCAATGTGCTTTGTAGGCTTCAATCCAAAAATTTGTGGGTTAACTCCTATACTAATTGCTTAAACACATGTTTTCTCATTCAAAATTGTTCAAAAAACCTATTTTCATTTCCATTTTGCAACTCTACTAACTACTTAGAGAATCAAAGTCCTTTTATGCTCTTTCACAACATATTTCAATAGGTGATTTGTAACTAAAATAGCAGTCAAACTCCGTGCAATTTGAAGTCAATACCTATTGTTATTTTCAACTTCAATTTCCATTTTAGAACTATCACCATTTTTGTTCAAACTATCAGTCATCCTATGTAACAAACAAATTTTTTATTAAAACACAATAATGAACAAATATCTTACAAGTTTAATACAAATACCATTAAATATTACATGTCCAGCACAACATCGAATAAGTCAAGTAAAAATTAAAATAGGTTCAATACGACATGTCCAACACACCATTAAATAAGTAAATAAAAATTAAAACAAGCTCTTACTATCAAATAAACATCCTATCGATAAGCACATGGGACATCCTCCTCTGTAAAAGTATCTAGCCAACCAACAATCATATTACGATCATTTTGTATCAAGTGACAAAATGTCACCCTATTTTCTTTGTTGGCTAGGATTCTTATGACCAAAAAATATTTATAGTTTCATTTAATTAAGTACGGCACCTCATTTAGCATTAACAAACATTTATCATAGCTGAAATGGTCATTTAGTTTTACTCCTGTGATAGTAATATGTGACACCTAATTCATTCCATCAATAACACAATCTAGAGATTGTTGAAGCTTTTCTGCCACCCCCAACTTTTTCTCTCCTTTCATCGCTCTCTTCCTTTTCTTTGGATTCATGTTTGAAGAACTTGGCGTGGTGGTTGATTGAGCTTCTTGACTAACTTCACAACTATTTTCCTCATTCTCGTCAACTGGGTTACTTTCATTCCTCAATATCCTCACCATGAATATTACTGTCTTCATCCAACGGCGGATCCTAATGTGGCATTAAAATAGTTAATCCAGTTGCTACCATGCCCTTAAAGCATTTCTCATGCAACTCCAAGAACTTTGGTCCCCTATTTTTCCACTTCAAAATGTCTTTATCATTCTTTAATCCAATGAAAAAATAAAATAAATAAATAAGCATACAAAAAATATATGAGAAAAAAACACTTATACCTAAACCATAATACAAATATACCTTGCACTTTTCCATCTACCATTCTTCAGGAGCCTAGATGGTTTTTTTCTCTCATAATCCCAACCAAAGCCAGCTTCTTTTTCAACCAACTTTGTAAATATTGTAAACTCTCTTTTTAAGATGTCCCATTTTATTTTTTAATTGTACTTTATCATAAACTTGACCTATTTTCTTATGAAATTTTTGTTGTAAATTCTTCCACCCTTCTTTACTAAAATGTGAGCGTATCTTATTCCCAACATTTATCTCTTCAACACATAATTTCAAGAATATTTCAATTTTGTTATCATCTCATTTTGTCTTAATGCCTTCATCTCCCTCACAACCTAGCACATCTCTTTTGGGTGTCATTATAATATTTAAAAATTTAAACATATATGCAAATAAAAATATAAAGGTAGCAACTAAAAAAGGAGATGCTAATCAAAATGTATAGGCAAATCAACATTATATACCGATATGCTAATACACAAATTAGATAGCAATGGGTATGAAACAAAAAAGGCAAGTACAGGGAGCATGGTTTAAGGACTTATTTAAAAAGTATCTACATGCAAGACCAGACACACATTCATTTCAGCGTAATGAAATTTTAGCAAGTTTACAAGTTTAAAGGAGTGTTTTTTTAGTATATCTACAACATTACTGTGTGTTCTGAACGGTGATCCGGGATCTTGTCCCATGGGTCAACCCAACACGCATCCGACCGGAGTTCGTCGTTGATACCCCAACAAGAGTTCACTTGACACGCGGTTGAGATCCTGGTACTATGTATGACAAACCACGATATTGGATGGCAGCAACAACTGTAAGAAGTTTACGCAGTGGATAAATTGTATGATTATCTGTAACTGTCAATCATGATCTCATATAATAATAGTGCCCATAACCGCCTTTGACTGCTCATAATTGTAGTATCAACATTTCGATCTTATAGGGATCCCCTGTAACAATTAAGGGAATGTATCTCCTTATTCTAACTTTATAAATATCATGCTCAATCACTTTCAATAAGTAACTATTGCTTTTTAGCTTAAACCTTAATTGTGTACAGCCTGGCTTGAGCGTTGGAGTACCTTTGTAGGTACCAACTAACCCCGTTTCAACACACTCTGCTGTTGTGCAAGGAGGAAAACATCTGTACATTCCTATCCAGGTACACATCATTGTCCACTACTGAACATTGAAGTAGATACAAGTAGGTAAATTCTTAGGCTTCATGTTGACTCATCGTCGGATCGAGATGAACCTAGATAAATGTCAAGTAGTGTTCAACATGCATAACCCATAGAATATCAAGGAAGTGCAGCAGTTGATAGGCTAAATTGCAGTCCTCACATGTTTCCTTACCAAACTGCTCACAAGTCTCTTCTCCTCTTCAGATTACGCAAAAAGGGGAATGATTTTGAGTGGACTCAAGAATGTGAGGATGCCTTTACATCTTTAAAGAATCTTTTGTCCTCTCCCCCTATACTGACAAGACCAGAACTCGGTGAGACACTGTACTTGTACCTTTCAGTACACAAAGAGGCTATAAGTTCAGTACTAATCCAAGAGATAACAGAAGGGCAAAAATTGGTCTACTTTGTAAGTAAGGTGTTGCAAAGCCACGAGTTTCGCTACCAAAAAATAGAGAAGGTTACCTTTGCACTCATCACCATAGCCAAAAGACTTAAACAGTACTTTCACTGCCACCCGGTGGTAGTGAGGACGGACCAGCCCATTCGTTAAATACTACACAAGCCAGACCTAGCCTAAATAATGATCTCCTGGTCCATTGAGCTTTTTGAGTTCAGGATCGCGTATGAGCCTCAACTGGTGATTAAGTCTCAACCGCTTTTAGACTTCCTAATGGAGCTCAAGTTGGACCTCGACAACCTTGAGGGAATTTCTTGGACCATATTTGTTGATGGTTCCTCAAACCCCAAGGGGATTGGTGCCTGGTTTATCCTAGAAAATTTTGAAGAAGTAACAGTAGAGAACTCCCTCAAGTTTGAATTCCCCATTTCAAACAATCAGGCGGAGTACGAAGCATACATCGTGGGACTGATAATGGCCAAAGACATGGGGAAAGTTAAGATCACATTATGCAGCGACTCTCAACTTGTGACCTCCCAGATCTGAGGTGACTATCAAGCCAAGGAGCCCTTCCTTCAGAAATACTTGGCCAAAATTCAAGAGCTCCTCCAGAATTTCCAAGCTGCCAAGATAGAGCATATTTTTAGGGAGCATAACTCTAGGGTGGATCTTCTACCCAAACTGGCCAAATCCAAGAGCCTGGGCAACAATCGCTTAGTGATCCAAAAGACCATTTCTCAACCTTCCATCATGGATATTGCCATTTTTCAGGTAGAAAGAGAGGAACGTACTTGGCTTACCCCAATAATGGAGTATTTGCAGTCCGAAACTTGATCTGACAATCCCAAGGAAGCCTCCAAGATGGTCAGAACCGCAATCTAGTATACTATTTACAATGGACAGTTGTACCATCGTGGATTCTCGTTGCCTCTTCTCAATTGCCTCACACCAAAAGAAGCATAATATGTTCTGGCCGAGGTCCATGAAGGAAGTTGTGGGTACCACTTGGAGGGAAAAACCTTAGCTCTGAAGGCACTTAGGGATAGATACTACTAGCCAATAATGGAAGCTGACTCCTTCGTACATGTCCGAGTTTGTGATAAATGCCAGCGGCACTCGAACCATTATCAAGATACCCCTAAAGAACTATCCACAACCTCTGTACCCTAGCTATTCTATAGATGAGGTATGAATATCCTGGATCCGTTCCCTCAACCACCTGGACAACTGAAGTACTTGTTAGTGGCTGTGGATTATTTTACTAAATGGATCGAGATAGAGCCTTTAGTTATAGTCATCTCCGCTCGGATCCAGAAGTTCACTTGGCGTTACATCATCACCAATTTTAGGGTTTCAAAGTCCATTATAACAGACAATGGAACCCAGTTCAAAGATAAAGTTTTCGAAGAACTGCTTTTCGATCTCAAAATCAAGCACCATTGCAGTTCCATTGAGAATCCCAAGACCAATGGACAGGCTGAAGCCACCAACCAGGTGATTGTTTGAGGAATTAAAAGAAGGTTAGACGAAGTTAAGGGAAACTAGGCCGAGCAACTTGACCATGTCCTTTGGGCCTACTAGACTATGCCTCACTCCACGATAGGGGAAACCCTTTTTAAACTCACTTATGGGTGTGAGGCTATGATTCCAGTGGAGATAGGGGAACCAGCTGGTGTCACCAACAATTCTCATACGATGATAACCCTGGATTGATTAGGGAGGACCTAGATCTCCTAGAAGAAAGAAGGCACGTCACTCACATACGCGACGCCTCAATAAAATAGAAGATGTCGGCTCAGTATAACTTGAAAATTATCCCAAAGAAGTTTGAGCCCAGTGATCTAGTACTCCAGAGAGCAGATATCGATGGTAGGAATGCCTCCTAAGGGAAATTAGCCCCAAATTGGGAAGGCCCCTACCAGATCCTGATAAGCACTGGCAAAGAAGCTTACAGCCTAGAGACATTAACTAGCAAGCCCATAAAAAATTATTAGAATGGGGACAAACTTAGAAAGTACTATAACTAAATGCCTTCTAAGGCTTAGTCTCTTAGTTTTCTTTATGTTTAATCTGCCCCAATTTATGAGTACAAATCTGGTCCTTTGTTTAATCAATAAAATAAGGATTGTTTAAGCACATCTGCTTATACTCTTGATACTTTTAAGACTCTCGAGCCAGATTCCGCCTTAAGAATGTATATAGAGCCCACTTCTTATGGGATATTAGGTTTCTTTTATTATTATCAAGACCCTCAAGCTAGAATCCACCTTGAGAATGCCTATAGAGCCCACTCCTTATAGGACCTAGGATTTCTTAGCTTCCAGGTTAAGAGGAATAACCCATGAAACTAATTTTTGCGATTTTGTTGTGAGTTGAGAGTTATGGGCCCATACCCGAATCCTCAACACTTGGTCATAACTATTTTTTAGTTGTGAAATTAATTGGCAACACGGGTTATGACACCCGTTGTAACACCCCTCGATTTAATAACCACGACACAATCGTCATTATGTCACGGTCACTAAATGTCGGCGTGCTAACATTGTCAAATAACAAACTTTACAAAAATATTAATCATTTCTTATATGAGGAAAATAGGAGCCACGAATGATTAGTTACATATACAACTAATTAAAATATGAATTATAAGATGTACTCAATTTACAACCTTTAAGTCTGGATAATCATCTCAAAACATACATATACCCAAAAACTCACTTTATATTAAACTACCCACATCATATCCACAACTAAGGAGTTGGGCACTCCATCGAATCCCGAGTGCGTGCGGCAACTCCGGACTCACCGGTGTAGTGAGAAATACAGAATAAAGTCTTCAATTGCAGTCCTCTTAATGGTTAAAGTCAGATCCCCAACATATCGCATACGCTTATCGGTCCAGTCGACTCGTCAAGTCTTGGCACCACCAGTGAACACAGTTCGAACGAACTCAATATAACTCCCTTCGCGACGACATCACCGGATACAGCGGGTCAAACCAATAAAATCCAAAGGAATCTAACCTCGTTCCTACTTACAGTCTTTAATTAAAATTGACATAGAGCAAGAAAAGTACAAAAAAAGAGGTAAGACATCCTACCATCATTACCAATTATAGCGACAGGAAACAACACGGCGCAAAGCGCTCACATAGCATTTCTAAATAATAATCATAGCATTTCCAAATAATAATCATAGCATTAAATAGCAGAAATGAACAAATAAGCAATTTCGGATATATATATATATATATATATATATATATATATATATATATATATATATATATATATATATATATATGATAAGACAACAATTCTAAATTATAATAATCATAAATGCCGGATAATTCATGGACCCATTATGCACATGCATACAAAGTAAAAATCCTACTCCATGGAGTTAGACACAACATTCGGAGAGAATGATCGGGAGACATGCCGGTATCTCGTCACCATACAACAAGTGCTTTCGAACATCATCGGTCATTTTGATAACAAGGCTTTATAATGCGGCATTCCCACAAGATCTCGATATAGGACTGTGGCCGGTCAGGATCGTCAGTGCATGTGTATCGGTCTGCCCCACGGACAGAAGAGCTACCAACTGTCCATTGCGAGGTCCCCGTGCCCTGACGCCCTCAAGGTCAACTACAGAACTCCACTTGTTTATTCGCACCCGCACTAAGGTGTGATTCAACTCCTAGACTAAAGGCCTTAACAAAGTCCAACAGACATTCTCTTTCTTTTTGTGCAATGCATGACTCAATCATGCTCCTCATGACAACTAGGTCAATCATGCTTCAAATGCATGTCATATGATTTAATAACAAGGTTTGATCCCATTCACAGATCCACATCAAGCCAACAGCACATTTTAAGGATAACCACAATCCCATTCATAGTCATGATAGAAGTCAACCATTAGGTTCATTATATTCCTCACAACCTCACCCATACTCATGTTCTTTCTGTACTCAAAATTCTCACTAGTTGTAAGACATGCTCACGTTCCTTATTTTTTCTTGTTTATGAATCCCTAATTAGTTTCTAGTCATCCAATTATTTATGATTAATATGCTTTTATTAGTTCAAAAGTCTTGAGTCCAGGAAAATACACGGCCGGAATCACCAGCAATACCACTAATTTAATTGCTAGGTGTTAGGTGATAAACTACACTCTTAAATTCGACGGAGGCAATGTGTTTAGTATAAAATTGAAGCTACCTTTCGACGGAAATTAACATGGCTAATTGATGAGAGACGGGAGATCATTATTTCACAAGAATGGCAATAAATCATTTTCTATCGAATGAAAATTCTGTCGAATGGGGATCAAAAACTGTCGAATACACTAGAAGGTCAGCAGAAATCCTATTTTCGACGGATGGGTGTTGACGTTGGAGAAAGCTTCCAAGTGTTGAACCAACGAAGACACAAAATGGTCAGAAATTCAAATTCGACGGATGTGTCACTCGACGGATATCGACATTCAAACTTGACGGATATTGACATTGGGTAAGTTTCTCTCCTAAGTGGTTAGAAACTCTACTCGACGGATATATCACTCGATGAATATTGACATTCAAACTCGACGGATATTGACATTAGGTAAGTTTCTCTATTGAACAGCCAGGAATTATACTCGACAGATTTGGCATTCTAACTTGACGGATATTGACATTGGGTAAGTTTCTCTCCCAAGTGGTCAGAAACTCTACTCGACGGATATATCACTCGACGGATATTGACATTCAAACTCGACGGATATTGAGATTATGCTTAAGGGTCAGAAGTCCAAACTCGATGGATTTGGCATTGGAGAAGTTTCTCTCTTAAGTGGTCAGGAACTCTATTCGACGGATTTGGCATTGGAGAGGTTTCTCTCCTAAGTGGTCAGAAACTCTACTCGACGGGTTTGGCCTAAAGATTAATTTCGACGGGCATGGTCAAGAGTTCATACTCGATGGATTTTGACACTGCACTAAATGATCAGGAGATCAAATTCAACGGGCATGGTCAGAAGTTCAAATTATTACTATTATTTACATAAAATCCCCACTTTCTGGGCTCAAAACCGTGACCATCCGAGAACCAATCGGACGTCATTTCCTTCCATATTATACGTTCCAATTCATTCAGATATATCAAAACACACAAAAATAATCAAATAGCACACATACATCACAAACAACATGCAAACAGAGGATGACCCTCAATACCAATCACAGACAACGTTCCTAAATGCTAAAAGAGGTTGAGGAGGAGTGTCTTCCTCTTACCTTAGTGAAGAACAAAGAAAGCAAGCTCCTTCTATCCTTGAAATCTGGTTCTTCACCACCACCAAAAACCTTGGTGTTCAAATCTGAGAAATTGAAATCAAAGAGTGAAAATGGAATCCATAGTCACCAATATGACCATGGAATACGAAAATGGGGAGAAAAAGAAGAAAGTTGAGAGCTTTACCTTAAAGCTCCAAGCTTTGATGTTAGGCTGCCAACCACGAAAATGAAGGAGTAAAGAAGAGCTCCACCAAGAAAAAAACTTGAAGACGGTGAGGGGGAAACAATGGTTTAAGTTTGGCTCGAGCAAGGGAAGCTTGAAAATCAACAATGGTGTTTGTGGGGGTGTAGTCGTATGGAGAAGAGAGGAAGTGAAATAAGAGTAGACGTGAGGGAGAAAGAGACCAGCGTGAATGAGAGAAAATGGGGGGGAATAATTGTGATATTACCCCCAAACCGTGCTACACAATGAGTGAGGAGAGAGAGTGAATAGTGGTTGGAGAGGAAGCTTCCTAGAAACTTCCCTCAAAGCTTCCTTGAGAAGCTTCGCGCGCTTCTTGATAAAGTGCACAATAAGCTTATCTCGTTAATTCAATACATCTGACAGATGATTTAATTACACTGTTAGAATTATTTTCTCAGTGAATAAGAGTTACAGTTGATGAAAATAATATTTTATTATTCATCGGATGATTTTATGATACAGTGATTTTATTTATCAGATAAAATCTTAAAAAAATGCAAACCTCATAAACCGTGCTAGGCCTCGGGTTTGGTAAGATCCCCCGTCGACACGTTGACAGTTCAAGGCTTACCAGCCTTAGGGAAAACATTTCGTTATCCGGCTCAAAAAGCTAAGTGCACATGAAAATGAGAATATATTAAAATATTCGTTGTTTCGAGAAAACTCCATGTCCTTTGGTCTTTCCCATTGAGAGTTTCTTAGTAATTGCATGATAATAGAATTTAATTCTTGTATTTCTTCCTAAAAATCATAAATATTATAAAATGATCATTTATAATGAAATAAATAATTTTTGGGATGTTACACCCGTGGTCCACCATTAGGTACTTACCTGAATGTCTTATGTTAAATTGGTTTTGAACTTGAAAATTCCTAAGTGTTAGTGATGAAGACCAATGAGGACCATCAAGTGGGAAAGGAAAAGCTAAGAAGGAGGACGCTTTAATTGGGATGTGAGGGCCAAGACTAAGAGGATGAAGCAAGCTTTGCAAGGCCTAATTATGGAGATCAAAGAAAAAGAAGATCGACATGAAATAGAGGCTGCACCAAAATAGGTCTCTTTTCTACAACTTGAAGATGATTTGAGCCCAACTTGAAGACAATAACTTGGAGAGCCAAATAAAGCCCAATTCACATTACTTAAGAAGCATTCATAGGCTGCAATCTCTTCAGTTATTAGGCCAATTAGTAGGGGTTTGATTAGCTAATAATAATTAGTCCACTTTATTTTTTTAAATATTTTCATATTTAATTTTGATGGAATAAGTTCAGTTGTCCTTTGGTCTTTCCCAAGTCAGTTTCTAAGTCACCATGATGGCTAGTGGTAATTTATTACTATGTTTATGCTTATTTACTAGGTGATAATGTCCTTTGGTCTTTCCCATTGAGAGTTTCTTAGTAATTGCATGATAATAAGAATTTAATTCTTGTATTTCAAGGGTTGCAAATAGCTTCTAGCTTAGCCTATAAATAAGAAACTCAACTTCAACAAGCAAATTTTGAAGATTAATGAAAGTGGAGGAATTCACTATATTTGAGAGTGCTATTTCGTGCTTCTTGGGTTCTTAGAGAGAACCATAGCTTGAATCTTATCAAAGGTTCCTCATACCTTTGTGGTGATTCTACACAAGGCTTATCATTCTCATTCTCCTTAATAGGATTGAGATTATGCCGCCATTCCTCATATTCTTATCTAATTCTATCTTTTAATTTTTTTTCTATCTTACTTGTTCTTCACACCACTTCTTATTCTTCTACATCAATATTTGTTTAATTTTCTTCTTTTTGTTTGTTGTTCAATTTGGTTACAAGAGAACCAACTCAAGAAAGATCCAAAAATCATATGTTTCATTCATGGATCATATCATGTGGTATTAAGAGCTAGGATTCTAGAGTTGGGTTATGATATTGTGTTCTTTCAATCCATTTTGATATTGTTGATTTTGATATTTTAATGTTTATGTGTTAGATAACACCTTCCTTGATTATTTGATCTTGTTAACACTTCTTCAACTTGCGTGGGGCTATTTGTGTGAAAAAAAAAACAAGCATGAATACCAAAAGTTTAAAAAAAAAATACAGCAGTTGATTTTTTGCCCCTATTACATATTTAGAGTGTTTTAGTCTTTTTGAATATTAACATTTACTTTGTGGACTTTGGTACTATAATTCTCCTTTGCTAATTTGATCATTTCTACTCTACACTTGTTCTTGTTTCTTATCTTGATTAACTCCTATTTGAGTGTGCCTTATTCTTTATTAGTTTTTCTTGTTTGTCTTTTTGGGCTCTTTGATTTTGTCTAAGAGTATTTCACATTTCATTGACCTCTTGAGTGTTTAGACTTTGTGTGAATTATTTACATTGTGTGTGAGTACTTTTGTGTTGATTGGCTTGTGATTCACTTTAAGGGTTGTAAAGAGGACTTGAGTGGGAAAAGGCAAGAGAGGTTGTTATATAAAAGCCATGATGTGTGTAAACACGAGGGAACTACAATTCTAAGAGGGAAACACGTGAGAAGAGTGAGTGAAGACCTTGTTTTATTGTATTCACTAACTTGTTGATTTTGTACAATGTCTAAGGAAGGAGATCCAAATGAAAGTCTCCCTCCTTCCCCAAGGACAGCCGCAATGACATTCTAAATGCAAGCCTTAACAATACATTTGGAAAGGCTTCTTCAAAGGCAAAGTGATGAAATCCATGAGAGGATTGATAGGTTAGAGAGAGATAGAACTTCCAACCATGATGAAGAATCCCATGAATCCGAAAAAGAAAGGAGAGCAGGTAGGAGGCAAGGAGGGAGAAGGAGACATGAGAGGAGAGATAGAGAAAATGAAAGAGGTGAAAAGGGAGAAAAGCTTGGGGTGTGAACATCAAAATACCTTCCTTCCAAGAAAGGAATGATCTGGAAGCATATCTTGAGTGGGAGATGAAAATTGAGTAAATCTTCTCATGACACGACTACAATGAAGAGAAGAAAGTGAAGGTGGCTGTACTTTAGTTCACGGATTATGCATTGATTTGGTGGGATCAAGTTCAAAAAGAAAGGGCAAGATATAGAGAGCATCATATCATTACTTGGGATGAAATGAAGACTTTGATAAGGAGGAGATTTGTACCTTCTTATTATTATAGGAAGCTACACAATAAGTTATAAAGAATCTCTCAAGGGAGTAGGAGTGTGTATGAGTACTTCAAAGAGATGAAGGTTACCATGATAAGAGCCAACATTGTTGAAGAAAAAGAGGCAACCATGACTCAGTTTCTTCATGGTCTCAACATCAGTGATATTGTGGAGTTACAACATTATGTTGAGCCTGAAGACTTAGTGCATCAAGCCATGAAGGTGGAGCAACAACTTAAGAGGAAGGATACTTTGAAGAATACTTCGTCCAACTTCAACACAACAAGTTGGAAGGACAAGCAAAAGAAGGAAGGATCCTCTTCTAATCCAAAGGAACCTGTGGCTATCCCTAAGGCCACCATGCCTACTACTTCCACTTCATCTTCTACTTCTAAAAATAAGGATATTAAATGCTTCAAGTGTTTGGGAATGGGACTCAAAGCTTCTTAATGCCTAAATAAGAAAACAATGGTGATAAGGGACAATACGAGCATCACTAGTGACTCTTCTTCTATTTCATCAAGTGAGGAGGAAAGTGATTGTGAGACTATTCCACAAGAGAGAGACTTGTTGATGGTAAGAAGATTGTTGGGGAGTCATGCTAAAGAGATGAATGAAAGCCAACGAAAGAACATTTTCCACACAAGATGCCTCATTCAAGGGAAGGCGTGCTCTTTGATTATTGATGGAGAAAGTTGTACCAATGTTTCAAGTATTAGATTGGTGACCAAACTCAACCTAAAGACTACTCCATACCCGCAGCCTTATAAGCTTCAATGGCTAAGTGAGGATGATGAGTTGTTGGTGAACCAACAAGTATTCGTAAGCTTCTCAATTGGTAAATATAATGATAAAGTCTTATGTGATGTTGTTCTCATGGAGACCGGCCATATTTTACTTAGAAGGCCTTGGCAATTTGATAGATATGTTACTCATGATGGTTTCACTAATAAGTTCTCTTTTGTACATAATGCTCTTAAGGTCACACTTGTACCATTATCTCCAAGAGAGGTTTGTGAAGATCAAGTGAAGTTGAAAATAAAGAGAGAACAAGAGAGAAAAGACTTGAGAGAAAAAAAGGAGGATCTTGAAGAAAAATTTCACTTTTGAGGACAAAATTCAAAAGAAAGAGGGAAAAGAAGGAAAGAAAAAGAATGAGAGAAAATTTAAGAGTTTCTTTGCAAAAGAAAGTGACGTGAAGAGAGCATTCTTTGCAAGGCAACCTATGTACATTTTCTTATACAAAGATACTTGCTTGAATTCAAATGCTAACCCTTTGCCTAGTGATGTTGAACCTATTTTGCAGGAATTTGAATATGTGTTCCTAAAAGAAATACCCCACGGCTACCATCAATGAGGGGAATAGAATACCACATAGACCTCATTTCGAGTACTTCTCTACCCAATAGGCTAGCCTATAGAAGCAATCCTCAAGAAATAAAGGAGATCCAAAAACAAGTGGAGGAGTTGATGCAAATGGATGGACAAACCAAGGTGATAAATAGAACTCTCTTTACTCTCCTTAGATCAATCATTAAGAGGAATATTAAATCTTGGGAGGAATGTTTGCCTCATGTTGAATTTACTTACAATAGGGCAGTCTATTTTACTACCCAATTTTCTCCTTTTGAAATTGTTTATGGATTTAATCCTCTAACCCCTCTTGATTTGATTCCTTTACCTAACCCCTCTACATTAGTTCATAAGGATGGCAAGGCAAAGACCGAATATGTGAATAAACTCCATGAATAAGTGAAGGCCCAAATTGAGAAAAAAATGGAGTAATATGCCAAACAAGTCAACAAAGGTAGAAAAAAGGTTGTATTTGATCCAGGAGATTAGGTGTGGGTACACATGAGGAAGGAACGGTTTCTCATTCAAAGGAAATTAAAGCTCCGACCTAGAGGAGATGAGCCATTGTAAGTTGTAGAGAGAATCAATGATAATGCTTATAAAATTGGTCTACCCGATGAGTATGGAATTAGTGCAACATTCAATGTGGCTGACTTAAGTCTTTTTGATGTAGGTGATGAAGCACCAAATTCTGGACAAAGTCACTTAAAGAAGGAGGGGATGATGAAGACCAAGGAGGACCATCAAGTGGGAAAGGAAGAGCTAAGAAGGATGATGCTTTAATTGGGCTAGGAGGGCCTATGACTAGGGCCAAGACTAAGAGGATGAAGTAAGCTTTGCAAGGCCTAATTATGAAGATCAAAGAAAAAAAAGATCGACGTGGAATAGAGGTTGCACCAAAATGGGTCTCTTTTCTACAACTTGAAGATGATTTGAGTCCAACTTGAAGATAATAACTTGGAGAGCCAAATAAAACCCAATTCACATTACTTAAGAAACATTCATGGGCTGCAATCTCTTTAGTTATTGGGCTAATTAGTAGGGGTCTGATTAGCTAATAATAATTAGTCTATTTTTTTTAAATATTTTCGTATTTAATTTTGATAGAATAAGTTCAGTTGTCCTTTGGTCTTTCCCAAGTCAGTTTCTAAGTCACTATGATGGCTAGTGGAAATTTATTACTATGTTTATGCTTATTTACTAGGTGATAATGTCCTTTGGTCTTTCCCATTGAGAGTTTCTTAGTAATTGCATGATAATGAGAATTTAATTCTTGTATTTCGAGGGTTGCAAATTGCTTCTAACTTAGTCTATAAATAGGAAACTCATATACTTCAACAAGCAGATTTTGAAGATTAATGAAAGTGGAGGAATTCACCATATTTGAAAGTGCTATTTCGTGCCTCTTGGGTTCTTAGAGAGAACCATAGGTTGAATCTTATCAAAGGTTCCTTATACCTTTGTGGTGATTCTACACAAGGCTTATCATTATCATTCTCCTCAATAGGATTGAGATTATGGCGTCAGTCCTCATCTTCTTGTCTAATTCTATGTTTTAATTTTTTTCTATCTTACTTGTTCTTCACACCACTTCTTATTCTTCTACATCAATCTTTGTTGAATTTGGGCTAGGAGGGCCTATGACTAGGGCCAAGACTAAGAGGATGAAGTAAGCTTTGCAAGGCCTAATTATGAAGATCAAAGAAAAAGAAGATCGACGTGGAATAGAGGTTGCACCAAAATGGGTCTCTTTTCTACAACTTGAAGATGATTTGAGCCAAACTTGAAGACAATAACTTGGAGAACCAAATAAAGCCCAATTCACATTACTTAAGAAACATTCATGGGCTGCAATCTCTTTAGTTATTGGGCCAATTAGTAGGGGTCTGATTAGCTAATAATAATTAGTCCATTTTTTTAAATATTTTTGTATTTAATTTTGATAGAATAAGTTCAGTTGTCCTTTGGTCTTTCCCAAGTCAGTTTCTAAGTCACCATGATGACTAGTGGGAATTTATTACTATGTTTATACTTATTTACTAGGTGATAATGTCCTTTGGTCTTTCCCATTGAGAGTTTCTTAGTAATTGCATGATAATAGGAATTTAATTCTTGTATTTCAAGGGTTGCAAATAGCTTCTAACTTAGTCTATAAATAGGAAACTCATATACTTCAACAAGCAGATTTTGAAGATTAATGAAAGTGGAGGAATTCACCATATTTGAAAGTGTTATTTCGTGCCTCTTGGGTTCTTAGAGAGAACCATAGGTTGAATCTTATCAAAGGTTCCTTATACCTTTGTGGCGATTCTACACAAGGCTTATCATTCTCATTCTCCTCAATAGGATTGAGATTATGGCGTCATTCCTCATCTTCTTGTCTAATTCTATGTTTTAATTTTTTTCTATCTTACTTGTTCTTCACACCACTTCTTATTCTTCTACATCAATCTTTGTTTAATTTTCTTTTTTTTTGTTTGTTGTTGAATTCGGTTACAAGAGAACTAACTCAAGGAAGATCCGAAAATCATATGTTCCATTCTTGGATCATATCAGTTAGGCATTTTTTTTGAACTAAACTGTTAACATTAAAGATCCCAGTTGTGGATTACCTTTTTATTTTGTCTAAGTCCTCGAAGGCGTTTTAAGTGCTCAAATTTTGGGTGTTGGACCTCGGTCCAAGGTTTCACGTGGTCGTAATTCTCCTAAGTTCATAAATGGTTACCAAATGCATATTAACAATGGGCGTTGGACCCAACACAGACCATGGAAAAAGAAAAACACATCAATTTGCAAAACAAAAGCATTTAATACACCCTAGTGGTTGGGACAATTGTCTTTACAATAATAAAATGCCTCTCGTAGAGGGCAAATGAATGCAATAAAAGAGAAGAAAAGGAGGAAGCAAGCTAAGCTTCATCATCATCGCCCTCTGAACTTTGGTGGCCCGTACGCGATGCTCCGCCATCTCCCTCAACAAGGGCCAGATCCTAAATAACAGCGACTGGGACCTTGATAACAACTTGGTTGTCCCTTTGAGCTTCCTCTACTAGTACGAGCCGACCGTTTTTTATCACCTTCTCGGAGTCCAATTCATCAAACACCAGGGCAACCCCTAGATTAAAGAGCTGGACTTGGGCGACTGCATTCTAAAATTTTTTTTTACTGATGTCTGTACAGATTTTCATCAGCTGCCTAGTATCCTTTTGCAGCCACACCACTTCAGCCCGATGATCCTGGTCCTTAGCTTAGAGGTCGGCGATGGTCTTTTCGAAATTGGTTTTCTCCTTTATGAGTTCGGCCTTAGAGTCTGTCAATTTCCCCTTCAGCTCATTGACTTTCGCTTCAGCATCCTCCTTGGCCTTCTCGGTTTCCTCCTTGGTCTTAAAGGCCAAGTTAATATTTCGAGTTCCATCCTCCTCAGTCGCCCTCAACTTTGCGATCATTTCCTTATCATACTCTCCTATGCACCTCTCAACATAGCGGGCTTCAACAACGAGGCGGAGTGCGTAGGCTTGGATCTTCGATAGGATCTCTAACAAACTCTTTTGGGTAATATAATTCATAACTTCATCGTCCAAGAGTTGCTAGTCAATGAATAATTCAAGCACCGAGTTCTCCCTAAACAAGGCAATCAGACCTTCACCATCCACCTCATTAGTCGTCCTCTTCCCTCGATCCTCTGCCCTGCTGCCTTCAATAGCCTTCCTCTTCTGCCTCTGAAGGGGATGAGTAGAAGACTCCTCCTATTAGGCCGGACCTACCTTGATCACCAGGTCCTGGACACAAGAGGCCAGAGTAATGTGCATTGGAGTGTTGGAGGGTATGACATCGTCTTTCCTTGCCTTCGTGGCCTAGAGGGCGGCAAAAGCTTTTCCAGATGCTATGATTTTCTATAAAACAAAGCACAAGTTAGAAATAACAGGAAAAGAAATACTAAAAATAAAAGTAAGGGCTGACTTCTTCCGCTTACGCTCTACCTAGTATGACTCAAAGGGTTTCATCGTCAGAGGCATTCGGAACTTATTTACAAGAAATGAGTCAGACTTTCTCTGCCCACTTATTGATGAATCCCACACATTGGGGGTCTTTCCGATTGAGATTGGGCCACTCCACCTCAATAATTTCAATTGGAATGTCCCAGACCCAGGTGGTCCAATACAAGTCGAAGACTAGAGTCTTGTCAGTTTCTTCATAGAATGGGCAGACTCTGAGTACCCCCATCAACTTAAAGAACTTTGTCTTATAGTTCTTAAACCTATCTTAGAAGACTTTGAAGACCTTCCGTCTGCTTCTTGATAGAAGTGTGAGCCATTTTTTCTGTGCTGCCCTTTCTCTTTAGAGGGACCACCGAGTGAAGAAAGAAAAGAAAGCCTTCTCCGAGTGTCACAATCTGACCACTCGGCAGAACCTCTTGAAGGCAAGAATGAAACCCTAATTATTGAGATAGAGTTGGGAAACGCCATATTTAGAGTGCAGAGTACTCCAATTTGGAAGTTAATGAAAAGTAATCAGAGCCCCAATCGGATGAAGAAGTCTTTATACAAAACATGAAGTGTTTGTCGTCCGTTCGGGCTGAATAAACCCTCTCATCCTGCTATGGAGCCTAAATCTAGTACTCACGGTCTTGACTACTATTCTCTGTCAACTCCAAGTAGCTCACAAGTTTTTGAACATCCTCCTTAGTCTGGAATGCAGACATATTGGCCTTGATGTCATCTTTAACCCAAGGGTACATGTTCCTCTTGGGGAAAAATATCAGGGGTCTTTCTACAGCCAGCCTCCTTGACCCTGCCACTCATCTTCTTGCCATGGAATCCCTGGAAACACCCATAGAGGATGGTAAGGTGCTATCAGAATCAAGAATATCTTAAAACCCTAGATTTAGACATGGGGGAGGAAAGATACCACCCTCTGTACCCAGTCAGCTACACCTATTGCACATACTGGCCTCCGCGCCCTTAAAGGTCCGTGAGCTTGATTTGGGCACCTTCGCAGCTCACGGCATGACAAAAAAGGTGCTCTAGAGAATAACACCATGGAATTGGACTTAGAATCGCTAGTATCCTTAGTTAATTCATCAAAAAGTAAGTAGGGGTACCCCTAAGCCGAAAAAGGCCCAAAATAGGACAATGTTTTCTCCCTAGGGTTGGCTTCAAGAAAAGTGAGAACAGGGGGGCAAGAGGACACATACTAGTGAAGAAATGGAGAAAAATTGGTGATTGGAATAAGCTAAACCGCTAGAAATTACTGAAAACTATTGCCAACTGCTCGAAATCGCACTTCTTGGCTATGAAAAGTCACTGAAAATTGCCTCAGGTCATCGGAGATTGAAGAGAAAAGTAAAAGTGTGGAAAAGGTGCCCTTAGCCCTTATTTATAGAGGCAAGACGATTGGAGGCATTCCATCTAAACACTTCAGATTTCAAAAACCCCTCACTATGGCACGCAGAACCCTTATAGCAGCTTCTAGTTAAAATGCGCCATGTGGATAATACAACTGTCATAGTAGTTAAAGCGATGATTTACTCAAAATGACAAACGTCACACAAGCCTAGCTGTCTTGAGTATGAATTTTTTCTACGGACCCTGGTTACACACTGGAGTGTCCACCTCTGATCATTTGACGCGTGGCCAATGTCTAGATCACGACACACCCACGAGTGTCAAGTGACAACCTTGATAGCACTTCTAGTTAACTTTTGACCCCTTGGGGGCACTGCAGACTCCGTCTTCTTATAAAGCACGGATCCCGGGACCAGGGGACATTAGAGACTTATCTTGATACTTAGCCATATTAGTTGATTGTCAAGATGGGGGTAACATGACAAGGTTAAGCATATTTTTACACGATGAGTGTTGGACTCATCACAGTGAAAGAAACAGATAGGGAAAAGTAGAATATTCAAAAAGGAAATTTTTTATTCTCATTCCATGCATCATCAGCTCTATAAATAGGACCTATAAACTACTTTAATACAAGAATGCCTACTGGATAAAGCTGGAAAGGAAGCTAGATGAGACGGTGATGATAATGTGAATGCTTATATCTTTAAAGCATGTCAAATGACTTTTGATGATAACAAAGTCAAAGATGAAGATCAAGTGCAAAAATCAAGATCAAGTGCAAAAGAAAAGATCAAGATCAAAGAAAGGAGTCAAGAGGTTTATTTAGTCATAAGACTTAGAACATTAGTGTTAAATGCTCTCAAGATTTCTCAAATAGTTTTTCATATATCATTTCCAAAATAAGTGTGAAAATTCAAAGCTAAACATGTTTTTCAAAGAAACTTTATTTTCAATCTTAGATTTAACACTCATGAAAGGATTTATGTTTAATGAAATGTCTTGAAGTGTTAGAAATGACTTACAAACTTAATTGGACTTGAAAAATGTGTTCAAAGGCCAATGTAATCGATTACACAGCAAACAGAGGCCTTGTAATCGATTACATGAGCATTGTAATCAATTACAAGTAAGTTAGAGGCCTTGTAATCGATTACACCAAGTTGGTAATCGATTACATTGAGCCCAGAAAGGCAAGAACACGTTCAAGGAGTTATGTAATCGATTACATGGATATTGTAATTGATTACAAAGCAAGTCAGAGGAAATGTAATCGATTACACAGAGCCTAGAAAGCTAAGAACACGTTGGAACAACAATGTAATCGATTACATTTGTTGTGTAATCGATTACAAGCAATCTGACAGAGTCCAACGACTATATTAATGACATTTAATGCTTGGCTAAAAGGTCTCAATGGCTCCTTTACTTACAAAACTTATAAATACCAATGTTGGGGCTTCATTAAAGGTTGATCTTGAACCAAAAACTGATTACCAATACTTCAATACGAGATTTAATCTTCAAATCCATTCTTGCTCTGTTTTTGTGAAAAACTTGAGTTATCTTTTGAGAGCATATTAGAGCTTCAATTTGTAATCATTTACTCTTGTGAAAGTTTCATTCTATCAATCTAAATTGCTTTGTAAAGAGGGTGAGACATCCCTCCAAAAGTGTAAAGGGTGAGGCATCCCTTAGTTGAAGAGACTCAAGCTCCAAGGGTGAGATATCCCAAAGTGTTGAGTGCTCAAGGTTGTGAAGGTTGTCAAAAATCCATTGAAGCTTGAAGATATAGTGAAAAATCTCGAGTGGTTGCTTGAGGACTGGACATAGATCACAAGTGGATTGGTGATCGAATCAGGATAAATCATTATGTTTGTTTTCTCTAAACCCTTCTCTTTACATTGTGCACTGTTTTATTGAATTACTTGAATATTGTTTCCTTTGGCTATTACATTTATAAGTAAAAGTGTTTATCTCATCTATCCAATCATCTCTAATCATCCAATAGCTTCAATGAAAATTGATTATCAAACGTTTTGTGAAAGATTTGCGAACTTGTTTTACATACTCAATTCACCCCCCTCTTGAGTATCGAGGCCACTTGGTAACAAGTGATATCAGAGCTAGACTCTTGTATAAAGAGCTTAGCAGCTTCAAGAGAAGTGATGACTTCAAATGATTTTTCAAATGAAGGTACTTCTATAAATTGACCTCCTTATTTCAATGGGGATGGTTATGCCTATTGGAAAGAAATGATGAAAATTTTCATTGAAGCTATTGACTTAGACGTGTGGGACACCGTTGAAAATGGTGCTTTTGTTCCCACACATACTAAAAATACTGTGAAAATTAATACACCTAGAAATGAATGGACTTATGAGGATAAAAAGAAGGTTCAATACAATTTGAGAGCCAAGAACATCATCACCATATACTTGGGGTATGATGAATTCTTTAGGGTGTCAAATTGCAAGACCGCTAAAGAAATGTGGGATACTTTACAAGTAACTTATGAAGGTACTAGTGAGGTAAAGCGATCTTAAATAAACACTCTTACTCATGAATATGAATTGTTTAGAATGAACCAAGGTGAGAGTATTCAAGATATGCAAAAGAGATTTACTTATATTATTAATCATCTTATCTCATTGGGAAAGACATTTCCTAATGAGGATCTTATTAACAAAGTCTTAAGATGTTTAAGTAGGAATTGGCAACCCAAAGTAACGGCTATCGCGGAATCAAGAGATTTATCAACAATGTCTCTAGCCACCTTATTTGGGAAGCTTCAAGAACATGAGCTGGAACTAAATAGGCTCAATCAAAATGAAGAGCATGATAAAAAGAAGAAGGGAATTGCACTCAAAGTCATCTCTTCTATAATTGAAGATGATGATGAAGATGGTGAAGAGGATGCAGAAAATGTTGAGCTAAGTGAGGAAAATCTTAGTCTCCTTGTGAGAAAGTTTGGAAGATTCTTAAAGAAAAAGGGATTTCAAAGAAGACCACCATTTCCTCAAAAGAAAGTGTATCACAAAGGAGAAGGATCCTCTACTCCTCCAAAATGCTATGAATGTGGAAAATCGAGGCACATGAAAATAGAGTGTCTTATGTATCTCAAGAAGACGGAGAAGTTTGAGAAAAGGCCTTCCAAAGAAAAGAAAAGAAGGAGATCATATATAGCTTAGGAGGATAATGACATAAACTCTTTCGATAGTTCGGAGAATGAAGAAGCCCATCTTTGTCTCATGGCTCAAGGAAAAAAAAGTGAAGAAAGCGTCACCGAGGTAACTTCTTTTAACTCAGAATCTTCACCTTTTTATGATGAATTGCAAGATGCCTTTCAAGAATTGCATGATGAATCTTTGAGGCTCACAAAAATGGTTTTATCATCTAACAAAACAATCTCCTTATTGGTAAATAAAGTTTATATTTTAAGCAAGGAGATAAATGAGCTTAAGATTGAAAATAAGACCTTAGGACTTATTGATGTTAACTCATTATGCATGACTTGCTCCTCACATGATAACACATCCATATCATTCCCTTGTTCATCATGCAAAGCATTTGAAAAAGAAATTGAAGATTTGAACAATACTCTTGCAAAATTCACTTTTGGAAGAGACAACTTGAATGTGTTGTTAGGGAAACAAAAATGTGTTTTTCAAAAAGTCGGTTTGGGATTTAATCCAAATAACCATCAAAAGTCTTATAAGAATTTCTTTGTTTCCTCAAATACTTCAAGTAGCCCCTTTGTCAAATGTGTTCATTGTGGTAAGAAAGGGCATAGTGCATCCACTTGCAATGTTAGAAAGAACATAAACACCAAAGTTGGAATAAAAAAGATTTAGGTTCCTAAAGGCACCATGCCTAACTCTAACACATAAGGGCCCAAGACAATTTAGGTACCAAAGGTTAAAATTTGAATGTGTATTATAGGTGTGCTTGAAGACCAAAAGCTCAAGTTGGTATCTTGATAGTAGTTGCTCCAAGAACATGACCGGTGATGGCTCTAAGTTCTCCTCCCTTGCTCCCAAGAAACGTGATCATGTCACATATGGTGATAACAACAAAGGAAAGATCCTTGAAATTAGTAAAGTTAGTAAGATCCCTTCATCATCAATTGATAATGTTTTACTTGTTGAAGGACTTAAACATAATTTGCTTAGCATTAGTCAATTATGTGATAAAGGCAATAGAGTTATATTTAATTCTTCTTGTTGCATAATTGAGGGAAAGGATGATAAGCAAGTTAAGTTTGTTGGTCATAGGGTCAATAATATATATATGATTAGTCTTGATGATATTTTCTCAAATGATGCTAAATGCTTTATGAGTAAAGAAAATGATTCATGGTTATGGCATAGAAGAATTGTTCATATTCACATGGATCACTTAAACATATTGGTTTCTAAAGAACTAGTAATTGGTCTTCCAATGCTCAAATTTGAAAAAGACAAACTTTGTGATGCATGTTAAAAGGAAAAACAAGTAAAGGTCTCTTTTAAAGCTAAAAACATGGTTTCAACTTCTAGACCTTTACAACTTTTGCACATGGATCTTTTTGGACCCTCTAGAACTATGAGCTTTGGTGGGAATTATTATGCATTAGTGATTATGGATGATTTTTCTAGGTTTACATGGACATTATTCTTGGCCCATAAAAATGATGCTTTTCAATCATTTAAAAATCTTGCCAAAGTTATCCAAAACGAAAAAGGTTTTTGTATTGCATCCATAAGAAGTGACCATGGTAGTGAATTTGAAAACCATGAATTTGAAACTTTTTGTGATGAACATGGTATTAAGCATAATTTTTCTGCCCCTAGAACACCACAACAAAATGGTGTTGTAGAAAGGAAAAATCGATCTTTAGAAGAAATGGCAAGAACTATGCTTAATGAGACCAACCTTCCTAAGTACTTTTGGGCAGATGCGGTTAACACCACTGTTATGTTATGAATAGAGCCCTAATAAGGCTAATTTTAAAGAAAACCCCATATGAATTATACAAAGGAAGGAAGTCAAATATGTCATATTTTCAGATCTTTGGATATAAATATTTTGTTTTAAATAATGAAAAGATAACTTGGGGAAGTTTGATGTAAAATTTGATGAGGGAATATTTATTGGCTATTCTATGCACAGTAAGGCCTTTAGAGTCTATAATAAATGAACTATGACCATAGAAGAGTCTATACATGTTGCATTTGATGAAACTAACCCAAATGAGCTGAGAAAGGAGCTTGTTGATAATGTTATAGAAATCTTGGTAAAAACGCACTTAGAAAATCAAGAGAAAGAGTCCAAGAAGCAAGAAGAGAGATTCCTTGATCACTCATGACAAAAGGATTCAGAAATCATGGATCTACCCAAGGAATAGAGGACATCAAAATATCACCCTCTTGAAAAAATGATAGGTGATGTATCAAAAGGGGTAATCACTCGAAACTCACTTAGAGATGCATGTAATCATTTAGCTTTTGTCTCTCAAATTGAACCTAAAGACATAAATGAGGCCATTAATGATGAACATTGGATCTTAGCCATGCAAGAAGAACTAAATCAATTTGAGAGAAATCAAGTTTGAGAATTAGTTCCAAGGCCCAATGATCATCCTATAATTGGCACCAAATTGGTCTTTAGGAACAAACTTGATGAAACAGGCTTAATAATAAGAAACAAATCCAGGCTTGTAGCTAAGGGCTATAATCAAGAAGGCTTAGACTATGAAGAAACTTATGCTCCCGTAGCTAGATTAGAGGCCATTAGAATGTTACTTGTATATACTTACATCATGGATTTCAAACTCTATCAAATGAATGTCAAAAGTGCCTTTTTAAATGATTTTATACAAGAAGAAGTGTATGTGGAACAACCTCCTGGTTTTGAGGATTTTGAAATGCCCAACCATGTTTTTAAATTGGAAACGGCTTTGTATGGCTTAAAACAAGCTCCTAGAGCTTGGTATGAAAAGTTGAGCAAGTTCCTCTTGGAAAATGGTTTTTCTAGAGGCAAAGTTGATACTACCCTTTTCATAAAACATAAAATGCATGACATACTTCTAGTTCAAATCTTTGTTGATGATGTTATATTTGGAGCTACTAACAACTCTCTTTGCAAAGAATTTTCAAATATTATGCAAAGTGAGTTTGAGATGTCCATGATGGGTGAGCTCAACTTCTTTCTTGGTCTCCAAATCAAGCAAACAAGAGAAGGGACTTTCATAAGTCAATCCAAGTATTGCAAGGAGTTGCTCAAGAAGTTTGGAATGGACAATGCCAAGCATATGACTACTCCTATAGGCACTTCTTGCTATTTGGACAAGGATGAAGGAGGTAAATCGGTAAAAATTACAAAATATAGAGGTATGATTGGCTCACTCCTTTATCTCACTGCAAGTAGGCCTGATATAATGTGTAGTGTATGCATGTGTGCTAGATATCAAGCTAATCCTAAAGAATCACACCTAAGTGCTATTAAAAGAATAATGAAATATCTAATAGGCTCATCACAAATGGGTTTGTGGTACCCTAAGGGTGCCTCATGTAGCCTTATTAGGTATTCCGATTCTGATTTTACTGGATGCAAAATGGATAGAAAGAGCATTAATGGGACATGCCACTTGCTTGGAAGCTCACTAGTTTCTTGGCATAGCAAGAAACAAAATAGTGTGGCATTGTCAACAGCTGAAGCTGAATATGTTGCAGTTGGGAGTTGTTATGCTCAAATCCTTTGGATGAAGCAACAACTCTTGGACTATGGTCTTGAGCTTGATCACATCCCCATAAGATGTGATAATACTAGTGCAATTAATTTTTTCAAAAATCGCATTTTGCATTCTAGGACTAAACACATTGAAATAAGACATCATTTCACTAGAGACTATATTCAAAAGGGTGATTGTATGCTTGAATTTATAGAAACCACTAAGCAACTAGCTGACATTTTCACTAAGCCCCTAGCAAAAGAAGCATTTTTCTATATAAGAAATGAACTTGGTATATTGGATCAATCATGCATAAGTTGATTAGTTGCTGCATAAACCAAAAATCAATTTGCTGCATAATATGCCATCTTGATACATAACATGTTGCCTTCAGCATAATTGTACCCATTTGCTGCATAATCCTTGATTTTTTAATCATATTTGAATCCAACACTGACTTGGGCATTGGAGATTTTCCCTAAGTTGTTTTGCAGGTGCTCCCTCATGTCAAAAGACTTCCAAGCAACTCAACAACTTCACAATTTCACCAAAAAGGGTGTAATTCTTGGTAAAAGTAATAATTTTACATAATTATGTGATTTGAATCATAATATGATTAGATTATATGCTTGCGCGATGATTTGAATTGATTTAAGATGTTCTGGAACTGATTTGAATAGTTTAAAATTGATTCTATGCTGTTTGGAATGCAAAATCTGAGTTTAAGAATGCTGGTAATCGATTATAATGCCTTTGTAATCGATTACAAAGGTTCTGTCATGCATGTAATCGATTACACACCTGTTGTAATCGATTACAATTAACTCAGAACTCAGGTAATCGATTACACGAACAATGTAATCGATTACAAGGTTCCCCAGAAGCATGGTAATCGATTACACTAAAAATGTAATCGATTACATAAGTAACAGAAGTCTTGTAATTGATTACAATACCAATGTAATCGATTACACAGGGTTTTTAAAAGGTTTTCTGATGCGCACAGGCTTCATTTATCAAAAACCTTTCAGTTTCT
Organism: Ormosia semicastrata; assembly: GCA_029884595.1. Taxonomy (NCBI): domain Eukaryota; kingdom Viridiplantae; phylum Streptophyta; class Magnoliopsida; order Fabales; family Fabaceae; genus Ormosia; species Ormosia semicastrata. The sequence continues at coordinate 60,839,387 of JAQQTO010000062.1, forward strand.
TCGTCTTCCTCCTTTGCTCCCACGAAGGCCTAACCTCTAAATCCCTCTTTTCTCACTCAAATCTCACCCAAATCCCTCCATTTCACCTCCCTCTCACTCGAAAATCCCCTCTATACACAACCCATTTCCCAAATCCCATCACAATCCATCACCCAAATCTCCCAAATCTCTCTCCCTCTCTGCCCTAAACTGTCCTTCTCTCATCCCTCTCTTCACTCACTCATCTCTAAACACATTCCCTTCATCCTATTCTATTCTTCCTCATCAAATGGCAGAGCCTTCTTATCGTTCAAAATGCCCCAGAACAGGGGTTGTCATTGGAGAATCCTCACGTGCAGCTCCACGCAATATTTCAGGCCTGGACCTCACTTGCCATTTCTCCACCGTGAAGAAAGCTGAGTTGTTCAGAAAAAACTTCTATCTACGAAAGATAATATCCCCCAGGTATCTCCCTATAGCTTTCTGTGAGAGTGAACCCCTGGAAAGTTTTAGAATCATTGAATCCTTAGGACTATTGGGTTTCCTTAGCATTGAGAAGGCCATCTATCCAAATTTAGTGAGAGTATTTTATACTAATCTGAAGTATGAGGATGTGTGTTTAATTTCTGAGGTGAAGAAGCAACAGATCAAGATCACTATGCATGAATGATATAGGTTGACCAAACTCACTCCTGATGGAGCAAATTTCTGTGGAAATACTAATATTTGGGGTCATGAATTTGAGTATAAGACTGCTCTTCTTTCTCTGATAAGGACAGGATACTATCCCCCCAGTGATCCTAAAAAGAGAATCATGGCCACTGGCCTAACCATGGAGAACAGGGTACTCCACTATCTTCTGGTCAGGGGGTTGATTCCTAGGGGAGGGAATTACTCTCAGGTTCTAAAGGATGACGTGGTGATCCTATAGGCAATGACCACTAGGAGACCAACCAACTGGGGATACTACATCATTGAGCACATGTTGGACGTGAAGAAAAAGAAAAACTCTGCTCTACCGTTTGCTATGCTGGTGACAGCAATCCTAGAACACTGTCACATTTCCTTGGCTGAGGAGTCTAAGGACACCAGCTCAAAAGGGTCACAGTCCATCGGCTTGCATACCTTGAAAAAGCTTCAAGTGTACAAAGTCGATGATAGATGGCACTACATTGCCCATGGTAGCTTTGGGCATATCCATCATTGATCCGGACAATGATGACGATGAAGAAGCTCAGCTTCCTGCTCCTACTCCTGCTCCAGCTACAGCCACACTAGACCTCCTGCTCCAAGAGATGCGAAACCTAAGCACTACCGTAGACACATGCATGGATCGCATTGAGCAGAAGGTAGATTACCTTGAGCTGAGGATGGACTACTCAGATCAGGAGCTTGCCTCCATTCGATCCCTCCTGAAAGGACCTCATTTTACTCAAAGTGCTGCTGCTACACCTCCCACATCCTCTGCCTCTCTTGTTCCCTTGTCCTTTGCTGGTCCCTCCGACGTCCCTGCTGATGATGAGAAGCTCCTCGGTTCTGAGGACGACCTTAAACCCGGCGATGATAATGTTGATCTAGGAGACATCGCTATGGATGAGGATAGTGATAGCGAGGCTACTGATAGTGATCATGGCCCATTATTCTAATGCTTTCTTTGTATTTTCTTATGGCTACATTGTACATGTTTTGGCTCAGTTATATAACATTAGTATCGGTTCTTTTTTTTTTTTGGACATTGGTTATATTAGATATGTTGGGTTACCTTGTATATGTTTTTGGTGATATGTGAACTTGAATCAGCTTTGGTTATATTCTCTGAAATATTGGATATTGAATATTGGTTATTCTCTTTGCATTTCCTGTTTTGGCTATACTTGTTTACTTTCTGGGAAATCATGAAATACAGCTGAAATGTTGTCCAAATTTTTTCTTCTAAATGCTTATGTCTTTTTTATAATGCCAATGGGGGAGAGAATAGTGAAAAATGAAATCTAATTAATGTTGTATGTGTACGGGGGAGCTTTTTGAGCTTTTTACATGAAAAATCTTATTCTATATCATGCATAATTATGATTTACACCAAATCACTATTCAATGATTTGCTCTTGACTAATCAATTATTTTAAAACAATTCTAAGGCTTGAGAGCTTTGAAGTTACTTAATTGGGTTGAGGAATCATAATCACGATAACCCTCTTGATCAACCGTTCAAGGAAGAAACAATAACCCGTAATGGAGAAACCAATGGCCTTGGTGATTTAAGGAACCATTGTAGTGACTTAATGATTTGTACTTGATTGCCATTATTAAATTAATAATGATCATCTTACACTCTTAAAAATGGGTGTAACACTGTTTATACTATTTTCAAGGGATGTGATTGAGTGAGAGAAAGTAATAGAAAAAAATATGTATAATAAATAATATTAGATGATATGTAAAAATGAATATATGCATTATTTGATGTAAGAATATAAGTATTGTTATTAAACGGATAACAAATAGTGTCAATATGTTCTAATTGACACCCAATCAAAGTTACTTGATGATTTCTTTTTGGTAATTGAATATTTTAAAATCTTATTATCAAATCACTATAACAACTAATAAGAATTCAATTAATAACTATAATAAAAAATATAATTACTTTTTAATCTATTTAATATTCATTTGACGCATATATTCATTTAAAAATCACTTAGTGTCCGTTTGGTTTAGAAATGAATTAGAATTTAGAATTGGAATTGGACCTCTTAATTCTAATTTTTATGTTTGGAATACCATTTAGAATTAGAATTGTAATTCCATAAACTAATTCCATGGAATTGAAAAATAACTAAGTTAAGCCTTTCTCAATTCTTAACCTATACCATAAGAATTATCAATTCTATAATTTAAAAATTAAACTTTCTCTTTCTCTCTTTCTCTCTACATTTATTTATGAATAATCATATTTATTGAGATTTTATATTTATATAAAAAATTATTTATATTTTTATATAAAAATTATTATAATCTATTTATTTTTTATAAAAAAATTCATGAAAATTTTCTTTATGAAAAAAATAATTATTATATTATAAAAATATTGTATGAATATTTTTATTAATTTTATTTTTGTAAATAATTTTTTAATATTTTAGATCATATCTTTAAACAATAAAATTATAATTAAATTTAGAATTACAATTTCTTATCTTAATTCTTTTCCAAACATAGAATTTAAGATTACGGACTAATTCTAATTCTAAAAGAATTGGAATTGAAATTAAAATTCATGTTTCAAAATTCGCATTAATCGGACTTAATGTTCATTTGATGTTAATATTCATTGAACGTTAATATTCATTTAAATTTAATTTATAAATTCAATCAAATCATAACTATTATCAATAATTTATTTTATCAATTAATGAATTTAAATAATTATCATTATTATATCGAGGAATAGATTAATAGATTTCCAATCATTATTGAGTTTCAAATTTGATCATATGTTCATGGGAATTTCAACTGTTTCTATTACTTTGTATATAAATATAAAATTGTTTCAATTTCTTTCATTTTTTCGGTCACATTTTTTGTTTTGCTTGTCTCTTTTATTTCTCATCATCCTTTTTGTTTTTTTAAATTTTCTAGATGGAGTTAGGTATATATGAATCATCTTGCTTCTCTTTTATATTTCCATTATTATGAGACCTTTATGGATTTCATTTTTTATTGTTAGTTTTTGTCTTCTTCATGTTCCAATTTCTTAATCTTTTTCTTTTATATTTCCATTCAGATCTTTCAAATTGTAATTTGATCATGGTATTGTTCTTTTTATGCATTTATTCTTTTTTCTTATTGCGATTTTTTCATTTACAAGCGTTTTAGGTTTTAACTTTTCAGATAAATTATCTCCATATTCATACTTGAAATCAGTTTAAGACTTCTTAACAAATAACTTCATTTGTTTTATGATTTTTTTTTCTTTCAATACTTTTTGTATCAAACTGTAATGCTTATCTATTTCTTCTGATCTATTACTTTTTCTATTTGATTTTCGATGAAGATATTGGAAGTTACTATTTTGAGTTATTGGAGGTTTTTATATGCACCATTCAAAGCTAAGTTCTTATATCATTATTAATGTCTTTTCCTACAAATCTTTAATTGTATAAATAGTTTTATTTTTCTTTTTCATTATATATACATACTTAATGTATAAAGACTTTTGGTGCTTCATTCTAAAGGTGTGCATTTTTAATTATGCAAATATTTAGTAAAATGTCACATATACAATTAGGTTGCTATTCCAAAAGTGATAAAATTCAGAATAATGTAAGTTGTCCTTTGTTCTTTTCTTTTTAATTTTATATTTATAGCATACGATGTTGAAAAGTTGACATGAAATTATATTAATATATATAATCAAGAGATGAAAATTGTTAGAAACCGAAACAAAGAACACAAAGAGAGACGGGATATTTTCTATATTTTTGAATAATCTATGAGTAAAAGGGTTCTCTATTTATACAAGAGAGTGACTATATAAAAGGAAAAACATTCAAACAAAATTCATGTAATATATCTAATTATTTACAAAACAAATCCCTAAAATATGAAAATTGATTCCTAAAGTCATACTAACATCCCCTTCAAACTCAAGTGGGTGTAAAAGGAACTAACTTGAATTTGAAAACCAGTGTACGAAAACAACCAAGATGGTGAGCTTTAGTAAATAGATTAGTAGGCTGATCAAGGGTTCCAATGGAGAGAAGAGGAACAGCACCATGAAGGATATGTTAGCGAATAAAGTGATAATTGATCTCAATATGTTTGGTACATTCATGAAAGATATCATTGTGAGCAATTTGAGTAGCACTTTGGTTATCACGATAGATGTCGGTGGGAGAGGGGTTATTGAAAAGAAGAGTTGAGGTGGAAGGAATGGACTTGAACTTAGACAGAGAGGAGAACATGATATGTTCCTAAAAAAATAGACATGACAAGAGATATAGATGTGCTAAGAGATGGGATCCCAACAACGGTAACCTTTGTATTCTATCCCGTAGCCAAGAAAACAACATAGGCGAGCACGAGGCTCAAGTTTAGTGTATTTGTGGGGTTGAAGAAGCACAAAACAAGCACAACCAAAATCCTTGAGGGAACTGTAGTTTGGAAGAGTATGGAGACACTCAAAAGGAGAGATATCACCAAAGACAGAGGAGGGAAGATGGTTGATGACATAGATAGCAATGAGAATGGCTTCACTCCAAGCACGCTTAGGACAAGAGGAAGAGATACATAAATCGGACAGAGTCAAGAATATGACGATGCTTTCTCTTAGCGCGACCATTTTATTGAGAGGTACCAGGACATGAAAATTCTAAGAGGGTACCTGTAATACCCCGATTTTTCATTTTTTTTTTGATATAAATATGTTTTATAATATTTGAGGGTTTTTGTGAATTTTAATTATTTTAATATTATTTTTGAACTGTATGCCTGAATTTCATTTTTTTTGAAAATATATAAGTTTCATAATTTTTATGATTTTTGTGAATTTTTGTAGATTTTTCTGAGTCTTTGATTATTTTAATATTATTTTGAGTTATATGTGTGTTTGAGGCGGGCCCAGAAAAATAAAAAAATTTCCTGGACCAGAAAGTTTCGGACTGTCAAGGTGGAATCGGGGGATCTTACTAAATCCGAAACTAGGAACAGTTGAAAGAAATTTTCTTTATCTGAGTTTTCCATCATCCATTGAGTAATAATAGCAGTAGCTATTGTCCATTGGGTAATATCTTTGAGAAAATATCTTGATGACAATAACTCAAAGTGATGGACCAATGGCAAGTAGGAAAAAGTCAAAATGGATACTCAAGTTGAAGAGGAGAAATTCAAATTGACTACTCAAGCTAGAAGACAAATTCAAATTGGTTATTTACTCTTTCAAGCTTATCTTATCATTCTTTTTCTAGAACCTTCTCTGTGATGACTCACCTAGTAAAATATCTACGGATAAATATCTAAGGATAAAATATCTAACAGAAAATATCTCCATAAATATCTCAGTAAAATATCTACGTAAAATATCTGAATGAAAATATCTAAGTTAAATATCTTAAGTGTAATAATGAACCATAATTACATAGATTAATGACTAACCAATAGAAATTAGTCAAGTTTAGTGGCATGGACTTTGTTGTGAACCTTTGGATGGCAAACTTGATGAAAAAGCCCTGGATGATCACCATTGACGTAATCAATGGTGTGAGAGCAAACTTGATAAGGAAGCTTAGGATATCTACCTTAGATTAAATCAATGGTTAGGAGATGAAGTCAACAAAAATGGTTAGACTAGTTGGCAAGAAACTAGATAATCTAACTAAGTTACTCTAAAAGCCTAAGTAGTAACTAAATGAAACAAACTAAGTTTGCTAATACTTAGAATCCATAGTTACAAGTAGGATCTAGAATTTTCTAGAATGTATGACTCTAGTGTGACCAATGCATGACTTAATCATGTAACTAGATAGTTAGATATGTAACTAGATGACCTAATTAAGTTAGTTTAAATGCAACTAAGAATTAAATGGAATCAAAACTTAGTTAGTTGTCCAATGAGTCCCACGGCCACTAGTAGTTCTGGGATGTTTTTGAATGATCTATTATGACCAATAGATGATCATTTGATGACCTATGCCATGTGAGACCATGTTAAGCCATGTGATGGATTTTTATCTTGCAAAATAAGCCTTAGCCTTCCTATGCATGCAACTACACGGCCAAGCCTTAGAGAAATAGGCTATTTCCTTTTATTTCTAACACTTTGTGACATAAACCAATTCTCTCCATTCTCTCTCATTCAAGAACCAACCAAGAATTCTATCTTCTCTCTTCTTTGAGCATTCGGCCAAGCCCATTGAAACACCTTTCAAGCTTCAATAATTCTAAACAACCTTAGATCTAGAATCTATACACAATTCTAAGACACTTTGTAGTTGAGATCTTAGCCTAGATCATCCATCTTCAATCTTGTTCTTCAAGTTGAAAATCAAAAAGTTCACACCTTGTTCATCCATGGAAGCTCACGGCTATACCCTCTCCACCAACATCCAACCACTTTTGATTCAATCCAACCTCACTTTTTGAATTCTCACATCATTCAAAGACTCTTTGGTGTTAAGACTTTAGTCTAAATCAATCATCTTCAAGCTTGATTATTGGATTTAAGTTCTAGGGTTTCAAGGTAAAGATCTTGAAACTTGATTTCTTACTTGGTTCTTGGAATCCTAAGACCATGCTTGATCTATGGTCATCTTAATCAAACCATAGATACTAATTTTTATGTGTTTGTTTTAATTCTAAGATCTACTTGGTGGTGAAAAATTGATACAAAGAGAGTTTTAGAAGGAGCTTAGGAAGCTACACACCAGGTAAGAGAGAGATTAACCTCATCGGCCATATGTGGTGGTGAAGGAATGGATTGTTTGTGTTTGTGAGTGGAAAATCCATGTGAAGATTTATTCACTCGATTGTGTGGTTATTGGTTTATGCTTGTTAGATTATTTGTGATTTCTATTGCTTTGATATTTATGCATGATTTATATATGTGAGATGGTATGATTATGATTAAATTGTGATTAAATGCTTAATATGATTTTATTGCGTTAATAGTAAGCATGAATATATGATATGTTGTATATGATAAGAATCATGGGGAAAGGAAAACTATTTTGGGTTCAAATAACCAAGAGACTCACGGCCTCAATGATGATTTTGGAATAAACCACTTGAAATGTTTTACTAAGTATGAGTTTTAGATGATTAGGTAACAAGTAAATGGATTAAAGATTTTTATAAAGAAAAATGAGATAGGAAATGAATAAATATTTGATTATGGAAAATAAATGGATTTTCAGCCAACATGCCAAGAGTTAGTATTTTAGGCCAAAAATATTTTCTTAAGTGTAGTCTTGAAGGATTAATTAACAAGAACTCAATTTAGTGAATTTTGAGATGTAAAAAGAAAATGAACTAATTTTTAGAATTAAATTAGTGTAATTAGAGTATTAAGTGAGATAAAAGTCAAAACTTGAAATTTACTTACGTATAGCTCACTCTTTGGGTTTTGAAGCGCGTTAAGGAATTTTGAGCTGTAATATTCCAAGTTAATCAAAGAAATACAGTTCTGTGAAGAAAATATTAGAAAATATTATTTAGAGAAGTTTGGGCAAGAAAATGATTTTTGAGGATGATTTGGAACTTACACTATTTTATTTAAAGTTTTATTGAGAGTAATGAACAAATATTTTTGAGATATCTTGAATTAATTTAAACAATATAAGTTTTTGTAGAAAACGTTTGGAAATAGTAATTAAGGGAAGTTTAGTGAGAAAATATTAGAAATATTATTTAAAGGTGATTTATTAAGGAAATATTGGGATTAAAGTCCACTTTTGATATTAAATGAGAAAAGTTTTAATTTAAGCTTAAATATATTAGAAATATTTTACGCGATTGAAAATACGTAGAAAAACTCTTACGCAACTTAAAAATAGTGATTTTTAGCTATGCGATTGAGAAAACATTTTAAAATCTTTATGCGATTGAGAAAACGTTGAAAAATCATTACGTAATTTGAAAACGTAACTAAAGTGTTACGCGATTGTGAAAATGCAATAATATCACTACGCGATTGAGAGGAACAACGAGTTTTGCTGTAGGGCCAACGTACTGTACCCAAGTGGTTTATGGTTTTAGCATTGTGCTTGTGGAACCAAAGTTCTGGACCCGAGTAGATCATTGGTATTATGTAATTGTATGAGCGGTTATATAATATCATTGATACTAATGGTATTAAACAATTGTACGAGCAGTTGCTTTAATATCATTGGGAATGGTACAACGATAGTTTGATTTCATTGAATATGCATTTGAGCATTAAACAGCCGGTGGCTATCGTGGCGTTTTATGCCTAAAGAGTGAATGGGAACTCACAGGATAGTGGATCTGGACCAGATCTTGGGGGATGTCAGGGCGCGGTGATTCACTTTGTGATGATGATCTCACATTATATATATATACCCCTGGCTGTGATAAACCAACTGCAACGCACTGATAGCCCGACAACCACTATTTCTTTTCATGATTTGGTGTAGACTGTCTTTTAGGGGGGACAGATCTTCTGGAACGTTCATCTCTGAATTTGAGTCTAGCTCCATGGAGTAGGAACTGGTTGCATCGTACATATGCATAGTCAACATTTATACCGTTGTGATATAGTATTATTGTGATATAATATTGTTGTGGTATTATCATTATGCCTGATATCGTGTTGCAAGTTTATTGGATTATTTATCTATTTAATATCATGAAATATACCTGCTGGTTTTACACTATTTTATGAATTGTATGTTGAACTTGTATGTTGTACTGTATTGGTATGTTTGTCGTTTCTTTACTGCCATAATGGTATGCGATGTAGGGGATCTCACCTCTTTGCTGTATTGTTCCGTCTGTTTCTATTGTATGCCTACTTCTATGAAGACTGCGATGACGACAAGGAGGAATCAGTTAGGTTTCTTTAGACTACAGTTTCTTGAAGGTGCTGAGGTTTGGTGTGTCCATTGAGATCCAGAGTATATATAGTATTGTGATGACATTACTCTATCCGCAAGTAGGACCCACCATGGGGTCATTACTTTTTCTTTTACGGTTGCATATGTAGAGTTTGTTTTACCTATCAGAGAGTTGTGGAATGATCTTCACTATACTCCTAGGGAGGACTCCGAGATATTACTTGCTCGGATTTCTATCCATCGAGACATTCCCGGTTAGGGAATTTGTCTTCTGAGAAGGACTTATGTCTTTAGGTGTTGTGAACTTGGGCCAAGTCGAGTTTTTATATGGTAATTATATTTTATTTAGAATACGTGAGTTTCACGTAATGAAGATATTACGAATCTATGTTATATACGAGAGATGTATTTAATCCATTCTTTATATCTTGTGTTTTTCTAATTCAGTAAAGTTTATGTTATCCGTGAAAAAAAATTTTGAAACTCGTATTTTAATAATATTAAATATTTTATAACTTGGGTAAAGGATTTTATAAGAAGTTAGTTTGAAATGTGATACCCTAAGGTGGGTATTACAGTACCCTATTCAAAAAGAAAAGTCAAAAGCTTTGAGTCACGGTATTTCATAGCATTATCTCGATGAAAAACTTTAGTAACCCTTGAAAATTGTGTTTTGATCATTGTGGCAAAGTTAATATAAACTTAAGGTAACTCATGATGATTTTTCATTAGGTATATCCAAGTAAAATGTGAATAATCATCAATAAAGAGCACAAAATATCGTGACCATCTAATTGTGGGTGTGGGAGCAGGTCTCCAAACATTAGAATGCATAAGATCAAAAGGAGAATCAGAAATAGAAGTACTTGTATTGAAAGATAATGTTAGTTATTTAGCAATTTGACAAGAAGTACATTAAAAAGAATCACTACTGACTGATCTTAGAGTTCCTTGAGAAAAAAGAGGACACATTTTTCCTAGTAAACTATAAGCAAGACGTTGATGCCATAGCTGAATGGAAGAGGGTGTAGAAGCAGCATAGAGGTTAGACACAGGAGGAACATGAAGTCTAGTGAGCTCAAATAGTCTTCCAATCTTACATCCAATCCTTATGACTTGTCCCATCTGTGGGTCCTGTACATGACAACTAGAGGAGGATTCGATGAGTTCATAACCAAGGTCGCACAATTGTCCCATAGAGATAAGATTGAGATTTAATTTGGGAATAAGATAGGTGTCAAGCAAATTAAGGTTGGACAGAAAGATGGAACCCTTATGACTTATGTTCATAAGAGATCCATCAATAGTATGTATAGAGCATGCAAAATCATTAGTAGATAAGGAGGAAAAGAGATGAGATGTAGATGTCATGTGATTACAATACACGGAATCAAAATATCATTTAGTATTACCTGGTGTGGTGGATAAAGCAGCAAAGGTATTACTAGAAGGGGAAATAAGTTTCTTAAGGAGAGACTCGAGATCACTAGTAGAAATGGTTGTTTGAGAGGTGGTGGAAGGAAATTCATTGGTAGTAATAGCAGTAGCAAGCACATACTTGGAGCAATTGAGATGAGGTTGTGTCCTATTCTAATCAGACCTTGGTGGATGAGTAGGTCAATGCTCGATCAAATGTTTTGGCAGTTTACAATATCAACAAACTAAGGAAGTGACGTTGGGTGCAATATGACATTTCTTTTTGCAAGTACGACATTCTATATTGGGACATTTAGGAAGAGTATACCCAAGGCAACGACAATGGAAACAAAATTTTCCTTTTTTTATCAGTAACTGAAAATGCCAAATCTGCTTTGGATGAAAGAATACTTAATCTAGTTTCTTTGAACTTGAGATGAGGAAAGGCTTCCTCGAGTGTAGGCAAAGGATCTTGATGTAGCAGATAAGCTCTAATAAGTTCATAATCATCAGTGAGAGCCATGAGAAACTGGACGAGTCTAGTGCGATTACGATAATCCTCGTATAGTTTCACATCATTTTCATTCTTCATGGTTGGTTCACACAAGATCAACTGATCCCAAATAGCTTCCATCTAGGCTAGAAAGTCATAGACAACTTGATTGGCCTTTTGTTTCAGACTGTTGAGTTCTTTTAATAGTAGACATTGATGAGATAAATCTGAAATAATATACCGATTATTCAGATGATCTCGTACCTCTTTGGCAGTCTCAAAACGCCCAAATTGCATATGAATACTCGAAGTGGAGGTATTTTGAAACCATGTGATGATATGATAATTTTTACTATCCCATTCTTCTAATTTGTCAGTAAAACTTTCATCAGAGTCATCCTCAGCTTTGGTGGAACATGTAATGTCACTTGTCACATATTTTCAGAGTTTGCGACCCTTTAGGAAGCCACGCATGACCTCAACCCAGTGTGTGTAATTGGAACTATTGAGCAGAATTGGAATAAGTTGAGCAACATTAAACTTTTCCATTATGCAAGACAAAGACAATTACAAAGAGAAAAGTGCACTTTTCGGAGCAAAAATGATAGAAAATGGCTTCAAAAATTGAAAGATCTCACCAAAAAAACCTAAGGAAAGGTCAAGTTAGGTGCCACGTTAGCAACCACGTCAGCACAAAGAGTCCAAGTGGATGCTTTGTCATTAAAGAAGGACATGTCAGCATGTCTAGTCAACAAGGCACGAGTCAACACCAGTTAGCAAGTCAAAGCAAGTCGCGCGCGGGTTAACACATGAGTCAAAACTAAGTTGCGTGTCAAGATCTAGGCAGGGTGTGTGATTTTCATGCATGGAGCTTTAGGCAGCGCATGTAGGGTCTTACAACGGTGAATTTTTTACGGTATGATGGTTGGCGGCTAAGGAACACGGTGGTTCAAGCGATGTCAAAAAATTAGGTCTAGAAGGCAGAAAACTAGAGATAGCAGCGGTGGAGAGTTTTCTATGATAGAAAACGATGGAGCCAACAGAAAGCGGCAAGGCAGTGGAGGGATTCCGACAGAGATCGAGAGGCTAAGCTCCTAAAACCATGTTAGAAACCAAAACAGAGAACACAAAGAAAGACTGGATATTTTCTGTATTTCTGAATAATCTATGACTACAAGGGTTTCCTATTTATACAAGAGGGTGACTATAAAAAAAGAAAAAAATAATCAAATACAATTAATGTAATATCTCTAATTATATGCAAAACAAATCCCTAAAATATCAAAACTGATTCCTATCAAAACTGATTCCTAAAATCATGCTAACAAAAGCTTTATAAGAAAATTTAACAAAATTAATTGAAAAGTAATTTATTAACAAAAAATCTAAATTAACAAATTATATATTAAAATAAACTTTCAAAAAATAGTTTTATAATATATTTTATACACTAAAATTAATTGTTTGACTATCATATATATATATATATATATATTGGTTTTATGTTATATTGTTATTATTGATATCAATACCTTATAAATGAACAAATGGTTTTTTAACCATATTTTCAATAACTGTAAAAATAAAGTTACTATTAATTATCTTACACACAAATAAAACTTTTATTAATTATTTTGTGTATCTTATGGGTATAAAATGTTAGTTTCTCTACAATTTAATCTGTAAATTAAAGTATAAGGATATTTGAAAAAAATAAATAAAAAACAACACGGCTAGAGGCTTGAAAGAAAATACAATTGCAAGACTAACAACTGGAGCAAGTTTTGAAGGGGAAGCATGGATAAGGTATTAGCTTGGAGAAAGATGTATAAAAAAAAAAGCAGTTTGGAATAATGTTACACATTTGTCACTCTTCAAACATGATAAATATGTTATTTTATCCCAATCATAAGAAAGTCGCTTTTATACAACGAATTAAGTGAATGCCTCAAGAATCATTTAGAAAAAATTTAGTTTGATTTTCTTATGTTTATTATATTCATTCTATCAATTAAATTATAATATATATTTATTAATATTTTTTATTCTTTTTTAAAAAAATACATACATATTATAATTTAATTAATAAAATTAATATAATAAACATGAAAAAATAGACTTAAATTTTGCCAATTATTCGATATACTAGTTTTTTTTTTAAGGCGGATGCTCACCTTGCTAGTTACTACTAATAACTATGTTCAGACTAACTCTAATTCAGTACCTTAAACTGAATAACTACTTGATTTATTATTTGATCTTGTCATAAACAGGTGTTTAACTGTAATTTTTCCTTATATTAATGGTCATATGATACTTCTTTTAATCCAACACTCGTGAACAGCGAGGAATTATTTAATTATATGTCAACAAACCTTTTCTGGACCTCATGGGAATCGAGTTGAGAAATAATATTAAAAATTTTAACACAAAATTGAACCACGAAATAGCAGACTTGAATTGACCAAACAAAAACACGTGAGCTCTGTGGGATGGAACCTATTTAATAAATCTGCGTAAAATATGTATTCCAATTTTGATCACCTGCCTGCCACAAGTTAGCAATTAATGTTTAAATAATCGATTTATAAAATTCATATATTTAAAATGTTTTGTAACATTTGTAATCTAACAATTATTTTTATGAAACTTGATTTTGAGAAAGTTGTTACGTCATAATGTATGGAGTTTTTTACGGTTGACATCATAAATAAGGGTTGTATCATGAAAAGAAAGAAAAAAAAGTATAATAAAAATTAAAAATAAAATAAAAATGTAAAAGAGTTATCATTTTTCTTATTTGATATTATTTAATAAAAAAAAAATTTTTTTTTACTTTTATTTGATTTCATGAAAAAAAAAAATGTAAAAAATATCAAATTACTATATTATCCTAAAACTCATAACATCATAAAATTATTAAGAAAATATGAGGTCCATAATATTTAATATAAAAAAGTAATTTTATTTATTTATTTATTTATTTATTCACAATTGTAATTTTTTGATTAAATAAATGTTATTAATTAATTAATTATTGTTATGTAAAATTTCTAAGCTGCAATTTCGAAATTCTTCAACTTTGGATGGATAAAATTGGAAGGAACAATACCAAAAAGAAAAAAAAAAGTCGGAAAGCAAAAAGCCACTCCTTTTCCTTCCCAATCTGTCCTTTGCCAGACAGATGAATAAACCATTGGTCCCACTGAAAGCAAATCCTTCCAACAACTTTCCATCCTATCATACTAAATGTTTTGAAATGGATTTAGAAGTGTACTTGAGATAGGCACATCACAGTGTTTTCTTCCTTGCATAACAGTAGAAGAGCATATTGAGATGGGAGGGGAGTTATTGGTACATGCAAAGGGATTCTAACGCTTTTAAGTCAGGCTGTACACAAGTAGGATTTATACCAAGAACGATAAGTTACTTGAAAAAGTGAATAAGTCTGATATTTATAAAGGTTGAAGAGATACGCTCACTTAATAGTCGCAGGAAGAGATATTTTCTAAGTTGCAATTTCAAAATTCGTCAACTTTGCATGGATAAAATTGGAAGGAACAATACCAAAAAGAAAAAAAAAGTGGGAAAGCAAAAAGCCACTCTTTTCCCCTCCCAATTCGTCCCTTGCCGAACAGATGAATAAACCATTGGTCCCACTGAAAGCAAATTCTTCCAACAACTTTCCATCCTATCATACTAAATGTTCTGAAATGGATTTAGAGGTGTACCTAAGATAGGCACATCATAGTGATTTCCTCCTTGCGTAGCAGCAGCAGAGCGTGTTGAGACGAGAGGGGGGTTGGTACATGCAAATGGATTATAACACTTAAATCAGGTTGTGCACAAGTAGGGTTTATACCAAGAATGATAAGTTACCTGAGAAGGTGAATAAGTCTGATATTTATAGAGGTTGGAGAGATACGCTCCCTTAATAGTCGCAGGAAGAGGTATGTTCATTATTTAGTTGCAAAGGATCCCTATAAGATCAGAATATGGATATTGCAATTATGGGCAGTTAGAGGCAATTATGAGTGCTATTATTCTGTAAGATCATGATTGACAATAACAGATATGAATAAGATTTATTCATTGTGCAGATCTCGTGGTAAAATTATTGCTACCCAATGCCATTGTCTGATAAGCATATAGTCAGGATCTCCGCATGCCATAAGCAAATTCCTACTGAGGACATCAATGACGGACTTTGGCGTACTGTGTGCCAGGTCAACCCACGGGACATGACCCCTGATCACGGTCTAGAACAATTGCCCCCAGCTTGGCACCTAGGTGGAACAGTTAAGTGTCAAGGTACCAACTTTAATAGGAGCACACAGCACACAATAGACAAAGGGATCCAAGTCAATCAACATTGGATTTTGCAATGTTTTCCAAAAGGTTGAGGTCCGTTATATATCGTAATATGCCTCCAGGGTTGACATGTAAGGTTGGGATCCGATGTGATCACTCTACTTACATTATCATTTTGCCATCTGAGGTATTTCATTTGTTACCCCCATGTGTAGTTTGCGGGATCTTTGTCCTTTCTCACAGCTTTTACTCTGTAGCTTGCAACAGTTTGAGCTTACTTGAGAAACTATTGCTTTGACTTTATTGGGAATTAAATATCCTTTAAAAGGGGATAGTAGTTTCATGTTGTTTCCTAACTGCTCACTACTCCAATGGCCAATCAGAATGAGGGAGCATTAAATATAGCTTCCAATGTGCAATCAATTCACCTTTTTAGGGGTCAATTAGAATGCTTCATTCCCTTTATAAATAAGGAATATTTGCATTGAGACTGACATTCCTTTTGTTCTGTGGCTTTGCTTGAGAATAATCCTTTTTCAGAGAGTTATTTCTCTCCCATTTTTTGTATGCATGGGGAGGGTTTTGTCCCTTTTTGAAACCATCTTCCTATTCTTTTCAAAGTGTTTAAAGGTATTTGCTTTTTGCAGTCGATCCCTTCGGTGGAGGCCATTCTTTCTCAGCATAATGGCTTTGTGAGGACCAAGTAACTACCTTACATGGGCTAGCCAATATGCAGCTGGGCAGCAGAACCCTTTCTCTCCCGGTATAAGTAGGAAAGTGTAACTTTTCAGCATGTACCAGGAGGGACTCACTGCTTCTGTGTAGTTCTTGAGATGCATGGAGGTGATCCGTACTCTGTCCTCCTCCTTTCCCACTGTTGTGGAGGCATTTAGCTAGGTGCTTCCACAGTTTCTCTTTCTAAGTGCAGTGGGATATGCAGGAGGGCTCCAAGTTTGGGAAAAAAATCTCCTCGAGCAACTTGGGGTGATTTGAAGCAACTTAGAGTGATTGTGAAGCATTCTGAGGAACAATCTCTTGATGTGGAGCTTCCTCTCGTTAGCTAGCACGGAAGAGATGAGTGCTAGTTTTTGGAAGAACTTTAGAGGTGGCAGTGGCCGTCATTGTTAACGACGTCTCATTTGGCTTTCTTCCTAGCTCCTACCAGTGGACATTCTTCACTTTTTTATTTTTGTCTTGGAGGAACTTTTATGTATTCTTTTTTGTTAAAGCTAACGATGTATGGAATGTGAATAATAATAAAATTTCTTTTTCTAAATCTTGTATCTTCTATTTTCCATTTCAGTTCTTTATTTTTTCTTTTTCCTCCGAGGTGAGTCCAATGCTCAACCTGTAATGATGTCATGTTGCCCCCAGCTTGGTACTTGGCTTGTACAGTGAAGTGGCAAGGTAAAGTCTCTATGCCCTTGGGGGATGGTAACTGTGCTTCATTTGAGGTCGTGGTTCTTGTTACCGCATGGTGTTAAGAGTTCTAACCCGGAGACATTTATGACCAAGCTATTTGACCTTCCTGGAAGCGTTGTGGTCCAGATTGACCCCCCGTCATTTGATCACAAATGGACATTTCGAGTGTAGCCGAGGTCCGTAGAAAAAATTCAGACTCAACTGCAGAGGTTGCGTGACGCTTGGTTTGCTGCGCAACCATTCTTTCAACTGCTTTGATAGCTGTGAAGGCCACGTGGCGTACTTTAGTTAGGTAGTCATGCTTAGTGCTTTGTACACCATAATGAGTGATTTTTGAAGTATAAAGTGTTAGGACAGAATTGCCCTTTAACTATCTGACCTCTATAAATAGGGGTTAAAGCTTATCTTCTTCATTTTTACTATCCCTTTCTGAATTTCGGTGACCTAAAGTGATTTTTTTGTGGCTTTTCCCAGAGGAGAAGTACAGTTTCCAATGGTTTTAAGCAATTCCACTTCTTTCAGTTATCAGTATCACTTCATTTCTTCAAGGTATGTCCTTATTCACTCTCATGTTTTTGCTATTTTTAGTGTCCCAGAGTGATTTTACCCCCTTTGTTTTGGGGTGCATTCCCTTTCCTTTTTAGTAAAACGAGTTGGGATATCATTGTCCTTGGGTCCCTTTAATGGTGTCACTCTGTGGAGCACCTTCTCTACCGTGCTGTGAATGGTGGAAGTGTCAATCTGAGGCTTAATAATTGGTGGGCGCGGAGGCCAGTATATGAGTGTGAACTTCCGATTCCTTCCTCGATTCGCCCCCTTCCAAGTTTGAATCTGTAAGTTAATTGATTCTAACAATTAACCACTGACCTCTATGGGTGTTTCCAGGGATTTAATAGCCAGGAGAGGAGCGACTAGGCCCCAAATGTTGGCTCCAAAAGTCCAGATGCTAGCTACAGAAGACCCCATGGTGATTGTCCGCGATGCAGGGTGGGTGTATATGTAGGTTGCGGATTACGCCTACAATCGAGTGTCCATCTTCCAACCTGGGGAGGAGCTTGAAAAACTCAAGGGTTACTTGATGCTAACAGAGGAAGATGCGAGAGATTGCAAGCTCAAGATCCTATCCCTAGAGAATGAGAGGATGTGCTCATCCCGGGAGGCAGGTGTGCACTGTATGTTTCTATACGAGGATCTCTTCGTTCGGCTTGGACTTCGGGTCCCCTTTAACGATTTCCAACTTGCGGTCCTCCGCACTCTTAACGTGGCTCCATCCCAGCTTCACCCTAACAGCTGGGCAAACATCCTTGCCTTCGAAAGAGTTTGCTGGGTAGTCGTGTTGTGGCACTCGGAAAGGGCATTCTTCTGCCACCATACTTGGTGGAGTCTTCAAGGTAGGGGAGCTACTAAAAAAAATTGGCTCACAGTCTGGTCAAGGTCCAATTGGAAGATCTTTTGGATTTTCCAAGAAAGTTACAAGGACTTTAAGGAGAAGTACTTCAAGATAATGGCGGCCCCAGGGACTCGTGCTTTCTTTCTAGACACCGATGGGGAGTTGACGTTTAACCTATACTGGACCTAGAGGGCATGGAGTACTCCCTTTGGGTTGATTGAATGGGAGAAGCCCAACCTTGACTGGAATGACATTGAGTGCATCGACTTCTTTACCATGTGGGTTCAACAAGTAGGCCTCATTTCTTCTAAGGACGTGCTGTCTGCCCCTGATGGCGCAACTATCTAGGCCATTATAGGTAGCGTAGGCTGTAGTCCGCATATAATTTTTTCTATATGGTAATTTCTTTACATATTTTTCCTGTTATCTGACTCTTGTCGTGTTTTGCAGTAAGTTTGGCTACAATGGCATCTGGAAATGCTACTGTAACCCTTGAGGCCCTGAGAGCTAGGAACGTAACTGGTCCCTCTAATGCTCCCCATGGTCACTGCTCTAGCTCCTCCGCCTCCACCAGTTGAGGGTCCAGTAATCGAGGGCCCCCGATTTAACTGGAGGATTTCGTACATCGCCACTCCAGAGGTGGAAGAGGAGGGCTATTGAGGATGGCAGGGCAGATGACTGAGGGAAGAGGGCAGCAGTTGAAGCAGATGACGAGGGTCCGATTAGTTTGTATGGAAACAACTTGGATCCTAGGGATTTCATCGACTTCAATATCATTGACAACAAAGTCATGAACCATATTATTCACCATAACATGACAAAGATCCTATCAACGTTTCAAACTTACGCCCTCCGCCTTGCTGCCGAAGTTCATTTTCTAGACATATGCTATGAGGAGTATAATCAGTGGTTGGTGGAGAAGGTGACGGTAGCTGAGGAGGGTGAAAACTAGGCCCTCAAAGCTAAAGAAGAGTCTGTAAAGGCCAAAAATGATGTCAAAGCTTAAGCCAAAGAATTGGAGAAGGAACTGGCGGCCTTGAAGGACAATCTAAAGCAGGAGAAGGCCAGTTTGGTAGAGGTTAAGAGGGACGTCACCGACCTCCGTGCTGAATGTGAGAACCTCCGTACTGAGAACCGAGGCCTCCGAACTGAAGTGGGGTGACTACAAGAGGATAGTTAATAGCTGATTACAGTCTGCATGAATATCAGTGGGGAGGAATTCCAAAATGCACTTGACCAAGTCCATCTTTTCAATCCCGGGGTGGCCTTGGTATTGGATGCATTGGATCCCAGAAGGGTGATTCAATATGATCATCTTGTGCTTCCAAGTCTTGCTCTGGACGATCAAGGTGTCGTTGAGGCCCTAGTCGCTGCTATCTAGGATCCAGACGTTGTTGTGGACACAAGAAATGCAGCTTAGCATGCCTCTTTAGTTTTTGCCCCCTGCTGCATTTTATTTTTTTCAAGACAATTACCTCGATTATCGGGGTGTTTTAATTTATTTCCTTCATCGTATGCATTTATTTTCCATGGTCCGTATTGGGTCCAACACCCATTATAAACGTGCACTTGTTAGCCACTTCAAGGACTTGGGAGAATTTTAGTTTAATTAAAGCCTTGGTTTGGGGTCCAATGCCCAAAATATTAGGCATTCAGAATTCCACTTAGGGAAAATTTAAAATCAAGACCTTAGTCTGGGGTCTAATGCCTATTCTATTGAGCACTCAGAATTCCGCTTAACTTAGGCAAAATTTAAGGTGATCCGTGACTGGGGTCTTTAATGTTTACGATTTACTGAGGAATTGCCCATACTTAGGAATTTCTAACTCCAGAACCTATTTAACATAAGACATTTACGGTGGATATCTGGTGGTGGACCACGGATGTCGTAACCTGCATTGCCACTTTATTTCATCCATAAAATAGTCATGGCCAAGTGTTGAGGATTAGGTATGGACCCATAACTCACGACCAAAACACTCAAACGAGTTTGGTGGATTATTCCTTTTAACCTGGACTTTAAGATGCCTCATATCCCATAGGGAATAGGCTTTAGATGCTCTCTTTCCATTTTTCGGCTTGAGGGTCTTAAGTTTGTTGAAATCTATATCCAATGAGGGACGTTCTGTGAACAATCTCAAGGTGGAGTCCGGCCTGTGGGTCCTTTAGGACTTTAGATAATACAAGATGATAGCTGAATAACTCTGTTTTATTGATAAATTTAAGGACAGAAGTTTGTACAAAGTATATGCTCACCAAAACTAGGGCAGATCAAAGATGAAGTAGACTAAGATCATGCCTTAAGGGGCACTTAGCTATAATACTTTCTAAGTTTGTCTGCATTTCAATAGTTCTTGATTGGCTTGCCTATTAATGTCTCTAAGGTGTAAGCTCTTTTGTCAGTGCTGTTTACGATGTAGTAAGGGCCTTCCTAATTAGGGTCTAGCCTTCCCTAGGAGGCATTCTTACCACTAATGTCTACTCTCTAAAGTATTAGGTCCCCTGGTTGGAATTTCCTTGGAACAACCTTCAAATTGTACTGAGTTGTCATCCTCTGCTTGATAGCAGTGTCACGTATATGAGCAATGTGCCTTCTTTCCTCTAGAAGATCCAAGTCTTCTCTTATCAGTCCAGGATTGTTGTCATGTGAAAATTGTTGTAAACACCAGCTTGGTTCCCCTATCTCCATCAGAATCATAGCCTTACACCCATAAGTTAGTTTAAAGGGAGTTTCACCTCTTATAGAGTGGGGCATAGTCCGGTAGGCTTAGAGGGCATGGTCTAGATGTTTAGCCCAGTTTCCTTTGGCTTCCTCCAACTTTCTTTTGATTCCATGGATAATAACCCAATTGGCGGCTTCGGCTTGCCCATTTATCTTGGGGTTTTCCACGGAACTACAATGGTGCTTGATTTTTAGCTCAATAATCAGTTTTTAAAAATCTTTATCTTTGAACTAGGTCCCATTATCTGTTACAAAGGACTTCAGAACCTTGAACCTGGTGATGATGTGGCACCAAGTGAACTTTTGAACTCGGTCAAAGGTAATCGTGACTAAGGATTCTGCCTCGATCCATTTTGTAAAGTAATCCACTACCACCACCAGGTATTTTAATTGACTAGGTTCCTGGGGGAACGGACCTAAGATATCCATACCCTATTTGTAGAATGGCCAAGGTACTAACATTGTGGATAGTTCCTCTGAAGGAGTCTAATAATGGTCTGAGTGGTGCTAACATTTATCACAGACTCGGACATGTGCATGGGAATCTGCTTCCATCGTTGGCCAATAGTATCCCGCCCTGAGTGCCTTTAAAGCTAAGGCTTTGCCTCACAAATAATGTTTGCAACTTATTTAATGAACCTTAGCCAGCACATATTCTGTTTCTCTTAGCATGAGGCATTTAAGGAGAGGTAAGGTAAACTTACGTCGGTATAACTGCCCATCGTAGATAGTGTACCAGACTACTATCTTGATTAATTTGGAGGCTTCCTTCCGATTAGAGGGCCTGGCTTTGGACTGCAGATACTCCATGATTGGGGTGATCCAAGTACGCTATTTCCCTTCCACTTGGAAAATGGATGGATCCGTGATGGAGGGTTGAGAGAGGGTCTCTTGGATCATGGAACAATTGTTGCCTAGGCTTTTAGTACTAGCCAGTTTAGACAGAAGGTCTACCCTGGAGTTCTGTTCCCTTGGTATATGCTCTATCTTGGCCTCTTAGAAGGTTTTAAGGAGCTCTTATATCTTAGCTAAGTATCTCTGAAGGAGGGGTACCTTTGCTTAGTAATCACCCCAGATATGGGAGGTCACAAGTTGGGAGTTACTACAAAATGTAATCTTAGTTGCTCCCATGTCCTTAGTCATTACTTATCCAACAATACATGCCTCATATTCCGCCTGATTATTAGAGGTTGGGAACTCGAGCTTTAGGGAGTTCTCTATTGTCACTCTTTCGAAATTTTCTAAGATTACCCCGACACCACTTTCCTTGGGGTATGAAGATTCATTAACAAATATGGTCCAAGAAATACATACGGGGTCGCCGGGGTCGGATGTGAGTTCTGCTAGGAAGTTAAAGAGTGCATGAGCCTTTATTGCAAGTTGAGGCTCATATGCGATTCCCAACTCAGAAAGCTCGATAGACCAAACAATCATTCTCCCTGCTAAATCTGGCTTGTGCAGCACCTGACGGATAGGTTACTCCATTCTCACCATCGCAGGATGGCACTGAAAATATTACCTGCATCTCCTAGTTGTGGTGACAAGTGCGAAGAAAACCTTTTCAATTTTTTGGTAGCAGAGCTTTGAGCCTTGGAGAACTTTGCTTACGAAATAGACTGACTTTTGTCCCTCCTCTATCTCCCAGATTAGTATTGAGCTTATAGCCTCTTCATGAACTAAAAGGTACAAATATAATGTTTCACCAAGTTCTGGTCTTGTTAGTATGGGGGGAGAGGACAACAGATTCTTCAAAGAGGAGATGACATCCTAAAACTCCTGAGTCTACTCAAAATTCTTTATTTTCTTGAGGAGTTTGAATAAGGGGAGGGATTTAGGAGCCGTTTTAGCAAGGAATCATGTGAGGGCCACAATCCGGCTAGTTAGCTACTGCACTTCTTTGATATTTTGAGGGTTCCACATGTTGAGCACCACTTGGTATTTATCTAGATTAGCTTCAATTCCATAGTGAGTCAGCATGAAACCCAAGAACTTGCCTGCTTGGACTTCGAAAGCACATTTTTCTGGGTTAAGTCTCAACTTATACTTCCAGAGTTGTGCAAACACTTATTCGAGGTCCATGGTATGTAATCCTCCTTGTGGGGCCTTTACTATCATATCATCTATGTAAACCTCGAGCATCTTCCCCACTTGGTCTTTAAAGACCCTATTCATCATTCTCTAGTAGGTGGCTCCTATATTTTTTAAACCGAAGGGCATGACCCTATAGCAGTAGCTCGCCTATCAGTGATGAAGGTAGTCTTGTCTTCCTCTCTAGGGTACATTGGGATCTAGTTGTACTTAGAGTATGAATTATGGATGACAACAATCAGAAGCCTGATGAGCTGTCCATAGATTTATCCATATAGAGAAGTGGGTAAAGATCTTTAGGGCAAGCTTTGTTTAAGTCTGTGTAATATATATATATTCTCCATTTCCGACCACGTTGGATAGCCATGTGGTATATGATACTTCTTTAATGAAGCCAGCATTGAGCAACTCTTTTACTTGTTCTTCAATAATCTACTGCCTTTTTGGGCTAACTTTTTTTTCTTTCAGAAAACTGACCTTGTATCCTCCCTGATAGACAAGTGATGACAGATGAAGGTGAGGTCAAGCCCAGGCATGTCGAAAAACGTCCGAGTGAAGAGATCTTTATTTTTATGCAAGAGCTCAACCATCTGGCACCTCTCTTCTTCTTTCAGGTTCATTCCAATCTTGGTGACCTAGTCTGACTTAGTACCAAGTTGGATAAGCTATAATTTGCCCTCTGGTTGGGGTCTAGTACCCTAGATTTCTTCTTAAACATCTAACTCGGTCATGAGGATGTTGACCTGATCTAGGACTGGGTTAGATGTGGCAGCTTTTGCTTTCTTTGGAACCCTGCAAATTCTGAAGCTCTAGTTATAGCATTTTCGGGACCGCGATTTAGTCATTTTTTATTGTGACAATCTCATCATTCTTGCTAGGAAACTTTATGACTAGGTGGGTAGTGGATACCACAGTGCCAAGTGCATTTAAGTCAGGGTGGCCCAAGATGATGTTGTTAGTCGAGGGGTAGTCTATGACCAGAAACCTGACCTTGACTATTCTGAAGAGTTTAGGGGAACCCAGAGTCAAGTAGGTCTCGTAGTATTCTGCCCGGGTGATCTTCTCACCAGAGAACCTCGTAAGCTCCTCATTATAGGGAATTAGCTCTATATGTGGAAATTCTAACTTCTAGTAGAGATCTATTAACATGATGTGTGTCGAGCTCCTTTAGTCCATAATTTACACCAGACTTCGGTAATAGAAATTATTCTTGAGATAACTAGTGGGTCATCATGATTCAGGATAATTTCGCCATAGTCCTCATCAGAAAAAGTGATGGGGGCGTCTTCCTCTATCTAGTCCGTGACTTAGACTTGGAGTGGGAGACACTCAACACTGCCATCCTGAGGGCTTTCTTCCGAGTGCCATTAGATGAACCACCACTAACAAATCCACCTACAATAGTGTTAATGGTTCTATTGGGTTGGGCATTGCGATTGTCATCATAATTAGGTGGAGTGTCCCTGTTCCTGTCCTGCTGGTCATTTGTATCACGACGAGGTGGACTCCAGGATCTTCTCCTGGGGCTCTGGGTTCTTTTTCTTTGGCGTGGAGATGGACTTCGTCGAGGGCTACATCTCCCTCCTCACCGCCTTCCATGGTGTTCATTGTCTTGAACATGACTGACATATTGTTCCAGTCGTCTTGCCCTAATCAAGAACTCAGTTGCATTGTGAAGTTAATAACAATTCTCAGTTTATGGCCATAGCTTTTGTGTCATGTACAATGTTTAGAGCGATCTTTCTATTTATGCTTCTTCAAAAGGAGTGGCCTCTTGATGTCCTGAAACTCTGTCTATAGCATTTCCTTCAAGATTATCTCATGAGGGGTGTTCAGAAAAGTGTAATTGGAGTACTTGCCTCGGGGTGGACTATCGTTGGGGTTCTGGGATCGTCAGGAGTTGTGGTTGGCTTTCTGGTGAGAAGACTCACCATTCTTCCATCTTCTCTGGTCCTCAGTTACCTCTTCAAGGTTCATATATTTCTAGGACCTTTGTCAAAATTCTTGCATGTTCTCTGGCTTTTTCTTTGCCAAAGACGCAAAGAACTCGGAGCCGACTTGGAGACCACTTTTGGCATAATGGAGGGCAATTCTATCATCAAAGTTCTCCATGTTAGTACATGATGCGCTGAACCTTTTAACATACCCGTGAAGGGGTTCATCACGGCCTTGACGAATCTTAGATAAAGATTCAATGGACTTGGGTTGTTCCTTACTAGTAGTATATTAAAGCATGAAACATTGTCTAAGGTCCGATCAGTCAGTGATGGATCCTCATGGCAAGGTAACAAACCATCTGAGGGCTTCCTTCTTTAGGGAAAGGGGAAAGGCATGACATAGTAACTGTGTGGGTCCCCCATGGAAGCCCATAGATTGGACTTAAATATCTATGTGTTCTTAGGGGTCCATAGTCCCATTATAGAGCTCCACATCGGCTGGGAATTTGAAATTTCTTAGGACTCGATACTCTAAGAATTGAGAAGAGAAGGGTTGTTCTTGAATGCAGGGTCCAGGTTGTTATTGACAACATTGGATATATTAGCATCAACATGCGATTCCCTCTAGTTATTATCCGCATTCTGCCTCCCATTTTGATGCTATATACTAAGATGATCTTCATGCACAACCAATCCCAGATGCTCCAATCTGTGGTATTATTCTTCTAACATCGCCATATGTTGTTGCGCTATATCCTAGAATTAGTATCTGGCTATATAAGATTGATTCGTGTGTTCTGGGAGAGACACACGATCATCAGTTTCATCGTTCGTGGATCCTAGGCACTGATGCACTAGAATTCTGGATCCATGAACGTCAGAGTTGGCTCATTGCATGTGGATTCCAAATCTATCCCTCATAGGAACCCTGCGTGATAAGTGGAAGCTCTCATCAAAAAGTGAGGTTTCATGTGTTGGGAATTATGGGAACAAATGCACAGTGGAAAAAGAATTCTCGCCAAGGATCCATGTGAAAGGGGGGCCATGATTTGTGTTTTTGAGTTTACCTCTTGAAACCAGAAGAAAAATGATCAATACAAATCACTAGCACCGTAGCAACGATGGTGCCTCTACATTATCCATACGAATAGACTCACAAACGTCTAATGTCTGCAATCTTGGAGTTCTATGTCTCTAGCACAGTGTTAGCTACGAAGAGAAGAGAAAACTATTACTCTCTCACTCATTGTTTCTATTAGGGTGCGGGTAGGGTTTGTGATGCACACCTTCACAGCCCCTTAATAGTGCTATTTATAACAATGACTGCCTTATGCGAGTGAGAGTAGTAGCAGGGCTAGCTGGGCTACCTTGGACTCATCTGTTATGAGCCTAGCCCATGATGGAATTTGTTATGAGCCTAGCCCATGATTGAATCCTGTCCAACTTGGATTCTCATTGCTCCAATTTAGTCTATTCTATGTATGTGACCCTGCAGGTTCTCATGAAGTTGGCAGTAATATTAAAAACTATTTTAATATTACAAGCAGTGAGTGATATCTAGTAATACACACTGCTACCCAAGTAATTAGAATGTCAGTGATTTGACATAACTTTTCTGTGATCAATGTTTTTGTGTAGTTTAGTCCCTTTGTCCAAATATATAGATTGAACACAAGGCATGGAATGTGTCACCCTTGTATAGTTCAATCTTCTATTTCTTGATACTCGAGTAGACTTAGCAATAACAAATGAGATTAATATCTCATATTGACTCATTTGAGATTGGTCATGTATTTTGTAGTCTCACTCAATCAAGGGGCTCGAAGATATCGCTCCTGTTATGTAAGAGGGATAAATCTCATCTAGGTCACTCACATCCCTGTGCATGATT
Organism: Ormosia semicastrata; assembly: GCA_029884595.1. Classification (NCBI taxonomy): domain Eukaryota; kingdom Viridiplantae; phylum Streptophyta; class Magnoliopsida; order Fabales; family Fabaceae; genus Ormosia; species Ormosia semicastrata. The sequence continues at coordinate 60,866,605 of JAQQTO010000062.1, forward strand.
TGCGGTATGTCCAATAACCAACTTTATAATTACCTTGTTATAGATAATGTTTAATGGTATTAAAACATACAACTCCTCATGTAGGAATTGTAGTGATTTTAGGTCAAAGAACCATATACACTATTGTCACTTTGAGAACCGTTTATGACATTCATGTGACGATCCATGCAGCATTCTCATGGTGGGTTAGTTCAATACATCATTACTCTAATATGTATCTATGTGAAGACTTGAAATCTCATATCCATGACCCGTGAGATGTCACCATTAGACTACGCACATACTAGTCTCATTGCATTATTGTTGTTCTAATTAACAATAATGCTTGACTAGGGATATTTAAGAATAGTGTTCTGATTCTATTCAATAGGATCTCATGATCAAGCCATCCATTTGTCGTCATATGACATTAAACTTACTATTCTAAGGACTTTATTATATTTATTATAAATAACACAATAAATGAAATACTTCATATATTAAATAAATAGCATAATATAATGTAAGCAAGTATAGTGAAAATAAATTGGCCTCTAGGGCATACACCAACATCATACCCATCGCATAATTGTTCTGCATTGGGTGCTTAGTTTCTTACAGTGGAAGTTTTAGCAACTGGTGGTGGAATAGGGTGGGGAAGACGCTGTGTTGCTGGTCCTCACCTTTGATCTGTTAAGGTTTGCACAGTGTTTCTTCTCGAATTTTGTCTCATGTTCACCATGGTTGAGTGAGAATAGAAGTTTACAATTTCTCATAGAAGGCGCCAATGTTCTGAAATGGATTCAGAGGTGTTGAGATCGGAGGGGTTGGAACCTGCAAAGGGACTCTAACGCTCAAGTCAGGATGTGCACAAGTAAGGTTTGTGCCAAGAACGATAAGTTACCTGAGAAGGTGAATAAGCTTGGTATTTATAAAAGTTGGAGAGATACGCTCCCTTAATAGTCACAGGAACAGATATGTTCCTTATTTAGTTGCAGAGGATCCCTATAAGATCGAAATATAGATACTGCAATTATGAGAAATTAGAGGCAGTTATGAATGCTATTATTATACAAGATCATAATTAACAATAACTGATATTATTAAGATTTATCCATTACACATAATTCACAATAAAGTTGTTGCTACCCAATGTTATGGTTTGATAAGCATATAGTCAGGATCTCATCTGCATGCCATAAGTGAATTCCTACTGAGGGCGTTGTGACAGACTCTGGCGTACTACGTTGCTTGGTTGACCCACGGGACGTGACCCCGGATCATGGTCCAGAAAACTAAACAAGTGAAAAACCCTTTTTCTTTGCTTTTAACCTTCCTTTCCTTCCAATAGATCGATACCAAATAGAGCATAAATTAACCAAGTCCGTTAACTCATACACCCCAACTTATAAGCTCAAATAGAGAAGTAGTCACCGTAAACTTTCCACGCACCATGAACCACTGCAGCAGAAACTCTATGACCTTCTCGTTTGCACTTTGGGAGCCACCACACCTCGCCATCTCAGTAGCCATCACACGAAACAGAGTACCATCGAACACTCACCGCGAACCACCATGGATTCACCACCAGTAATTGCATTGCTAGCCACCCATGTCCTCTAGCATGGTTGCACGTTGCACAGTAACCAAGCCACTGCGACGTAACCTCCTAGCGTCCCCATTCTTTCTTACTTCCACTGCGCTTTAGTCTAAGAGCTTTGTAGGTTTTTTTTTTAATTCAAATTGAGGGGACTTGATGGTTTGGTTTGGATGGGAAACTTGGGATATGGTTAATGAGTTATCAGCTTTCTTTAATTTTGGGCCTAGGAGCTTTAGTTCAGGTTAGGTTAGTTCCTTCTCTTTGTGGGCCAAGACTTTTCCTTTTGCTTAGTGGGTAAACTTTTAGAGTATTGTTAAATAAAAAATACAAAAATATTAAAAGAAAATAAATACTGAGAAAAAAAATAAGAAGCATAAAAATTTCAAAATATCAAGAAAAATTAAATAAGATAAAAATGAAAAAAACACTTTCAAGTTCTTTAAATTAGTTTGATAAGTGTTTGGTTTACTTTGTTGTTACTCTTTAGATTTGTTTAATTTATTTTCTTCATTATTATACTTATTAGCATGTTACTTGGTTGAAATTAATCTATTGCTAAACATATTCTTAATTAATTAATTAAAATAAACCAATCTATACCTTTTTTTTTATAAAGAACAATGCTAGTTTTGAATTTTTCATTGCATTAGGGAATACGTAAGACCGAAAGTCAAATCAAAATATAAATTTTTGTAATATTGGTCTTTGGTGTTTTTTTATTATTATCTTACTATGAATATTGAAATTTTTGTTTTATTTTTCTTTACCTAATTTTTTTTTGGGATAAAATGGTTTAATTCTCTTTCATTTGTATTCACAAATTTTCTAGTAAATATTGTAACTTAATTTTATGACATTGTTGATTACTTGTTATCTTTGGGTTAAAACAAATTATTTTATGGTTATTATTAATTTACACAATTAACTTATAGCAGCCCTCTTAAGGTGGGTGTACCAGGGGTGTTGTGAGATTTAGTTTCCATCATTCTTTATGCATAATCGACTCCTGAACGTAACTTGATTTCAAAGATCATTTTATTTTTAAAAGTTTTCTAATTTTTCCTAATTCAAATAAAATTGGTGACAACTCTATTTTTGTTAAAAAAAATTTGCCATCTCGTCACAATTTCAGTTGTGACATCCCTAAGTCGTTTCCACTGAAGAAATACACACAAAAGAACAAATCCAAATTAAGACTATCACGATGGTTACAGTATTACTATTGTAACGTCCTAATACTAGTACTAATGACATATCTGGAATTATGCTTTAGCAATCATATTAGAGTATGTCACTTAGATCAATATCAAATTTTCAAGAGGAAAAACATATTAATATACAAAATATGAGCCTAAAGCGGAAATATATAATACATATTAATAGAATGGTGTTCTACACAAAGTGTACATCAAAATAAACCAAGCTACATCAGTAGCCACTATGGTCCAGAATGATATACATCCATGTACAATATTCAAAACAAAAAGGAACACAATATCTAAAAGGTTAGGTCTTTCTTCGCCTCTATGGTCAGCATGAGGACTTCCTGGAATCATTATGAAAATCAAAGAAGTGGGGTGAGAATTTCACAATTCTCAATAATATTTAAAAAATTGTGTCATCATAATTATTTCAACTATTTCGGGGAAAAATCATTTTAAATCATTAGTATTTAGTCATTAGAAAGGTGGCTAAAACCAAATCAAGTCCTTTCTCTTCCCAAAATAGAGATTCATTTTATATCATTTATCAAAAATCATTTGAATAATCAAATCAATCATCAAATCTTATCAAAATCTCAAAATTATATCCAAAAATCCATTCATGAAAGACTCGTGCAATAAGCTGTCTCATAATGGTCATCTATTAAGAATCATCATTTATCAACCATCAATAATCATTATTCATCTCTTATCAAAATGGTATGGAGGGAATTATCTGTCTTCACAATATTGTTCACTTGGTAGTAGTCTGCTTTTAGGTTAGTGTACTTCAACCTATTTGTAACAGTCTCTCTTGTTACACAAAACTACTCGAAGTATCCCACTTTAATCCATAACAAATGAGGGAATTATTCGTCCTCATTATAGAGTTGTGAGTAGAGAGGGAATTAGCTGTCCTCAACTATTTTGATAGGGAGGGTATCATCCTTCATCATACTATCTCTAATCCAGGAATGCCTTAAAAAGAGAAGGAATTATCCGTCCTCAACTATATTTCATCTAGGGAGAACTCAGGCAAAGTGGGAGGGAATTATTCATCCTCAACATTAATTACTCAGGTGGTAAGTGTAACACCCCAAATTTTAGACTATGTTGCAAGAGCTGACAGAATTACACTACTTTGTGTTTTCTGTGCATTATAAAAATAATTTGATTATTCCGATACTATTTGTGATTATTTTGTGTGATTTGCTCTGGTCAAGAAAATAATAATTTTGGTTTGGGAAATTCTTGTCGATTATTTAGAGACGGGGATCTTACTTAACCGAATCGAGTAACACGTAAAAGAATCTATTAATTTTAGAATTTATCCGTAAAATAATTCTATTTTACCGATAAATATATGTTGCTTGATGCATGCATTGTTATTGCTATGAATTATTTTGACCAGTATAGTTTAATTTGCCATTATACTAAACCGACCAAAATCTGGAATTCCCAATTCGACCAAAATTCTTGGGATAGGATCCCAACCCGAAGAAGTTCCTCAAGATTTCCTCTAACTTGTTTTCATTTCAAGTCTATTTTCGACAAGTCTATTTCAACAATCCAAGATTTTTGAAGATCTTGACACGACCGAGTCGGACAAGGTCCAAATACTTTTGAAGACATGTTTCTAACATTTTGATCCCGTCGGATTTAATTAATAAGACTACATGTAAGCATATGCTAATGGTGAGTTGAATCGACACCTTGAGCATTTTCCCGACAACATCAATCGGTAGTTCGACAAAACCCAAAATACCTCAAGATGGATGAAAGCGATTCTCAATTCTTGAATCGAAATCAAAGATTTTGGTCGTTATGGCTGCCTCTTCCGACAAAGACCGTCTATTCGACCAAGACCATCTTTCCGACAGAAATCTATTCAAAACATGGGAGAAGTCCTCAGGTTCGACAAAGCGATGGACGTTCTGTTAGCAAAGAATCAGTTAAGAACAATATGGTTCTCTTTTTCCCTAAATCTTGTTGGACGATTTTACAAATCAAAAAGAAGATGTTTATATTCATTGAAATATACCTTTTAAAACAATACCAAAATCCGTCGAAATAGGATCTTTTAAGACAATGTCATATCCATCGAATTTGGACTTCTATCCAAATACGTCGAATTTAATCTTCTTACTAGTTGGTACCATGTTAAAATCCGTCGAATTGGATCTTTTAATTATTAAGTACTAAGTTAAAATTTGTCGAGTGAGGATGCTAGTATCAGTTAAGTGAAAATGTCAATATTCGTCGAGTGAGGATGCTCATGTCTGTTGAGTTAGAATGTCAATTTCCGTCGAGTGGGGATACCAATGTCCATCGAATTTGAATGATAATGTTCGTCGAGTTATGGTGCTAACGACCGTCGAGTAAGAATTCCTGATTTCAGTAGAAAAACTTCTCTAATGTCAAAATCCGTCGAATTTGATCTTCTGACCATATAATATTTCGTCGATTCGACAATTGGAAGATTTCTTCAACGTCAACACCTGTCCGATGAATTAGGATATTTGTTGACCTTTTCAAGTTCATCCAAATGACCTTTCATTTTCTTTTTGAGAATCACCATTCGACGAGTTCTCATCCGACAACACTTGATTTTAACCATTCTTGGGGAAATGATGTTCTCCCATCTTACCGAATTTTGTTATGTCATTTTTCGTCAAAAATTTCCTTGGAAACTCACGTTCATGCAGCAATTTGGAGGGGTTCTACGTCGGCCACGTAGCAGCTTGAAGGAGGTTCTACAAGGTTCTTGAACAATCCAATAACCTTGAAAGTCAAATGAATGACATCACCACGTGCATGCGAGAATAAGATATTTTACTTCATGTAAATCCTAAACTTTATTTAAGCTTATCCCACTAAGAAACCGCCTCATAATTTTACTCTCATAAAATTACATTTTCTCTCACATCAAAAAGTATTCATCTTTTTCTCTCAGAAATCCTACGAACCTGAGCATCATTTTCTTCTTTTTCTCTTCATTGGTTCGGCCAGGTATCCTACGAACACTATCCATCACCTGTAATTTTCATTCTCACCACTTCCTAAATTCAAACACCATTCTAAACACTTTCATTTAGAAAGTTTTCACAAAATCCCACTCTAAGTGCTTCAAAATCCAATTTCTATCTTACTTCCTTGGAGGAATTGTTGTGGCTTGTACGAAAACAAGGAGAAGGAGAAGAGTTTAAAAAGCTTGAATCATCTATTTTTTTATCTTGTTCTTCAAAGCTCAAGTTTGAAGCCTTGAAGAAGCTCTTGGTGGAGGGAGTTTGCTTGAAGAAGACATACAAGGAGCTTTGGAGGTTTTTCAAGAGGTAAGAGGGAGATTTAACCTCACCAACCAAGTTTTGGTGGTGTGGAGATGGTTGTGTTTGGTGAAAAACCCCTAAGGGTTTATTCACTTATTGTTTAATTACTTCTTTAGTTGTGATTGTGTTGTTGGTGATTTTATGTTTGTGATTGTGGTGTTTATGGCTTTGAAATTATGATTGCATGTGTGATAATATGTTTATTGTTTTGATAAATATTGGTATGTATGAAATGAATGCATGTAAGTGTATATGTAAATTAGGATGTGAATAATATGATGGATTGAACTGAGAATTTAGAATTTGAAAGAAAAGGAAATTGAATTTGGAAGAGTCGAATACAAAGAAGATGAAATGATTTTGGAGAAACAATACTGATTATGATTTTATAGGAGCAATATTGTAATTTGTGTGTTTAATGGGGACATGTTGTAACTATTGATTTTTGAATGGTTATATTGTAAATATGATTTTTATAAGGGACTATTTAGTAAATATGGTTTTTGAGGGACTATTTCATAAATATAATTTGTATGAGAAACTATTTCATAAATGTGATTTTATGAAAGACTATTTAAATCAATAGGATTTTTATGAGGGACTATGTTGTAAATTATGAATTTTATGAAAGATTATTTCAGTAAAAAGGAATTTTATGAAAAACCATTTTGTAAATATGAATTTTTGAGGGACTATTTTGTAAATATGAATTTTATGAGGGATGATTTCGTAAAATATGAATTTTTCAAGGGACTATTTCGTAAGTGTGACTGTTATAAGGGACTATTGTGAAAATATTATTTGGATGAGGATTATAATGCAAATATTATGTTTTGAGGAGTTATTATGCAAATATGAAAAATGAAGTTGAGTTTTGGTGTTAACTGAGGAAACTAGTATTCTTGATTTAAAACGTGTGAAGAGTATTTTACGTGATTGAGAAATGATGAAAAATTGATACGTGATTTGAGAATATGCGAAAAAAAAATATGGTTTCGCGATGAAATTACTGTAATAATATTGTTGGGCCAATTTTGAGGACCTCGAATATGAGATAAAGAAAATGAATTGAGAATATGAGATAAAGAAAATGAACTGTGCATGGTGCATTTGAATGTGCATTGAAAAAGTCCGATGAAATTTGAATAAGGTGGACAATTAACGTAAGTGGAGATTGTCTGTGGGCTAAAAATTTGGACAATTAACCAGTAAGACTGGAGATTGTCTGTGGGCTAAGATGGACAATTAACCAGAAGACTGGAGATTGTCTGTGGGCTAAGGCTGGGCAATTAACCAGAAGACTGGAGATTGTCTGTGGGCTAAGGCTGGACGATTAACCAGAGCACTCTCCTCGAAATTGTGAAAAACCTCCATAGAATTGTTTTGATAAACTGAGTCTTTGTACATATGCATAAGTCTGAGCATTTACATCTGTGTGATATAATAATTGAGGAATATTGATTATAAGTTATGACAATTGTTTTGAATACTTGGAAGATGATGATGATGATAATGCTGAGGGCATTATCATCATTATTGTTTATGATAACTGAATTATTGAATAAGTGAGTATTGATAAGGACATGGATGTAATTATGAATTATGGTATGAATTATGATGATAAATGATATTGTTGACATAATTGTAATTATGTATGATGTGTTGATATGAGATATGATGTGTGTTAGATAAATGATATTGATGATATAATTGTAATTATGTATGATGTATGGTATGAGAATTTGTATGTGTTTATCTTCATTGCTACCATCTTTGGTATTGGCATAGGTGATCTCACCTCTTTGTCTGTCTATTTACGTATTGTATTTATAATTGTAAAGAGATTGAGCAAGACGTTGAGTGAGAACGCAAGGAAGATCAGATTTTCGAGAAGGAAGTTGAGTTCTAAAGAGATGGAGATGTTGAGTTTTCGTAAGGTTTATGGGAACAGGAGGCATAGTGCGTCGAGCTTGCTGGAAAATGTATTTCTCACATAAACAATAACAGGGAGCTTACTACCGTACTCGGTACGGTTAGTATTGTATATTTTGTGTCAAGTTGGATTCCTCCCCTGTTGAGGAGTCCGAGGAGGACCCGTCACCGAGGGTTCTGCATGTTTAGAGTTACTTGGGCATTATGTAATTTAATTAATGTGTAAATATTTTTAGAGTCCAATTTGTAAATATTAAAGTGTGACAGTACTACGACTTATGTATATATAATTTAAAATTTTATTGTAATGATGCTGTAATGTTTTAATTTCCGCTAAGTTTATCTTACTATCATCAAGAAATTTTACAACTCGTATTTATATTATAAGCACGTTTATTTTAGAAGGGGTAATTTGGTAATTGAGCAACACGAAGTGTGACGCCCTAAGGAGGGTGTTACATTAGTTGGTATCAGAGCCTAAGTTAGAGTCTTTTGGGTTTGTGGGTAGGCTTGTCTTGTTTGTGCTGTGTGAATCTCTGATGTTGAACACAGAGATATGTTTTCGTTTCCGAAAGGAGACGATGTTTTGTGAAATAGGTACGTTTAGTTCATCGTGTTTTGATTTTATTTATCTTTGAAGAAAGATAATGGAACGCAGTGAACATGAGCATGTGGACGCGAGACGTGATGAAGATCGTATAGTCGTAGCTGGAAGTGTGATGCAAAAGATGATTGAAGTAGCAGTACAACAGAGGCAGATGATCGCTCAGCAGTAGGAACTGATAATCGAACTTCATAGTTTATTAGAATTAGAGCAGTCACTAGATGTGAGAAGCTGTAACTTAACACCTTCAATAATCCAAGATGGAAGGAAGAGTAAAGTCGATCGTGTTCAGCAAAAGTCGTATGTACGACCATTGGGGAAGCAACAACGAACAAAGAGGGGGAGTACTAGTGGCAACGATTTTGGTCAGACTGTGGCATCATCACTGAAATGTTTCAAGTGTGGAAAAAAAATCATCTTACCAAAGATTGTCAGCATAAAAGGGTTATTTGTTATCGATGTGGGAAGCCTGGACATTTCTCCAGAGATTGTGATCAACTGAAGATGGAACTTTCCATTAGTGATACACGTATTTCAAAATCTCAAGAAGAAGAAGAAGAAGAAGAAAGAGCCGGTGCAGAGAGTGTAGTGAGACCATTCAAATACAAAAAACTTAAGGAGCAAGGAAATTGTGCCATAGAGGGTAATCTTAAAAATGTATTGTATAATGCGTAAGGTAACCCAGTCTTTTGTGATCTGTGACTGTGTAAAATCTTTTTAGGTTATCTGTGTTTTGTTCTTTTCATAATACTACTTCAACTTCTAAACTTGTTATTACTACTCGAGTCTGTCTGAAAATACCCTATTATTATTGGAGTTTGAAACTTTTCTGTTGATCTGGTTTATCTATTTCTTGTTCAAATAGACTGAGTAAATCAATTTGACTTATCCATGTCTTCGTTATAGTGTGATCAGAGTATTTCTACTCTTCTCGTTAAACTTGTTGTTTATACTCAAGTTTTCTAACTCTACCCTATATCTATTGGATATCAAATCTTTTCTATTGATTTGATTTATTTATCTAAAATTACATCTATTTGAGAACCTGACTTTATAAATGGATTGGTTATTTTCCAACCATATCCTACTAGATTGTTACAATGTAACCTTAGTGTTTCCTTGACCTAAGATTTTTGGATTCGAATCCAGAAAGTTCATTTCTAAAATTTTTGGACTATGTTCATTTCGAAATCTATTAGATCATTTCAAATTCTTATTGGACTAATCTAGTAACCTATTGAATAGTCTTATTATTTTTCCTTATGACTTTCAAAGTGTCTTTCATGTATCTTAATTAAGAAAGAGTTATGCGTAAAACTAGTCGAATGCAAGTTCTGTTAGAAGTTCAACTTGTGAATTTAGATTGAGTGTTAAGATAAAATAGAAAGATGGTGATGTATACTTCAAGGCAGTGGAACATACATGAGAAGAATCATTCGATTTACATTTTAGAATATGCGATAGTTATTTTGTCATGAAAATTTGAAGATATGTTCTTTCCTATAAAGTCTACCATAATTTTAAGGGTTTGAAGTACCTGTACAATCAAGAGGGGCTAGGATATAAGGAAAAGACGGTAGATAGAATTTTCAAAGGATTTGTTGAGAGCTTGTGTTCTAGAACAAGCTGGTTGTTGGGATGAATTTCTACCATTGATAGAATTCACATACAACAATAGTTTTTGTTTGAGTATAGGGATGATACCCTATGAGGTATTATGTGGAAGAAGATGTAGAACGTCATTGTGTTAGCATCATGATGTTGAAAGTACAGAGGTAGGACCAGAAATTGTGCAACAAACTACTGAGAAAGTAAAGACGATCTAAGGCAAAATAAGGACAACTCAGATACGACAAAAGAGTTATGCAGATAAAAGACGAAGACTGCTTGAATTTGAAGAAGGTGACCATGTATTTCCATGTGTGACGTTTATGACTAAAGTTGGACGAGTGATTAAGTCGAGGAAACCCACTCTGAAGTTTATCAGATCGTATCGGATACTCCGTTGGAGATCGTACAAATGAAGGAGAATTCAACCTACGAGACGTTTCCAGTCAAGATTGAAGATCAAAGGACAAAGCAATTTCAAGGTAAAGAAATCGCATTGGTTAAGTGGTTTGGATCGATATACGTGGTGAAGCAATATGGGAATTGGAAGATAAGATAAGAAAGTAGTATCCGTTTTTATTTTAAGTGTGTCAAGTTTCGAGGACGAAACTTATTTTAGAGGGGGAGAGTTGTAACACCCCAAATTTTAGACTATGTTGCAAAAGAGGCATGTAATTACACTACTTTGTGTTTTCTCGTGCATTATAAAAATAATTTGATTATTCGATACTATTTGTGATTATTTTGTGTGATTTGCTCCTGGTCAAGAAAATAATAATTTTGGTCTGGGAAATTCTTGTCCGATTATTTAGAGACGGGGATCTTACTTAACCCAAATCTGAGTAACACGAGAAAAGAATCTATTAATTTTTAAATTTATCGTAAAATAATTCTATTTTCTTGATAAATATATGTTGCTTGATGCATAGTCAAGTTATTGCTATGAATTATTTTGACCTAAGATAGTTTAATTTGCCATTATACTCAACCGACCAAAATTCTAATATTCCCAATTCGACCAAAATTCTTGGGATAGGATCCCAACCCGACAGAAGTTCCTCAAGATTTCCTCTAACTGTTTTCATTTCAAGTCTATTTTCGACAAGTCTATTTCGACAATCCAAGATTTTTGAAGATCTTGACACCGACAGAATTCGGACAAGGTCCAAATACTTTTGAAGACATGTTTCTAACATTTTGATCCCGTCGGATTTAATTAATAAGACTACATGTAAGCATATGCTAATGGTGAGTTGAATCCGACACCTTCAGAGCATTTTCCCGACAACATCAATCGGTAGTTCGACAAAACCCAAAATACCTCAAGACTGGATGAAACTGATTCTCAATTCTTGAATCAGAAATCAAAGATTTTGGCTGTTATGGCTGCCTCTTCCGACAAAGACCATCTATTCCGACCAAGACCATCTTTCCGACAGAAGACCATCTATTCAAAACATGGGAGAAGTCCTCAGGTTCGACAAAGCGATGGACGTTCTGTTAGCAAAGAATCAGTTAAGAACAATATGGTTCTCCTTTTCCCTAAATCTTGTTGGACGATTTTACAAATCAAAAAGAAGATGTTTATATTCATCGAAATATACCTTTTAAAACAATACCAAAATCCGTCGAAATAGGATCTTTTAAGACAATGTCATATCCATCGAATTTGGACTTCTATCCAAATACGTCGAATTTAATCTTCTTACTAGTTGGTACCATGTTAAAATCCGTCGAATTGGATCTTTTAATTATTAAGTACCAAGTTAAAATTTGTCGAGTGAGGATGCTAGTATCAGTTAAGTGAAAATGTCAATATTCGTCGAGTGAGGATGCTCATGTCTGTTGAGTTAGAATGTCAATTTCAATGAGTGGGGATACCAATGTCCGTCGAATTTGAATGATAATGTTCGTCGAGTTATGGTGCTAACGACCGTCGAGTAAGAATTCCTGATTTCAGTAGAAAAACTTCTCTAATGTCAAAATCCGTCGAATTTGATCTTCTGACCATATAATATTTCGTCGATTCGACAATTAGAAGATTTCTTCAACGTCAACACCTGTCCGACGAATTAGGATATTTGTTGACCTTTTCAAGTTCATCCGACAACCTTTCATTTTCTTTTGACAGAATCACCATTCGACAGAGTTCTCATCCGACAACACTTGATTTTAACCATTCTTGGGGAAATGATGTTCTCCCATCTTACCGAATTTTGTTATGTCATTTTTCGTCGAAAATTTCCTTGGAAACTCACGTTCATGCAGCAATTTGGAGGGGTTCTACGTCGGCCACGTAGCAGCTTGAAGGAGGTTCTACAAGGTTCTTGAACAATCCAATAACCTTGAAAGTCAAATGAATGACATCACCACGTGCATGCGAGAATAAGATATTTTACTTCATGTAAATCCTAAACTTTATTTAAGCTTATCCCACTCAAGAACCGCCTCATAATTTTACTCTCATAAAATTACATTTTCTCTCACATCAAAAAGTATTCATCTTTTTCTCTCGAGAAATCCTACGAACACGAGCATCATTTTCTTTTTTTCTCTTCATTGGTTCGGCCAGGTATCCTACGAACACTATCCATCACCTGTAATTTTCATTCTCACCACTTCCTAAATTCAAACACCATTCTAAACACTTTCATTTAGAAAGTTTTCACAAAATCCCACTCTAAGTGCTTCAAAATCCAATTTCTATCTTACTTCCTTGGAGGAATTGTTGTGGCTTGTACGAAAACAAGGAGAAGGAGAAGAGCTTAAAAAGCTTGAATCATCTATTTTTTTTATCTTGTTCTTCAAAGCTCAAGTTTGAAGCCTTGAAGAAGCTCTTGGTGGAGGGAGTTTGCTTGAAGAAGACATACAAGGAGCTTTGGAGGTTTTTCAAGAGGTAAGAGGGAGATTTAACCTCACCAACCAAGTTTTGGTGGTGTGGAGATGGTTGTGTTTGGTGAAAAACCCTAAGGGTTTATTCACTTATTGTTTAATTACTTCTTTAGTTGTGATTGTGTTGTTGGTGATTTTATGTTTGTGATTGTGGTGTTTATGGCTTTGAAATTATGATTGCATGTGTGATAATATGTTTATTGTTTTGATAAATATTGGTATGTATGAAACTGAATGCATGTAAGTGTATATGTAAATTAGGATGTGAATAATATGATGGATTGAACTGAGAATTTAGAATTTGAAAGAAAAGGAAATTGAATTTGGAAGAGTCGAATACAGCAAGATGAAATGATTTTGGAGAAACAATACAGATTATGATTTTATAGGAGCAATATTGTAATTTGTGTGTTTAATGGGGACATGTTGTAACTATTGATTTTTGAATGGTTATATTGTAAATATGATTTTTATAAGGGACTATTTAGTAAATATGGTTTTTGAGGGACTATTTCATAAATATAATTTGTATGAGAAACTATTTCATAAATGTGATTTTATGAAGGACTATTTCGTCAATAGGATTTTTTATGAGGGACTATGTTGTAAATTATGAATTTTATGAAAGATTATTTAAGTAAAAAGGAATTTTATGAAAAACCATTTTGTAAATATGAATTTTTGAGGGACTATTTTGTAAATATGAATTTTATGAGGGATGATTTCGTAAAATATGAATTTTTCAAGGGACTATTTCGTAAGCAGGATTGTTATAAGGGACTTGTGAAAATATTATTTGGATGAGGATTATAATGCAAATATTATGTTTTGAGGAGTTATTATGCAAATATGAAAAATGAAGTTGAGTTTTGGTGTTAAGCGAGGAAACTAGTATTCTTGATTTAAAACGTGTGAAGAGTATTTTACGTGATTGAGAAATGATGAAAAATTGATCGTGATTTGAGAATACGCGAAAAAAAAAAATATGGTTTCGCGATGAAATTATCTTGTAATAATATTGTTGGGCCAATTTTGAGGACCTCGAATATGAGATAAAGAAAATGAATTGAGAATATGAGATAAAGAAAATGAACTGTGCATGGTGCATTTGAATGTGCATTGAAAAAGTCCGATGGAAATTTGAATAATTTGGACAATTAACCGTAAGATCTGGAGATTGTCTGTGGGCTATTTGGACAATTAACGTAAGACTGGAGATTGTCTCGTGGGCTAAGGCTGGACAATTAACTAAGACCGGAGATTGTCTGTGGACTAAAATTTGGACAATTAACCGGATGATTGGAGATTGTCTGTGGGCTAAGACTTGGACAATTAACGTAAGACTAGAGATTGTCGTGGGCTAAGGCCGGGGCAATTAAGAAAGACTGGAGATTGTCGTGGGCTAAGGGTGGACGATTAACGAGCACTCTCCTCGAAATTGTGAAAAACCTCCATAGAATTGTTTTGATAAACTGAGTCTTTGTACATATGCATAAGTCTGAGCATTTACATCTGTGTGATATAATAATTGAGGAATATTGATTATAAGTTATGACAATTGTTTTGAATACTTGGAAGATGATGATGATGATAATCTTGAGGCATTATCATCATTATTGTTTATGATAACTGAATTATTGAATAAGTGAGTATTGATAAGGACATGGATGTAATTATGAATTATGATATGAATTATGATGATAAATGATATTGTTGACATAATTGTAATTATGTATGATGTGTTAATATGAGATATGATGTGTGTTAGATAAATGATATTGATGATATAATTGTAATTATGTATGATGTATGGTATGAGAATTTGTATGTGTTTATCTTCATTGCTACCATCTTGGTATTGGCGTAGGTGATCTCACCTCTTTGTCTGTCTATTTTCGTATTGTATTTATAATTATAAAGAGATTGAGCAAGACGTTGAGTGAGAACGCATAAGGAAGATCAGATTTTCGAGAAGGAAGTTGAGTTCTAAAGAGATGGAGATGTTGAGTTTTCGTAAGGTTTATGGGAACAGGAGGCATAGTGCGTCGAGCTTTCTTTGGAAAATGTATTTCTCACATAAACAATAACGGGAGCTTACTACCGTACTCTGTACAGTTAGTATTGTATATTTTGTGTCAAGTTGGATTCCTCCACATTGAGGAGTCCGAGGATCCGAGGGTTCTGCATGTTTAGAGTTACTTGGGCATTATGTAATTTAATTAATGTGTAAATATTTTTAGAGTCCAATTTGTAAATATTAAAGTGTGACAGTACTACGACTTATGTATATATAATGTAAAATTTTATTGTAATGATGTTGTAATGTTTTAATTTCCGCTAAGTTTATCTTACTATCATCAAGAAATTTTACAACTCGTATTTATATTATAAGCACGTTTATTTTAGAAGGGGTAATTTGGTAATTGAGCAACACGAAGTGTGACGCCCTAAGGAGGGTGTTACAGTAAGGGATTGTTCATCCTTAAACATCATTTCCAAGTCTCACCCTAGGACCAAGGATATCCTAGATAATGGGTTACTCATGAAAATCAATCATTCTTCATAAATTGATAATCTCAACTTTCAATCTCATCATGCATGAATACAATAATTCATCATATCATTTCATAGTATAATATCATGCATAAGTATCAATCAATCATAAACTAGGAGGTTCATCTTATAATCTTCCATCATGGCACAAAGCCTCAAAAGTTTCATCAAACATGCAGCATAATAATCAATCATGTATTTCATATCATAAGGTGAAGCATGTCATAGCCATTCATTCATACTCAAGTGTTCTTGAAGTTCCTTACTTATACATCAAGCTTAGATTCATATTTTCAAAAGTGATAATCGGCTAGCACCTTTGTGATAATCGGTTATCACTGGATAAGAAGCAGATTTTGTGTTCCATAATCGATTACCATCACTGGATAATCAGTTCTGGACCTCCTAGGCCTCCAATTTAAAGGTTAATAATCGATTACCATTCTTTGGTAATCACTTATTGCCTTCTTTATGTGTCTCTGTTATAAGTAATAATTAGTTAGACCTTGGCTCTAACCAGTTATTGCATAACATGACTCTCTATCATGTTGCAATAATCGATTAGGCCTTGCCTTAACCAGTTATTGCATAAGTGAAGCATTCTGTCATGGGCCAATAACTGATTATGGCTTGTCCATAATCGATTATCTGAAAATCTTCAGACTAAAAAATAGAGCATCAAAGGGAGGATACCCTAAAACCATCCCATAATTCATAAAAACAACAAGGAATTTCACCAACAACGCATCAAATCCATCACAAAATAACATGATAAGTTTACCATTCCACCATTTTCATTATACTGCGTAATTAGTCTCTAAGCTTCATTATTCTTTTCCTAGGTTAAATTAAACCTATGGAACTGAATTAAGAAACTTTCAAATATCCATTCTAATTATTCATAGCTTAGAAATAAATCTTCCTTATTTATTTCTATTTTCTCAGCTTTTTCAATTAAAATCCAAATTTATAGGAGCTATACCTTACATTCAGTGTTATAGATTTATGCTCAAACTAATCTAAATAATTACCAGAATTAACTAGTGATCTTTATCAGTATTGTTGAGCTTTTATTATTGGGAATCGCAGATACATCACGCAGCGAAAAATAGAATTCCCACTAAGGATCCATACAAAAAAGCCATAATTCAAGTTTTTAAAATTGTTTACCTCTTGAAGTGTAATCAAAAGGAAGTGATGTGAATCACCAACACCATAACAACGCCGATGTCTCTACGGTATCCACATGAACAAACTCACGAACATCCAATGTCCACAATGGGAGTCTCACGTCTCTCACACAATGCTAGCTGCGAAGAGAAGAGAAGAGAAGAACCTGTCACTCTCTCACTCACTGTTTCCGTCAAGTGCGGTTAGGGTTTGTAATTCATACCTTAGCAGCTCCTTTAGCAGTACTATTTATAATAGTGACCGCCTTAAGTGAGTGTGAGTAGCAGCAGAGTAAGTTGTGTAATCCTAGACTCATCTGTTATGAGTCCGACCTATATTTGAATCTGAGTCTGACTTGGATATATTGCTCTAACTTAGTCTGCTCTATGTGTGTGACCCTGTAAGTTTTCATAACGTTGGCAGTAATATTAAAATCCCATTTTAATATTACAAGCAGTGAGCGGTATCTAGCAACACATCGCTGCTACCCAAGTAATGAGAATGTTAGTGATTTGACAGAACCTTTCCGTGACCAATTTTCCATATCGTTTAGTTCCTTTGTCAAGATATCTACATTAAACACAAGGCATGAAATATGTCACCCTTGTATAGTTCAATCCTTCATTTCCTGATACTCAAGTAAACTTTGTAATGACAAATGAGATCAATATCTCATATTGACTCATTTGAACATGACCATGCATTTCGCAGTCTCACTCAATCAGGGGACCCAAAGATATCACTCCTATTATGTAGGAGTGGCAAATCCCATCTAGGTCACTCATATCCCTCTGCATGATTCGCGGTATGTCCAACAACTAACTTTATAATCACCTTATTACAGATGACATTTGATGGCATTAAAACACACAACTCCTGATGTATTATAGTGATTTCAGGTCAAAGGACCACAGACACCATTGTCACTATGAGAATCGCTTATGACACTTGCGTAATGATCCATGTAGCGCTCTCATAGCGGGTCAGTCCAGTATATCATTACTCTAACATGTACCCATGTGAAGACTTGATATCTTATATCCATGACCCGTGAGATGTGGTCATTAGTCTGCGCACATACTAGTCTCAATGTATCATTGTTGCCATAATTAACAATAATACTTGACTAGGGACATTTAAGAATAGTGTTCTAATTTTATCCAATAGGATCTCATGATCAAGTTAACCACTTGATATCCTATGGAATCAAACTGACTATTCTAAGGACTTTATTATGTTTATCATAAATAACATAATAAAAGAAATGCCTCATATATTAAAGAATAGCATAATACAATATATATAAATACTATCAAAATATATTGACCTCTAAGGCATACACCAACATATATAACCTTAATTAAGTCCATTGGGTTGGAGAGAATGTTATAACTACAGAAGGATGTGCGTGTCTCTGCGATGCCATCAATTCTCTCATCCAGGATGGACACCTTGGGAAATATGTCCACCAATCTCAAAATGAAAACTCTCAGCCTGAACCTTGTAATTATAGAAAAAAAGGAGCTTTAGGCCCTACAGAAGCCCGTTGCCTTATAAACGAAGGAGGGCACTACCCAGGGACGATCAACGAAGGGAAAGCCCACCCCAAGACACAATGTAAAATTAGGAAATTAGACGCCCTCGAGATGCGGTCCTTCATGAAAATGATTGCCATTATGTTGAAGTCACACGAACCATCAATACCATATCGAGTGGCTTCATTGGAGGTGGCGAATCAAACTCAGCCAAAAAACAACATCTGAGAGCAATCTTGGGCCTAGCTTCCCATGCCATAAAACAGGAAGCGAATCAAGGAAAACACCATCAATTTCTTTCTCTGATGAAGATTATGGAAATACGATCCTAGGCCATGATAACCTATTAGTTATCTTGAGGATCTTAGCAATGCTTAAGTAAGAAGAATCTTTGTAGACCATGGGTGCTTAGCTGACATCATATTCATGGACTTGTTCAAGAAGCTGGAATTCCTAAAACAGGACTTGATCCCTCACACTAGGGAACTCATTGGTTTTACTGGTGACAAAATCACCACGGAAGGATACGTTGAACTACATATAACGTTTGGAACCAAACTCTTATTCAAGATAGTCAAGTTAAGGTTCTTAGTTATGGATTGTCCCTCCACGTATAATATAATTTTGGGCCGCCTTTCTCTTAGTGCACTTGGAGCAGTGGTGTTCACCACACACCTGGCTATGAAATTTTTGATCAAGGACAACAAGATTGTCACAGTAAGGGGAGACCAAGCTGCTAAGCAACTGGGTGAGGTCATTACCATTGTGAATTTTTTAGGCTATAGGGAAGATGTAGGTTCTGATTTAATTTGTTGGGGGTGGCTTGCTCATAGGTTTGGTTTGGTGGTATACAACGTGGAGTGCAGTTTGATGATGCTATGCAAAAACAAGTGGTTCAGGTGTTGTGTTTGGGTGCCAATGTGGGAGGCAAGCTGAGAAGGAAGATGAATGTGAGCATGGTGAAACAAGGGTGGTTGTGAGTGAATGTGAAATATATTAACCCCATAAGCAGAACTTCAGACTATACAGTAAAACCTAGCACTAATATAACTAAACACACCTTAGCATCTAGTTAGCATGTCTTATTAAAATAATATACCTGCAACCAAGCACTCAAGAATGTATTCATCATGGAAGCCATATCCAGCCAATAAAAGGAATGGGAAACATTGCAAGCATACTCAAAGAAAATAAGAGTGTGATACTTAACCATTGTAGCACAAATTAGAGATTAATGAACAACTATTATGTCAATCATCCTTTCTGCTTCTTCTAAAGATCTAGTAGTGAAATATGCAGAAATTAGCCACAAGAGATGATCCCGTGCAACGTCAAAGAATAGTATGGAACCCTCTCAAATAAAACCGCAACTACTAGGTAATTGGGAAAAAATAGAGGTGGCAAAACGGCCAACCCGCCCCGCCCTGCCCCGTCCCACCTTCAACCCGTCAAAATGTGGGGCGGGGTGGGTTGGCCCATTTTGAGAAATGAGTTGGAAGAGCCAACCCACCCCGTTTTAGGATGGGTTGGCGGGTTGACCCACATAAAAGAGAAAATGAGAAAAAAGTAGGCGGGTTGGCGAGTCAACTTCCCTAACCCACCTAAAAAAAAAAAAAAAAAATATATAAAAAAAAAAAAAATCCACAAAATTTAAAAAAATAGAAAAATTATAATTTATAAAGACTAAAAAATTAAAGAAATAAAATAAAATTAGTATCATATACATAAAAATACTACAAACACAAATAAAAAGACTCATTTATAATACTTAAAAAAAAACTCAACCCAACGGGCCAACTCGCCTTCGCGCTGCTTAACCCACGGGTTATGTGGGTTGGAAAATAAAAGTGGGCTGAAAACTTGAACCTAACCCGCCAAAAAATGGCGGGTTGGCGGGTTAACCCAGCGGGTTGAACCCGTTTTGCCACCTTTAGGAAAAAGTAGGCCAGGGTTTGGAAAGCAACGCACAAAATGCCTCAATGTGGCCACCAGGAACCTATCTTGCCTCCCTTAATTTTTCTTTTTTATAGAGCCAAAAACCCTAGTTCTCTTAATCAATTTTCAAATTCCCTCAATCAACTTTTTAATTTTCTTTATCAATTAATCTCAAAGTTTTCAATCAAATTTCCTAATTATTTCCTTCCAAAGAAAGAAAAGAAATAAAGAAAAAGAGAACACATGTTTAAGAAAGGATACTTTTGATTCTGGACATTTGAATTTGGACATTCTACTTTGGGCCAAGAAAATTAAACTTGGCTTGGACACTTGATTTGTGAATTGGACCACCTTATTATTCAAGTTTTCTTTTGCTCTTTCCCTTTTTTTTTAAATGTTCAAATTTTCATTTTTTTTAATTTTAGAAATTTTCAAAATAGAATGTTCACAATTGCTCCTATTTACTTCTTTCTTACTAAAGATTATGGAAAACTGTGGTTTTTCATATTCGATGTAAGGAACAAGTAAAGACATGAACCCTTATTTTGGTCGGGGATTTATAAGATAATGCAAGAGAACCAAAAGCAAACATGCAAAATGCAAAAAATAGAAAGCAACATTTTTATGCTAGAGCTTTTTTTCTTTCTTTCTTTTTTTGAAAGGCAGAAACCTAAGAGCAGTAATTTTGAAAGCAATGGGTAGAATTAAACCCCGAAATTTAAAAGCAAGAATTTAAAAACCATTGGGTAGATATAGGGCCTGAAATTTGAAAGGTAGAAAATTTGAAGAAAGTAATAAGTAGATCTAAGGCTCAAAATTTGAATAGCAAGAATTAAAAAGCAATAGGTAGATATAAGGCCTGATAATTGGGAAGCTGGAATTAAAAAGCAATAGGCAGATCTAAGGCACAAAAATTTTCAAAGACATGAATTTTAAAACAATGGGCAGAATTGAAGGCCCAAAATTAAAAACAAGAATTTGAAAACAATGGGCAGAAATGGAGGCTCGAAATTAAAAGTAGGAATTGAAAAAGATGGGGGAACTAGGGACCCAAAATTTTAAAAGACGGGAATTTAAAACAATGGGCAGAACTAGAGGCCCAAAATTAAAAGAGTAGGAATTAAAAAAGTAATCGCCTGATCTAACAGCTCGAAGTTTAAAGGTATGAATTAAAAAACAATAGGTGACGAGCCTAAAACTAAGTGAACTGGGCCTATGAGCTTGAAAATGAATGAGCCTATGAGCCTGAAAATAAATGAATTGGGCCTATGAGCCTCTAAATGAATAAAATTGGCCTATGAACATAAAAAAAACAAAATGCAATGGGCGATGAACTAGAAAATTTTATGCGTTTGGCCTATGACCTAGAAAGCTAAATGAGATGAGCTATAAACTAAAAAACAGAATGAATTAGGCTATGAGCCTTGAAGAACATTTGTAAGTCAACTAGACATGGACTTACAATTTTGGAAAATAAGTCATAACTTGTGAATAAACAATTGCAAGTCAACTAGACGTAATTTTAGAGTTTAGGCCATAATTTGAGGATGATGCCATAACAAATTGAACCAAATGCTTCTTAAAAAGCATCAACCAATCAAATCCATGTTCAAACACATCATGACTCCCTCTTTTGCCTCAAATATTCTAACTTTCTATGTGAGCATGCAAGTACATGTGAAGTTAAGAACCTGTTGCCTTAAAATTTCTTTGTTTCTAGCCTTTCACTTAGGCTTACTGAGTCATTTAGCTCCAAGCAACCCTTGCATTCCAAGCTACCTCTTAGTCTTGATTGGTCCTTGAGATTTCCAATTTTTATCCTCCGCTTGAGACTTTTTGATTTCTTTTGGCCTAAACTGCTCATCAGAAGATTTTCCATTAGATTGTTAATTCATATCACTAAATCTATGTTCACTTTTCTTGAAGCATTACCTAATGGACAAGCATGGATTTGCAAGAAAGAGGTTTATTACATGAGCTTCTTGGAGGATATTGGAGTTTTGAATATAAAGAGTGCTTACAAGGAATGGAGAAGAAAAAGAAAAGGCACACAAGGTGGGATAATAAGGAAATCAAATGGGTGCTACCTAAAAATGGATTCCTTTTATTCTTGTTTTGAATGATTCCCTATTCATCAGCAGGGTACCAAGACTTCATGATGCAATCCTCTGAGTGTCAAAAAATTTTTGCCCTAGTCTCACCAGCTAAATTGAAGAAAATTTGCCCTACTGTATGACCAAATTGAACTAGATTATTTCTCCAAGTATAAGGTTGAATTGAATCAGAGAAGAAATTGCCTTAGTTTAAAGCCAAATTGAACAAGGCAAAAACTTGCCCTAATGTAAGGCCAAATTAAACCAAAAAAAAAAAAGCCCTAGTGTAGGGCTTGATTGAACCAAGTAGAAAGTTGCCCCAAGGTAAGTCACTCTCTTGTTTTTTCTAGCCTATCTTTTGCTTAGATCGCCCTTAGGGGTTTTTAGTCCAATAAGCTTCTTTTTTTAATTTCCTTTTTCTTTTCTTTCTTTTTCTTTTTTTCTTTTTCTTTTTTTTTTTTTTTTTTTGAATAAACTATCAAATTGGTCCTCTAAAGATTAGCGTGTCACCATATTAGTCCTCTAAAGTTTTTTTTCATCAAATTTGTCCCCCAAAAATATAAAACTTCACCAATTTTATCCTTATGTTTCCCACCAAATAAGTCCCCAAAGGACAAATTTGGTGACATTTTATATCTTTGAGGGATTAATTTGGTGAAACAATCTTTGGAGGACTAATGTAGTGACACGCTAATTTCTAGAGGATCAATTTGATAGTTTATTCTTTTTTTTATGAAGTAAAAGACTGAAAATTGAAAGAGTGAATGTTTTATCTCAAAATTAAGGTTTACAAAAATAAATGCAATCCCTCATTGATCAGAATGAGCTTGTAAGGCTTGTAACGTAGCCAAGGTTAAGGGTTAAGAAACGAAAGATATAAAAGACTCAAACCCGTGTTTAAGGATTAAATAAGACCAAGGATCTCCAGCTCTATCAATTGCCTTTATATTTCCAAGAACACCAGTCCCTATCTTATTTTGAACCCAAAACTCCATTTTCTTATTTTTCTCCTTTTATTTTCTTTTTTCTTGCTTTTCACTTGTGTTATTTGCTTCTGCAAACATTCTTCTTCTTCTTCTTCTTCTTCTTCTTCTTCTTCTCTTTTTTTTTTAAATTTTCTTTCCTTCACATCATCTTCACATCACTTTTTCATTTTTCATTATTTTTTCAAAATTGTTGCCATGACAATTAACTTTTTATTTTGTGCTATCTCTTAATGTAGGGGTGATCCTTGTCCAAGGTAATTTGAAGAAATTTATAAGACTCAACAAGGGTAACAAGTGATAACAATGATTTTTTTGTGAAGGATAGAGAAAGATGACCAATCTTCATTTCAAATCATGATTGCTCATTTTCAAAAAAATTTAATCCTGAAACAAATTAGTGCATACCAAAAACCAGACTTTCATTTATTTACTTTTTTTTATTTTCTTTTCTCTTTACTTTTCCTTTATTTTCTCTTTTTTTCCTTTTTTTGGGAAAACGGGCTTTGGTAGCTTTTACACATTTACTACTAGACTTTGCATTCATGACTGCACATTCATTACAACACACGAACCAATCAGTGTGTGTTGAAGAATCGTCTCTTGAGGCAAGAGTTAGAGAAAATTGACATAAATAAACTAGAAGACTCAAATTTGAAGGATGGAAGAAAAACAAACTTTTTTGTCCATGTAAATCCACTACAATAAAGCCTCAAGGAAAATAACATAAGTTCAAAACCAAACAGAGGGAACAATATGATCAAACAATTAATATATCACAATCATAACTCAACATCTTTGCAAGCTAATTGCTCAAAGGTTCCATGCCACAGGAGAGTTGGATGGCAAATTGTTGTACTACAATAAATTTATGATTTACTGGCAGTAATTTTTGATAGATTTTTGTCCATTAGTAATTTTTGTATTTCTGGCAACCATATCCACCAGAAATTCTTTCCAGTGGCCTGATCCTCTAGAAAAATAGCAAAACTTATAATTTTAATGTTTTCTGGTGGATTAGCCATTGGGAATTTCTTTATTTAACCGATGCATGGTGCACATGCCATTTTCACCAAAAAAATTTATAAAAAAAAATTAGAAAAGGAATTAACAAAGAATTTTTTAAAAGAAAATATTTAATGTTTTTCAGCAGATTAGTTGTCTATTTTTTTTAGTTTAATCAATGCATTGCGTGCGTGCCATTTCTGTCAAAAGTTTTATAAAAAAAATTTCATTTAAAAAGGAATTAAAAAATATTTTAAAAAAATTAGTATTTCTCAACGGATTAGCTGTCATAATATTTTTATGTGACTGATGCATGGTGCGCATACCATGTTTCGACAAAAAATTAGACGAAAAACTCAAATTTGCTAGAAACTATTTCCGAAATCAAAGAGTTATCTGGGTGAGTGCCCTTCCGCTCCTTTATTTCCCTGTCATCACTCACCTATCCCTCATTTCACTCTTGCTTCCTTGTCCACCTCTTCTTGTCTTCTCCTATCATTGTGCCCTGCTCGCCTAGCTCTGCTGCTATCTCTTGCTCTGCTACTACCAGTCTGCCTCACTGCATTGTCGCTGCCACCGCTGCTCTCCCTTGCTTCACTGTGGCCCCTCTTGTTTGGGTACGAAACACTATACTTTCACTTGTTTAATTTTGTTGCATTCATCATATTTACAAATTCTAAGTTTTGCTTCCAAACTTGATTGCTCTATTGATGTTTTCTGTTGTAGTTTTGCTTGTTTAAGGTTTTAGTTTAACACATTAATCTTAACATCTCTTTAAATCTATGGCTGCAATTTGATGATATGAAAAAATATAGTGCTACTAGCATTAGTTTTTTTTTATGTGGTTTAAATGGGGATTGATTTGTTGAATTAGTGTTGGTTTTGGAATTATTCTTGACTAATTGATGAATTTTGTCATTATTGACTACAAGGTTTACTACCATTATTCCTTATCCACCGCTCTCACCATCTCACTACATCCTTCATCTTAGTCCAGGTGCAAAACATTTAAAATTTGTAATCTAGTAATGTGTAAAATTTTTTGCATGTCAGTTAGGTTTAATGTCTAATTTATAGAAATTATTGATTTAATTGAAATGGACCAATTTTAGAAGTTGTAATGAATTTTGCAATGAATTATGTAGAAACATGAGTGAATTATTGTCAATCTTATTGTTAGATAATGAATTTAATGATTTTGGAATTTAGACTAAGTCATACTTTACATGTATATTTATTGTTATGACAATTTTATTTTGTACTTGAATTAGTTATTAAAATGTTTAAATTGAATGTTAGAATGTTATGGTTTGGGCCTTTGTGGGTTTAGGGCTAAATTAGAATTTTGTTTGTTGTTAATTATAGAATATGGATATCCCTAAAAATCATTGATGGATGTATAATAGGCTTCTTCCTAGTTGGAGGGGTTATGTACAAGAATTTTTAGATGAGGTTGAAGAATTTGTTAATTTTGCAGTCAGTTTTAGCAGATGAAACTGAGGGAACAATTAGGTATCCATGCGTGAAATGTTGTAGTAGAAACCTAGTAGACCCTAACACGGTTAGGTTAAATTTGTATAAAAAAGGATTCGAACCAAATTATTAGTATTGGTCAGATCATACAGAGTTTGACCTAGTTGTACTTCAATTTTAGTATAATGTTCGTGTTGGTATTTTTACTACCCTTGAAGTTAGTAATGAAAATGTAATTAATGACTACTAGCAGTTGGTATACGATGCCACTAGAGCAAAAAATCTTAGGTTTAGTAGCCCTTCCAAGGATAAAGTAGAGGAACCCCAAAATGATGAGACCCAATAGTTTTATAACTTATTAAATGTTGCAATGCAATCTTTGTGGCCTGCGTATGAAAGTTACTCTCAATTATCCTTTGCTCTTTAGATGTTGAGCATTAAATATGACCATAACTTGTCTGAGAATGTTTATAATTTGTAATGAGATTAATAAAGGTAACAAATCCTACTGGATCACTTGTTCCTGATAATCTGTATATGACAAAGAAATTGGTTGCTAAATTAGGAATCAAGTCGGTTGAATATGATTATTATGTTAATGGATGCATGATATTCTACACTGAGGAAGATAAGCAATTAAGGCAACATAAATTTTGTGGTGTTGAACGATATAAGCCTCATATAGTTTTAAAATGAAATAAAAAAGGTATTCTTGAGTGAAAAATGCATTATTTACCTCTAATTCCTAGGCTTAAGAGATTGTATGCTTCTATGAGCTCTGCTGAAACATAAGGTGACATTCTTTAAATGGAAGACAAGATGGGGCCCTATGTCACCTATTGGGCAGAGAGGCATGGAAGCGATTTGATGAGATACATCAAGAATTTGCACATGACCCCTGAAATGTGAGGCTTGGTTTGTGTTTTGATGGGTTTAATCCACTGAGCCAGTCATCTACACCTTATTCTGTTTGGCTTGTCATTGTCACCCGATACAACCTTCCCCCAGAAATGTGTATAACGAGACCATATATGTTTCTGTCATGCATTATTCATGGTCCTCGTAATCTAAAACACAAGATTGATGTTTACTTGCAACTATTGATAGACAAGTTAAAAATTTTGTGGTGTGGTGTTAAAGCTTATGATGTGTAAATTAAACAAAATTTTATTATGAGAGCGGCTTTGATGTGGACAATTAATGATTTTTCTGTGTATGGTATATTTTCTAGTTGGATGACCTCTAGTAAACTAGCATGTCTTTATTGCATGGAACAGTAAAAGGTGTTTATCTTAAAGCTTGGTAGGAAGAATTTGTGGTTTGACTGTCATCAGCAATCTTTGGATGCTTACTATATGTTTTATGTTTAGAAGGAATAAGGATGTCTTTAAGAGGAGAGTTGTTGATCATGATTCCCCTCCACGTTAATTATCTGAACAAGCTATATCGAAAATTGTCAGTACCTTGCCAAAAGTAACAGAAATGGGTGGTAGAAGTAAATTGGTTGGATATGTGTTGAGGTGCAAACGTGTTGCCCTTTTTGCTAACCGCAAGTGCACGGGTCGCACAAGTAATACAGATACAGAGTAAGAGATCGTTCCCACGAGGATATTGTTATAAAGCTAAATACCAACCAATAGCTTAATCAATTCTAGACAAGGACATAAAATAGGAAAATAATAATCTAAACTAATCTAACCTACATAAGCTATAAACATAAAAGCGGTTAGGTTTCAAGAAATCCTCTTTCACCCCCTAAATCTATCAATAACATGCAATTCCCCTCATAAACATAAATGCATTGATTAGGTTAGTTTGAGAATCTTCATTAGTCAAAAGCCTATGTCTAGGTCAATCAACCCTGGTTTCAATTGCCCAACTCACTAAGTTTCCTTGAGAGTGCAACTTCCACTCATGAACGATCTATTCTCAATCTCCCACTATACATGGCTAAAAGGTATATTTCTATCCGGTTAGCGAAGAAAGCTCATCCAAACCAATTGAACCACGAACATGTATCAACCACACCATATCCATATTAACAAATCCCTATGTCTAGTTCATTTGCTAATATTATGATCATGCAATTGAGGCCAACCAAGAACAAGCATTAAGCACGGATAATGATTGAACCGTAATCAAACATCCACAAACTTAGAGAAAAACACATCATTAATATAAATCAAAGGATCCAAAATACTCTAAAACATAGCTTAGCTATACAAAAGATAAGGAAGAGAGAGAGAGAAAGGGAAAAGAGAAAGAAGCTCATTGATTTGTCTCGAAGCTTGAATCCTCCTTCAATCCTCCGAACCTTGACTCCAATCCACCAAAGAATGGAGATCTAGCCAAGCTCTCTAACCTAAAACTAACCTAAACTAACTAAAACTAACTAAACCTAAAAAGAGAGAAATGGCCAAATGGCCAAAACTCGGAAAAACAGAGAGAAAACATGAAAAGTGAGAGAAAAACGCGTGAAAAACTACTTATAGGCTCAGCAGCCGCCTCCACGCCGCGGCGACCACATATTACAATGGGTCGGTCTATGTACCGCCGCAACGTTGCCTTACTCACGCCGCGGCGCTCTTGCCCCGGGTCCAAGTATGACCCGGTGAAAATCATCTTTTTGCCGTCAGGGCGTTTGCTTTTACGCCGACGTTGTCCACTGAAATGGCAGATTTGGCTTCTCTTCCTCTTTAAGCTCATTTGCTCCATATTTAACCTTGTTTGGAGCCCCTCCTAACATAGAGAAAACACCAAATCAATAACATATATAAATCTACTCAATTCATGACAATTAAACATAGTTTTGCATAATAACACATCAGAAAGGTTTAGAATCAGAATATATCAAATATAAGCACAAAATCCTCCAAATATGCATTATTAACAAGGTAATAGCATCCATTCTAGCACAAGGATAGGACACAAATAACTACATTCTATGTAGCTATCAATATGGTGTTAATCATAATTGGACAAAATAAAATATTTTTTGGGAGTTGCCATATTGGAAGGATAACATGATAAGGCATAAATTGGATGTTATGCATATTAAGAAAAAAATTTTCTTTGACAATGTTTTTAATACTGTAATGGATATCAAGGGAAAAAGAAAAGATAATGAGAAGACGCGAATGTATATAAAAGAGTATTGAAAATATCATATGACCTAGGACTTATTGATATGAGAAATAGTAAATTGTTGAAATCTAAGACAAATTATATGCTTAATAGGGAACAGAAGAAGTTGATTTGTGAATGGGTTAAGGATTTGAAAATGTTTCATAAATATGCTTCTAATTTGGCTAGATGTGTGGATATGAACTACTTACCTTTTGTTGGGTTGAAAAGTCATGATTATCATGTGTTTATGGAGTCTTTATTTGTTAATTGCATTTTATTTGTTTCCTTAACATGTTTGGAAGTCTCTAACGGAAATAGGTTTATTATTTAAAGACGTGTTCAAATACTTTAAGAAGAGAAGACTTAATGCAAATGGAAAACAACATTCCTGACATTTTATGCAAATGGGAAAAGATATTCCCACATAGTTTCTTTGATTCTATGGAGCATTTACAGATTCATTTGCCTTATGAAGCGAGCGTAGGTGCTCCAGCTCAATATAAATGGATGTATCCATTTTAAAGGCATATGAATAAGTTGAAAAAAGTAATTGAGAGTACATCACATGTGCAAGGTACAATATGTAAGTGGTATACCACAAACAAGATTGCATGCTTTTGCTCATTCTACTTTGAGCCTACTGTCACTTGTATGAGAATAAGAGTAGGTCGTAATGACGATGGGTATCAAAAAGATGCTCACAACCATCTGTATTAATATTCAATTAGCCTGGTAGGTCAGATTGAGCATTTGCTATTAAATGGTTGAATGATGATGAGTTCAAGTCTACTACACTTCATGTCTTGATTAACTGTGAAGAGGTTTAGCCATTTATAAAGTTAATGCCTCTACTTGCTTTTTAAATTTTATTATGTCTAAATTTTTAAGTATATAATGTCTAACATTTGCTCATTTGTGGACCATGGTTAGTATGTTCTTGCAATATTTCAATATTCCACAAGAATATTTGCACTAGAGAATAGAGGCTGACTTTACGGCATGGTTCCAATACTATGTAAGTAGTTAACCTGACCTTAATTATTTATATCATGAATTTGTTAATGGACAATGTTGATGCCTAATAAAAAATTATAATGTGTAGGTTCACGAACCTCAGAATATGGTAACGAATCGTGACCTGCGTGATCTTGCTTATGGCCCAAGTAGACAAGTGAAATGTTATTCCCAATATTTCATTAAGGGGTATAGATTTAACATTTCTACATGGTCACAATGAAGAAAGATGATTAGCAGTAGGGTTTATGTTAAGGGATCAAGTGATGGTGAAGAAGATGATTACTATGGGGGGTAATTCATGATATTATTGAGTTAGAATATCTTGGGGAATCAACCAACATAGTTGTCCTTTTCCAATGTGATTAGTTTGACTAAACCAGAAAATAAGGGAACTAGGATGCATAAGGATTATAAAATTGTGGAAGTGCGACACATAAGAAGATATCAGAGATATGAACATTTTATCATTGCTCAACAAGTAAAATAGGTGTATTATGCTCCTTGGCTAGGAAGGGTTAAGGACAAGATAGTTTGGTGAGTAGTTATTAAGGCTAAGCCCATAAACCGCGTGAAGCTTGAGGGTTTGTTGGAAATTACATTTCAGAATGATGTTATATCTCAATTTTATTTGAGTGTTGATATGAACAATGTTGAAACTTTGCGAGATAATGATGGTGAGTTTGAAGTAGTTGACGCAACTATGGTGGGCACTGGAATAAAAAATCCTAATGAAGAAATTGATATGAAAAAGAAGGATAACGAAGTCTAGATGACGAAAAGGAGGACTACAAACACGAAGATGAGGAAGAGGAGAAGTATGAAGACTCTGATTGATAGTAAGGGCAAATTGTTAGTTGTTTTAAGTTAAGTTATGCTTGCATTAATATTAGTGCTTATTATTTCATTTAATGTATGTGTTTTTATTGAACATTCATTTGTTTCATTAATTAGTGCTTAATATTTATTTCATGCATATGTTATAATTGTCATTTGTATGTATGTTTAATTTTAAGTTAACAATGATTTGGATGTGACATATGCTAACATGTTCTTTGCTTATGTAGATGATGTCACACCAGGACAAGGCAAAAGGAAGGCGAAGGTGACTAAGAAATCACCCAGATGGCGATTGATAATAATATATTTTATTCATTTAATGATCCTCTCACTAGGTGTCTTAAGGTTCAATTTGACTTAATTAAATTAGTTTTGTCAAATTTTATAATATTGGGCCTAATTGGATCATTGAAGGAATTATTGCATGAATTGACCTTTATTTGTCTACTTGATAGTATTCAGAATTTGGCTATAATATGAGTTTCAAATATCTGATTAGTGTGAGAAGACAAATCTCTACAAGTTTCATGAAGACCTCAAGAGCTGAATCACACGTTTGGATAATTTAAATTAAAGTTGAAGCAAGAACTAGAATGTTGATCCAAACAACGTGACCTCTTCACACTAATTAGCCCTTATCTTGAGTTATAGGAGTTCAATGGATGTCAAACCCAGCCCAAATGAAAGATAAGACACAAAGCTAAAACTATTATCCAGACTCCTAAGCTAAACTACATCGTTTTGGGCATGAAGTTGAAGGTGTAAAATAGAGGCAGGTTATTGACGAGTTGGGCCATTTAATTAAGCATAACTTGAGTTTTAGGCCTTTAAATGACACGGGGTTTAGGCCTAATTATTCCTAATTGACCCAGCTTTGTACCCATTAGGATTCTGATCATGTAAGGCCAAATTAGCTGTTAATTTAATGGGGTTAGAGTAGAAGTACGAGAATCATCTTCTTATTAAACATTTTTCACTCTCTCTAGATCTATCTTCTCTCCATCCTCTCTAGATTTTTCCCTATTTTTCTGACTACTTCCATTCATGGAGGGGTAGAACCTTTAATCAATCCAAGAGATTGACATTTTTTATGCTTAATTTTGAGATTCTATTTTAATTGTTCTACATTCAATTATTAATCAAGTTTCTTTCCTTCCTCTTTGTTTAATTCTGATTGAGTTGCTTAATTTGATTAAAATTTTCAAATGATATTTGCATAATTACCATATGTTAAGAGAGTATTACAGAGACTAAACAATGCATCAAAGGTGTTTGATGAATTGTTTAGCTTAGTTGGATCTTGGTTTTTAGTTTGATTTGGGATTAGATGAATGCTTAATTTGTCTAACCTTGATTGCACGAATTCTTGATGCTTATCTTGTAAAGGATCCATGGATCATCTTGAGGCTTCTTGATGTGATCTAAAACCAAGGATTTGATTAATGATTGAATGGATCCATAGTGATTAATGATGGATTAAAATCAAGTTTAGTTAATTCCCTTGGATTAGTTATTTTCCTAATTCTGTTTACCATTTTAATTATTTTTTGTTGATTAATCTTACAATCCCTTTCTCCCCTATTTATCAACCTCTTAATCTGATTGTGTAATTAGAGTGATGTACGGGCTCGAACTAGTGTTACCTTATACTGCAAGTAGTTTTGGTAATTCAGTTCTAAATTGATATAATTTGGTAGTCTCGGTAGTTATCAAATTTTTTGTGCCATTATCGGGGATCACTCTAACTTGAACAATCATATTAGGAGTAAATTTGACCACTAATCCTTCATTAACCCTTGTTTTGCCTCTGTTTTGTTTGTTTCAGGTCATTTTCACCAAGAAGTCTTCATCTAGTGGTAGTTTTGGTAATTTTTGTATAGACAAATGTACTCTAAATGAGTTGAAACTTGGCTAGTTGAAGGAAAATGGCCTTCTCCTCAAGGCTCGTTGCTTTGCTATGAGGTCCACCCTAGTTTGCTCAAATTCTTTTGTTTAGACCACTTTTTCAATTTTTGACAATTTTTTATTACATTTTTTAGTTTCATTTTTGTGTAGTTTTCATGTTGTACAAGTGTCATAATTTTAAAAAATGTGTAGATAAGTTAACTAGATTTATTTTGGTAGCATTTTAGTGTTGTGTAGTCTATTTTGCTTGCTTTGTGTTTTTGTGCTTTGCATGTTGCATAACTAGGTCTTCCACTAGTTCCTTACTTGATATTGATCCTGACATTGAAAGAACCTTGCATACACTTATTAGAGCTTGTAGGCTATGCGAAAGAATTGTTTCTGAACTTAACTTTGATGTTGAAATTGAAAGTGAACCTGAGAGCTTAAGTGATATTGCAACTATGGGTGATAACTTACCAGTCTTTATGCATTCAATATCCTGATCTTAATGCTGACTTTGAATTAAAATCTGGATTGATACATTTGTTGCCTAAGTTTCATGGTCTTACGGGTGAAGACCCTCATAAGCATTCAAAGGAGTTCCATGTGGTTTGTTCAACCATGAAGCCACAAGGGATACCTGAGGAGCACATCAAGCTGAGGGCATTCCCTTTCTCCCTTGCTGATGTAGCCAAGGATTGGCTGTATTACTTTTCATCAAGTTCAGTCATGAGTTGGGATGACATGAAGAGGCTGTTCTTGGAGAAGTTCTTCTCTGCATCTAGAGCTGCTGCCATTAGAAAAGACATATGTGTTATAAGACAGATGACAAGAGAGACATTACATGAATATTGGGAGAGATTTAAGAAGTTATGTGCAAGTTGTCCTCATCACCATATCAACGACCAGTTGCTAATCCAGTACTTCTGTGAGGGCTTGTTGCCTATGGATAGAAGCATGGTAGATGTTGCCTTTAGAGGTGCCTTAGTGGACAAAGCCCCTACTGCAGCAAGAGTTTTAATAACAAATATGGTAGAAATGCCTAACAATTTGGCACACGAGTCATTACCTCAACCAAAAGAGTCAATGAGGTTCAATTGTCTCATGTTAATCAACAGAGAATGGAGTATAGACTTGGTGAACTGACTTCAGAGAATAATTACTTGTGCAAACAGCTGCAAGTGTGTATGGCATTTGTTCTAGTTCATCTCATCCCACAGATGCATGCCCTACACTTCAGGAAGATGGTTTTGTATTTCATTATCACTCTGTAGTTGCAGCAAGTGTCTTTCTTGGTAAACCATAATACCACTAGCAGCAGCAGTCGAGATATGATCCATACTCCAACACATATAACCCTGGCTAGAGAGATCATCCAAATCTAAGATATGGTAATGCAGCCTCACATCAGCAACAACCACAATAATATAGGCAGCCATTCCAGCAATAATTCTAACAACTACCTATGCAATCACAATTTCAGCAGCCTCACGCTGGACCAAGTACGCTGCCATTTTAATAGCCTTTGCAACAACTAAGTCTAGCAGCCCCAAAACCTGAACCTTCATTTGAGGATTTGGTGAAGCAGATGGCCACCAACAATATTCAGTTCAGCAGAGGACAGAGGCCACTATACATAATTTAGAAACTCAAATTGGATAATTGGTCTCTTCACTGAGTCAGCTGCAGGCCTAAGGTTCTGGCCAACTTCCTTCACAAACAATTTCCAATCCAAGGGGAATGTGAGTGTCATTATGTTGCAGTCTGGAAAATCTGTACAAGTACTAATTGAACCTGCACCTACAAGCAAGCAAAAACTAGCAAAGAAATTAATTTTTGATGATCTAGTCCAAAAATCTGAGAGTAAGAAGAAATCAGTAGATGTTGATGAGCAACAGCAACACGCAATAGCTCTTCCCTTTCCACAGAGAGCCATTTAGTCTAAAAAGATAGATGAGGCTGAGAAGGATCGAGAGCTTCTTGACACTTTTAGGAAAGTGAAAGTTAATATTCCCTTATTGGATGCAATCAACCAAATTCAAAAATATGCCAAGTTTCTTATGGACTTATGCACGCACAGGAGGAGGCTAAAGGGTAATGAGAGAATTAGTATGGGCCAAGATGTTTCAGCCCTCATTCAGTCTATGCCTCAGAAATGCAAGGATCCAGGGACTTTTACAATTCCATGTGTTTTAGGCAATTATATATTTGAGCATGCGATGCTAGATTTAGGTGCTTCTATTAATGTAATGCCTATGTCTGTTTTTAATTCTCTGAGACTTAAACCTTTGCATGCTACATGTGTTGTGTGTGACACCCGGGGCCGACGAGGGCGTGGAGTGGTCACCGGTGCAAAAGATGAAGCACGGACAAGGAGCGGCTCTTGGCAAGCTTCTAGGCGGAGGGACACATGAATGAATTGAATACACACCAGAATGAGAGGGATCCAGAGACTATGCAGGTATGAGACTGCATAGTTGAGGATGACTTAAAGGAATTGATTAGCACCACCCATATCAACAAGATGTATATTCTTTTCGAGAGCCAATAACATAAGTACTCCATAGTTAAGCGTGCTTGACTTGGAGCACTTGTGGGATGGGTGACCTCCTGGGAAGTTTCCTAGGATGCGTGTGACTGAGGACAAAGCACACTGAAAAGACCTGTGTTGGTTTGTGGGGACACTCATCAATCTTGCAAGCAGTTTTGGGACGTTACAAATGGTATCAGAGCGGGACCTCTCCCAGTACAGTGTGGTTCGGGGACGAACCATGTGGAAGCTGGTGGGCATGTAACACCCAGGGCCGACGAGGGCAGAGAGTGGTTGCCAGTGCAAAAGATGAAGCACGGATAAGGAGCGGCTCTTGGCAGGCTTCTAGGTGGAGGGACACATGAATGAACTGAATACACACCAGAATGAGAGGGATCTAGAGACTGTGCAAGTATGGGACTGCATAGTTGAGGATGACTTAAAGGAATTGATTAGCACCACCCATATCAACAAGATGCATCTTCTTTTCGGGAGCCAATAACATAAGTACTCCATAGTTAAGCGTGCTTGACTTGAAGCACTTGTGGGATGGGTGACCTCTTAGAAAGTTTCCTAGGATGTGTGTGAGTGAGGATAAAGCACGCTGAAAAGACCCATGTTGGTTTATGGGGGCACTCATCGATCCTGCAGGCAGTCTCGGGATGTTACATTGTGATCTAGTTAGCTAATAAAAGCAATGCATATCCAAATGGGTTGATTGAAGATATGTTGGTACAGATTAATAATCTGATCTTTCCTGTAGATTTTTATATTTTGGAGATAGAGGGGAGTCACCATCCAACAAGGCTCCACTCATTCTAAGGAAGCCATTCCTCAATATAGCGAGAACTAAGATAGATATGCATGTAGGAACTCTATCCATAGAGTTTGGAGATTTTATTATTCAATTTAATATTTTTGATGCTATGAAGCATCCCATGGAGGAGCATTCTATTTTCCATATTGATTTAATTACTGATTTATTTGAGGAAACTTATGATAAGTTGTGTGTTGAATTTCCTGATTTTAATGATTTTAATGATTCTATCCATTGCAACTCATGTATTGATTGTGATGGTAATAATGTATGTGCTGTTTGTGCTAAGGTTTCTACATGTTTGAGATGATGATTCTGTTTTTCAAGATTATGTAGCAACTGCTAGTTTTGAGGAGATACAGTCTGCAAAAATAATGCAGCCTCCTAGATTACTCCCCTCCATAGTGCAGCCAACAAAATTGGAGCTTAAGACTTTGTTTGAGCATCTGAAGTATACATACTTGGTGGATGATAGGTAGCTTCCTGTGATCATGGCTTAGAACTTCCTTGTTGAATAAAAGGAAAGACTGCTACAAATTCTACAAGAGCATAAGAAAGTCATTGGATGGACTCTTGCATATATTCCTGGTATTAGCCCTTCCATATGTATACATCAGATATTACTTGAGGATGGTGGTAAACCAGTGAGGAATCCCCAGAGGAGACTGAATCGTCTGATTCTGGATGTGGTAAAGAAAAAGGTAACTAAGTTATTACAGTCTGGCATTATTTATCCTATATTTGATAGCACTTGAGTGAGTCCTGTGCAGGTTGTCTTGAAGAAATCTAGGGTTACAGTGGTAACAAATCAGAAGACTAAGTTGATCCCTACTAGAGTACAGAACAACTAGAGAGTCTGCATTAACTATAGGAGGCTCAACCGGGCCACTCAGAAAGATCATTACCCCTTGCCTTTTATTGATTAGATGCTAGAACGATTGGCTGGGAAATCACATTATTGCTTCTTGGATGGCTACACTAGCTACTTTCAAATCCACATTGCACCTGAGGATCAGGAGAAGACCACTTTCACCTGTCCCTTTGGCATTTTTGCTTACAGGCGGATGCCCTTTGGCCTCTGCAACGCCCCTTGTACCTTATAACAGTGCATGATGAGTATTTTATTAGACTTATTAGAAGAGTGCATGGGGGTGTTTATGGATGATTTCACTATATATGGTTCTTATTTTGACTCTTGTTTGGATATCTTGTCTAGAGTGTTGCATCAATGCATTGAAACTAACCTTGTTCTAAACTTTGAGAAATGTCATTTCATGGTAGAGCACGGTATAGTTTTAGGTCATGTAGTGTCTAGCGATGGTATTGAGGTAGATCCTGCGAAAAATAGATGTCATTACCTGTTTATCTTACCCACATGCATGCTGGAAGTTCGTTCTTTTCTAGGATATATAGGTTTTCACTGGCGTTTTATTAAAGATTTTAGCCAGATAGCCCTTTTGCTGTCTAACCTTCTGCAAAAAGATGTGGAGTTTTTTTTTTACCATAAATGCAAAGAAGCCTTCGATCATTTGAAGCAGGCTTTGACCAGTACTGCCATCATCCAACCACCTGACTAGAACTCCCATTTGAGCTGATGTGTGATGCATCTAACCATGTTATGGGAGCGGTCTTGGCACAAAGAGTGGGCAGAGTCTCTCATGTGATCTACTATGCTTCAAGAACTTTGGATGCTGCTCAAGCAAATTACATGACCACAGAAAAAGAACTTTTAGTTATTGTATTTGCATTAGATAAGTTTAGATCCTATTTGCTTAGTGATAAACATAATTTTTATATATTAGGTAACCCTCATATTTAGTCTCTTGGACCTCTTATATGCTTAATTGATTAGTTTTGG
Organism: Ormosia semicastrata; assembly: GCA_029884595.1. Classification (NCBI taxonomy): domain Eukaryota; kingdom Viridiplantae; phylum Streptophyta; class Magnoliopsida; order Fabales; family Fabaceae; genus Ormosia; species Ormosia semicastrata. The sequence goes on from JAQQTO010000062.1 coordinate 60,904,567, forward strand.
CCACAATTTATAAGTTAGGGCTCAAATTGAGCTTAATTTATCTTTCCAGCATTATTAGGATTTTATACTACTTCTGTATTTTGGCCATATCTTGAATTCTAGATATCTAAAAATTATGAATTTTACCTCGTAGGAAAGCTGAGAGAAATCTCTACAACTTTGATGAAGAGCTCAATGTTTGAATCAAATGTCTAGTAGGTCAGATTGGGCCACAAAGTTAGAACATAGTGTTGTCACTGGAACCCGAGTAGAGTGCACTAATTGGTCCATAACTTGGGGTTTAGGTGTGATATGAACCTAAAACTGGTGGAATTGGAAATTTTACACACAAAGATCAAATTATGAAGACCATGAATTGAAACTACAATGTTTTGATGATGTTTCATCCCTATAAAGTCGAATGACGGGGTTAGAGGCTTATTAAGAATGAGTTAGGCATAACTCTTTCATCTAAAACCCAAATCAACTGATTTCGGTGGCCAAGGAAAGCTAAGAGGCAGAGGATTAAATTTAACCTAGGAGCAAATTAGGATTCTTAATTTTTAAGTCATTTATTTTGTTATTAATAGGGAACTTGAGATAGATAGAAACCCTAGCCATTCTTACTTGATTCTTCTTTCTAGAGTTTTCTCTCTTCTCTTTAAGTTTTCATTTTGTTTTCTTCTTTTTTTGAGTTCTTCCCTCCTATTTATGGATGGATAGAGCCTTTAATCAATCCAAAGGATTGACATTGTTGACATTTAATCTTGAGATTCTATTTTAATTGTTATACATTCGATTATTAATCAAGTTTCTTTTCTTCTTATTCTCTTTGTTTGATTATGATTTAATTCCTAATTTGATTAAGATTTTTATATATTAATTACATATTACCATGTGCTAAGAGAGGATTTCAAAGACTAAACAAGGCTTCAAAGGTGTTTGATGAAATGTTTAGCTTAGTTGGATCTTAGTTTTTAAGTTAATTCGGGTTTTGGATAGATGCTTAATTTGTCTAACCTCAATTAATTGAACTCTGGATGCGTATTTAGTAGAATATCCATGCCCAAATCAAGTGATTTCGGTGGCTAAGGAAAGTTAAGAGACAGAGGATTAACTTTAATCTAGGGGCAAATTAGGATTCTTAATTTTTAAGTAAGTTATTTTGTTATAAATTGGGAACTTGAGTTAGATAGAAACCCTAGCCGTTCTTACTTGATTCTTCTTCTTAGAGTTTTCTCTCTTCTCTTTAGGCTTTCATTTTGTTCTCTTCTTTTTATGGGTTCTTCCATCTTATTCATGGACGGGTAGAGTCTTTAATCAATACAAGGGATTGACATTCTTGACATTTAATCTTGAGATTCTGTTTTAATTGTTATACATTTGATTATGAATCAAGTTTCTTTTCTTCTTCTCTTTGTTTGATTATGATTTAATGCTTAATTTGATTAGAATTTTTATATGTTAATTGCGTAATTACCATGTGCTAAGAGATGATTTCAGAGACTAAACAAGGCATCAAAGGTGTTTGATGAAATGTTTAGCTTGATTGGATCTTAGTTTTTAAGTTAATTCGGGTTTTGGGTGGATGCTTAATTTGTTTAACCTCAATTGATTGAATTCTGGATGCGTTTCTAGTAGAAGATCCATGGATCATTTTGAGGCATCTTGATATGATCTAAGACTAAGGATTCGATTGATAATTGAATAGACCTATAGTGATCAAGGATGGATTAAAATCAAGATTAGATAATTCTCTTGGATTGGTTATTTCTTAATTTTGTTTTCTCTTCTTTAATTGCTTTTTGTTTCTATTATTTGATCTTATAAACCCCTTTCCCCCTTGTTTACTAACATCTTAATTTGATTTTGTGATCATAATCAGAGTGATCTATGGGCTCGACCCGATGTTACATTATATTATAAGTTATTTTGGTAAACTATTTATAAATTGATTTAAATTTGATAGCCTCAGCAGTTATCACTTAGTTCTAAGGTTGTGGTGTTTTATGATCATGCAGCTCTGAAGTTTTTGTTGAAGAAACCTGAGGTTAAGCCATGATTGATTAGGTGGATACTGTTGTTCCAGGATTTTGATATGGAGATCCGAGATAAGAGTGGAGTAGAGAACCTGGTGGCTGATTACTTGAGCAGGATTGAAAGAACCTCAAAATCCCCTTCCTATCTACGATTCTTTTCCAGATAAGCAGCTTTTACAACTACAAGGTAATATTTCATCTCCTTGGTTTGCAGATATGGTTAATTTCTTAGTTGCTAGTGTTTTTCTTGCATATTTTATTAGGGCTTAGAATGATAAATTGAAAAGTGAGTCTAAGTATTATGTGTGGGACGATCTTTATCTATGGAGGTTTTGTCGTGACCAAGTTATTAGGTGATGTGTCCTTGATTATGAGTTCCAGTCTGTTCTTAGTTTTTGGCATGCATTTGCATATGGTGGCCATTTTGGGCTCAACGTATAGCTAGGAAAGTCTTGGACTCTGGATTGTATTGGCGTACCCTATTTCATGATGCATACATGTTTTCTAAATCTTGTAAACAGTGCCAGCGAACAGGGAATATTTCTCATAGCAATAATATACCCCAACAACCTTTGCTGTTTTGTGAGATTTTTTATGTATAAGGTATTGAATTTATGGGACATTTTCCTATTTTTCTTAGTTTTATTTACATATTATTGGCTATTGATTATGTATCTAAATGGGTGGAGACAAAGGCCACTCAGGCTGATGATTCTAAAGTTATTGTAGATTTTGTTAGATCACACATTTTTTACAGATTTGGCATTCCAAGGACTATCATTAGTGATCAAGGTTCACACTTTTGCAACCAGAGCATGGAGGCTTTGATGAGAAAATATGAGGTCTTGCATAAAGTTTCCACACCTTACCACCATCAAATAAATGGGCAATTCGAAGTCTTAAACAAGAAGATCAAGCAAATCCTAGAGAAAATTGTTCAACCTAATAGGAAGGATTGGAGCTTGAGGCTTGAGCCCTTATAGGATAGTCTTTGGTAAGGCATTGCCACCTTCCGATGGAGATTGAACACAAGGCATATTGGGCAGTAAAGAAGTGCAATCTTGACTTGAACCAAGTTGGATCCCACAGAAAGCTCTAACTCCAAGAACTTGAAAAGTTTCAGTTGGAAGCTTATGAAAACTCTTGAATCTACAAGGAAAAGACCAAGTTTCTTCATGATAAGATGTTGACAAGGAAGAAGTTCTTCATTGGCCAAAAAGTTCTTCTCTATAGCTCCCACCTCAAGCTAATTCCTGGAAAGCTCCGTTCTAGGTGGCCTGGTCTGTTTGTAGTCACTAAGATCTTCCCTTATGGTGTGGTGGAGATTACAAGTGAGGCCATAAACAAAATTTTCAAAGTCAATGGACACCACCTCAAACCGTTCTATGAGGGAGCTCAAGAGGACATATTAGAGGAGGTCCACTTACAAGAAGCTATCTACCTTACTTGATAAGGATGTTTCTTCTCTCTTTCTTTTATTTTACTTGTCATAGATTAATTGATGATAATTGTGGAATGTTATTTTCTTTTGAGCTTCACATTGAGGACAATGTAGAATTTAAGTGTAGGGAGGAATTTACATATTATTTTTTGTTTTTTTTTGTTTTCTATTTTTTTTGTTTATTTTGTTTCTATTTTAATTTTCTGTTTCTTTCTTTTTATTGTTTTGATTCTATTTTTCTGTTTCTATTTTTAATTCTGCTATTTCTTCTATTTTCTGTTGTTTTTGTCAACTTTCTACTATTTTTGTTTTAATTTTTTGTTTTTGTTGTTTATAATTTTTTTGTTTACAATTATGCTATTATTGTTACTATTTATTATTTTTGTTTCTTGTTTTGTTGTTTTCTATTTTGTTATTTTCTATTTTTGTTTTCTATTTTTTGTTTTTAAATTCTATTTTTATTATTTTTGAAAAAAATGTGTTTTTAATTGCCTTCCAATCATGTTTTAGAATTTGTGAAATTTGTGAGTTTGAAGCAATTGAAAGTCTAGATTCATAGCATGATTGAATAAATTATCTTTCTTCTTAAATTTGACATGCTTGGTTTTTGATATTTGATTAGTGGATTGAGTTTGATAGATGCATACCTTGTGAGATTTTGAGCCTATTGATGAATAGATTTAACATTTATATCATTTTCTTCTTTCTTGTGTGACTTTCACTTATGACAATTGATCACTCTAGAACTTTCTTTGATTCTTTTTAGGCTACATTTTCACTTGCATGCATGATCATGATTGAAGCCTTCTTTCTTGAATTTGCTACTTTGGCCAAAGAGCTAACCTTGCATTATTTCCCTTTGATTAACCCCATTGAGCCTATTTACCTATCCTTTGTCTTAGCTCATTATATGCCTTACGTGAAAACCCATGTTTTTACCTTATCTTTGGGAATGGGAGAGCATTGGTTCATTTTCATTGAAGAAGCTCTTTTGCTTGTGGGCAATTTATAGTACAAGTGTGAGGGGGCTTGTGCAATTTGATATGCAATATGCAAAGCGTTTGATGGAAGAAAAAGAGCCAATTGAAAGAAAAAAAGAAAATAAAAAAAATAAAAATAAAAAGAATAAACGTAAGAAGGTTGTGAAAGAAAAAGAAATCAAAAAAATAAATAAGAAAAGGAATATGTAAAGAGAATGCACATTATATGGAATTGGGAGGTAAAATTTCATGCTTGTTATTTGAGTTCCTTCCCAATGCTCTTTTATTCTCTTGGAAATTTAGCTTGTCATATCCATATTGTTTCCTTCCCTTACCTTGACCCCATTACAACCTTGAATAAAGTCTTCTTGATTTTTGTGTGCATATGTTTGAGTAGTGGAGAAGTAGAAGATAAGCAAGCTTATGGTAGTGCAATTTTCATGGGTTGAATTGAGTAAAATACTTACCTTTTAAACACTTGAGGAATTGAGAGTGTATCTTATAAGGATTTATCATTCTTGATTCATGCTTTTCAAATTGAAGCTACCTTGCTTGTTGGTTTGAGATGTGAAGAAAAGTTACCTTGTGAATCTTTTGATCCTTTGAATCTTTGGTTTCTTTTCTTAATTACAAACATTTTCATTCTTGAATATCTTTGGAAATTTTGGAAATTGAGTCTTTCAGAGTTTTTAACGTTTGAGTTTGTATTGTTTTTCCTTGTTCCCTAGTTTTGGTCTTATATGTTTTGCCCAAGAGTGCAAAAAGTTAAGTGTGGGAGAATTTGATAGTAATATATTTTATTCATTTAATGATCCTCTCACTAGGCTTCTTAAAGTTCAATTTAACTTAATTAAATTGATTTTATCACATTTTATGATATTGAACCTAATTGGATCATTAAAGGAATTATTGCATAAATTGACTTTTATTTGTCTACTTGGCAGTGTTCAGTATTTGGGCTATAATCTGAGTTTCAATTATCTGATTGGTGTGATTATGGTCTTGTAGAAAAGTTAAGACAAATATCTACAAGTTTCATGAGACCTCAGGAGCTGAATCACACGTTTGGATAATTTAAATTGAAGTTGAAGCAAGAACCAGAATGCTGATCCTGACACCTCGACTTCTGCGCACTCATCAGCCCATATCTGGACTTTATATGAGTTCAATGGATGTCAAACCAAGCCCAAATGAAATCTAAGATACAAATATACAACCCTTATGAAGACTCCTAAGCTAAACTACGTCATTTTGGGCATGCAATTGAAGGTGGAAAATAGAGGCAGGTTGTTGACAAGTTAGGCCACTTAATTAAGCATAACTTGAGTTTTAGGCATCTAAATGACACGGGGTTTAGGCCCAATGATTCCTAATTAAACCAGCTTTGTACCCATTAGGATTTTGACCATGTATGGCCAAATTAGGAGTTAGTTAAAAGGGGTTAGAGCAGAAGTATGAGAACCATCTTCTCTTTCAGTATTTTTCACTTTCTCTCTAGATCTTTCTTCTCTCCCCTCTCTCTAGATTTTCCCTCTTTTTCTCAGTTCTTCCCTCCCATTCACGGAGAGGTAGGGTTTTTAATCAATCTAAGGGATTGACATTCTTGATGCTTAATTATGAGATTCTGTTTTAATTGTTCTACATTCAATTATTAATCAAGTTTCTTTCCTTTCTTTTTGTTTAATTCTGATTGAGTTGCTTAATTTGATTGGGATTTTAATATGATAATTGTGTAATTACCACGTGTTAAGAGAGGATTATAGAGACTAAACAATGCATCAAAGGTGTTTGATGAATTGTTTAACTTGGTTAGATCTCGGTTTTTAATTTTATTTGGGATTAGATGAATGCTTAATTTGTCTAACCTTGATTGAACGAATTCTGGATGCTTATCTAGTAGATGGTCCATAGATCATCTTGAGGCTTCTTAATGTGATTTAAAATCAAGGATTCAGTTAGTGATTGAATGGATCCATGGTGATCAAGGATGGATTAAAATCAAGATTGGTTAATTCCCCTAGATTGGTTGTTTTCCTAATTCTGTTTATCATTTTAATTACTTTCTATTGATCAATCTTACAATCCCTTTCCTCATATTTATCAACCTCTTAATCTGATTGTGTAATTAGAGTAATCTACAGCTCGACCCAGTGTTATCTTATACTGCAAGTAGTTTTGGTAATTCGATTATAAATTGATATAATTTGGTAGCCTTGGCAGTTATTAGCGATCAATGACTTATTCTGGAATATCTATTGTGAATCCTGGGCAAGGTAGGCCTAGTGCAGCTGCTTTAGCACTTGTTCCTACAATTGTGATAATGTCAACCCATGGATTTACTTCTAGTTCTAGATCTCCATTACCATCAGTTCCTTCACAGACCGTATCTTGACCGCCTCTTCCTTTCGCTCATTCATCCTTACCATCTTCATTACAATAGCCTTCCCCTACACATACAACTTTATCCAACCATCTGTCCCTCCCCCACTTGTCACTCCATCTCCTGTTGGTACTCTTACTACCTCTCACCACGTTGCCTCAGATCCTTGTCTATCTAACTAGGCTGTTTTAAATGATGATTATCCAGCTTCTGTTGTTAGCTCCACTAATTGTTAACCTGTCAGCATCATCAGGCTTGATGTAAGAGAATAATAAGGAAATTCTCTTCTAATTCTTATAGTTTGTAATAGCTATATTAATTATTTATTATGTTTACGTTATTGATTTGTTTGTTAAATGGTTGTTAAGCTTTTTGTCTTTGAAACTGGCTACGATAACTTTGACTAAACTCATCTGAGCTAGGTACCACAGTTCCTAGAAATCTTGGGGTGACATTCCAGATTCGTTGAGGAGGGATTGGTCTAATTTGTTTCATGCATTTGAAATTTACTATTATTGGTGTTTTTATATTCAATTATTATTTTATTATGTAATCATTACTGTCTTTTATAGAGTTTTGTTCATTTGGACCCTTTTTTTTCATATGATAAGTATTATAAGGCTTTTAACTACCGTGCAACAAAGCGATTAAGTGATATGCTATGGGATGCCATGGCATTGGCACGAAGGCCTGGCTGGATAGGAGAGTCATCATGGGAGGCTCTCTAGTAGTATTGGGAGTCTAAAAAATTTAAGGACATATAGGAGAAGGCTAAGTCAAATAGAGCTTCTAGTTCTAGTGGATGCCTACACACAGGGGGTTCCATCTCCTATGGGACCCATTGAGAAAATATGGTTTTTTTCTTAACTTTACTTAATTGTATTTAATTTTCTTAGTTTATCTTAATAGTTGACACTTTGTGAGGTTATGATTTTGTTTATATATATTGAGTTTTCATAGGCATAGTAGATGGGAGCACTACGCAAAGATGTAGACGTGTTTAGGCGCTTGCACTTTAGGCCATCTATTGATGATTAGGTCGAGACCAGGGCCCATGTCACAGTTGTACATAAATGTTATTTATTATTTTTTTGTTTAAAAGCATTTTATTCGTATACATATATTCATATATACCTATATATATTATTTGTTTTATATAATTATGTATTATTTTTGTAGGATTCTTATAATGAAAAAGAACGGCAGGCGACCCAAAATTCTAAGGGGATACAATTGTTTGATAGGGAACTTAGACAATTGTGGATTGATGCGGTTGGGGGAAAGAAGAAAGGCCGCATATATTGCTTGGCATCCCAGGTAACTATAGAGTTATTTATGTAGCGCTAAGATTTAATCATCTCAGGTCAACACTGTCGAGAAAGAGGAGCGCATCAGAGCACAAATGAGGTAAGAGACGGTGAAGATGATTTCTGATATTCAGGCATGGATGAGGCAAGACATGATGTAGACATTGCAACAAGTTTAAGGCCAGATTGCCAAGCAACAGACATTAATGAGCACACAGGTAGACATTAGCATAGAGATGGGTACGAGCATGGGATTGGGCATAGGCATAGGAATGCAATCCCATATGGGGATGGGGATGGGGATGGGCACGGGCATTGGCATACAGTCTATGCTAGGGTTTTTGCCTATGATGATGCACTCACAGCCATTGCAGACCATGTCCTAGCTGTCACAACAACACCTATCTCCTCAGCCGCCTATCTATGGCTAGCCACTCTAGTAGCTGTCTCCTCAATTGCCTCTGTAGCCAGTTCAGCACTTATCTCCTCAACCACTTTTGTAGCTTCACCAATACTTGTCTCCTCCTCAATCACCTCTATAGCCACTTTACCAGCCGTCTCTTGATCAGCCACCTGTGCAACCATTCCAGTACCCGTCTCCACATTACCAGCTAGACCAGCACCTGTCTCCATAGCACCAGTCGCTCCAACACCCGCCTTATGATCAGTAGTTCTAGCACTCATCTCAGCTGCCTGTGCAACACCCTTACCAATCGCTCCTTTACCAGCATTATCCTAGCTCTTAGCAGCTATAACAACACACCTAATATCCTACTCACAGTGTACATGATGATGAGATGTAAGAGAATTAGACATTTTTTTAACCATATTGAACATTTTTATGATTTTTATATTTTTATTTTTTAAAATTTTTATGTTGGGATTTGAATAATTTTTTATATTTAATAATGCATTTTTAGTTGACTTTTCATAATATTATTGGGTTTTTTTATTATTATCTTTAATTATTAAATAATACTAACTAGATAATGTTAAGATATATATATATATATATATTATAGTACGATTTTTATTAATTTTTCAATTTAAAAATTAATTTATTGTTTCCAGCAGAGACATCCGTTGCAAAATTTTTTAAAATGAAATCACAAATTTTTCCGACAAGGAGATATCTACTGGAACTTTATATCAGCCAAAAAATTACCAGTGGATATATCGTCAGAATTTATCTACTAGAATCCCAGCAAATTTTCCACCAAAAATAGTTTTTGGCAAGGGTTTTACTGGCCACCCAATATTCGCTGAAAAATTTGCTAGGAATTTTGATTTCCAACAGATTTTTAACTTTTACCGGCGGATATGGCCACTGGTAATCCTCAATTTTCTTGCAATGTTGGTGACAACTGGCACTCTATCTTCTTGGATACTCGGTAATCCACAAGCTAATAATTTTCTCATTACAATCTAAAATTTTTCATAGTTCTCATTGGAATGACTAACAACCCCTATATGAAACTCACAAATGACATTGGATCATACCATGCCGGAAATGGAGGTTCCATCGGAAACACAAGCACTTTTTCAATTAGATGGACATTATACAAAATATAACATGAGTACGGCCTCTGTAGATGACGTTATGGCTCGAACCCAAAGAATTGCTCCATCAGAGCATAGAAAGTTCATCTTCCCTCTAGATGTTGGCCTATATCAATGGGTCGACCATGAAGTCTTAGGCACTCCCTCAAGTGTAGTGAGCACTAAGGATACGTATGAGAAGTAACAGTACTTGCGATTGACTACAGATGGTTAAGAGTTAGAGAATACACCATCCATCTTTCGCTTGAGAAAGAAAGAGTTTGCTCTACTCGGATAGAAGGCAACCACTTCATATATATGTATGAGGAGCTTTTTTTTAGTTCGAGATCAAAGTCCTCAACCATTTACATATGGCTCCAACCTAGCTATACCCAAAGGGATTAGGATTCATCCGAGCCTTCAAACTCGTCTACTCGATTTTCAATTAGCCGTACTCAGTCAGATCCTTTTTCTTCCTTTTCACCCAATTTTCACCTTCTGGGAATAGTCATAAAAAATGGTCGGTCACTTTGCTAGCATAAGCTAGGCGCAAAGTGTTCAAGCCTTATCAAGAATTCTTCAAAAACTTCAAGAAGGATTTCTTCATAATCGAAGTGGATTTCGGGTCAACACAATTTTTCGTTACCCCGAACGACTAACCTCGTATATACTTATATTGGACTCAGGCTATATAGAAACAGAGGATAGAAGAAATAGAGAGTGTGATGTCCTATCTACTTAAAGACGAGGCCCAGGTCCTCCACTTCCTTGTGGAATGGGTTGGTAAGAGCAGGGACATATACTATAAAGATCTTCTCGATGAGCTTGTAGACTCAATAAGGTAATTATTAGGTATCTCATCTTGTATAGATCTAATTCATTTGTCTTTCAAATTCTTCTGAGTGTTGTAACCCTTCTTGTTTTCTTTTTGTAGAAAGTATGGTGCTCCCCTATGGACTTGAGCTTCTCGCCTAATATTTGGTGACTAGGAGAGTAGGAGCTTCTCAATCACAAGCCTTGGCTACTACCCTAAGGGGTCAAGGTTGCAGTTCCTCCACCTCCACCCGTAATAATGCAAAAAGTGAAGCCCGGCTCCCCTGTGCAGCCTCTCAGACCTTTGAAGAGGAAAGATGACAACATGAGGGAGTAGAGGGGTAAGAAGCCAACTTTCGAAGCTGCTCCTATCGAGGTTCCTGTTGGTTTAAGGTTTGCAATCCCAGAGGGCTCTCCATTGTATTTCTCTCTTGGATCGGTGTGGGGTAGAGGGGCTAATCCTATAAGGATCACTAACAATGCTCTTTTATGTCCCGCTGACTCTGATGTATTAATAGAACATAATATTGTGGAGCTTCTTCAGGATGTGCAAGTACGATGCCTGCACAATGCCTCTGTCCTCCAATTTCTAGAAAAAGCTTTTGAGTCATTTCGTGGGGCTCAAGAGTTAGAAAAGAGCTCAACACCCTCCGAGGTGAAAAGTAGGGGGCTAAGTTGGTTGTTGCCCAAAAAGATGGGCAATTGGATCAAGTTACTGAAGAGCTTGAGTTATGCAAGGATAAAATCTTTGGGGTCCAGGCTAGGGTTACTCGTCTATCTAAGGAGGTTGCCGAGGTGGCCATGCTTTGAGCTTAAGTTACTGAAGGAGTGGCTCGGGAAAACATTTTAAAGGATCACATATCTTCTACCGAGACTACTCTAACTATCCTCCAAGTAGAAAATAAATTTCTCCACCAGACTAAAGCCAAGCTAAATGAAGAAATTATGGTTCTTGAAGATGAATAGAATAAGTCAGTGGATGAATCGTTTGTGAATATGCTCACCCAGCTTCCCCTTCTAAACCTTAATCTTAATGAGGAGGGATTGGTTCAATGAAGTTGGTTCAGGATGGTCAAATTGTAGATGCCGCTCTCATGATTGCTCCTATTAACCAAGTTACTCCCAAGGTGGATATCGATGAAGAGGAGGAGGGTGGGGCATCGGAGGATGGCTAAACAAAGGTGAGGACCTTGGAGACGATCGTGGAGGCAACCTCGAAGGATATCTGATCATACTTTTTGGTTTTTGCTGTCCATTTTTCTCCTCTGCATGAGGTTTTAGAATATTTGTACATGAACAAGTCCCGATCTCATGCATCCTTTAATTTAAGTACTTCAAATTTTTCATATCTGTTGTCTTTTTCATTGCTAAGATGGGTCCAACACTCAAACTCAGTGTTTTTTCTTTTATACTTTGTTCAACCGAGATGAGTCCAACACTCGATCTCAATGGATGATTTAGACTTAGCGAACACTCGTACTTTTCCTAACCGAGATGGGTCCAATGCTCGATCTTGGTGGTGGAGTCCGCTTGGATATATTTGACACTTAGTCACATTCTTAGTCACAACATGAGGGAGTAGAGGGGTAAGAAGCCAACTTTCGAAGCTGCTTCTATCGAGGTTCCTGTTGGTTTAAGGTTTGCAATCCCAGAGGGCTCTCCATTGTATTTCTCTCTTGGATCGGTGTGGGGTAGAGGGGCTAATCCTATAAGGATCACTAACAATGCTCTTTTATGTCCCGCTGACTCTGATGTATTAATAGAACATAATATTGTGGAGCTTCTTCAGGATGTGCAAGTACGATGCCTGCACAATGCCTCTGTCCTCCAATTTCTAGAAAAAGCTTTTGAGTCATTTCGTGGGGCTCAAGAGTTAGAAAAAGAGCTCAACACCCTCCGAGGTGAAAAGTAGGGGGCTAAGTTGGCTGTTGCCCAAAAAGATGGGCAATTGGATCAAGTTACTGAAGAGCTTGAGTTATGCAAGGATAAAATCTTTGGGGTCCAGGCTAGGGTTACTCGTCTATCTAAGGAGGTTGCCGAGGTGGCCATGCTTTGAGCTTAAGTTACTGAAGGAGTGGCTCGGGAAAACATTTTAAAGGATCACATATCTTCTACCGAGACTACTCTAACTATCCTCCAAGTAGAAAATAAATTTCTCCACCAGACTAAAGCCAAGCTAAATGAAGAAATTATGGTTCTTGAAGATGAATAGAATAAGTCAGTGGATGAATCGTTTGTGAATATGCTCACCCAGCTTCCCCTTCTAAACCTTAATCTTAATGAGGAGGGATTGGTTCAATGAAGTTGGTTCAGGATGGTCAAATTGTAGATGCCGCTCTCATGATTGCTCCTATTAACCAAGTTACTCCCAAGGTGGATATCGATGAAGAGGAGGAGGGTGGGGCATCGGAGGATGGCTAAACAAAGGTGAGGACCTTGGAGACGATCGTGGAGGCAACCTCGAAGGATATCTGATCATACTTTTTGGTTTTTGCTGTCCATTTTTCTCCTCTGCATGAGGTTTTAGAATAATTGTACATGAACAAGTCCCGATCTCATGCATCCTTTAATTTAAGTACTTCAAATTTTTCATATCTGTTGTCTTTTTCATTGCTAAGATGGGTCCAACACTCAAACTCAGTGTTTTTTCTTTTATACTTTGTTCAACCGAGATGAGTCCAACACTCGATCTCAATGGATGATTTAGACTTAGCGAACACTCGTACTTTTCCTAACCGAGATGGGTCCAATGCTCGATCTTGGTGGTGGAGTCCGCTTGGATATATTTGACACTTAGTCACATTCTTAGGTGTAAAACCATGACACGGAAGCCTCTTGGAGTGGTGTCCACTATCCCAGGCAACGGTCGAATGCTCGTAACCATGTTAAACCTTTTTCAGGCTTAGGGGTTAGGCTTAATGTTGAAATTATAGAATATAGTTGACATAGAAGCTTTTTGGTGTGGAATCCATTGTCCAGAGCCATGGTCAGTTATGTTTAACCTTTGTAAACTTTTTCAGTTTATGGGTTAAGGTCAAGTTCATTAAGGGTACAAATGAAAATCCTTGAATGCACTTCTTGAACTCGGATACCGATCAAGTGGATTCCCCTGTTCGGTCATCATGTAAGAATATAAAAATATCTGATCCTCTTTGGACCTTGTATTCCTTGGACTTCTCCAAGGTGTGGTAACCTTATAGGTTGTAGTAGTCATAGATGAATAAAGTAAACAAGTGTTAAAGAAATAATAAATGATTTGTCTATGTCGGAATATGTCACTTACATGATAATGATAACAATTTTGAGGCATTTAACTATAATATTTCCTTAGCTTGTCCGCATTCCAAAAATTCTTGAAAGTATTTCCAGATAGAGTTTCTAGAGTGTAGGATCTTGTGTTAGTTTTGGATATGATCTTTTATGGACCTTTCCAATTTAGAGCTAATTTCTCATCTTCTGTATTTTTTCCTCTGATATCTGCACTATGAAGAACGAGGTCACCAGGATTAAATCTTCACAGGATCACTTTAGGGTTATACCATGCAATAATCCTCTATTTGAGGGCTGCTTCATGGACATGGGCAATGCGGCATTATTTTTCCAAAAAGTCTAATTCATGGCAGATGAGATCCAGGTTGGCTTCTTTAGAAAAGTTTTGTTTTCCCCAGCTCGGCTCTTCTATTTCCACTAAGATCATAGCCTTGTAGTCGTAGGTCAATTTAAAAGGAGTTTCTCCTATGGAGGAATGTGGTGTGGTCCGATATACCCATAAGATATGATCAAGTTTCTCCCCTCAATTCCTCTTAGCATGGTTGAGTCACTTTTTTATTCCTATAAGTATGACTTGGTTAGCAGATTCACCTTGCTCGTTGGTCTTCGGATGTTTCATTGAGGTGAAATGCTGGTTGATCTTGAGACCGACCAAAAGATCCTTGAACTTTTGATTTGTGAATTAGGTTTCATTGTCTGTGATAATAGATTCCAGGATTCTAAACCTGCTGTTGATGTTCTTATAAGTGAACTTTTGGATTCGCGTAGAGGCAATGGTGGATAATAGTTTTGCCTCAATTCACTTGGTGAAGTAATCAATAGCCACCACTAGGTGCTTGATTTACCCTGGTGCTTGGGGGAAATGACCTAGGATATCCGTCCCTCACTAGTAGATGGTCAGGGGACGAACATTGTAGATAACTCCTCTAATAAGCTTGCATAGATGTTTGAGTGGCGCTAACATTGGTTGCACTTTTGTACATGTTCCTTGCTACCATCTTCCATAGTAGGCTACTAGTATCTAGCCCTCAACACTTTCTGTACAAAGGACTTCCTGTCGAGATAATGGCCAGAGCTTTATTTATGAATCTCGACCAAGACGTATTTCGCCTCCTTAGGACTAAGGCACTTAAGGAGGGGAGAAGAGAACCTATGATGATACAACTGGTTGTCAAGGATGGTGTACCAGGCCGCTGTTCGTACAATCTTCTGGGCTTTGTTCTGATCTTCAAGTAATGAGCCATTGCGGAGGTAGGCAACTACGCGCGTCACTGATAAGCCTATATTTTATAGTCTTATATTTAATGAATTGTGGTGATTTGCTTATATTTATTGGTGACTTTTAAATTGATCCTTATCATTGTCTTTATTTTTGTAGATTTAGATAGATTTAACACATCTGGAGTGAAAGCAAGTGAAGACATTGCGATTTCTGAGTAAAGAGGGCCATTTTGGCTTAGATAGGGCCTTGTGAGCAATTGAGGAGTTAGACATGATTGTGTCTAACTTGGGAAACGTTTCTATTAAGCTCACACAATCGTATCTAACTTAACGAATGCTTTTGTGTGACTATTTTTAGGAGACACGACCGTGCTTAGTCACATGACCGTGTCTTACTTATAGTGTCAATTACGCTATTCAAGCTCACACAACCGTGTCGAGCTTAGACACAGCTGTGTGAGGTGTCTTATGCGTAAAAAAAAATTAATTTTTCACTTTAAACATTATAAATAGAAGCGAATCCCTAATCTTGAAACACACTTTGGCGACGACAGATTTTGAGAGGCAAAGGCTAGGGTCTTGAAGACAAGTGCAAGAGCAATTGAAGATCAACCGTTGAAGACATCTTCTTCTTCTTCATCATTTCCATTTTCTCTTTTTATTTTCTTTTTCCTATTTTCTTGAGATAGAATCATGGTTGTTTCTTTAACTGTTGTTCTTGTTTGTACTACATTAGCCATGAGTGGCTAAGTTCCTTTTTCTAGGATTAGGATGCAACTCTATACTTTTTCTATGTTAAATTGTTAATTTAATTCATTGTTAATGAAAATTATTGTTCTTGATTCATTCTTGGTATGCTTAATGCTTGTGGTATGTTGCGTGCCATATTTATATGATCTTAGGCTTTAGGTGAAGGATCGAAAAATGAAATCTAGTTGCTTGATAATCTAATAATTGACCTTAGGAATTGAGACCTAGACATAAGCTTAAATCCTTCGAGGAGCAAACAATTGTCATAAAACTTAATAGATTGGAACTTGGATTAATTGCCATGAGAATGTGATTGATGGAGTTTTAACACGTTTTTAATGCCAATAAATTGGGTTTTGAACAATTTAGGACAAATCATCTTCAAAAACATAATTGAATATTAGCAAAGATAGGATTACAATTTATCATAGGGGGTAATGCAGTGAATTCTTAGTCCTAGGCCTTTAAATCTTGGTTGAATCCTGACTTTTCTAGATTTGCTTACTTTATTGCTTTGATTCTTGTTTTGATTTTGATTGAGTTTCATTATTGATTTTTATCACTTAAATAATCAAAGTCACTGTAAGAGTTAGTAATCAATTGATCCTCGTGGGAACGATCTTTATTTTACTACTTGTACGATCCATGCGCTTGCGAAAAAGTTACAATAGTCACCCAGGTTTCGTCATCTTCTAGTAGGAGGACTTCATTGTCCGTAATACTAGGAGTAAGGTGTCATGGATCATGGACTTGTTGTTACTAGGGCTCTTGGTGCTGGCAAGCTTTGATTGGATGTCGACTCAAGAGTTCTGCTCCCTTGGGATGTGCTCTATCTTAACACTATCAAAGTTGTCCATTAACTTCTTGACTTTGGCTAAGTACTTTTCTAATAAGGGCTCTTTAGCCTAGTATTCACCCTGGATCTGGGATATCACCAGCTGTGAATCACTGTATAAGATTATGTTTGTGGGTCCCATCTTCTTTGCCACATTAATGCCTGCAATACATGCTGTTGAAAGAGAGAAAAAAGAGAAACATATGAAGAAAATCGTGTATCTAAACTACACAACAGATGTTGAATTATATAGAACTATTATAATAAATATAAAGATACTAATTACCATAATCACATGATTTGGTTATAATTTATTTAGCTATACAACGAATCTAGACACTATTTACATAGTTTTCAATATTCTCCCTCAAGCTGGAGCATATAGGTCATATGTACCAAGCTTGTTACAAATATAGCTTATCCAAGGACCTCTCAAAGACTTAGCGAAAACATCCGCTAGTTGATAATTTGAATTGACAAAGCTACTGGTGATGTCTCCAGATATGATCTTTATTTTCTAATAAAATGACAATCTATCTTAATATGTTTAGTCCTCAGATGAAAACACTGGATTAGAGGTGATATGCAATGCAGCTTGATTATCACAAATGAGTGTTATTTGCATAATATCCCCAAATCGAAGCTCTTCAAGTAGTTGTTTTTACTAAATAAGTTCACAAGTAGCTGAGGCCATGACTCGATATTCTACTTTGACACTTTTTCTTGTGACCACATTTTGTTTCTTACTTTTCCAGGATATCAGATTAGCCCAAATGAATACACAATACCCACAAGCGAATTTTCTATCAAGAGGAGAACCTATCCAATCAGCATCTGAGCATCCAACAATCTGAACGTGACCCCTTACTGTCATAGATAAGGCCTCTTCCAGAAGCTCCCTTAATATACTTTAGGATGTGAATCAATGCATCCCAAATCACAAGGTGAATTTAGAAACTAACTTATCACAATAACCACAAAGGAGATGTCAGGACGATTAATAGTGAGGTAGTTTAGTTTTTCAACTAATCTTCTATATCTTCCTAGATCTGAGAGTGGGTCTCCCTGATTTGGTAGAAGTTTAGCATTTGGATCCATACGAGTGTCAACAGACTTTTCATTCAACAAACCTATTTCCTCAAGAATGTGCATGATGTACTTCTTCTGTGAAATTACTATACCATCATTGAATTGTGCCACCTTTATTCCTAAGAAGTATCAAAGTTTGCCAAGATCTTTGGTCTGAAAGTGATGACCAAGAGATTGCCAAGCCCTAGGAGATTGTTTAAGGCCATATATAGATTTGTGGAGACGACAAACTAGTCTAGAAGACTTAACCTTAGTAACAAATCTTGGTGGTTGCTCCATGTAAACCTCTTCTTCTAGATCACTATAGAGAAAATCATTCTTGATGTCCAACTAATGAAGGGACTAATGGTGAATAGTAGCCATTGACAGAAAAAGTCAAACTGAAGCTTTCTTTGCCACGGGTAAGAAAGTGTTCCCATAATCCAAGCTAAAAATCTGGGTATACCTTTTTACACAAGACGAGCATTGAGGTGATCAATCTTGCCATCAGGGCCATCCTTGACCGTATAAATCCACCAATAGCCTACAACAGACTTCCCAGGAGGAAGAGGAACAATTTCCCAAGTACCACTACTCTGAAGGGCATACATCTCATTGATCATAGCTTGTCTTAACCCAAGATAAGATAAAGCATCACCTAGAGAGTTAGGAATAGTCAACGAAGACAAAAAAGAAAGACAAGCATAATGCAAAGAAGATAGGCGATGATAACTCAGAGTAACATAGTGAGGAGAAAGGTTATAAGTAAACCTTATACCTTTTCAGAGAGCAATGAGAAGGTTAGGCTTAGAAGGCAATGCCAGAGCTAGTAAAGGAATTAGTGCCGGAAGAGAGTCCACATTGACCTTTGCAACTTATGGTGGAGATGGGGTCAGTTGAGGTTGTTGTGGGTGATGATGATAGACCTAAAATGGGTGAATAGTAGTGGTCGGTTTCTTGACATGGGGGCCGGAGGTGTATCTAACTCAACAATGATGGGAGGAAGAGGGACGAGTAAGACCTCAGAGATAGGCTCAAGAGTTGATGAAGGAGGTAATGTCAAAGATCATGGAAAAAGTAATGATAACCCTTTTGGGACTGAGTGTAACTAAGAAAAATACACTTAATAGATTGGGCAACAAGTTTATCAAGACCAGAAGTGAAATTATGAACAAAACAGGCAAACCCAAATATACGAGGTGGTAGGGAATGTAGAGGTGGATGGGGAAATAAAATAGAGTAAGGGACCTAGTGATCAAGTACATAAAAAGGCATGCAGTTAATCAGATAATAGGAAGTAAGAACTGCATTACCCCAGAAGCGAAAAAGAACATTACCATGAAGTAAAAGGGTTCGAGTTATTTCTAGGAGATGTCTTTTTTTATGTTCAGTAACCCCATTTTGTTGAGGGGTAGCACAAGAAGTTTGTTGTAGAATGCCATGAGAAGCCATAAAGGATTGAAATGGTTGAGACAAATACTCACGGGCATTATCACTATGCAAACTACGTATAGGAACACCAAATTGAGTTTTAATTTCATGATAAAAGTTTTGAAATATTGAAAACAACATAAAATGATTTTGCATGAAAAATAACCAAGTGCGGTGAGAGTAATCATCAATGAAAATGATAAAATATCTAGACCCTAGGGTAGAAACAGTATGACTGGGACTCCAAATATCATAATGTACTAAAGCAAAATGAGATGACACTTGACTGTTGATTTTACTGGGAAGTGAACTACAAGTGTGTTTTCCTAGTTGACATGACTCACAAGGGAGACTTGACAACTTGGAGAGGCTGGGCACTAATTTTTGTAGTTTAAGAAGGCTAGGATGACCCAACTGTACATGGATGGTGAGAAGGGAATCCTTGACAACGTAAACACAAGAGGGGTTGGAGAGTTAGTAAAGGCCATAAGACTCACACCCGCTGGCAAGTATCTGAACTGAACTCTGATCCTGCAGAATGATAGAGTCTTTAGTAAAGGTAATTATACAATCAAGAGATCGAGTCAAACAATTAATGGAAAATATATTAAAAAGAGACCCAGGAACATAAAGGACAAAGTTTACTGAAAGGGAAAGGAAGGATGGGTAGTGCTGATCCCTTGGGATTAGGACTTGGAACCATTTGCTAAAGTGACAGTAGGCAAATAACCATTATGAGAAAGGTTAGAAAAAAGAGTCTTATTACTAAAAATGTGGTCAGTCTCACCAAAATCAAGAACCTAAATACCAATGGATAGGGAACGAGAGAGACAAGCAAATGAAGTACCAATATGTGCAATAGAGGCAGTGGAACTAGAGGTATGATGTTGCTCAAACCACTTCAAAAAGTCAGTATAGACAACCATTGGAGCAGAGGAAGTAGAGGAACCAAAGGACTTACATTGTGCAAATCACTATTAAAAATCTGCATACTCAGCCTTCGGGGTGTCCTTAGAGCTATTTGACGTGGTAGAACTAGTCATGGATCAGTAATCAACAACTAAACAGTACTTGAATGCACTGATTTAAAAGGGGGTCATAACAAATGGTCACGAACACATAAGGCGAGGGTAGATCAAGAAAGAGGAGAGAAGGGCGAGCATGACACTGCAAACGATAGTCGAAGGGGGTGGCCCATGCACTGTCATACACTGACGAAAGAATGATGTACATTGTTGTGCACAGGTACTATTGATAACGCATGTGTCATAGGGTTGCTAGGGCCGAACTTTTGGGTTCTGGTCGAACAGGGTGAGACGATTACAATGGTGGGGTCGTCGGCCATAAAGGTTGTAGAAAAATTCACTAAAAAGTTAGATGACAAAGAACAATAGCAAGCAACGGCGGGCAATGGCAAATAGTAACAATTGGGATGGGTCTACTGAAAAGAGGACATAACTAGATAGTATCTAGGATTGCCTCTCTTTATGCTCTAGATACCATGTTGAAAAGAGAAAAAAGAGGGAGACATATGAAGAAAATCGTGTGTCTAAACTACATGACGGAGGCTAAATTATATAAACCTATTATAATAAATATAAAGATCTTAATTACAAATTATATGATTTGGTTATGATTTGGTTAGCCTATACAATGAATCTAGATATTATTTACACAGCTTTCAACACATGCTTCATATTCTTCTTGGTTGTTTAAAGTTAAAAACTCGAACTTCAAAGAATGTTCCAACATGAAGCTGGCTTCATTTTCTAACATTACTCCTGCATCGCTCCCTTTGGAATTTAAGGATCCATCGATGTAGATGGTCCAGTAATACACTCTAGGATGGTCAAAATCTAGTGTAGGAAAATCTAGAGTTTGAGATTTGAAAGGTAGGAAATTTGAAGAAAGCAATGGGCGGATCTAAGGCCTGAAATTTGAAAAGTAGGGATTAGAAAGCAATGGACGGATCTAAGGCTCAAAATTTGAAACCAGGAATTAAAAAGTAATGGGCGAATATAAAGCCCGACATTTGAAAAGCTAGAATTAAAGAGCAACGGAGGGATATAAGGCTTGGCATTTCAAGAGCTTGAATTAAAAAGCAATGGTCGCATCTAAGGATCAAAATCTTTAAAAGAAAGGAATTTTAAAATAATGGGTAGAACTGAAGGCCCAAAAATAAAAGCATGAGTTTGAAAACAATGGGCAGAACTTGAGGCTTGGAACTTTAAAACAATGGGAAAAATTGGAGGTTCGAAATTAAAACCAATAATTTACAATGATAGGTAGAGTTGGAGGATCAAACTTTTAAAAGATGAGAATTTAAAATAATGGGCAGAACTAGAGGCCCGAAATTGAAAGAGTAGGAATTAAAAAAGCAATAGGTTGATCTAGTGGCCAGAAGTTTAAAGGTATGAATTAAAAAACAATGGGTGATGAGCTTGAAATTAAGTGAACTGGGCTTATGAGCATGAAAATAAATGAATTGGGCTTATGAGCCTGTAAATGAATGAAATGGGCCTATAAGCCAGAGACTAAATGCAATAGGCCTATGAGCCTAAAAATAAATGAAATGGAACTATAAGCCTAAAAAAACAAAATACAATGGGCCATGAGCCAAAAAAATTTATGCATTTGGCCTATAAGTTAGAAAACTAAATGAGATGAGCCATAAGCTAAAAGAACCAAATGAATTGGGCTATGAGCCTTGAAGAACATTTGTAAGTTAACTGGACATAGACTTACAATTTTTGAAAAAGAAGTCATAACTTAAGAGTCAACTGGACACGAACTCGCGGTTTTTTAAAAACATTTGTAAGTCAACTAGACATAGACTTAAATTTTTTTGAAAAAGAAATCATAATTTTCAAGTAACTGGACGCAGACTTATAGTTTTTTAAAAACATTTGCAAGTCAACTGGATTTGAACTTATAATTTTTGAAAAGGAAATCAAAAGTTGTGATTCAACAAGACATAGACTCAAAGTTTTTTGAAAAACATTTGTAAGTCAACTAGATATGGATTTACAATTGTTGAAAAAGAAATCATAACTTACGAGTCAACTGAACACTAACTCATAATTTTTTTAAAACATTTGCAAGTCAACTAAACATAGACTTATAATTTTTGAAAGTATATAATGCAACTAGACATGAACTCACAATTTTTTAAGAATATTTGCAAGTCAACTGGATATAGACTTATAATTTTTGAAAAAGAAATCAAAACTTGCGAGTCAACTAGGCACGGACTTAGTTTCTGAATAACATTTGCAAGTCAACTAGACATGAACTTATAATTTTTTAAAAAGAAATGTTAAACTTACGAGTCAACTGGACACAAACTCAGAAATCTTTAAAAACATTTTCAAGTTAACTGGACATGGACTAACAATTTTTAAAAACATATGAGTCAATTGGGCTTAGATTTATATTTTTTAAGAAAGGAAATCATAACTTACTAGTCAACTAGACATAGAATCATATTTTTTTTAAAACATTTGATAACTCACGTGTCAACTGGATATAGACTCACAAAGGAAGAATTTAAAAAGTGAATTGTAATCTTCCATTTGGAATCTTAGAGTTTAGGCCATGGTCTAAGGATGATGGCATAACAAGTTAAACCAAATGCTTCTTAAAAAGCATCAACCAATCAAACCCATGTTCAAACACATTGTGACTCCTCTTTTGCCTCAAATATGATGATTTTCTCTGTGAGCATGCAAGTACATATGAAGCTACGAACTTGTTGCCTCATAATGTCTTTGTTTCTTCCCTTTCACTTAGGCTTATTGAGTCACTTAACTCCTAGCATCCCTTGCATTCCAAGCTACCTTGTAGTCTGATAACTGCACAGAGTGTACTTATTTGTGTCCTATATCTGTGCTTCATGGCATGATTAGTCCTTGTTTGTAAGCATTAATGGAAGGTTTTAGCATCATTTATATATGATTTCATTCTGATGACTTCCATTGTGATCCTGAGCAAATGCTTTCAAAACTATGATCAAATTGAGTACATTTGCATGATTTAATGAGTTGATACTTTCTCTGTTATAGGCAGGTCTCAAATGAAGAATGGAAATGAAGAAATTGAAGTAGCTTTGGACCAGGAAGCCTAAGAGGAAATTAAAAGTGAAGATCAGCACCCAGCGCCGCGACGTGGGATTGGTGGCGCCGCGGCACTCCCCTGCTTCAGTACATAAAGCCCGAGGCTGGAGCGTCGCAACATTGAAGAGTGGGCGCCTCAGGCACCTGTGACCTAATTGCACGCGCGTCGCGGCATGACATGTTGGACGCCGCGGCGTGACCCTATTTTATTCAGCCTATGAATACGTTTGTACCCATTTTTTACAAGAGTTTTTCATCATTTTTGGAGAGCAACTCCTGGTTTTTAGGTTTTTAGACCTAGAGGAAGTAAAAGAGGCTAAGGTTGGAGGCCATCCTTCCTATGGAGGGTGAATCAAGCTTAGAGGACAAAATCTAATGAGCTTCCTTCCTTTCCTTTCTTATTCTCTCTCTTTATTGATTCATGAACATGATTTATATGTTTGTACTTTCATGTTTCATGGCTAGCTAGGCTGTATATAAGTTTTTCTTTGTAGTTTCCTTTAGATACTGATGAATTTGTAATCTTTTGAGTATATATTAAAGTTTAGTTTTTGATCATATAAATCTTAATGCTTTTAAGGGTTTGATCAATCTTTGATTGATCTGATGAAATCTGATGAACGTAGACATAGGAATTTGGATTTTAGATCATATGTATGGTTGATGCATGTTCGGCGAATTCAATTAGCTTGGATGAGTTGATTTGTTAATAGGATAGAAATATGCTTATTAGCCATGTATAGTGTGTGATTGAGAATAGATTATTCATTAGTGGAGTTTGCACTAGTTCTCAAGAAAACTTATTGAGCTGGGTGAATGAAACCAGGGTTGATTGACTTAGACATAAGATTTTGACTAAATTAGATTCTCAAACTAACTTAACAATTTGATGCGTGAAATCCGCAAGTGTACAGTTTCGTCGTCAAGTAATAAAAAGATCGAATCCACAGGGACTGTATCTATGAATACCAATTAATTAATTAATTCAATTAAATTAAACAAAAGGGAATATGATTGTTGATTAAGAAGAACGTAGTAACAAAGTAATTAAATAAAAATCAAAGTGCGAAATTTAGAACAAAAATAGCAAGTTATCAAGAAAGGTATTGATTCAAGAAAGCTTCCAAGATTGGGATACCACAATGATACAAGACAAATCCTAATTGACAACCCTTTTATTAAATCTGAAATTCAATTGAAGGTGAATTACCCTAAATTAGTTAATGTTCTTTCTCAAGATACAAGATCCGTGCCCAATTAAACCAATTCCTACTCTCGTGGTAATTGAATTTAAATTGAACCCATTACGCTTTGTGGTAATTCATTGAATCCTCGAAAGGCTAAAACTACTCTCGTGATTTAGACCTTAAGTTCAATTCTTATGGTTCCAACACTTAGGTTCACCTCTCAGTACGTCCCTAAATGCCTATGAGATGCAAATAAGTGGCCAGCAAATTCACATGAATAAAAGCAATAAGGATTGAATCAAAGAACATTCAAGATCAATAAAAGGGGAAACAACGTCAATTAATCATTATCAATGTATCAAAGGGCATTGCCCAATCCTAGAAACAAAAGAAACTACTCAAACATAGAGAAAAAGAAATCAAAAATCATGTTCATAAACATCCAAACCCGTAATCCAAGAGAGAAGAGGGAAAAAAGATGAAGATCAAGAGCCAAAGCCTCCAATGTGCCTCTTCCCAAAACCAAATTAGAACCAAATTAGAACCCCCTAATTCTATTCAAAACATCTATATATAACTTAGGGTTTTAATTGGCTAAAAAGCCCCCAAAAGAAATAAAAAATAATACTTAAAAACTGATGCGTACTGCGATCCATGGCCGTGGATCATTCCACGGGCTGGCCGTGGATCTTGCTGTCAGAATTCCATAGCCATGGATCATTCCATGGCCAGGCCGTGGATCATTCCACGACCGTGGATCATCTGGAACTCCCTGGAATCTCTCTTTTCCTCCTTCAAGTTGCTGCTCGATCCATGGCCGTGGTTTAATCCACGGGCAGGCTGTGGATCCCTCTGGAATGGCCTTTTTGCACCTTTTTACTATCCATTAAGCTCCAACTTCAAACATGCAAGCATTCCATTCAATCCAAGGTCAATTCAACATTAATCCTGCACAAGAACACCAAAAACACCGCAGTTATCCGAACTAAGGGAAAAATAAACCAAAAAGGAAAACTAAAATGCCTAAATGCTCAAGAATGCATGCAAAACAAGAACAAAACATGATGTTGTTTCACACACATCAAATTCCCCCAAGCTTAAGACTTTGCTTGTCCCCAAGCAATAACTAATGCCAAACCAAGAAATGGGATCAAAAGACAATAAAGAATAAGGAACCCGAGAAAACAATATCCAAGTAATAGGCTAAGGCAAACAAAGAATCTGAGAGGTAATCAAAATCAAGTCTAATTAGAGGCTAAGTTCTCAGAAATCATGCATCCTCACTGATTGAATTAAGTTCACTCCACTAACCACACTCAAAGTGTTTAAGGGTGAAAACCATACGCTCAAAATCCATCAAAGAAAATGCACTTCCATATACTTGATAAGAAACCAAAATTTCCACTAATAATCAGCATGCATGCAAGAATCAAAAGGTCTTTCAAGGGTTGTAATGGGGCCATGGGAATGATGTTAGGTAAGGTAGAGAAAGGAAGATATGCACAAAGGGCTCATCAAAATTTTCAATAAGCACAAGAAATCCAATAGAACATAAATGAAGCAAAGGCAATATTTCAATCTAAAACATAACTCCACATTTCAAAGAATTTTTCTTCCTTACTTTTCCTTCTCCTCTTTCTCCTCTTTTTCAAGCTTTCATCTCATGATGTTTCTTTTATTTTTTTTTTATTTTTTTTCATTTGAGAAAGAGGAAGCTCAAATACATATAATTCTCAACACAACTTTCTAATAACTTTCAAATCCAAATTGCTCCATTTAATATTCTAAATGATTACCAACAGTGTATCATCATAGGCATCAAGAAAATTAATTATGCAATAAGCTCAAAATGGGCAACTAGAGGATGAAAGTGTAATAATTTCAGAAGGCCAGAAAAATACCTAAGATGCCTTAATTACATTCAAGCATGCAACTAAAAATTTCGCCTCAAAATGGTTTCAAATCAAGTTCTAGAGTACAAAATCAATGAGGAATATCATTCAACACAAAGAATGGGAACAAAAATTATACAGTGCAGAAGTCCCATATAAGCTCAAAACTCACATTTAGAGGTTCAAAATTCAATGAGAAGCGCCGTGGATCTTGCTATCAGAATTCCATGGCCATGGATCATTCCTTGGCCAGGCCGTGGATCATTCCACGGCCGTGGATCATTCCACAGCCAGGCTGTGGAACTAGAAAGAGGAAGCTCAAATACATATAATTCCTAACACAACTTTCTAACAACTTTCAAATCCAAATTGCTCCATTTAATATTCTAAATGATTACCAACAGTGTATCATCATAGGCATCAAGAAAATCAATTATGCAATAGGCTCAAAAAGGGCAACTAGAGGATGAAAGTGTAACAATTTCAGAAGGCCAGAAAAATACCTAAAATGCCTTAATCACATTCAAGCATGCAACCAAAATTTTCGCCTCAAAAAGGTTTCAAATCAAGTTCTAGAGCACATGATCAATGAGGAATATCACTCAACACAAAGAATGGGAACAAAAATTGTATAGTGTATACATCCCATATAGGCTCAAAACTCACATTTAGAGGTTTAAAAATTCAATGAAAAGCATAAATTCAAAGAACATATGCTAATTATCAACTATCAAAAGATCACCTCTACTATCAATTAAAACAATGCCTGTAGTCTATCACAAGAATCAACAAATTGGGTTCCAAATTAATACCATCTCAAAATTCTCAAAAGAGAGGGGCACAAGTTCAACCAAAAACCCAAGAGATATGATGGTGTGAAAATGCAACATGAAGATACAATGCAAAATAAGACATGAGAATGCATGAAACTAATGAAAATGAAAATATGAAAATACCCCCCAAGCTTAGAACTTACATTGTCCCCAATGTAAAAATCTAAAATAAGAGAAGGGATAAAAAAAAAGAACTCACTGCGGTGGTGGAAAAACTTCTGGTGTTCAATCCATGGCCATAGAATTTTTCATGGGCTGAGTGTGGAACCTTCTGACTTCACTCTTCTTCTAAATTTAGCTTCAAAAATGGTCAAACTAGACAAAATCCATGAGATAAAGATCAAACCAACAATTCAACACACAAAATCAAAAAAGAGAGAAGAAATTAAAAGGAAAAATAAAAACAAAGAAACTTAGGTTGCCTCCCAAGAAGCGCTTGTTTAAAGTCATTAGCTCGACTCTGGTCTGGTTTTTGTGCTCAGGTGATGTCAATGGAGTAGTGCTCAGTCCCCACTCCTTCAAAGTGTTTCACTCTCTGGCTATTTATCATGAAAGGCTTATGACCTTCTTTCTGCACCTCAAGCACACCGTAGGATAAAACCCGAACAATCTCATATGGTCTTAACCATTTCGACCATAACTTACTAGGACAGAAACGTAGAAGCGAGTTATTAACAAGAACTCTATCCCCGAGTTTAAATTCACGCTTCTCGATACACTTGTCACTCTGCTTCTTAGGTCCTTCCTTGTAGGGCATAGCATCAGTCACTGATTCCTGTATACCTAAAAGCACAACACTATCCACAACTTTAGTAGCATCAATGCGATTACATGAATTTAAGGAATTAGAATTATTTTCAGATTTAAAAACAACAAAAACTACTTCCTCATCATTCAATCGCAAAGTCAATTTTCCTTCATGGACATCAATGATCGCCCTTCCAGTGGCAAGGAATGGACGCCCAAGTATGATCGATATTGTAGCATCAGCTTCCATGTCAAGCACAACAAAATCCACCGGCATATAAAACTTACTAACCTTAATGGGAACATCCTCCAAGATGCCTATGGGGTACTTGACAGATCGATCCGCCAATTGAAGTGAGATTATTGTGGGTTTTAGCTCACCCACCTCCAACTTCTTACACACAGAAAGGGGCATAAGACTAACACTAGCCCCCAAATCACACAGAGCTTTATCAAAACTAGTGTTACTAATCAAACAAGGAATAGAGAAGCTACCTGGATCTTTTAACTTAGGAGGCAATTTATTTTGAATTAAAGCACTACACTCCTCAGTTAAAGCTACTGTCTCATATTCCTCAAGCTTCCTCTTGTTAGACAAAATGTCCTTAAGAAATTTGGCATAGGTAGGCATTTGTTTTAACGCCTCAGTGAAGGGTACATTAATGTACAATTTCTTAAGAACCTCTAAGAACTTCCCAAACTGCCTGTCTAACTTCGCCTTAGCAAGTCTTTGAGGGAAGGAAACTGCGGGTTGGTATGGCTCAGGGGGTACATACTTAGACATTTTCTCATTAGTTTCCTCCTCACCTAAGGGCTGTGTCTTAGTCTCTTTTTCCTCAGTCCCCTCATCTTTGTCACTCTGCCCCTTACTTTTGGAATCTTCTAATTTCTTTCCACTCCTCAAACTCACAGCTTTACAATGTTCATTCCCTGGGTTTATTTCTGGTTGACCAGGAAACTTACCTTGTTGCCTATGTGAAGTGCTCGCTTGTTGGGCAATCTGGGTTTCTAACATCTTATTATGAATGGCCAAATTGTCAACCTTAGCTGACAACTCTCTAATGGCCTTAGTCACAACTTGCCCATGTTGCCTAAACTTCTCATTCTACTTAGATTGGCTTTCAACAAAATTCTCAAGAATAGACTCAAATCTAGATTTTTGTACCTGTTGAACTCCAGAAGATGGTTTAACATTACCTTGCCCAGCTTGGTACTGATTATTCCGGTAAGAGAAGTTAGGATGTATCCTCCAATCGGGGTTGTAAGTTTGGGAATACGGATCATTCCTCCCCTTTTGGTTGAAGTCATAGAAATTGTAGCATGATTCCACTTGCTCCACCGGTGCACCATGTGAGGAACCCATTCCAACTTGGCATTCAACACCAATATGTCCCTGTGCTCCACAAATCTCACAAAAATTGTTAGAGGCACCTATGGCATTAACATGAGCTTTCTCAAGCATATCAAAATGTTTATTCAAAGAATCAGACTTTGACATAATTAAATCAACACCATCTACCTCAAACTTATCTCCCAAGAGCTTTCTCGGGTTATGCCCTCTTTCATTGGCCCATTGGTGATGATTTGAAGCTACACTCTCAATTATCTCATAAGCCTCTGTGAGCCTTCTATTCATCAGAGCTCTACCAGCTGCGGAGTCAAGAGACACCTTCGAAGAATATTCTAAACCATTGTAGAAGGTGTGGACGATCAACCACTTTTCTAACCCGTGGTGTGGGCAGGCTTCCAGCAAAGCCTTATATCTGTCCCAAGCTTTTGACAATGACTCGCCATCTTTCTGAACAAAGTTTGTGATTTGGGTCCTTAGGTGAGCAGTCTTGGAAGGTGGAAAGAATTTGTCCAAAAAGGCTTGCTCCAATTGGTCCCAAGTAGTTATCGTCTCAACAGGAACAGACTTCAACCAAGCTCTAACTCTATCTCTCAACAATAGAGGAAACAAGCGGAGACGAATAGCATCAACAGAGGCGCCTTCGATCTTGAGGGTCTCACAGAACTCTAAGAACATATCCACATGATCATTAGGATCCTCTGACGGCAATCCTCCAAACTGGTTCTACCTTATCGTAGAAAGTAGGGCAGGAGGTATGGTGAAGTGCCTGGCTTCAATGTCTGGCTGAGCAATTCCAGATCGCAAACCCCGAGCATTAGGGGCTGCATACTCTTTTAATAATTTATTATCTTCAGCTGCTGCCATGACAAGTGTTGGTTCAAATATTTCTCTTATTCTGTGCCTTTGTTGTCTTCTCCTTCTACGTAAAGTCCTTTCAATTTTAGGATCTGCTTCAATGAGAATCCCAGAACGTCTAGTACTTTGCATAAACAAGAGAAATTACCTGCAGAGAGTCAAAGAGAAATCAAGAACGTAAGAACCAAATATAAAGAAAAAGGTTTAAAATAATTAAATTAAAAATTAAATTAATATTTAAGAAAAACACAGTCCCAGGTAACGGCGCCAAAAACTTGGTGCGTGAAATCCGCAAGTGTACGGTTTCGTCGTCCAAGTAATAAAAAGATCGAATCAACAGGACTGTGTCTATGAATACCAATTAATTAATTAATTCAATTAAATTAAACAAAAAGGGAATATGATTGTTGATTAAGAAGAACGTAATAACAAACCAATAAAATAAAAATCAAAGTGCAGAAATTAGGACAAAAATAGCAAGTTATCAAGAAAAGGGTTTTCAGATTCAAGAAAGCTTCCAAGATTAGGATACCACAATGATACAAGATAAATCCTAATTGACAACCCTTTTATTAAATATGAAATTCAATTGAATGTGAATTACCCTAAATTAGTTAATGTTCTTTCTCAAGATACAAGATCTATGCCCAATTAAACCAATTCCTACTCTCGTGGTAATTGAATTTAAATTGAACTCATTGCGCTTTGTGGTAATTCATTGAATCCTTGAAAGGCTAAAACTACTCTCGTGATTTAGACCTTAAGTTCAATTCTTATGGTTCCAACACTTAGGTTTACCTCTCAGTACATCCCTAAATGCCTATGAGATGCAAATAAGTGGCCAGCAAATTCACATGAATAAAAGCAATAAGGATCGAATCAAAGAACATTCAAGATTAATAAAAGGGGAAACAATGTCAATTAATCATTATCAATGTATCAAAGGGCATTGCCCAATCCTAGAAACAAAAGAAACTACTCAGACATAAAGAAGAAGAGACAAGAAAACATGTTCTTAAACATCCAAACCCGTAATCCAAGAGAGAAGAGGGAAGAAAGATGAAGATCAAGAGCCAAGCCTCCAATGTGCCTCCTTCAAAACCAAATTAGAACCAAATTAGAACCCCCTAATTCTATTCAGAACATCTATATATAACTTAGGGTTTTAATTGGCTAAAAAGCTCCCAAAAGAAAGAAAAAATAAAACTTAAAAACTGATGCGTACTGCAATCCACGGCCATGGATCATTCCATGGGCTGGTCGTGGATCTTGCTGTCAGAATTCTATGGCCATGGATCATTCCATGGCCAAGCCGTGGATCATTCCACGGCCAAGCCATGGAACTCTCTGGAATCTCTCTTTTCCTCCTTCAAGTTGTTGCTCGATCCATGGCCGTGGTTTAATCCACGGACAGACCGTGGATCCCTCTAGAATGACCTTTTTGCACTTTTTTGCTATCCATTAAGCTCCAACTTCAAACATGCAAGCATTCCATTCAATCCAAGGCCAATTCAACATTAATCCTGCACAAGAACACAAAAAACACCGCAGTTATCCGAATTAAGGGAAAAATAAACCAAAAAGGGAAACTAAAATGCCTAAATGCTCAAGAATGCATGCAAAACAAGAACAAAACATAATGTTGTTTCACACACATCAAATCACACACAACACGGGCTGGCTGTGGATCTTGCTGTCAGAATTCCATGGCCATGGATCATTCCATGGCCAGGCCGTGGATTATTCCACGACCGTGGATCATTCCACGGCCAGGCCGTGAAACTCCCTGGAATCTCTCTTTTCCTCCTTCAAGTTGCTGCTCGATCCATGGCCGTGGTTTAATCCACAGGCAGGCCGTGGATCCCTCTAGAATGGCCTTTTTGCACTTTTTTGCTATCCATTAAGCTCTAACTTCAAACATGCAAGCATTCCATTCAATCCAAGGCCAATTCAACATTAATCCTGCACAAGAACACCAAAAACACTGCAGTTATCCAAACTAAGGAAAAAATAAACCAAAAAGGGAAACTAAAATGCCTAAATGCTCAAGAATGCATGCAAAATAAGAACAAAACATGATGTTGTTTCACACACATCACAATTCGTTGATGTTGCTTATAAGGATTGCATGTCATTAGTTGAAATAAGAGATGGAAAAGAATTACTTATTTCTCTATTTATCTTAGATTTATTACTTTTCAGTCTTTATATTCTTTAAAACATTCTTTTATAAATTCGATGTCTTTGGATAGCATTAATTAGACTATTGGTTAATACTTGGCTCTTATATGAAATACGTAATTCTCGTGGGAACGATATCTGACTCCTAGCGATACTACAAGTGCGACCCATGCACTTGCGATAAGCAAAAGAGCGAACAAGTTTTTGGCGTCGTTGTCGGGGACTACAGTTATTTCTGTTTAGCTGATATTAGCAATGAGTTTAATTGATACTAATTCAAATTTTATCTTGTACATATTAAATTAAGTTTTCAAATTATTTTGTGATATAGGTACTAAGATGACAGACGATAATGCTACGCTCCAGTTGGAGGATGATAGTCATACAAGACCATTAAGGGAGTTTGCAACCCCTCAAATGGAGAACTAGCAATCCAATATTAGATGGTCTGCCATCCGTGCTAATAATTTTGAAATCAAACCGGCCATCATTCAAATGATACAGACTTCTATACAATTTGGCAGTTTGCCCAAGGAGGATCCCAATGCTCATCTTTCAAATTTTCTGGAGATTTGTGACATGTTCAAGCATAATGGTGTCTCTGATGATGCTATTTGCTTAAGGCTCTTTCCCTTTGCTCTCAGAGATAGAGCCAAGAGTTGGTTGCAGTCTCTACTTGCAGGATCCATCAGCACTTGGAATGATCTGTGCGGTAAATTCTTAAATAAGTATTTTTCACCGGCCAAGACTGCTGAAATGGTGAATGATATCACATCATTCACCCAATTTGAACCTGAAACCTTGTATGAAGCATGGGAGAGATACAAGGATTTGCTTCGTAGGTGCCCTTATCATGACATTCCATCGTGGCACCAAGTTTACTCATTTCATAAGGGATTGCTATCCCACCATCACCTTATAGTAGATGCTGCTGCTGGAGGCTCTTTATTGAGCATATCATTTGATGATGCATTTGAACTGCTTAAGGAATTGGTAGCCAACAGCTACCAATGGCCTTTAGAAAGAAATACTTCAAAGAAGGTAGCTGGAGTGCATGATATTGATCCAATGGCAGCATTATTAGCTTAGGTGGCAATGTTAGCAAGTAAAGTGGATCGTTTGGGGAACAGCCAACAACAAAGCCTATTTGTGCTGTGTAACAAGTGTGGAGAGACTCATTCAAGTGATAGTTGCTCTTTCAGTACTGAAACTGCTCAATACATTGGTAACTATCGCCCGCAACAAAATAATCCATACTCCAACCAGTACAACCCAGGATGGAGGAATCATCCCAATTTCTCCTGGAGGGACAATCAAGGAGCTTCCTAATCTGCTCCAGTGAATGACAGACCTTATAATCCTTCTAGATTCCCTTCCCAATCGAGACAACTGGGCCAAGATCGAAAACTCTCTTTGGAATACATGTTTTCACAGTTTATGGTCAAGACAAATTCTCACATGATGAAGACTGATGCTCAGTTGTCAAACCATGAAATGATGTTGCAGAGTCAAACTGCTTCCATGCGCGCATTGGAAACTCAAGTAGGGCAGTTGGCTAATGCCACCAATAATTAGCCTTCAGGCACCCTCCCTGGTGACACTGTAACCAATCCGAAGGGTGCTTCAAATGAGCATTGCCATTAATTGATGGGACAATATCCAAAGAAGGGGGTGTAAGTGAAGTCTGTGATAGTGGAGAAGGTCAACTCATTCATAATGGTGAAATGGGCTAGTTCAAAGCTGTTATGGTGGTAAATTTAATTGATGCACCTATTGAGCAAGCTCTAAACTTGGAGCTAAAAGGCTTGCCATTTTAAATGCATCAAACCAATTTTGTAAATCAGGAAGAAGATCATCCTCCCTTATAGAAATGCATTTGGAATAGCAAACAAGTCCTGCCAGGACTATAAATTAGGCCCTTTTTGGGAGGGAACCTAAAATTTTAATTTTAAGGCTTAAATATGTAAATATCTTGATTTTTAAGTTTTTGTATATTTTTGCATTCCACTATGTAAATTAACCTTGTAGGCAAGTTTTGCAGGTGTTGGAGACCAATTTAGGCCTAAAATCCGGGTAAAATTCATTTTACTGTAGAATTATGCAATTAGGCTCACAGCGTCGCGGCGTGGACTTTAGAGCACCGCAGCATGATGGTGTTTTGGGCCTAAATCCAGTGAGTTCAGTGGTCGGTATGACAGACCTAAGGCGCAGCCACTCGTGAGTTAAAAAAATAATAAAAAAAAGAAATAGTAAATAGTAAATAGTAATAATTTAAATAATTAAATTAGAAGGGAATTAATTCACGCCGCGGCGTGTATTGTTTCAAGCGTCGTACGCAAGCACATGGCGAGTGATGGTTTTATACAGAGACGCTTAGTTCTCCTCATTCCACAACCTCTTTCTCTCTCACTTGCGTTTTCTCTCTTCTCTCTCTTTCAAGTTTTCTATGTATCTCTTCTTTTTATTCCCCTTTTCAGTCTCCTTTTGCCTCCATTAAGGTATGTACCTATTTATTTTTAGATTTATGTAAATTATTAGTTTAATTTTCCTGTTTTGTTCGGTTGTTATGGGTCTCTTTTTTAGTTTTGTTTATTAATCTGTTAAATAGCTTTTATTAGTTAGTTATTCTTAGGTTTTACTTAGTTTTAGTGTTATATAATGCCAGAATTGCATACTATGTTGGATTATATGCACTGAGGCTTGCGTACCTGGAAAAATTAGGGATGCGCGCCGTGGCGTTGAGTTGAATGCCACGGTGTGAGTATGAACAGGTTGAATGTCACGACATTAGTTTGAATATCGCGGTGCTATGTTGAATTTTGAGCGCCGCGGCGCTATAATTGCATGTCGCGGCACTGAGTCCCAAATTTTGAAAAATTGTTCATCTTTCAATATGTTCAATGCTTTTTATTATCCAATCTGATTTTTTGACAATTCTTTTACAGGTTATGGCTCCAAAGCGAGGTCGACTTATGCAACAGGGTTCATCTAGCCGGTAACCCAGGGATCCTTCTCCCCCTCCTGCTGAATTTGATAGGAGGAGATTTATTTCAACCACTGCTGTCGAGCGATACTCGACTCTCATCACCAAACCACTCATCCTAGAGCGCGTTTTTGAATTTTCCCGTGCTTTACATCCAGAACTGGAGAGGCGCATAAACCACCTTAACTGGAGTACATTTGCCCAGCATCCAGAGTCCTTAGCAGTGTTACCTGTAATTCGTGAGTTTTACGCAAATGCAGCTTTTCTTGGTGAGGGGGCCACAGCAGTCAGAGTTCGGGGGCGTGTGGTCTCATTCTCTTCTTCGGCTATTCGCGCTACGCTAGGACTACCTCCACCACCAGAGATTTGTGATTATATTGAGTTTTGTCACTGGGAGCTGGTGGAGGGCATTGATGTTAACGTGGTCACAACTCGGATATGCTTTGCTGAGTCTCAGCCTGTGATGTGGACTATGAGCATCCAGACTAACAGGCCTCGGTACTTTGTGCGCACTCATCTGACTCCAAAGGCTCGGGCGTGGCACCATTTTATTAGTACGCGCATCCTGCCATCAGCTAACCTCTCAGAGGTTACTAGAGATCGAGCTATACTGATTTATGACATCATGGAGGGTCGCTCTATTGATGTTGCCGCGCTCATTTTTCATCAGATTCAGAGGTCTGCTAGGGAGTATAGGAGCTTTTTCTTCCCCTTTCTCATCCATTCATTGTGCAGCCAACATCAGGTCTGCTGGGGACCTCATGAGGAGCTTACAGATGTTCGGTAGCCACTGAATGACACTTTTATTGAGAGAGTGAGGGCTGCTCCAGCTGCAGTGCCAGCACGGTAGCGATAGGCTCGTGGAGAGCCTCGAGCGACACCAAAGACCAAAGACTGAGAAAAGAGCTCCATCCTAGGCCGCACTTACTGATGATACTGATTGGCGTGCCTGGATGGAGGCTATGTTAATGTACCAGATGCAGACCCAGCGGTGGATGGCGGAGCGTCTTGGGTTATCGATAGCTGATTATCCAGTCCCTTCCTTCCCACCCATAGCGGTTGCTGCTCCCTCCTAAGCTGGACCTTCTCGCGCGCCTGCAAAAAGGTCCCTGATAGTGATGATGATAAGGACAAGGACGATGATGGTTCTGCTGCAGAGGGCCCTGACAGTGATGCTCCATCCTTTAAGTAATGCATTCAGGGCATTGTTATTTCTCTCGTCGTATTTCTTTTTGATATATATATATGTATTTCTCTTTTGTACAGTGAGGACATTGTTTCCCTCATGTTTGGGGGGGTGTCTTTAACTCTATGTTTTGACTAAATATGCAATAGTATTATATTTTCAAATTATTATGTTTATGTGCATATGTTTTGGTATTATGCATGTTTGTTAGTTTTATATTTCTTTTTGAAGTGTATATATGTGTTTTAGTATTTTAGCTTAAATATTAATCATAGGAGCAGTTATCTTGAAAATTTGATGAAAAATCCATTCAAGATACAATTGTCATTCCTTTTCACATTGTGAGTTATTTTGTTTGAAAACATGTTGTATAATGTTGAAAATGTGAAGAATATCATGTTGCTCAAAGGCTAGTGTGTATGGTTGCCCCAATGATAGATATGGATGCAATTAAACTTTATTTTTCTGTGAATCCATATGCAATCTTTGGCGCATGCTGAAGCATTCTAGTTTCTTTTTATGCATGGTAAGTTTCCCAATTGCATGCTTTTAGAACTTTGGAAAGGATAAGAGTGTTTGCCTAGAGAAAGTTTATGGATAGTACATGTGAAAATTTTGATTATCCTAGAAATTGTTTGGAAACTCTCTTAAGGCGAAATCCTAGGCTATGCATGATTGAGGAAATGATTAGGATGTTGTTTGGACCGTTTGATCCTTAAAAAGCTTACCTGATGTGATGATATCCCTAGGTCCCATTTTGAAGCCTTATATTATTTGGCCTTATTTGTTTTTCACCACCATTGTGATCGTTAACCTGTTAACCATTCTAATGCATATGAAAACATTGCATTTTCTTCCTACGTTCTTTGTTTGTTGAGTGCATGTTATATGTTATTTCTTGAAGTGAGTCTTATGATTAGGGATATGAATATTCAGTACAAAATAAGCCTGAAGGAACCTGATGCAGTTAAAGAAAAAATATTATTGCTTTGAAAAAGAAAAGCATAGAAAAAGAAAGAAAAAAGAAGAAGAAGAAATGAATGAAAAAGAAAAGCAAAAGTAAATGTAAAGTAAAGTTTGAAAAGCATCGAAAATCGTTCTGGCGAGTTTCTATATTCATTGTTAAATACCCTGCTAATGTCATTATAGGCTCATGAATTAGAATATCATATTTATGTTTCTCAATGTATGTGTTTAAATCCTATCCTTTTATTTTGTTACCCATTACCCTTGGCCTGACATTATAAGCTAATAAAGACCCATTTGATCCTCAATCTTGCATGATTTACATTAGTAGAGAGAGAGTTGTATTATAATTTTGTGGATTTTGTGAATTATGTTCATGTGTATGTTCATAACCTCATCTGGGTGAATATGAATTGAATGGAAGAGGTTTTCCTTGCATGATTTTGGGAAGAATACCTTGTATGAAAGGAAGCTATGAATGCTAGCATGATGAGGATTGTGTATGTGTGAAATTGATTCTGAGGTATATGTATTCTTTGAGGTTTATGCAATCATCATACACTAGCTTGAGTTAAGTGAAAGTGGAATGTTAAAAATGGCTTAAAATAGGTTGCCAGTTAATCTTTGTGAATGTACTTTGTTTTACTCGAGGACTAGCAAAAATCTAGGTTTGGGGGTGTGATAACTGCACAGAGTGTAGTTATTTGTACCCTATATCTGTGCTTCATGGCATGATTAGTCATTGTTTGTAAGCATTAATGGAAGGTTTTAGCATCATTTATATCTGATTTCATTCTTATGACTTCCATTGTGATCCTGAGCAAATACTTTCAAAACTATGATCAAATTGAGTACATTTGCATGATTTAATGAATTGATACTTTCTCTGTTATAGGCAGGTCTCAAATGAAGAATGGAAATGAAGAAATTGAAGTAGCTTTGGACCAGGAAGCCTAAGAGGAAATTAAAAGTAAAGATCAGCACCCAGCGCCGCGACGTCGGATTGGTGGCGCCGCGGCACTCCCCTGCTTCAGTACATAAAACCCGAGGCTGGAGCGCCGCAACGTTGAAGAGTGGGTGCCTCAGGAGCCTGTGACTTAATTGCACGCGCGCCGCGGCGTGACATGTTGGACGCCGTGGCGTGACCCTGTTTTATTCAGCCTATAAATATGTTTGTACCTATTTTCTATGAGAGTTTTTCATCATTTTTGGAGAGCAGCTGCTGGTTTTTAGGTTTTTTGGTTTTTAGACCTAGAGGAAGTAAAAGAGGCTAAGGTTGGAGGCCATCCTTCCTATGGAGGGTGAATCAAGCTTAGAGGACAAAATCTAATGAGCTTCCTTCCTTTCCTTTCTTATTCTCTCTCTTTATTGATCCATGAACATGATTTATATATTTGTACTTTCATGTTTCATGGCTAGCTAGGCTGTATATAAGTTTTTCTTTGTAGTTTCCTTTAGATATTGATGAATTTGTAATCTTTTGAGTATATATTAAAGTTTAGTTATTTTCAATCATATGGATCTTAATGATTTTAAGGGTTTGATCAATCTTTGATTGATCTGATGAAATCTGATGAACCTAGACATAGGAATTTGGATTTTAGATCATATATATGATTGATGCATGTTCGGCGAGTTCAATTGGCTTGGATGAGTTGATTTGTTAATAGGATAGAAATATACCTATTAGCCATGTATAGTGTGTGATTGAGAATAGATTATTCATGAGTGGAGTTTGCACTGGTTCTCAAGGAAACTTAGTGAGCTGGGTGAATGACACCATGGTTGATTGACCTAGACATAGGCTTTTGACTAAATCAGATTCTCAAACTAACTTAACAATTTGTTGATGTTGCTTATAAGGATTGCATGTCATTAGTTGAAATAGGAGATGGAAAAGAATTACTTATTTCTCTATTTATCTATTTATCTTAGATTTATTGCTTTTCAGTCTTTATATTCTTTAAAACATTCTTTTATAAATTCGATGTCTTTGGATAGCATTAATTAGACTATTGGTTAATACTTGGCCCTTATATGAAATACGTAATCCTCGTGGGAACGATATCTGATTCCTAGATACTACAAGTGCGACCCGTGCACTTGCGGTAAGCAAAAGAGCGAACATAGTCTTGATTGCTTATTGATGTTGCCATTTTTTATCCTCCATTGAGACTTTAAGATTTTTTTTGCCCTGAACTGCTCATTAGAAGATTTGTCATTAGATTGTTAAATCATATCACTAATCCTATGTTCACTTTTCTTGATGCACTACCTAATGGACAAGCATGGATTCATAAGAAAGAGGTTTTCTGAATGAGTCTTAGAGGATTTTAGAGTTTTGAATACAAAGAGTATTTACAAGGAATGGAGAAGAAAATGAAAATACACACAAGGTGGGATAACAAGGAAATCAAATCGGTGCCGCCTCAAAATGGATTCCTTTTATTCTCATTTGATTGATCCCTATTCATCAATAAGGCACTGAAACTTCATGATGTGATCCTCTGAGAGTTTAGAAAATTTTGCCCTAGTGTATGACTAAATTGAACTAGAAGATTACTCTTAGTTTAGGCAAAATTGAATCAGAGAAAAAATTGTCTCAGTTTAAAGTCAAATAGAATAAGGCAGAAACTTGTCCTAGTGTAAGACCAAATTGAACAAAAAAACAATTACCCCAGTGTAGGGTTTGATTGGAATAGGTAGAAAGTTGCCCCAGTGTAAGTCACTCTCTTGTTTTTTCTGCCTTAACTTTTGCCTAGACTATCCATATGGGTTTTCAGTCTAATAAGCTTCTTTTTTTTATTTTCTTTTTCTTTTTCTTTTCTTCTTTTATTTTTGTTTTTTCTTTTTTTTTTTCCTTTTTTTTTTTTATGGTGCAAAAGACTAAAAATTGAAAGTGTGAGTGTTTTGTCTTAAAATTAAGATTTATGAAAATAAATGCAATCCATCATTGATCAGAATAGACTTTTAAGGCTTGTAGCGTAGTCATGGTTAAGGGTTAAGATACGAAAAATATAAATGGCTCAAGTGTTTAAGGGTTAAATGAGACCAAGGATCTCCAACTCTATCAATTGCCTTTATATTTCCAAAAACATTGGTCCCTATCTCATTAAGAACCCAAAAATCCTTTCTCACATTTTCTCCTTTTCTTCTCCTTTTTCTTTTCACTTGAGTTATTTGCCTTTGCCAACATTCTTATTCTTTCACTTTTTCTCTCTCTTTATTTTTTTAATTTTCCTTCACATCATCTTCACTTCACATTTGCATTTTTCATTATTTTTTCAAAATTATTGCTATGACAATCAACCTTTATTTTGTGCTAGCCCCTACTATAGGAGTGATAATTGTCCAAGGTTATTTGAAGAAATTTCCAAGACTTAACAGTGGTAACAAGAGATAATAATGATTTTTTATGAAGAATAAAGAAAGATGGTCAATCTTTATTTCAAATCATGATTTCTTATTTTCAAAAAAAGAAAATGTTGAAACAAATTAGTGTATACCATAAACCAGACTATCATTTTATTTGCTCTTGTTTGGTTATTTTCTCTTTTTTTTTCTTTTTTTCTTTTTTCTTTTTCATTTTTGTTTTTGTTTTTTTGAAAAAATGACCACTGGAAGCTTCTACCCATCCATTACTAGATTGTACATTCATGATCGCACATTCATTACAACACAAGGACCAATCAATAAGTCTCTAAGAATCATCTCTTGAGGTGAGAGTTCTAAACAAAGAAAATTGACATAAATAAACTAGGGGACTTAAAGATAAAGGATGGAAGAAAAACAAACTTTTTTTAAGGTCCATGCAAATTCACTACAATAAAGCCACAAGAAAATTAACATAAGTTCAAAACAAACAAAGGAAACAATATGATCAAACAATAATTATATAGCAATCACAGCTCAACATCGTCACAGGTCAATCACTCAGAGGTTCCTTGCCACGAGAGAGTTGGGTGGAAAACTATTGGTGACAACTGGCACCCCGTCTTCTTAGAAACTAAGTAATCTGTAAGTAAACAATTTCCTCATGACAATCTGAAAATTTTCACAATTCTCAATGGAATGACTAGCAACCCCCATATGAAACTCACAAGTGGCACTGGGATCATACCATGCCAGAAATGGAGGTTCCATCGAAAGCATAGGCACTTTGGCAATTAGATGGGCACTATATAAAATCTCAGACAACTCAACATTAGTGATTGAGAACTTTTTAAATGGTGGCAAACTCAGGCTTGGATGAGAATGTTTTTTCCTTTAAGAGCTTGGCCTTGGTGGGTAATGGTTAGGAATATTAGCTCCAAAATCTTAAGACCCTTTGGTATGCTTAAGTTTTAACTTGATATTGAGTTTTGATGACTAACAAACTAATATTTTTCTAAGTATATCTTGAGTACCTATTAGAAAACTCATTGCACTCTTAGATTTTTTATCGCTCATAGTAAAAAAATGTGTCTATCTAGTGAACTTTACTAATATATGTGTTGAAGTATGTTAGAACTTGAAACTCATTTCAAACACGAGAAACACTACTTTCAAACATGTGGCTTTTCAAAAAGTTCAATAGAAAACTACTAAGACATGAGAAAACCTATTAAAAAGTAGATCAAAAACTATTAGAAAATTGCGAGTATAAAACTCTTCAAGGATGAATGTCAAAGAAATCCTTTCTGACATACACTTGGTCCTATTACCAAGCAACCCTCCTAGGCACAATAAGAACATTGGAAAGCTACCAAAAAGTTCATTAGAAGAAGGAAAAATAAAGGCTACTTTCCTAACACATTAGAAAAGCTACCAGACACATTAGATGAGTTCTCAACAGCTAGAATTCATCTAACACAATAAATTGAAGATTATTTGAAGCATTTAAGGCTGAAATACTTGGTTGTTGAAGAGAACTTATTATTGAGAAAAGTATTGTTAGTGTTTTCTAAATGTATTTTCAAATCTAAAATACATTTCTGTTCTACAAAAAGTTCTTCTACTCATATTATTTGTATTCTCTTAGTAGAAGAAAAGTTGTTTCCTTTAATTACTTTGTAATATCCACTCTTGGAGTGTTAGTGAGCCCAAAACTATTGTTTTGCTCTGATTGCAAGTTGTAATATCCACTCTTGGAGTGTTAGTGAGCTCAAACATAAATTTAAACATTATCTATTTGTAACTTGACCCATTAGATGTCTAAGTAATGAGCCTGGAGAGGCTAAGTGAGAAAAGAATACTTGTTTGAGCCTAGAGAGGCTAGGTGTTAATAGACTACTGGATTATATTTAACCTAGAAAGGCTGTGTTCAAAAGAATACTCTGATAGTGAAAATCCTGGTATTCCATCAGAAGTAGGCAAGTGGTTGGCCGAACCAGTATAATCCTACATGTACTACTCTACCCTTTCTATTTACTTTCTAAGTTTACTACTAAAATAGTTTTTTGAACTTAGTGCTTAACAAGTTTTTTGAACTTCTACAAGTTCTTTGTGTTAAAGAGAAGAGTTTATGAAAAATATTTTCTGATAAAAGGCTATATCAGTAAAAGTTTCTCAAACTTCTAAGAGAAGTTTTCTTAAGCATTCTCAAATTGTTTTTTGAACTTTACTAAAACCTTTCTAAACTATTTCTATAAGTTTTCTTTGCATAATCCAAGTTATATTTTAGAAAGTTGTTTTTTAAGAAAGTATTCAAATTGAAAAGTTGCAAGTTTGACTAATGTTACTACCTTTCTAATTACTATTTACTATCTATCTGCTTTGATAATCCAAGTTATATACTTTAGAAAGTTGTTTTAAGTTACAGAAAGTATTCAAAAAAAGTTTCCAGCAAGGCACAATTCAACCCGCTTTCTTGTGCACTTTGCCACCTTCATTTGGTATTAGAGCTCAGCCTCTGGGTTAAGGGCCTGACTAGCAAAGAGGAAAGGTCCTTGGTGAAACATGGCAGATCAGAATACTCTCTTCATAGTTGAAGGATCCTCTGTCAACAGATCACCAATTTTCAATGTGAGGATTACCATTACTGGAAATACAGGATGAGACTCTTTATTGAGTCTGCTCATATTGATATGTGGTAGATAATTGAGATTGGTCCCTATGTTCCAAAAACTACTATTGCTTATGGTATTGAGATTGATAAACCAAGACAAAGATAGACTGGTGCTGAGAAAACAAAATATCAACTGAACTCTTAAGCTAAACTCTTTCTTACTTGTGCTTTAAGCATAAGTGAATATGACATGGTCCTTGGTTGTGAAACTGCTAAAGAGATATAGGATACTTTGGCCATTGCTCATGAAGGCATTGACTAAGTAAAAGAATCCAAAACTAGCATGTTAGTTCATCAATATGAACTCTTTAAAATGCATGAACATGAGACTATTGATCAAATGTTTGGAAGATTCCAAACTATTGTCAATGGTTTGAAATCTCTTGGAAGAATATAAAATAATCAAGATTATATAAAAAAAATTAAGAATTCTTTCAAAGATATGGAGACCTAAAGTAACTACAATACAAGAAGCTAAAAATCTAAGCTCCCTCAAATTAAATGAGTTACTTGGAATCTCTCAATATATATATATATATGAGTTAGAGCTTGTTGAAGCTGATGAGGACATACCAAAGAAAGGGAAGTCTATAGCCCTCAAGGTTAATAGAAAAAGAAAAAATCTTCATCCACTGCATTCAATGTTATTAAAGATTCAAAAAACTCTGATGAACCACAAGATGAAAGTTCTGGTGATGATGAACTCTCCTTCATCTCAAGGAAGATCAGAAAAATGTAGAAAAAATTAGACAAGTTCATAAAAGGATTCCCAGCAAAGATAGACAATCAAAAAGGAAATCTAGTGGTTAAGACAAGAATCAAGTAATTTGTTATGAATGCAAGAAACTTGGTCATATCAGAATGGAATGTCCTATGCTCAAGAAGTCTGCTAAGAAGTTTAAGAAGAAAAGAAGCATAGTGGAAACCTGCGAAGACATGGATAAGTCATCATCATAAAGTGAAGATGAGAGCACAGAATCATCTTACCTATGTCTAGTTGCAAATGTTGACAGTGAAAAAGAAAATGAAGTATATGATTATGACTTATCTTTTTCAGAACTTCAAGAAGCTTTTGATGATCTTCTATGTGATTCTAAGCTTCTTTCTTCAAAGTATTCTTCTCTC
This sequence comes from Ormosia semicastrata, assembly GCA_029884595.1. Taxonomy (NCBI): domain Eukaryota; kingdom Viridiplantae; phylum Streptophyta; class Magnoliopsida; order Fabales; family Fabaceae; genus Ormosia; species Ormosia semicastrata. Next base: position 60,949,084 of record JAQQTO010000062.1, read on the forward strand.
AAGAAAAGCTTTATGAAGCTTACTAAAGATTTTGAAAACCCAAAACTTAAGAAAGAAGCCTTAGAAGTTAATGTTGTCAAGTGGCCTCAATACTCAAGAGGGAGGTGAATTGAGTATATAAAACTTTTCGCAAATCTTTCACAAAATATTTGAAATCTTATTTTCGTTGAAGTTGTTGATTGATTGAAGTGAATAGATAGATGAAATTGAATAACTCACTCATGAATAAATAAGACAAGATAGAAAGTATTCAAGCAAGCATATAAAATTAAAACACAAATGTAAAGAGATAGAGTTGAGAAGATCAAACACAAGATTTATCATGGTTCAGCCACCAATTCACTTGTGGCCTACGTCTAGTCCTCAAGCAATCACTCGAGATTTTTCACTAAATTCCAAGATTAAATCAGGTGCTTGTAACATTTACAAATTGGAGCACTCAACACCACCTTGAGATACCTTACCCTTTGTAGCTTGAGCCTCTTCAAATAAGGGATGCCCCACCCTTTACAACCTTGAGGGATACTTCACCCTCTTTACCAACAAGGGATATCTCACCCTTTACAATTTGGAAGGATGTCTCACCCTCTTCACCAACTAAGGATACCTCACCCTTTATAATTTGGAGGGATGCCTCACCCTCTTCACAAAGAATTGAAGTTTATACAAGATGAAACTCTCACAGGAGTAGTTGATACAAATTGAAGCTCTAGAATGCTCTTCAAGAATATCTCAGTGATTTGAAAAAATAGAGCAATAAGGGTTTGATAGATTGATTCTCGGATTAGAGTGATAGAAATATGTTTCAAGTTGTTGGTCAGGCATTAATAAAGACCCGAGACATGTATTTATAAGTTTTTAGACCAAAGGAGTCGTTGGGTGCACTAATAGGCAGCATTAAATGATGATAAAATAGTCGTTGGGCAATGTCAAACCAGTTGTAATCGATTACACAGTTCATGTAATTAATTACATGGCTCTTAGAACGTGTTCTTGATTTTTTGGGTAGGATGTAATTGATTACCAGCCTTGTGTAATCGATTACATAGCCTCTTCCAGAGTTGTAATCGATTATAGCCTCAGTGTAATCGATTATAAGGCTTCTGCCATGCTTGTAATCGATTACATGCACAATGTAATCGATTACAAAGCCTCTATTTAGCTTGTAATCGATTACAACACATGTGTAATCGATTACCATGTCCTTTGAACATATTTTTCAAACCCAATTAAGTGTACTGGTCAATTCTTATAGAAATTTAGATTTTGACAAGATTTACATTTGAATTATGAAATTCAAGATTGAAATCAACATAACCTTAAAAAGATGAACTTTGAATTATAAGTTGATTTAAAAGGATATTGAAAAATCATTTGAAAATAATTGAGATACCTTGAGAGCATTTTACATTGATATTCGAAGACCTATATCTATGTACCTTTTAGTTTCCTTCTCTTGATCTTGATCTTCATCTTGACTTTGTTATCATCAAAAACTTCATTTGATATGCTTCATGACATAAGCATTCACAGTTAAGAATATTCAGTTAAGAGAAGAAAATAGTCAACTGAAGACTCTTCTCAAGATGATTCTAAGAAACATTATGATGAAGTTGAGAAACTTCAACAAAAAGTCTCAAAGCTCACCTCAAATCTAGCCAAGTTTGTCAATGGCACAAAAATCTGGAAATGGTGTTGGGAAAACAACAATGCACATTTGACAAAACTAGATTAGGATACAAAAAGCATCACAAATAAAAGTATCTTAAGAACTTCTTTGTAAAAGCATCACCTAAGCATGAGAAAACCTATAATTATTGTCATAAACATGGTCATACTATTTTTGCATGCTTTAAGAGAAAGAATGATTAGAAAGCCTCTGGTCATCAGAAAACTAATAAGACATGATCCAAGCTAGTATGGGTACCTAAACAATCAATAACTTCCACTATAGGTTTGCTTGAGAAGTAAGAAACACAAAGAAGAATAGTATTTGGACAGTGGATGTTCACGACACATGATAGGAGACAAATCCATGTTCTTTAATTTGAAACCTAAAAATGGAAGAACTGTTACATTTGGAGATGACTTCAAGGGAAAAATCATTGGTATTCGTAAGATTGGTAACAATTCTTCACCTTCTATCAATAATGTGTTATTAGTTGATGGTTTGAAACATAATTCACTTAGTATAAGCCAATTATATGATAGTGGATACAATGTTTCTTTTGATAAAGCTTTCTATGTTGTGAAGGATTCTATGAACGAGTCTACCATTTTTACTGCCAAGAGGTATGACAACCAATATAAGGTTAATCTAGAGAGGTTAAATAGTCAAAAACTAATATGCCTAGTTTCTATCAATGATAAAAATTGGGTTTGACATAAGAAACTTGGACATGCTAACATAAAACTACTTTCTAAACTTGTGAAAAATGATCTTGTAAAAGGACTCCCTAAGATCAGATTTGAAAAAGACATTTTGTAAAGCACGTCAAGGAGGAAAGCAAACCAAAGCATCTTTTCAATCTAAAAATGTGGTTACTACCACAAGACCCTTTGAGCTATTAGATATTGATCTATTTGGTCTTACTAAAACTATAAGTCTTGGTGGTAAGAAATATGGTCTGGTCATTATAGATGTTTTCTCTAGATTCACATGGATACTCTATCTAGCCCACAAGGATGATTCTTTTGAGGCTTTTAAAGTATTCAGTAAGAAAGTCCAAAATGAGAAAGGGTTCTGTATTTCTATTATAAGGAGTGGCCATGGAGGAAAATTTGAGAATCAAGCCTTCAAGCTTTTCTATGATGAGAATGGCATCACTCGTAACTTCTCATCTCCTAGGACACCTCAATAGAATGGTGTGGTGGAAAGAAAGAACAAAACACTCCAAGAAATGAAAAGAACACTACAATGTGAAAGCTCTCTGCCTAAGTACTTATGCGTTGAAGCTGTCAACATATCCTGCTACATCCAGGATAGAATACTGATATGGCTAATACTAAAGAAAACTCTAAATGATTTGTGGAAAGGTAGGAAACCAACATCTCTTACTTCATCCTTTTGGTTATGAATTTTTTATTCTTAATATAAAGGATCAAATTAGTAAGTTTGATTTAAAAATTCTTAAAGGTGTCTTTCTTGGTTATTCTTCAACTTCTACAGCTTAAAGAGTTTATAATACTAGAACTTTTGTTGTTGAGTAAACTATACATGTTACTTTTAATGAGACTAACCCCAGTGATGAGAAAAAAAAGATTGTAGAGTTAGAAGAAGAACTTAGAGATATGAATCTAAATCAGAATACAATCAAAAAAGGATCAAACAACTTGTAACACCATCGATAACATGTTAGACTCATTTAGGGTTACAGAGGTAACTTAATACTTGCTTGACATGCTTGTGAAGTTTAGTGATGAACTGAGTTAGTTTAAGTACTTTGCCACAACACAGAAGATGGAAAGTGACCTAAAATGACTCATAAAATGGTTTTAAAGGTGAAGTTAAGGAGAATAAATATGAATAATTTATTTTCAAGTCATAAATGAGTTAAGTGAGATGCAGTTAAAGTTTGAAGATATTTTTAAGTACACTGAGTGAGTGTTTTAATACCAATGAACTTAGTGCAGATATGGAAAGTATAGAAAAGATGTTTTTGGTAATTAAATGAATCTTATGATTTATTCTAATACCCAAGGAAGTTAGGAAACTTGATTTGGTGAAATCAAAGTTTTCTTAACATATATAAATTATCAGACAACTTTCATAGTTATCCTATAAGAAGTCATTTGACTTCTTTTCCTCAATATACATGACCAGAGACAGAAAACGAAGGAGAGAAGAAGAGAAAAGAAAGGACAAAATGTAGGGGGAGAAAGGGAGGAAGAAAGAAGAGCAAGGGAATATCAAGATCAAAGATCAAGCTCAAAGGGTGATCATCCACTCCATAAAAAGGTAGGGTGTTTGTTTTCCTCCATTCCCTTCTATCTTCACCTTGTTTTCTTAGTTTATTTTGGTGAAGAAAAATGGGTTTGGTGGAAAAAGTGAGATTTGATGCTAGTTTCATGTTTCTAGGATGAATGAGATAGGTAATAGCTTATATGTTGCTTGGTGTTTAGTTTTGGGTTCCTAGAATCCATAGATTTGGACTGAGTTCAAAGTTGAGATATAGGGTTTTAATTTGAGATTTGAGTTTTGATTTATGCTTGGTTGATTCAAGAGGTAGTTTGAGGTTTACAAGATGATTAGAGACCCGTAGTGATGATAGAACTCAAGTAGAAATTGAGATTGAGGGAGAAATCTTGTTTTGGAACCAAAATTATGCATAAATGATTTTTGTATAATCCTGTTTGATGCATGGGCGCTCAGGCACCAGAGATTGGGCGCCAGGTGCCTAGAGCATCGCAGAAGAGGATGAGCTTCTGGGCCACTGGAGCCTAGGCATCGGCGTTTGGGCACCCAAGAGCCCATCGCCCACAAAGGTTTACTTTGGCACTACCCCGAGAGCACCTAAGCACTGAAGAACGGGCGCTTAAGTGCCTAGAGCAGAAAAAGAACATGGTGTTTTTCATGAAGAATTAAGCTTCCCTAATGGTTTAAATCCTTTAGTTATGCCTTTTAAAGAGTGTTAGGACACTATTAGAAGAATTTCCTAGAGAGAAAGATTATTTAGTATTAAAAAAAAAGTAAGAGGAGTATGGGCATCCATTAAATATGGATTGCCTTAGTTAAGAACTTAGTCTCATGAGTAACTTAAAGTTGAATTAGTTATTAATTGAGGAATGGTTAAGAGAAGGAGAGTTTGATATAAATAAACAAGTTATAGGACAAGAGTTGAAGGACATAGTTCCTAATGGCAAGAATTAAGTACCATAATGCTAAATGGTAAGAGTTAGGGCCATAGTGCCTAGTTAGCAAAGGTTGAGCACCATAGTGCCAAGTTAGCAAGAATTGAGTATTATAGTGCATGAATGCTCTCATAGAGATGAGGTAAAGCCAACATGCAAGGATAGGAAGCATACCAAGTTTGTTTGGCAAAAGCAGAGTGTCGTAGTGCATGAATGCTCTCATAGAGTTGAGGTAAAGCTAGTAGTGCAAAGAACAAATTTGGTATAGAGTTTATGTGGTAGTTATGTAAGAGTTAGACATAACACCACATTCTTTACATACTCATGCATACACATACTTGTTATTCCTAACAGTTTAAGGTAATGGAACAGTTCACTCAGTTTAAGGTAGGTTGCAGGAGGTTACATATTCCCTCCCTACCTATTGAGATAGTGGAATAGTCCACTTAGTTAAAGGTAGGTTACATGACGTTACATATTCCCTCCTTACCTGGTAGGTTAAGGAGGTAACGTGTTCAGATAACATATTCCCTCCCTACCAAGAGGAATAGTCAAGTTTCATGACATCTCATAACATTGCATTTACACTATCATACACCTATGTTTGAGCATACTTATACATCATACAATCATTGCATTACTAAATATTTGCTTGTATTTGTCATATGTGATTCTTTTGTGTATGTGTGGCTTTGATCAATGATATTTTACAATTGTATGGGCAGTTATTTAATATCATTGATTATTTTTGTGTGTGTGGTTTTGCTCAATGGCATTTTACAATTGTATGGGCAGATGTATAGTATCATTAATTATTTTAAATTTGAAATAGTCCAGAGATAAAGCTTGCTTGGAGATATCACATAGAGAGTGAATGTGATAGCTCCTTGAGTTATGAGAAGTAGTTTGTTTGATAGTTCCAGAGGTATTTATGATGTTTATAAGTTGTGTGTTCATGTGAATATACAACTGCTAGTATTGGTACACTTATACTAATAATTTTTTATTCTCATCACGTGTGTTGCCATGTAAATCCAAGTGGAAGGTCTAAGGACAAGAAGAAGAAGAAAGAAGATTGATATAGTTACTTTTATGTTTAGTTGTTATATTTTGTATTTTCATGTATTTGAGCTTAAAATTTTAACAGAAAAATATGTATTTATTTGAAATACCTTATGTCATATGAGACAAAGTTGTATTTATATAAGTGGATGTTGTTCCCACAAGGCTCTCCATAATGATTTATTTGTATAAATGTTATGGATTAGTTAATGTATAAGTTAGAAGTAGCATAGCTAATACTGCTTATTCAAGTATATGTCAGATGTACTAGGATTTTAGAATTAGGATGTTACAAAACTCATTTGAGAAAACATCAGAAAACTACTGAGAAAGATGAGAACCTTTCTAATGGAACTTCAAAGAAGGATTCTCAACTTCCTGCAGAATAGAGACACTTAGCTCATCATCCCAAAGACTTGATCACTGGAGAAACCTCACAAGGAGTGAGAACAAGATCCTTTTTCAAAGAATACAACAAAATGACTCTTATCTGTGAGATTGAACCAAAATCAATTGCAAAAGATCTAGAAGATGAGACCTAGATCATAGCAATACAAGAAAAGTTGAACTAGTTTACAAAAAATAAAGTTTGGACTCTTGTACCACCTATTGATGATCACACTATGATTGGCATATAATTGGTTTTCATAAATAAGCTTGATGAAGTTGGACATATTGTGAGAAATAAAGCAAGTTTAGTTGCTCAAGGCTACAATTAGCAAGAAGATATAGACTATGATAAAACTTTTGCTCCTATAGCTAGACTTGAGGCAATTAGAATATTACTTGCATATGCTGCTCATAGAGGTTTTAAATTATCTCAAATGGATGTCAAAATTATATTTCTAAATGGATTCATTGATGAAGAAAAATAGCCTCCTGATTTTGAGGATAATTCTCATCCAAATCATATTTTCAAACTCTCAAAAGCATTGTATGGCTTGAAATAAGCTCTAAGAGCTTGGTATGAGAGACTAAGTTCTTTTCTTGTTAAAAATGGTTTTATAAGAAGTAAAGTTAATACTGCTCTCTTCACCAAAAATTCAGAAAATGACTTTCTCATAGTTCAAATATATGTTGATGATATCATATTTGGATCAACTAATGAGAATTTGTGCAAGGAATTTTCTAAGCTGATGAAAGATGAATTCAAAATGAGCATGATGGGCGAACTCAAGTTCTTTCTTGGGTTACAAGTGAAACAAGAGAAAGATGGTATACTAATCCATCAACAAAAGTACACTAAAGATCTGCTCAAAAAATTCAAGATGAATTATTCCAAGCCCATGAGCACACCCATGCATCCTTTTGTTGTATTGAACAAGGATGAGAATGTTAAGTCAGTAGATTAGAAAGTCTACAAAGGTATGATTAGTTCTCTTTCATACTTTACTGCTAGTAGACCTGATATCATGTTTAGTGTATGCTTATGTGCTAGATTTCAAGCTAATCCTAAGGAATCACATCTTAAAGTTGTTAAAAGAAATTTTAGATATTTGTTTGGAACCACGAATTATGGTTTATGGTATGAGAAAACTCTAAATCTTGAGTTAGTAGATTTCTATGATGCTAACTATGTTAGAGATAATGTACAAAAAAAAAGCACTAGTGGAGGATGTCACTTCATTGGAAAATCTCTAATCTCCTGGTCAAGCAAGAAGCAAAACTCTAATTGCCCGATCAATTGCTAAAGCTGAGTACATTTTTGCATCAATTTGTTGCTCACAACTGTTATAGGTAGAGTATCAATTATAATATTACTCTTTAAATTTCAATGCTATACCTATTTTTTATGATAACATAAATACTATAAACTTAGCCAAGAATCCTATTCTTCACTTAAGAGCAAAGCATATTGAGACTAGACACCATTTTATAAGTGAGCATATTGAGATTAGGCACCATTTTATAAGTGACTATGTTCAGAAGGGTGTTTTTGAACTTAAATTTATAGACGCTGATCATCAATGGGCTGATATTCTGACCAAACCCCTTCATGAAGATAGATTTTATTTTATAAGAGATAATATAAATATGCCTGGATCAAGCCTAAAACCTTGAGTTAGAATGTTTTTCGGTTAGTTTATGATTTTAAGACTGCATGCCATAGTTTTCTGATCATTAGAATAAGTTAACAAATACTATCATAATAGTATTAGAAAACCAATTAAGAAAACCAACCTTGAGTCACCATCAGAATCACTATCAGAAAATCCCTCAATAAAAATATGGCCATTACAGTAACTTGATAACTTGAAATTTAAAAAAATGACTGTTGGACCCATTTTCTCTCCTTGACAGTAAATGCCAAATGGTAACTTTCTGTGCTCCTAACGGTCAATAAAGGTTGAGACCCTATAAATATATGCTCTTTTATGTTTCTCAACACTTTTCTCAACTCTCAAGCTTTCTCAACTCTCTCAAATCACTCTGAAACTGTAACTCTCTTTCCCAAAACCTCTCAAACACCTCCACACTCTCTCACTTACCTTCAAAATGACTAAGTTTGGAACCACTTCCAAGACCTCAAAGAAACAAACCCAACTTACTCGAAGCTCATCTCGCTAAGCATCTATGGAAACGCAAAGCAAGAAAGCTCATACACCAAAATCCATACCTTTCGAAAAGAAGAGGACTATCTCTATAAGTTTAGAAGACGAGGACGTTCCCAAGAGATCACTTTTCATCTCTAAACTTGAAAAGAAGATCTTTAATGATCGATTTAGCACCAAACCAGTTGTTGCTAGAAGAAGAACCAGTCTTGTGGAGATATCATCTTATGGGATGAATGTGTCTAAAAAAATTAGAAAACAAAGGTAAGAAAGCTTTTTTAAGCTTTATGAACATGTCTACCTAGTGCCTGTTTGAGCTTTCTTTGCTGGTGTAGTTGAAGAAAAGGATATAATAGTTGGAAGTCTTTATGGAGAATAGATAATTATTTCTCTTAAGGTGTTAGTTAAATTCACTAGAGCCAAGAACAAAGGACTTAAGTCCTCCAATAGTCTGGACTGGATAGAAGAGGAAAATCTAGTAAGAGCTGAAGTTTTTGACTTCATTACTAAGGAAGTTGATGAAGAAAGTTTAACTATTGATATGTTGTTGAACAAAGCAAGGTTTCTTCATGCCTTATTCATTTCATTCTACCTCGAGATGGAAGTAAAGAAAGAGTCACCAACTCTAATGTCACTATGTTATACTACTTGCTTGCAAGGAAGAGAATCTGCCTTTCCTACCTGATTTTGAATCACATGGTCGCTGCTCTCAATGTCCCCAAGAAGACCACTTGTATTCTGTATGGGATGCTGATGACCAAAATCTTCAAGCACTATGGTCTAAATTTGAATGATGAAGTTTTTGATCCCCATAGTCTAGAATTCACTTACAACAACTCGAAGTTGATGTGCCTTGACTTACATCCTGTTCTGAAGGTGGATGTTGAGAAAATAAAGAAGAGAAAAGAAAAGAAAGAAAAAGAAGCTGAAAAGGAAAAAGAGAAGGAAGAAAAAAAAAGAAAAAGTAGGAAAGAAAAAAAAAAAAGAAGACAAGAAGAAAAAGAATAAAGAAAAGAAAAAGAGATGATGATGGTGTACCAGATGCACCTACTCCCAAGTCAAAAGTTGTTGATGTTCTGACTAAGGAAGCAAGAGAAAGAAGAACTAAGAGGACACTTAGCTCTAAATCTTCAAAATTACACATTTTGGATGTACTAACTCAAGAAGCTAGAGAAAGGAGAACTAAAAAGAGACTTGACCCTTTATTTGAAGATGGATTTAATGAGGATTTACCTGCTCCTACTCCTACCACCTCATCTACAACCTCACAACAAATCAATTTTGATGATGCTGTTACTCCTACTGTTCAAGGCTTACCTGAGCTTGAAGAAGAGTATGAAGAAAAAGAATAGCAAGAGGAAGATATAGAAGGAAGAGAAGAAAAAGCAAAGGAAAAATTGTGACTGAAGAAATCCATGTTCTGCAAGAAGAAGAAAAGCCCCAATGCTTCACAAAGATGATCCGAGAGATTGATTTGAATGTGGAAATAATGATTTAAAGGAAGAAGAAGCTGCAAAAGGTACTGGATCCTCCTATGATCCTAACTTTTCAGAAAGTATTGGGCAAACTTTTGCCTCAACTGTTGAAGCAATTTTCAGCACACCTCCTACATCACCTCTAAAGTCACCTCACTTTTATGCAACTTAAACTAAACTTCCTGCACTAACACTTGAAACTGTTCATAAAACCATTGTTAAATTTTTCATCTCCACCCCTGCTAAAAATAGGTTTCTGCTTATCAATCCACCTACCTTCTCTCCATCTTTGATTCTTTCTGGAGAAGAAATTTTGTTGAGATTCCTGCTGAGTCAGTAAAAGGCTTTGATGCAAATTAGACCCACTCTCAACTTGAGAAATCAACACCCTTGGCACTTTAGTATGCTCATTTGCCCTCTTTGGACATTGTTACCTATCTGAATAATCACGATCCCCAAGGTCTTTTGAAGAAGACATTAGAAAGTTGAATCTGAAAACGAATAAGTTAAAAAGGAATCAGAAAGCTATTAGAAAGGAAGTAAATGAACAATTTGAAGTTATTTTCAATTCTTTGGAGAATCTCAAAGAGAGAATTATGAACTTTGAGAAGTTGTGGCTAGCCTTTTAACCTAAGCCTACACTTGCCAGTTCTAAACATGGACCCTCTAAGCCTACCTCCAAAACACCTTCTAATACTAGCTCTGATTCTGATACTAACTAATTTATATAGCTGTCAATAATGTATTAATTTTTTTTTCACATAAACAGTTCATATTTTCATTTTTTTTAATGATGGCAACGGGGGAGTAAGAAAGAAATTATCTTTTCTGAAACCAACTTGTAATCTTTTGCTTTAAGTTGAATGAAAATATGATGTTATTTAGTATAATTTCTTAAGTGTGCTGATCATTATACCCTGTTCTTTATCCAAATCTGTTCTGATACTTTTTGTCACTTTGATATAATGTTATGATACATTTCTTTGTTTTGATAAATACTCTTATAGATATTATACTTAAGTTAAATAACATTTATTTCTTATGATTAACGTTTGCTGAATGCATAAGTTAAGGGGGAGTTTCTAACTTGAATCTTTATTAGAAAACGTCTTGATCAGAAAAGTCATTTCATCAAAAGAAAGGTTGTTTTTCAAATTTTTTCTCTTAGTTGCTCTGATCTAAATAGCTATTTCAAAAACAATGGTTTGTCATCATAAAAAAAAGGGAGAATGTTAGCTCCAAAATTTAAGACTCCTTGGTATACTTAAGCTTTTACTTGAGATTGAGTTTTGATGACTAACAATTTAATACTTTTCTAAGTATATCTTGAGTAACTATTAGAAAACTTACTACACTCTTAGATTTCTGATCATTTATAGTCAAAAAAGTGTCTTGTAAGCTCCAAATCCCTTTTAGTGCTTAACAATGCATAATTTGTTTTGATGATAATAACTATTTTGAAGATATGGTTTGAAACTTCTCACTACTTGATCCATTTTGACTTAATTTGTGTAGAGTGTTTTCTATGTTATTAAGCTTTCAAGGACTAAAACAAAGAGTAATGAAACATTCTGGTCATCTGAAATAACTTAAGAAGATTAAATCATGACTTGAGAAAGTTCAAGTGTGTCTTGAGAATCTTCTTGAGAACATGAGAAAGTTCATTATGAGTGGTCCTGAGAAGATTGAAGGATTGTGCAAATCAGAACCCCCACAAGTGATTACTTCATTGGAAGAAGCTTAATCCATCTTTACCATCAAGAAGAATGAAGATTTATCACTAAGATAATGAAGATCAAAGCTGAGAAGATTGAAGTTTTCAAGCATGAGAAGGTTGGGTGAGATAGTTGATGATAAAGTACTTAAGAAGGTTCAAGCTGAGAAGACACAGTGAGAAGGTAGACTTTGAGAAGGTTTCTGGTGAACTTTCTCGCTTTAAAGCATAATGTTGATGTGTCCAAGAAAAGGATAAAATAAAGGTCACCTGCAATCAGCAAGGACAACTATCATTTGTAGTGCCCAACAGTCACATTTCGAAGTCCATAAAAGAGATCAAGCTTGAAGATCAACTAGAGAACTTTGTTGAAAAATTTTCTGACAAGCTGACAAGAGTTGAACCTTCTCACTTGTACCTACCTAAATATAATCTTTGTAAATCCAACAGTAGGTGTTGTTATTTATCTATATAAATGTCTGTATCTACTCTTAGAGTAATTTTGAGAACTAGACAAGTTACACAAACACTTCCTTTAACCTCTTATTTAATCTTATAATGTGTAAGCTTGTGAGGTTGTCCAAGCCACTTGATTCTAAGTTTGTGGGCCTGAAGAGTAGTTATAGAAGAATACTTGGGATTTATCCCAAAGAGGCTGTTGTCAAGAATACTTGTAGCTAGCTTGAAGAGGTTATTGGCGAAGAATACTCATAAATAAGCCTGGAAAGGCTTGGTTGGTTAAAGAATACTCACATAGTTGAAATCTTAGTAGTTTGCTAGGTACTGGATGTAGCTCCACATGGTTTAGGGGTGAACTAATATAAATATCTAGTGTGATCTTTCTCTCCTTCATCTTTTAATTTACATCATCCTGCTCAAGAGTTTAAAGATAAAAAAAAATTCAAGGTGTGTTCGTTTTGAAATTCTTTAAACCAATTTTTGTTGAAGTTTACAAGTTGAATTTGGTTAACTTACTTAATTACAAGTGTTTGATTCAAGGAAATAAAATTTAAGGAGCTATAAGACTCAAACTGATTCAAAAAAAGAACTTGAAGTGGTGAGAAGGTTATTTTTATCCAACTATTAAAGCTTCTCACAAACCTTCTCAACTTGGTCTATCAAGTATTATTTTTGAAGTTCCTCACTAACAGCCTACATTGAGCTATAACCTTCTTACCTCCAAGTTTACCAACTTGAGAAAGTTATGAGAAAGTTAATTTTCAAGAAAAAGGGCAACATAATTCAACCCATTTTCTTGTATTGCTGCTAACTTCATATCTATCTTATGAACTTTACTAATATATGTGTTGAAGTCTGTTAAAGTGTGTTAGAACTTGGAAGTCAATTTAGATATGAGAAACATTTCCTTTAAACACGTGGCTCTTCAAAAATTTCATGAGAAAACTACTCAGAAAGACATGAGAAAACTTGATCAGAAAACCTATTAGAAAGTCTATCAAGAACCAATAGAAAATTGTGATCAAAACACTCTTCAAGGATGAAAAGACATCCTTTTTGACTTACACTTGGTTCTATCACCAAGCAACCCACCTAGTCATAATAAGAATGTTGGAGAGCTACCAAAAAGCTCATCAAAAGAAAAAAAAATAACGGCTAATTTCCTGATGCACCAGAAAAGCTACAGACTCATTAAATGAGTTCTTAACGGGTAGAATTCATCCAAGTTATAAATTGAAGATCATTTGAGGCATTAAAGGCCAAAATACTTGGTTGTTGAAGAGAACTTATTACTAAGAAAAGTACTATTGTTGTTTTCTGAACGTATTCTCAACTCTGAAATACCTTTCTATTCTATATAAAGTTAGTCTACTCATATTCTTTGTATTCTCTTAGTAGAAGAAAAGTTGTTTGCTCTAATTACATTGTAATATCCACTCTTGGAGTGTTAGTGAGCCCAAAAGTTTTGTTTTGCTTTGATTACTAGTTACAATATCCACTCTTAGAGTGTTAGTAAGCTCAAACACAAACTTAAACATTATCTCTTTGTAACTTGACCCATTAGAGGTTTGAGTGTTGAGCCTAGAGAGGCTAAATGAGAAAAAAATATTCGTTTGAGCCTAGAGAGGCTAGGTGTGAAAAAAATAATCAATTGTATTTAGCCTGGAGAGGCTGTGTTTAAAAGAATACTCTAATAGTGAAAAGCCTGGTGTTCTGCTGGGGACCAAAAGTAGGCAAGTGGTTGGCTGAGCCAGTATAAATCCTACATGTACTACTTGTCTACCATTTCTCTTTACTTTCTGAGTTTAATGCTAAAATAGTTTTTTGGACTCAGTTCTTAACAATTTTTTTGAACTTCTATAAGTTCTTCATGTTAAAGAGAAGAGTTTATGAAAACTATTTTATGATAAAAGGCTATATTAGTAAAAGTTTCTCAAACTTATAAGAGAAGGCTTCTTAAGCATTCTCAAATTATTTTATGAACTTTGCTACCTTTTTGATTATTGCTTACTAACTACCTCCTTTGATCATCCAAGTTATATACTTGAGAAAGTTATTTTAAGTTTCAGAAAGTATTCAAAAAAATTTCTAGCAAGGCACAATTCATTTCCCTTTCTTGTGCACTTTGCCACCTTCAAGGGAAGGTTTGAGGGGGTATAGGCAAATGATTAGGTTAGATTGGATGCCCCAAGTTAGGTAACTGAGGTAGTTAAAAGTGGTCAACTTAGTATGGAGTTCGGGTTAAGCATGGCTGACTGTAAGGTGTGGGTATTGGATGAGTTTGGCAGGTCAAATGATAAGGTGGTTGTAGGATGGAAAAGGGATGCTGATGTTTCCAATAACTCCTTTTTGTAGAAAAAGTCCACTATTTCCCCCATCGAACCATAGGGACTTAAGTAGTAATTGCGATTAGATTAGCATTTGGAAATTGTGAAAGGCTCATTGCTATAGTTGGCCTATGAACAATCATTTTTGCACTTCCTTCATTTCCACTCGGTCCTTTCAAATTGGTTGGTCTTACAAGTGTCCTCAACATACTTTCAATCTTTGATTGCCCCTCAGCTACCTTGCTCAATTGTTCCTTTATCTCATCCACCTCCTAACTCAAAATTCTTTCAATTCACATTCCACTTGTTTCCATTTTTTCTTATTATACATCAAGGTTTGATTAGTATCAGCTTTCTTTGGAAGTTTAATGGTTCAATTTCTATTGAAAAAGAAGGAATTCATTCTAAAACAAAACCATTATTCCTTTTTCTGTGTGAACAAATGCAAAAATGCATGATGACTATTTTATTTTCCTTTAGATGTAAAAGGGAAAATCATGCTTGAATGCAATGAGGTTCTTTCTTTCTTGTTTTATTTTTTTTTATGCAAAAATCTATGCTAATATGTAATGAGACTATCTTTTTTCTTCTTCTTTTTTCTCTTATTTTTTTATGTAAAAATTGATGCAAATGAAATGTGATGCAAAATTTTTCTTCCTCTATTTTTTGTGTGTGCAAAATATAATGCTAAGATATCATGAAAAATAATTCTATTATTATTATCTTATGTCCTTTAAGAGGCTAAAACACAATTAAAATGAGTTTTTTTTTTTTGCTAACGTTTTTATCCTAAAAAATCTATTTAAATGCAAAAATAATAAGCAAATGCAAAGAAAAAGAGAAAAAAAAATATTTTCTAAAGATGCAAAACAAAAAGTATTTTTTGTTTTGTGTTTTTTATTTAGATGCAAAAGTTCAAATTATAATGTACAACCATCTTCTTTTTTTTCTCCAAAATCTTTCTATGCTAAAATGCAAAAGCTCATGCTAAAGTGTAATGAAATAGTCATTTATTTATTTTTTTAAAGAAATGAAAGAAATGAATGCAATGCCAACATTCAATTTTCTATAATCTCATAAATGACCCAGTGAATTGTTGGTCTACTAATAATGATTACTTCCTTTTTCAAATCAAGCACTCAAAATGTTTAATAAAAATTACAAAATGTAGTTCATCATATTAATGGACTTAACAATTTTGCCAACCCCAAAAATTTTATTAATGCAAGAAATGCATGAATTTTTTACCTAAAAAGAAATTTAATGCAAGAGATGAGTTTGGATCATAGTTTTAAAACTCGGACCAATCATTGACTCGATCAAGGCACCGGGTTAATGGGTTACTGGCTCAATAAGTGGGTCACTGGTCAAACTGCATAAATTAAAAAATCGTATAAATATTGGGCTTTTAATCAAATAGGGAATAATTAATTTTTGTTCCAGTATTTATTTTTTAAATGGGTAGTTTACTTAGTTGAGCTCAAACCAGCCCATATTAGCCTATAAGTTAGTTAAGCCTATCATGTAGGATCATTAATAAGTCAAGAGAATTTTTTTTTTTACAAAAAAGTTAGAGATAAGGTGAGGGAAAAAGAGATAAGATGTGACCCATGTGATCTTTGAGGATAAACTTGATTTTGACACATGTAAGTGAAGTTAGTTTAAATCCTCAATTCTCAAGATAGGAAACATGTCCTTTTACTTTGTCCCCAGATTGGCTCCCTTATGCTCAAATCTCTCTTTCCTCTCATCTCATCTCAAGTCTCAATGTCTCATTGTATCTTTTCTCTATTGGTTTTCAGTTTAAAAGCCTCTTTTGGTGCTATAGAGAGTTAGAAGTATCGTCCATCCCTTTGTTTTCTCCCTTTTTTTCCTTGGTTGAGCATTCATTTGTGAGGTGGGGCTGAAAGAAAAGGCCTGCTAGTCAGTGATAGTATGGCACTAGTTGCAAATCATAAAGCCTTAAACCATACGAAATTACAAAGTTGTTTGCGAATGGGGAAGAAGGATTTTACCATACTCATTCACTTACTGCTTTCACTCAAAGCTGCTTTAGTGATTATTTTTTCAAATATTTGACTCACTTGACTAGTTCTCAACGAGCCAAGTCAAAAGGTGTGCCTCCAAATCCGATTGAGTCAAACGGTTAAAATCGATTTGTTTACATGTCTGGTCAGATATGAGGCTCGAACCAATTGGGAGGCCGGATCACCGGTTCAACTGGTTGATCCGAGTTGAGTTTTACAACTATAGTTTGGATGGTTGAGTATCTTGAATCTCTTAACGTACTGTTACCAAGTAGCTTCAAACTTAAGATGAGGGTGAATTGAGTTTGTAAAAGATTTTCATAATTTTTTTTTTGAAAAAAGCTGGTTTATTAATCTTTGTTGAACCAATTAATTTCAATAATTGAATAGATAGATATAAGGATGATGATTTCTCACACAAGTTTTATCAAATAAAAACTAAGAATGAAAGTATTCAAGAAAGAAAAAGGTCGTAAAATGCTCAAATGTAAAAGAGATAGGGAAGACAGAGTGCAAACCATAATTTTATACTGGTTCAGCCACTCTTTGTGACCTACATCAAATCCTCAAGTGATATACTTGAAATTTTTAGCTAATCTTCAAGTTTCAACAAGTACTTGTAACATTTACAACAAAGAGCACTCACAACATTCTTGGGATACGTTCGCCCCACATGTGATTATGTATTAATTTAGGCAATATTACTGCAAGTGCATGGATTGAACAAGTAATAAAAAGTGAGTAGAATATCGCTACCATGAGGAATTAGTTTACCAAGTACCACTTCTCTAATATTAGTACTATCTAAGAAACTAATAATTAAGAGTGATTTAAAGTAATTAAAGATATAAAATTATAAAGGACAAAAACACATAAGAACGCACGAAATTAAGAGGAAAAAAAGATAACAAAGCACACAAATGTAGAACATATTAAGGATATAAACACATAAAATTAAAACACTAGGAATCTGACTTCACTTAATTCAACAATCTATCATAGACAATAGAATAGCTTTGGAACCTTCATTCTGGTTAGTTTCTAGTCATTCAATTGATGGGGAGAATCCCTTAATTAATTAAAACTTAATTCCTTGACAAATTAATTCTCTTTAATTATCAAAGTCTAATCAACTCCTTGATCTAAATCCCAACTCTTAAAGGCATGGCCTTCACTCTATGAATTCTCATGCAAAATACCACAATTCTCCTATACAGCTTATAACCTCTATTCCTAGATGATTACAAATCATGACAGTTATTATTTATGGTCTAAGTCATATACAAACTTTACGATTTTGCACACATCTCACTAGATTAATTTAAGAGTAATCAATTCATAAAAATATTAAGAACCATAATAAGCACTCAAATTGAATAGAAAAGAAATTAATTAAAAATTCAAACTTAATACATGTTGATTAAATCAAGTTACATATTCACCCTAGAAACACACGAATTTAGCTATTCATGACAAAAGAGAAGAAGAAATAGGAAAAGGAAAGAGAATTCATCATCATAGAACCGTAGAGAAGAAACCAAAGCGTCTTCAATTGTGATTCGATCTCCAACTCCATGAAGGCTCCTCCTCCTCTCCGAGGGCTCGTCCCCTCCCTGCCTTTGAGCCTCCAAAACTCTATATTTTTCATGTATTTTCTAAACCAAAAGAGAGGTCCTTTACTAAACTCGTTTTCCCCTTTTTATAGAAAACCTGACAACTTTTCGTATCTAACTTGCACGATATTTCTCACCCTCAATATGGCCGAATCTGCCCTCGATCTCAATAGATAATTTGTAGGATTTTCTTTTATCTTTTCAATACCTTAAATGGCTCGTCGCTCTGATCTCTATAGCCCAAGATATAACTCAATTAATGAAGATTGGTCAGGATAGTGCAAGAATCCAAATTTTAATGCAAATCAAATCTCTTTGAGAATCTGTATCCAATCTTCAGTCTAAGATTTTGTGTCCAATGAAAACTCTAATTAGCATCTATGAATAGGATAAGAATCCTTCAAATCTTTAATCTTTAGGAATTTCTTATTTTTGCACAAATTTGATGATTTATCCTAAAAATTCAAATATGATTAGGTGAAGAGATAATTATTTAAAAATAAATTAAAAATAAATAAAAATAAATTAAAAATCCTAATAAATAAACCCAAAAGGTGAGTGTATTTTACACTCATCAAGATACTTCACTCGTAGTATTTTAGCCTCACTCACAAGGGATACCTCACCATTTTTCTCTATTGAGGGATACCTAACCCTATTACAAAGATTTCAAGATGAAAAGAACAAATAGAAACTTTCACAAAATTAGATAATACAAATTGAAGTTCAAAGGGTATTATGGAATCACACACTAAAGCTCAAAATAGAGGTTTATGAGAAGAAAAAGTTTGAATTTGCAATTAATGCTCAAGAAAGATTTTTTAGATTCTTTTCTAACATAGTTTAAGTCCCCAAAGCATTGCATTTAAAGCCCATGAGTTAATAAAGACATTGAGGGTGGATGGGAGCATTAAATGCAAGTAACTAGCCATTATTTTCTATTTTTAGAAACCCAAATAATTGATTATTTGAAACTTATAATTTGTGAAATGATATGAAACTTGAGTTTTTGAAAAGCTCCAATAATTGATTATTCCAATTTAAAACCTTAGGCGCATATTTGAAAAAGGTCAAATAATTGATTATGCATAGGCAATAATCAATTATTTGTGTGGTGAATAGGAAATTGGACATTCTGTTTTAACTCAAGAATTGAATATGGTAAACCCATAATCGATTATAGCTTATAAGATCCAACGACATGGCTTTCTGTTTAACTTAAATAATCGATTATGGGAAGCCATTAATTAATTATTTGTGACACTAAAAAAGAGGAAACATACTACTAGACTCAAACAATTGATTATGTCAAGGATCTAACTGATTATTTGGCTTCCAGATTTACAAAGAAGTCATGATTGCCCAAAGTTTTCCAAAAAAATTTAAAACCATTTAAATCAATTTTTTCTTGTTTTTCAAACATTTTCTACATCTCAAACATGATTTTTCATTAAGGGTTAGGTTGGATAAAGTATTTATATAAAATTGACATATGAGCCTAGTGTGATTCCTTTTTACTTTTACAAAGCATCTAAGTCCTATTAACTAATCTTGAAGGATCTTGGAACTTGATCTTTAGCACACTTCTTCCTTTTGATATAGTTAAAGTTTGAGGATAAATTAAATTAGTTTGGTATTTTTTAGTACACTGAGTAAGTGTTTTAATACCGGATTGACTTGGCAGATGCATGAAAACTTAAGGAAATGATGAAACTAGAGTTGAGATGAATCCTATGAATTTTTACAATATCTATGGAAGTTAGGAAACTTAGATTGGTAAGATCAAAGTATTCCTAAGAAATATAATATTTCTAGTTAAATATCTAAAATCATCCTTATATCTCTAACTTACCCACCGTCTCTTTTTCTCTCCTTGCCATTTTCTATGACTTTCCTCACCCTTATGCTCTCATTTCTCATGTTCCAAGCAGTAGAAAATAGAGAAAAGAAAGAGGAGGAAAAGGAAGAAGAGGAAAGGAAGAGGAAAATCAAAGAGCAAAGCTAGAGCTTGAGGATCATCAACCATATAAGTGAGGTAGAGGTGTATGTTTCAACTTATCTCTTTCCTTATTTACTTTTTATGCTTGGTGGATGATTAGGTTAGTGGAAATGGGTTTGAGAGGGATTCAATAGTTTTAGTGGTTGAATCTTGTTTTTAATGGTTAAAATGGTTTGTTTATGACTTATTCTAGGCATGGTTATGAGTTGTGAACTTAGAAATATCCATATACCTCTTTAAGGTTGAAGATGAGAAATGAATATTAGAGGTTTAGCCCTTGTTCTTGAATCCATGTTTAGATGAGTTGTGAATGTGCTTGAGATTTATAACATGCTTAGAGACCATATTTGTGGTTGAAAATCACTTAGGATCTGTGTTTGAGGGTCTAAATGGAGTTAGAAACTCAATAGAACAGGGCATTTTAGTTTGGTGCTGGCGCCCAAAAAGGGAGCGTCTAAGCGCCCAAGCCCAAAAAGAAAAAACGTGATGGGTGGTCAAGCACCCAAGAGTGGAGCACCTAAGTGCCCAAGGCTAGAGAAGAAAATGGGTTGAGCGCCTAAGCGCTCAGAAAGTGGGCAACTAAGCACGTGAGTCCAGAGAGCTCTAGAGATAAGCAGTTAAGCTCTCAAAATCTGGGCACCTAAGCACCCAGTGACAGATGAAATAGGGGAGAGTTTGTTGTCATGTACCACCTAAGCACTAGAAAGTTGGGCACCTAAGCACCCAAGGGTAGAGGGTGCTATGTGTTTCAAGTTGAGGAATTGGAGTTCCTTACTTGTAGGAATCTTTTATACATGTCTTTTATTGTAAGTTAAGACACTATTAGGGATATTCCATAAAGTAAATATCTACTTAGCACATGTATAAAAGAATAAAACCTTGTACATCTAATAGTAGTGGATTGACATAGGTAATGTTTAAGGTGCTAATAATTGAAGAACAATGATGTTGCACTTGATGTCACTTGCTAATTCCTATGTAGAGTAACTTTAATTGATGTGCACAATCATTTAGCCAAAGGAGAGTGGGAAAGTCCAAAAGGTTCTTTGAATGAGGATTAGCTCGAAATTCTCATAGTGTTCAAGCTCATAGGGCTAGGGTTACTAGTTTTATGAAGTGGTATCGGTACACTCACTATTGTGAGGAAAATAGTCCACTCATTACTAGGTTATATGAGAAGGTCAGTAAATCCTCTCTACAATTTTGAGAATAATGGGGAACATACAAGTGACATACACACACAAATCTACATATACACAATCTCATTACATTTCACAAACGGTATTCTAAGACATTGCATAAGCATGAGCATATTGCATGCATAACCATTTGCATTTCAATAACAATTGTATAGGCAATTATCTTATATTTGATATGAGGTTAGCTTTAGATTATGTATTTGCTCAGTGAACATTTACATAAGGAGGATGTGTATTTGTTCTAGTGATGTTGAGTAAAGACTCAATGTCTTAGTGAAATCATAATCTATTTTAGTTAGTTTATTGATTCAAAGTGTTTAATTAAGTAATAATTGAATGCTCTATCTCTGGAAGAGAAAAGAACAATTTTTGGCTTTTGCCCCCTTTCTAAGGTATAAGTTAAGTTTTATACTACCTTTTCTATGAAGCAGTTGGAGGTAACATGATGACATGATTTTATAAGCTATTATTGAGAATTGTTGATTCTCACCCCATTTGTTGTTTCCATGTTAAATCCAGGTTAAGACTCTTCCAAGGAGAAGAAGAAGAAGCAGATAGACTAGAGTATTTTTTACTGCTTTTAGAACAAAGCTTGTATATTAATGTTATATTTGCTTTGGTTTGTACAAAAGTTTTATGTATTACAATATGCCCTTTTGAGGCTGAGGTTGTATTTATATATTCTATCTTTTTCGCAATGATCTTTATAATAACATGTATGGTTATTATAAATTTAGTTTGATTTTTAGTTTAGAAGTGACATAGCTAATACTAATTATCCGAAGATATCTAAATATACTAGGATAGTAGTATTAGGATGTTACATTATGATATCAGAGCAATTCATACTGTTGAGCCGAGGTATGCAATGACTATGCTTAGGCGTGTTCTTGGAATTCTTGTAGTATATTATGTTTTTCTTGTCTCATACGTGAGGTATATGATGGAATTGCATGATTTCCTTTAGTATGATTATTTTTACTTACTATTACACTGTTATGTAATATTGAGATAGATCAACTTAATATGTATTGTTCTGTGTGTATTGGAAACTATTGGCATCACCAAAGCAGACTAGGGGAAACAAAACTTCTTCTATTGAAGGTTTGACTAATATGGCTGAAGCATGCATGGCAATGGCAGCAACGATGAGGGAGCAGTCTGCTATTACTGCAACCACTATGAGGGAGTAATATGCTTTAACTGCTAGGATGCTTGAGAGGATGGAGGCTAATCCACCCCAACAACCAACACCACCACCTGTACAACTGACACAGGAAGTACAAGTGGGAAGGAATCAAAATTTCCTAGACCTTTCAGAGTTTAGAAAAGCAAACCCTCCACCCTTCAGAGGAGAGTACAACCCAGTGAAGGCAGAGGAACGAATTAGTAAGATGAAGAAAATCTTCGAGGTAATGATTTGCTCCGATGAACAGAATGTTTTTTTTTTACTTTTTATATGTTAAGAAGAGAAACGAAAAACTAGTGGAAAAGTTCAAAGAAATTGCTTGAGGCGTCATGAACTCTTTTTACTTGGGAGGTGTTTAGGACTTCTTTCATGGACAAATACTTTCCTAAGAGTTTACAAAATGCTAAGGAAATGAAGTTCCTGAAGTTGGAACAAGGTGAGATGTCTGTTGGTCAGTATGTGACCAAGTTTGAAGAGTTGTCAAGATTCTCCTCCAACTTTAGATTTAATCCAGATGAACAATGGAAATGTATTAAATTTGAAGAGGGACTGAGATGATATTAAGAAGGCCATGCACCTTTTAGAGATTCGGGACTATTCGACCCTGATAAACAAATGTAGAATTATGGAAGGTCATGATGGTAAGTCTCAAGTGGAGTAAGGATCGCAAAGTTTTCAACAGAAGAAAGGGGTGGATTATGAGTATGAGGATTATGTTTCTACAACCAACTCTTCATTAGATGAAGATGAGCAAGATTAGACAGAAGCCATGGAGTTTGAATGCTCTAAATATGGAAGATCACATAGTGACAAACCTTGTTTGGTGTGTTTCGTGTGTGGTCAACCAGGACATTTTGCTAGAAGGTGTCCATAGAGACAGAGTTATACCCGACCTTAGACCTTAGGCTACAGGAAGGGTGTATACTCTAAGCAGAATAGATGAAGCTCAATCTTCTGATCTTTTACAAGGTATCCTTTTGTGTATACCAATAGATGGAAACTCATTGGGATATTCTTAGAAATTAAAAATGATAAGTTAAATACCACTAAGGGAGGTGAGATTCCTTCGAGTGTCATATCTGATATAGACCTCAGAATTTTAGTAGCGAAAAATGAGGACAAAATTTTTAAAAAGGAGGAGAGAAATGTAATATCCTCTCTAACCAGTTAGACTTATTTATGGTTATACAAGTTCAATAACTCGTGCAGGAGTTATCTGTTAATTTTGATGACCTTTTTAAGTTAGTTAGGCTATTTTACTATAACACTTAATATGAGAAATAGCTACTAATAGCCCCAAAAATATTATAAACTACTTAAGTGATGGAGATAAATAAAGAAAATTTATCTCTAGGCCACAAATGTATGAAATGTAATGTAGTTAAAGTTTGAGAGTGAACTAGGTTAATTTGGTATTTTTCAGTACATTGAGTAAGTGTTTTAATACCGGATTGACTTAGCAGATGTATGGAAACTTAAGGAAATGCTAAAACTAGGGTTGAGATGAATCCTAGGAATTTCTATAATATCTATGGAAGTTAGGAAACTTAGATTGGTAAGATCAAAGTATTCTTAAGAGATATAATGTTTCTAGCTAAATATCTAAAACCATCCTTATCTCTCCAACTCACCCACTATCTCTTTTTCTCTCCTTGTCATTTTCTTTGACTTTCCTCACCCTTACTCTCTCATTTCTCACGTTCCTAGTAGCAGAAAATAGAGAAAATGAAGAGGAAGAAAAGGAAATGAAATGAAGAGAAAGAAGAGGAAAGGAAGAGGAAGATCAAATATCAAAGCTAGACCTTGAGGATCATCAACCATACAAGTGTGGCAGGGTTGTGTGTTTCAGCTTATCTCTTTCCCTATCTACTTTTTATGCTTGGTTGATTAGGTTAGTAGAAATGGGTTTGAGAGGGATTCAATAGTTTTAGTGGTTGAATCTTGTTTTTAATGGTTGAAATGGTTTGTTCATGACTTATTCTAGGCATGGTTGTGAGTTGTGAACTTAGAGATATCCATATACCTCTTTAAGGTTGAAGATGAGTAATGGATAGTGGAGGTTTAACCCTTATTCTTGAATCAATGTTTAGATGAGTTTTAAATGTGCATGAGAGTTATAACATGCTTAGAGACCATGTTTGTGGTTGAAAACCACTTAGGATCTATGTTTGAGGCTCTAAATGGAGTTAGAAACTCAATAGAACAGGGCATATGAGTTTGATGCCCAAAAAGGGAATGCCTAAGCGCCTAAGCCCAGAAAGCAAAAATGTGATGGGCACTCAAGTGCCCAAGAGTGGAGCGCCTAAGCTCCCAAGGCCAGAGAAGAAAATGGGTTGAGCACCTAAGAGCTCAAAAAGTGGGCGCCTAAGGGTACGAGTCGAGAGAACTCTAGAGCTAAGCGATTAAGTGCTCAGAATTTGGGCGCCTAAGCACCCAGTGACAAATGAAACAAGGGAGAGTTTGCTGTCATGTAGCGTTTAAGAGCTAGAAAGTTAGGCGCCTAAGCACCCAAGGGCAAAAGGTGCCATGTGTTTTATGTTGAGGAATTGGAGTTCTTTACTTATAGGAATCTTTTATGCATGTCTTTTAGTATAAGTTAAAACACTATTAGAGATATTTCATGAAGGAAATATCTACTTAATACATGTATAAAAGAATAGAACCTTATACGTCCAATAGTAGAGTATTGACATAGGTAATGTTTAAGATGCTAATCATTGAAGAACAATGATGCTGCACTTGATGTCACATGCTAATTCTTACTTAGAGTAACCTTAATTGATGTGCACAATCATTTTGCCAAATGAGAGTAGGAAAGTCCAAAAGGTTCTTTGATTGAGGATTAGCCCTAAATTCTCAGAGTGTTCAAGCTCATAGGGCTAGGGTTATTAGTTTTATGAAGTGGTATTAGTATACTCATTATTGTGAGGAGAATAGTCCACTCATTACTAGGTTGTACGAGAAGGTCAGTAAATTCTCTCTACAATTTTAAGAATAATGGGGAATTTGCAAGTGACACATACACAAATCTACACATAGACAATCTCATTGCATTTCACAAACAGTATTCTAGGACACTGCATAAGCATGAGCATATTATACGTATAAGCATTTGCAATTCAATGATAATTTTATGAGGGATTGTCTTATCTTTCATAAGAGGTTAGATTTAGATTGTGTATTTGCTTAATGAACCTTTACATAAGGAGGATGTGTGATTGTTCTAGTGATGTTGAGTAGAGACTCAATGTCTTGGTGAAATCATAATCTATTATTAGTTAGTTTATTGATTGAAAGTGTTTAATTAAGTAACAATTGAATGCTCTGCCTTGAGATGAGAAAGGAACAATTTTTGGCTTTTTTCATCTTTCTAAGGTATAAGTTAAGTTTTATACTAGCTTTTTTTTAAGCAACTGGAGGTAACATGATGACATGTTTTTATAAGCTATTACTGAGAATTGTTGATTCTCACCCTGTTTGTTATTTCCATGTTAAATGCAGGTGGAGACTCTTCCAAGGAAAAAAAGAAGAAGAAGCAGGTAGACTAAAGTAGTTTTTACTTCTTTTAGAACAAAAATTTGTATATTAATGTTATATTTGCTTTGGTTTATACGAAAGTTTTATGTATTACAGTATGCCCTTTTGAGGCTGAGGTTGTATTTATATAATCTTTCTTTTTCGTAAGGCTCTTTATAATAACATGTATGGTTATTATAAATCTTGTTTGATGTTTTTAGTTTAGAAGTGACATGGATAATACTAATTATCTGAAGATATCCAGATATACTAGCATACTAGCATTAGGATATTACAAGGTATGTGGTGGACACCACAACTCCACGTGCATAAAGGGAAAGGTGATCTAAAATTATATTATACGTGGAGGAGCAGTCCGCAACTAAGAACTTTACCTTGATTTTCTTGAATAGGGGTTTGGTTCCAAGCATTAGGTGTAGTTCAACATACCCCTCTGGGGCAATCTTGTCACCGATAAAACTAATGAGTTCCTATGGTAACCTTATATTTAAGCAAGAGGAAGAAAATGAAAATCGACAAGGTTTCCTTGTGGTTACACTAGTGTTAATTTTGAGTATGCTTTAAAGCATACTTGTGAGTAGAACCCTTGCATTAATTTGGTTCATTTACTACAAGCATGCATATGCCTCCTATCATCTTAAGTGACTTGATTTTTGCATTAAGAAATTTCTATACATGATCAATGAATAGTATTCATGATTTGGTAATTTTATTAATGAGAGTGGGGGAAATAGTGCATCTTGTCATGTTTTCCTTGCAAGAAATGGACAAAGTCCATTCATGCCTATATAAAGAAATAGTAGAAGAGAAATATAGGCAGCTTGATTGTTGCACACATTCAACACATTCAAACAAACTTTGGCCCTCCTGCACCAAATTCAACCCAACATTTATAATGATAGTTGTAACAGTATCAAGACTTAGACTATATATATGTGTGTATCGTCTAATAGTTAAAACAAGGCAATCGACTAACCTGTTTGTAATTGGTGTTCATATTGCCATTGTAATCTCCTTTATTTTCCCACATAAACAAAGCTTTTCTTTTATTTTCTAGTGAAGTTATTAATAAATTAAGTTTGTAAAATTTAGATTGCTTTTACTTGGTCATATTATCCTTCATAAAGCACTAATCAATAAACATCAATCTAGATTCTATCATCCTTGATTAAATAAAAATATTTGACATTTTAGTCAATATCCTATACTAACAAATTTTCAAGCAAGAATCTTCATAGTGTGAGTACCTAAAACACTGTTGGGTTACTGCCCTAGTATCAACCTACCTTAATTTTATTGAAAACCTATAATAACTGTTACCAAGTGGCTTCCAGTACTCAAGATAGGGGGTGAATTGAGTATTTAAAAACTTTTTGCAAACGCTTATAAAACAAATTTTGTTGAAGTTATTTCTTAAAAGAAGTGAATAAAAAGAGAAGATAAAAAGCCTTAAGAACATAAAATAAGCTAATGATAATAATAAATAAATGCAAGAAAATAAAAGGAATAAAGATGAGAAGAGTAGGCACAATATTTATCCTGATTTGACCACCAACCACTTGTGGCCTATGTCCAGCCCTTGAAAAAACTATCTGAGATTTTTCACTATCAATGCACACTTGAACAGGTGCTTGCTACCGTTACAAACTAAAGCACTTTTCACACATAGAGAAACTTTACCCTTATGCTAAAGCCTCAACTTTCAGGGATACCTCACCCTTACAAAACCTTTGAGGGATACCTCACCCTCTTTACAATAAATCAAAATATAAAAGAAGAGAAACTCTCAAAAGAGTAAATATCACAACTTGAAGTACTAAGAAGCTCTTTAAGGATATCTCAAAATTTTGGTGAAAAAAAGCACAGAAAATAAGCAAAAATATAAAACACATGTTAAAGCAAGCAAAGATTGATTCAGATAGTTGGGGGTTGTTTTCAAAGATGGCCCAAGGTCACTATTTATAGAGCTCTGAATAAAATAGTCATTGGGTGCAATTAAATCACATAATAAATACAAATATGGTTGTTTCTTTCTAAAATAGGATCCTGCGTTTATTCGAATAATCATTGTGTTATTCGAATAACATATTTTGAAAAACCATGTGAAAACTAATTCTGATATATGTTATTCGAATAGCCTGAGAGTTATTCGAATAACTCTATTAAAAGGAGTTTTCTGTGGAACAGGTCTTTTCAAATATCACATGAGTTATTCGAATAGCTCATTTAGAAAAGACCATTCTGAAAAGCCTTTTTTTGAATAGCCAAGGGTCTATTCGAATAACTTCTTTTAAAATAGAGGTGTGCAGGGGATTTTGAAAAACATTATTCGAATAACTTTAGGGTTATTCGAATAACTCCTGATAAAAAACAAATTTTGATTGACTTGGTTTATTTGAATAAAAGGGCTTTATTCGAATAATCCTGTTGAAAAATATTTTTAAACTCTTTTAAAAACTTCCCAGATTGTTTTCCAAAACACCAAACCTTTTAATTAATTTTCAAAAAGCATTTTTATCTTTTCTTCCAAAGACAATGAGATATCCAAAAGACTCCGTACAAAAAGACTCTAAGTCCTAGAGCTATTCTTGAAATCCTTGGACTTGGTCTTCCCATCATCTTCATGTTTGTTATCATCAAAAGCCATTCTTCAAAGTCACATAGTCAATCACATTCTCTCCCTTTTTTATGATGACAAACTAATATAGAGAAAGGAATTAATGCAGATAAATTAGAATTCACAAAATTATTTTGAGAGAATATACTCCCCTTCTTTTTTGTAAGAGGTGATCTATATTAGAGATGTGCGCAGCTCCCCTTTATTTTTAGAATCCAATTTTAAATTTTACCTTTCTTTTCTCAAATAAACTCAATTTTTTCTCCCCCTTTTTCATGAGCAAAAAGATGGGGCAAGGTAAAGCTAAAACGTGTGATAACTATCCAAGTAAAAGCCACAAATGGATCAAAGCAGTGAACGCAATAAAGAGATAATTATCCAGTTTCAAACAATAATAACAAGGAACAAAGCAAATGATAGGCAATGTAATAATTTGTTCCAGTTCATGTGCAGCAAAACAAGCAATGCAAGATAAAACAGATTCAGAACAAGTAATGTAATAGGCCAAAAGATAAGCAATCCGTCTTATTAAGAAAATTGTCCAATTATAAGATAATTAAAAAAACAAGAGGTCAAAATGAGACTAAACAAAGATCCTAAGAACTAAGGATCCTAGAAATATGCATCTGGTGGCGGAGGAGGGGAGTCGGGTGCTCTGTCAGTTAGCAAGGCTCTGAGGGCTGCCTGTTCACACTCAACACATTCTATTCTATCAAACATAATAGAGAAGGTGTTCTCCATGTAGGCGTTGCGGTCCAGCAGGGTTGCCATGATCTGCTCATTTGTAATTGAACCAGCAGAAGCAGGAGCAGGAGTAGCAAGAGCATCAGTAGCAGGAGCAGTAACAATGTCTTCTTGTTCTTCATCCGGGTACACCTAGCCTTCAGCAGACTTAATCATCTTCATTTTGTGCAGAGTATAGGACCCAAAAACACTATGATGAGTTAACTTGGTGGCCCGCTCAGTTTCCAAAATCTGAGGATATTTTGCAAGAAGAGTAGTGATGATCAAGCCATAAGGTAAGTCAAACTTCTCCTTGCCCTTTGCCTTCATCATATGCTTCATGATGAAGGTTGGCCAGTTGAGTTGGTGACCTTTCTTTATAACTCACAGCATGAAGATGTCATCTTCACTTAGGTAGGCATAATTCTCGCCTCGAGGAGCCAGGATATGTGTATAAGCGTAATGCAAGAGCTTAT
The DNA here is from genome assembly GCA_029884595.1 of Ormosia semicastrata. Taxonomy (NCBI): domain Eukaryota; kingdom Viridiplantae; phylum Streptophyta; class Magnoliopsida; order Fabales; family Fabaceae; genus Ormosia; species Ormosia semicastrata. The sequence continues at coordinate 60,978,904 of JAQQTO010000062.1, forward strand.
CTTGGCTCTTTAGCATGCCTTCTTTTACACCTTTATCAGCCAAGGGTAGTCCAAGTTTTAACAGATCCTCAATAGTTCAAATTTTGTTGTACTCCTGAATGAATAGGCTACCATCTTTTTCAATGTGCGTGCCCATAAACTGTAGTTCAAACAGCATAGCCCAATCTTGAGGGGTGATGACAATATGTTGATCACAAACATCTGAGAGAAGGTATTGCCCTTTAAACTTCAGGTTATAATAAAACATCTTTACCAAGTTAGGGTAAAGGTCAGCTTTGTGGGAGCAGAGTCAAAGTACTCCCTGATTGTTTAGAAGGTTGAGGAAGTCAAAGCCTCATTCTCTCTGGAAGAAGTTCAAATCTTGGTATTTTGGTTGCACAAGATTGCGCTCCCGAAAGTGAGTGATGAAGCGATTCAGTTACTCTTTACTGGAGGATAGCCTTCGCAAGTCTAGAGGATTGTTGCAGGGAGCGATCTTCATGCAAGGACGTTTTGCTCTGGAAGAAGAGGAAGCCATGGATATGGTGTTTGGCAGAGAAGATGGTGAGTGCAGCAAGGGTGGGGTTTTAAAAGAATAGGGAGGAACATAGGTGGAGAGAGATAAATAATGGTGGAGGAATGGGGAAATGGTGTTGCAAAATGGTGAAGGTGGGGTAGGAGTAGGTGGAGACAGAAGAGATGGAGAGAAGTGTTTAGAAGGAGGATAAAACAGAGGTGGAGAGGAAAGAAGTGAGGAGAGAAGAATGTTGTGGGCATATATAGGCCCATGTTTGTTATTCAAATAAATACGTGGTAATCCAATGGTTATGGCTTTTTCTACCATATGTTATTCGAATGAATAACTGGCCCTATGAACTTGGCTTTTTTGCTAAGGGTTATTCGAATAGAACCATAAAATATTGGCCTCTGTTGAAAGAGCTTTATTCAAATAAGAAGCCTCTTATTCGAATAAGACAGACGCAAAGAGATAGATTATGCAGATATTAATATCAGGTTATTCGAATAAATTAGCTTTTATTTGAATACCATAGACAGTATGCAGCATAATTATTCAAATAAATTAGGCTTTATTCGAATAAGGCAGAAGCCAAAAGCTGTGAGAAACTGACTTAGATATCAGCTTATTCGAATAAAATTTATTTTATTTGAATAGCACAGATATAAAACATACAGACTGTAGTTGTTGGATTCAGGTTATTCGAATAAATTGAGTTTTATTTGAATAACACAGATGCACAACACATTTCTTTGAGCAGCTGAATTTGTTTATTCGAATAGTCACAGGGTTATTCGAATAAAACTATCAGAAAAATAATAATAGGCATATACAATGATACAATGAGATAGAAGGAAATATACCCAAATATGAGATACCTACAAAACAAGTTTTGAGATACCTCCAAAGCTCAAGTCAGTAATAATTTAGGAATAATAAGTACAAGCATTCATTCATATGTATGATTGATCAATTATGCCTACTTCTCCTCTAATATAAAAGAATGCTTATTTTGTTAAGGGTTTAGTGAAAATATCTGCAAGTTGTTTAAATGTTTCAATAAATTCAAGTATGCAGTCTCCCTTTTGTACATAATCTCTAATAAAGTGATGTCTTATTTCTATGTGCTGTGTTCTAGAGTGCAAAATAGGATTTTTAGATAGATTTATTACACTAGTGTTGTCACATCTTATAGTGATGTGATCAAGCTGAAGACCATAGTCTAGAAGTTATTATTTTATCCAAAGGATTTGAGTACAACAACTCCCGGTTGCAACATATTCAGCCTCAACAGTTGACAATGCCACATTATTTTGCTTCTTGCTATGCTAAGAAACTAAAGAACTTCTAAGAAAGTGACATGTCCCACTAGTACTTTTCCTATCCATTTTGTATCTCGCAAAATCAGAAATGGAATAGCTAATTAGGCTACATAAGGCACCCTTAGGGTACCACAAACCCATTTGTGAAATGCCTACTAGGTATTTCATGATTCTTATAACAGCACATAGGTGTGATTCTTTAGGATTAGCTTGATATCTAGCACATATGCATGCACTAAACATTATATCTAGCCTACTAGTAGTAAGATAAAGAAGGGATCTAATCATTGCTCTATATTTAGTAATTTCTACAGATTTACCTCCTTCGTCTTTGTCCAAAGAGCAGGAAGTGCCCATCGGTTTAGCCATATATTTGGTATTGTCCATTTTGAATTTTTTGAGTAGTTCCTTGCAATATTTGGTTTGACTTATGAAAGTCCCTTCTTTTGTTTGCTTGATTTAAAGCCCAATGAAGAAATTAAGCTCTTCCATCATCAACATTTTAAACTCATTTTGCATTGTCTTAACAAATTTCTTACAAAGGGATTCATTAGTAGAGCAAAAAATAATGTCATCCACATAAACTTATACAAGGAGAATATCATACTTTTTATTTTTAACAAAAAGGGTTGTATCAACCTTTCCTCTCGAAAAACCATTTTCTAAAAGAAACTTACTCAACTTTTCATACCAAGCTCTAGGAGCTTGTTTTAAGCCATACAAGGCCTTTTTCAATTTAAAAACATGGATAGGTAGTTCATAATTTTCAAAACCCGGAGGTTGTTCAACATATACATCATCTTGAATAAAACTATTTAAAAAAACACTTTTAACATCCATTTGATATAACTTAAAATCCATGATGTGAGCATATATAAGTAACATTCTAATAGCTTCTAAGCTAGCTACAGGTGCATAGGTTTCTTCATAGTTTATTCTTTCTTCTTGGTTATATCTTTTTGCAACTAACCTAGCTTTATTTCTTGTTATTAAGCCAGTTTCATCAAGTTTGTTCCTAAAAACCCATTTGGTTCTTATAATTGGATGATCATTGGGCCTTGGAACCAATTCACAAACTTGATTTCTTTTAAATTGGTTCAGCTTTTCTTGCATGGCCAAGATCCAATGTTCATCGTTAAAGGCTTCATTTATGTCTTTAGGCTCAATTTGGGAAAGTTCATGACTTGTAAATCTTCTTGTCTTGGGGTGTCTTCTTGACTTTCCTCTTGCTCTGTGGCTTCTTTTTCCTTACTGTCCAAATGTGTTTCCGCTAAGATTTCTGCAACATCATCAATAAAGTCCTTTCTCGATCTATTTGGATTGGTTTCATTAAAAGCAACATGAATAGACTCTTCAATAGTCATAGTTCTTTTATTATAAATTCTAAAATTCTTGCTATGATTAGAATAGCCAAGAAAAATATCTTCATTAGACTTAGTATCAAACTTCCCTAAGTTATCCTTTCCATTATTTAAAACAAAACATTTATATCCAAAAATATGAAAATGTGAAACATTTGGCTTCCTTCCTTTGTATAACTCATATGGGATTTTCTTTAAAATTGACCTTATTAGGGCCCTATTCATTACATAATAAGCAATATTTACCGCATCTGACCAGAAATACTTAGGAAGTGTGGCCTCATTGAGCATAGTTCTTGCCATTTCTTCTAAAGATCAATTTTTTCTTTTAACAACTCCATTTTGTTGTGGAGTTCTAGGGGCAAAAAAATAATGCTCAATGTCATGTTCGTCACAAAAAGTTTCAAAGTCATGATTTTCAAACTCACCACCATGATTACTTCTTATAGATGTAATAGAAAAACATTTTTTGTTTTAGATACCTTTGGCAAGTTTCTGAAAAGCTAGAAATGCATCATTTTTGTGAGAAATGAATAAAGTCCATGTGAGACTAGAAAAATCATCCACAATCACTAATGCATGGTAATTCCCACCGAATCTCATAGTTCTAGATGGTCCAAAAAGATACATGTGTAAAAGTTATAAAGGTTTAGAAGTTGAAACTATATTTTTTTACTTTAAACGAAACCTTTACTTATTTTTCCTTTTGACATGCATCACATAATTTATCTTTTATAAAATTGAGTTTGGATAGTCTAATTACTAACTCTTTAGAGACCAACTTTTTTAAGTGATCCATGTGAATGTGTACAATTCTCCTATGTCATAACCATGAATCATCTTCCTTACTTAAAAAATATTTCACATCATTTAAAGATATGTCATCAAGGCTAATCATATAAATATTGTTAACTCTGACCAACGAACTTAACATACTTATCATTTTTACCTTCAATTATGTAACAATTTGAATCAAATATTACTCTATTTCCTTTATCACATAATTGGCTAATGCTAAGCAAGTTATGTTTAAGCCCCTCAACAAGCAATACATTATCAATAGAAGAATTGGGACTTTTACCGACTTTGCCAACTCCAAGAATCTTTCCTTTGTTATTATCTCCATATGTTACGTGTCTTTTAGGAACAAGGAATGATAATTTGGAGTCGTCTTCGGTCATGTGCTTAGAGCATCCACTATCGAGGTACCAATTTGAGCTTCTGCCCTTCAAGTACATCTACAACACATATTTAAATTTTAACTTTTGGTACCCAATTTTTTTTGGGTCATTATGTGTTAGTTATAGGTATTGTACCCTTAGGAACCCAAACCATTTTGGTTCTATTTTTTGTATTGATATTTTTCCTTACATTATATGTTGGTGCACTGTGTCTTTTCTTCCCACAATAAAAATATTTAATAAAGGGCTACTTGAAGTACTTGAATGAACAAAGAAATTTTTATAACTTTTTTGTTGATTTTTAGGGTTATAACCTATCCCAGCATTTTGAAAAATAATTCTTTCTTTTCCTAACAAAATATTTAAATTATCTTTTCCAAAGTGAACTTAGAGAGTGTGTTTTTGAAATCTTCAATTTCTTTTTCAATGACTTAACAAGATAAACAAGATGAAGATGTAGAAGCATGTGAGGAATAGGTTGTGCAAGCATCAATTAATCCTAATGTCTCATTTTCAATTTTTAATTCTTCAATTTCTTTATTTAAAATAAGAATTTGATTTTCTAAAGAAGAAATTATTTTCATAGATGAAGAGACTAATTTAATGAGCCTTAGTGATTCATCATACAATTCTTCAAAAGCCTCTTGTAGTTTATCATAAGAAAAGGATAAGTCAATGTTAGAAGTTACCACAGTGTCGCTTTCTTGTTCTTCTTCTCCTTTGGCAATAAGACATAGACGGGCTTCCTCGCTATCTGAGTTATCAGTTGAGTTCATATCGTTGTCATCATATGCTATGTAGGCTCTTCTTCCTTTTCTTTCCTTGAAGGGTTTCTTCTTAAATTTCTTCATCTTCTTTTGGTAAATTGGGCACTTCATCTTCATGTGTCCTGCTTTTCCACACTCATAGCAAGTTAGAGTTGAAGATGTTCCTTCCTCTTTGTGATGGGTTTTCTTTGGAGGGAAAGACGATTTTCTTTGAGTTCCCTTTTTTTTGAGAAATTTCTCAAACTTCCTTACCAGAAGGCTAAGATTTTCTTCATTTAGCTCAAGGCTCTTTGTGCCTTCTCCATCTTCTTCATCATCATCATCAATTGTCGAGGAGGTGGCTTTGAGTGTTATTCCCTTTTTCTTCTTATCATGCTTTTCACTTTGACTTAGCTTGTTTAGCTCCAATTCGTGCTCATGAAGTTTTCCAAAGAGGGTAGCTAGGGTCATTATTGACAAATCTCTTGATTCTGATATAGCTGTTACCTTGGGTTGCCAAATCTTGCTCAAACATCTCAAAACATTGTTAATAAGATCTTTGTTAGAAAAACACTTTCCTAGTTATGCAAGATGATTTACAATGTGGGTGAACCTCTTTTGTATTTCTTGAATCCTTTCTCCTTGGTTCATTCTGAATAATTCATACTCACGAGTTAAAGAATTAATTCTCAACCTCTTTACTTCATTATTACCATCATGGGTAACTTGTAAAGTATCCCACATTTCTTTAGTAGTTTTGCAGTTTGAAATTTTGAAAAATTCATTATACCCAAAAGCAAAGGTAATGATGTTTTTGGCTCTTAAATTATGTTGAACTTTTTTCTTATCCTCATCAGACCATTCACTTCTTGGTGTTTCAACCTTTACACCACGGACCTCAAGCGTGGGAACAAAAGCACTGTTTTCAACAGCATCCCATACATCTAGATCAATAGCTTCGATAAAAATTTTCATTCTTTTCTTCCAATATGCATAACCATTCCCATTAAAAAAAGGTGGTCGGTTTATGGAAAATCCTTCTGAAAAATCATTTGAAGAAACCATGTTCTCTTGAAGCTGTTAAGCTCTTTATACAAGAGTCTAGCTCTGATACCACTCGTCACCAAGTGGCTTCCAGTACTCAAGAGAGGGGTGAATTGAGTATTTAAAAACTTTTTGCAAACGCTTATAAAACAAATTTCGTTGAAGCTAAAAAGAGAAAATAAAAAGCCTTAAGAATAGAAAATAAGCAAATAATAATAATAAATAAATACAGGAAAATAAAAGAAATAAAGATGAGAAGAGCAGGCATAATATTTATCCTAATTCGACCATCAACCACTTGTGACCTACGTCTAGTCCTCGAAAAAGCTATCCGATATTTTTCACTATCAATGCAAGCTTGAACAGGTGCTTACTACCATTACAAATTAGAGTACTTTTTACACGCAGGAAAACTTTACCCTTGTGCTAAAGCCGCAACTTTCAGGGATACCTCACCCTTACAAAACCTTTGAGGGATACCTTACCCTCTTTACAATAAATCAAAATATAGAACAAGAGAAACTCTTAAAAGAGTAAATATAACAACTTGAAGCACTAAGAAGCTCTTTAAGGACATCTCAAAATTTTGGCAAAAAAGAACACAGAAAATAAGCAAAAATATAAAAAAAAACTTGTTAAAGCAAGCAAACATTGATTTAGATAGTTGGGGATTATTTTTCAGAGCTGACCCAAGGTCACTATTTATAGAGCTTTGAATAAAATAGTCATTGGGTGTAATTAAATACGTAATAAATACAAATATAGTTGTTTCTTTCTAAAATAGGATCCCGTGTTTATTCGAATAATCATTGTGTTATTCGAATAACACATTTTCTAAAACCACGTGAAAACTAATTCTAATATATGTTATTCGAATAGCTTGAGAGTTATTTGAATAACTCTATTAAAAGGAGTTTTTTGTGAAACAAGTCTATTCAAATAACACATGAGTTATTTGAATAGCTCATTTAGAAAAGACCATTTTGAAAAACCTTTATTCGAATAGCCAATGGTCTATTCGAATAACTTCTTTTAAAATAGAGGCGCACAGGGTATTTTGAAAAACATTATTCAAACAACTTTAGGGTTATTCGAATAACTCCTGATAAAAAACAAATTCTGATTGACTTGGTTTATTCGAATAAGAGGGCTTTATTCAAATAATCTTGTTGAAAAATGTTTTTAAACTCTTTTAAAACTTCCCAGATTATTTTCCAAAACACCAAACCTTTTAATTAATTTTCAAAAGGCATTTTTATCTTTTCTTCCAAAAACAATGAGATATCTAAAAGACTCCGTACAAAAAGATTCTAAATCCTAAAGCTATTCTTGAAATCCTTGGATTTGGTCTTCCCATCATCTTCATGTTTGTTATCATTAAAAGTCATTCTTCAAAGTCGCATAGTCACTCACAATAACGATTCTATCATGATTTATATTCTTAAATTTTTATGTGTAGCATAAATTATAAATTGTGAGTTAAATTCTTATGCTGATTTATAATGTATATGGTCATTATATATTTCTCTGTAGCTAACTAGGTAAATTTTGGTGTCTTGAACTGAATATTAGTCATAACATATATTTTATAACAATTACAGTTTTCTTTGTTTAATTTATAATTTTGATCATTTACAACTATCTTTATTTATTTTTTAATTTTGATTATTCACTTTTATGTTGAGATATATGGACTGTGATGATAATATTGAAAATATATTTTGGAATATCAAAGGCACCAAGAAGAACCCTTGGAATTACATGGTATGATAATGATCGAATAATGATACTGATATATAATTATAAGATTTATGTGTGCCTAATGCTTGGGCAAAAATTCTTAGGACTACGGAAATGGTTGGTTGATGCCTAGCCAGAAATATTTGGGACTAAAGATTTGAGATGTGTATCCATGAGTAAATGTTGTTCTTCTAGTAGAACCTGAGAATATTGTAATAAGAAAGTGATATTTAATAAGAAATGATTTCCATAATAAGGATTCCTTATAAATATGAGATTTCATGAAAAAGGATTTCTTGAAAGAAAGTACATATTTCCAATTCGAAGTTTGAATTTGCTAATGATTTATGGAATATCAATCAAAAGCATTAGGATACATTAATGATATTTAATCCTTATTATTTGTATAAAGTATACTTGTATTATTTTTTGTTAGTAGCACTTGAGTGCCCTTGTATTCACTGAGTTATAAAACTTATTTTGTTATATTTTATTTTTTAGAGCCTGAACAGACTTTTTATGTACCTCTAACATAGAGAACTTGCTCACTTCTAAAGTGAGATAGGTTTATTATTCAAAGATGACTTGAAGACATTGATACCTAGATTTCCAGTCATAGGGTTCAGTCTATTCATTTTGCATAATGGTCAACATGTGTAGTGTCTATAAATAAAAAATTGATGGTGAAGTTTGATCTGCTCATGCATGTTTAAAATTATTGTAAATATATTTTCATGTTATGTTGAATAATGGGAAGTCTTCAATCTTTGGGAAGGCTTTACTTAAGACATTTATGTGGTTATATTGAAATGATGTGGGTTTCAAAATAAATAGTATTAAGTTTGCATATGATGGTTAGGTTTTAAGGGTTAGAAGTAGCTAATCCTTGGTTGGTCATATACCCTAGAATTGGGTTGTGATAGTTCCCTAGTGTGAGGGATTAGGTCTTGTTTTGGGAGTTCCAGCTTCTTGAACAAGTCCATGAACATGGTGTCGGTTGAGCTCCCTTGGTTTACAAAGATTCTTATTTCTTTGGCATTGGCTAAGATCCAGGAGATAACCAGTCATAGGGTTCAGTCTATTCATTTTGCATAATGGTCAACATGTGTAGTGTCTATAAATAAAAAATTGATGGTGAAGTTTGATCTGCTCATGCATGTTTAAAATTATTGTAAATATATTTTCATGTTATGTTGAATAATGGGAAGTCTTGTTTTGGGAAGTTACTTAAGACATTTATGTGGTTATATTGAAATGATGTGGGTTTCAAAATAAATAGTATTAAGTTTGCATATGATGGTTAGGTTTTAAGGGTTAGAAGTAGCTAATCCTTGGTTGGTCATATACCCTAGAATTGGGTTGTGATAGTTCCCTAGTGTGAGGGATTAGGTCTTGTTTTGGGAGTTCCAGCTTCTTGAACAAGTCCATGAACATGGTGTCGGCTAAGCTCCCTTGGTTTACGAAGATTCTTATTTCTTTGGCATTGGCTAAGATCCAGGAGATAACCAGTGAGTCATCATGGTCCGAGATTGTATTTCCGTAATCTTCATCAGAGGAGGAAATTGTTAGCGTTTTCCTCGATTCACATCCCGTTTTAGAGATGGGATGGAAAGCTATGCTCAAGATTACTCTTAGGTGCCATTTTCTAGCTAAGTTTGATTTGCCACCTCTAATGAAGCCACTTGATATGGTGTTGATGGTTCGTATAACTTCGGCATGCCGGCGGTCATTGTCATTAAAGGATGGATCTCAAGGGGTCTATTTTCCTAGTTTTTCCTTGTGTCCTAAGGTGGGTTTTCCCCTTGTTGATCGTCCTTGGGCAGCGTCCTCTTTCGTTGATAAGGCGACGAGTTTCTACAGGGCCTAAAGCTCATTTTTCTGTAATTACGGGGTCTAGGCTAAGAGTTTTCATTCCGGGATTGGTAGACTTATTGCCAAAGGCGTCCATCTTGGATGAGAGACTCAATGGCATCATGAAGCCACACGCAGTCTTCTGTAGTAATATCATAGCCGCTGTGATAGTTGTAATGTTTGGATTTGTCCTTTTGTGTGTGTTTCTTCAGTGAAGGCGACTTAAGGATGTCACAACTAGAATCGCGACGGGATGGAAAATTTTTAAAAAAAAATGGAGTTGCTACCAATTTTATTTGAATTAGAAAAAATTGAAAAACCTTTTTAAAATAAAATAATCTCTAAAATCAAGTTGAATTTGGGAGTCAATTGTACATAAGGAAGGGTGGAAAGTAAATCCCACAGCACTCCTGATACACTCGTCTTAAGACGATTATCCTAAGTTAATTATGCAAATTAATAATAACATTAAAAATATTTGTTTTACCCCAAAGATAACCAATAATCAACAATGTCAAAGAATTAAGCTACAATATTTGCAAGAAAATTTGAGAGTAAAAAAGAAAGAAAATTAAACCATTTACCCCAAAAAAAGTTTTAGGTAAAGCAAAATAAATCAAAAATTGCAATATTCATAGTAAGATAATTGTAAATACTCAATTTTGTCCAGATAAAAAAAATACAATAAAAGAAAAAAGAAAACATTTATCAAACCAATGTTCTGGTTTATGGGGGTGGCCTGGTTCTAGTTTTGGTTAGTGGAGGTGACTTGGTTCTTGTTAGTGAGGGTGGCCTCTGCCCCGTCCCACCGCTAGTTTTGGTTAGTGGCAACTTGTTTTCTCGTGTTAACCATGGTAGAGATAGGAGTGGCGACTTAGTGTTTCCCACAAACGGTACCAATGTTCAAAACCAAGATTAGAGAGTATACCTAATCACATCTCCAAACGGTGTGGAATGGTTGTTGATGGAGGTTTCTTCCTTGCTTGGCAACGGCAGAGAGGGGGTGGTATACCTACAAGGCACTCTGACACTCATGTTAGGACTATGCACTAGGAGAGAAAAGTGTATTTTTGTAGATGTATATCTGAGTGGCTTAGCCTCGTATTCATAGAGTGGATTTGCTTGCATGGTAAGTATTATCTGAAAAGATATTGTTTAAAGAGGGAATCAATTAAGATATGAAGCTCAACTTAATGAATAAGTAACTAACCATAAGGACTGCAACAACAAGGGGTCGTGATTGGGCCAACCAAGGTAGGGCACTTATGTTAGACTTGGATTCAGGATACCGATTCAAAAAACAGGCTATTCAAGCTTTTTAGCAAGGTTCAATTAATAATTTTATTACTAATGAGGATTAGCTCAACTAATAGGATCAAATAGTGTCAATGAAAAGGTCTTAGGTTTGATTTTTGCTAGCGCTACCAACCTAGCGGTCCTTCATTGGTAAGTTATCTATAAGCCCTTAATTTAGAATAGTGGCATGCCTTGATCTTGGAATGGGGTAACCTCCACTCTCTTTTTAAACTTTTTTTCACTAAAAAAAATTCCTTCATAGTTATGTAGGTCATCTATAAGTATCATTATTAGTCTTCAACTAGAATAGCACTCATACGATGCATGTGATTAGATAAAAAAATTTAAATAATATATGATAATTATATTATTAATATAAGAAAATATATTTATAATTTTCATAAGTGATCATAGGTGATGTAAAAATTTTACATTAAGGTTGAAATATTTATTTTATTTTTTAAGGTAGCAAATATCAAATTTATATATACAATTTTGAGAATATTTTAAAAATTTCGAAAACTATTGAAAGATTGTTTTGAACTTTAAGGGCTGAAGTCATTACTAACTTCCTTAACTTCATCTCTATATATTATAATATAGTTTGAAACCATAACAAAAATATTTTTATTATATAAAAATATCTCAAAAACGATTTCATGTATAAACATTATTATTACATTAATAAGATAATAACAATGAAATTCAAATTCAAATTTGTAATGAGTCATTAATGATACAACCTAAAAATGACACTAATAAGAAAAGAATTTTGAAATAATTTACATTTTTCTTTAATTTTGCTTTAAAATGATAATATTAAAATTTAAATTCAAATTACGTTGGTAGCATAATCTAAAAATGACAATTGGTAAAAAAATTAATATTTTTAATAAAATAATACTAAAATTTAAATTTAAATAATATTAATAACACAACTTACAGCAATCACTCGATAAAAGTATACCTAATATGACTCTTTTTATATATAAAATTATATTGATTGATGATTGAGGCTTATGCCATACTGTAACCTTAAAATTAGACAACCTGCCCTCTCCTAAACTATATTCAAGCGAAAAGCAAAAAATAAATAAATAAATAAATTTATCATCCCGCGACCCCCAAGTGGGTTTCTCCTCAGACAGGCTACAGCCAACACTTTACATGAAATTAACTTCAAATCAGTTCTGACTTCAAATTAACTAGTCAGATTTACCCATATTGTCCAGAGAAGGGTCAAATCATTAGAATTAGGATAATAGGAGAGAAACATTTTTGAATTGTTTGATTGGGCTAGCTGGGCGGTGGGATTAGATGGAGAACTAGTCAAGGCGGTGATCACATCTTGAGTTTACCTTCGAGACATGGCATTGAGTTGAGCAAATGGCTATCTTACCAACCATATCATTGAAATATAGTCTGAACATAAATTAAAGAGCCCAACAGAAATCCGTTGTGTTGCTTGTGTTAGCTATCTAATAGCACAAATTAATATTTGCCCATGGGTGTGTATGCTAACTTTCCGAAGTGGACAGTGAATTGATGTTTGGTAATTGGTATACGTAGCAAGCGCATTAATTAGGAGACATGGGATTGAGTTCAGCAAATGGCTATCTTACCAACCATATCATTGAGATATAGACTGAAAATAAATTAAAAAGCCCAACAAAAACCTGTTGTACGTGTTGCTTGTGTTAGCTAGCTAATACCTACAAATTAATACTACGATGTTGATTTGCCCATGAGTGTGTATGCTGACTTTCCGAAGTCGACCTTAGCAAGCGCATTAATTAGGAGACATGGGATTGAGTTCAGCAAATGACTATCTTACCAACCATATCATTGAGATATAGACTGAAAATAAATTAAAAAGCCCAACAAAAACCTGTTGTACGTGTTGCTTGTGTTAGCTAGCTAATACTACAAATTAATACTACGATGTTGATTTGCCCATGAGTGTGTATGCTGACTTTCCGAAGTCGACAGTGAATTGATGTTCGGTAATTGGTATACATTGCAAGCGATTTACTTGTGCGTATTTTTCCGAATATTTGTCGTTGATGCTATACAAGTCATCTATATCATAATATTCTTGTGTATTTCGAAAATGATTCAGACTCTTCGTAATCTCATCGTGAAGCATGCGTATGGATAACAACTAGAAGACGTGGCCGAGCTAGACACTCAAATAAAAGTGATTTAGGGGACCATTCAGAGGATTTTTTTTTGTTTTTCAAAAAACACTTTGCATATAACACAATAAACAAAAAACGGTGGGGCGGAGGCGGGGGAGGGGTACAGTTTTACTATTTGCACATCTATTTTTACATACTATTGGCACATCTATTTTTACATATTATTTACTAATTAATGATTTATGTGTAAATAATTAGTGATATATATATTATGATGACTGAAGATTTTAATTGATATGTAAATAATTTATAATTAATGTGTAAATAATTAATAATCAATATGTATTATGTGATGAACAGAGACATAAATCTAGCATAACTCACAAAGTTCAGAGAATATTGAGCTGAATATTCAAGAAACTTTCATTATTATGAAAATTTTACAAGTGCAGTATTTATATGTGTAGAATTGTCTGCATATGTATGTATATTCTTATGCACCTGAGCTACATAGAAACATATCTATCCAACTAATTATTAGCTACCCGTGTATAACTAACTAAACAGTTAATTATGCAGCTGGTTTAACTAAAATGCTAAGCTAACCAGGATTAGTAGTGTAGGTTAACAATAACTGTTACAAGGGAAATTTTATCACATAATACATGTCAATCACTAATTATTTATACATTAATTAATGTTCCATAATCATCACATAATACATATTAATCACTATTTATTTACACATAAATTATCAATATATAAATGGTATGAAAAAAAGTGATGTGCAAAAAGAATTTTTCCTTTCTCAGATAGAGAAACTAGTACAAGAAAATAATTTAGTGCTGACACATAAAGTATGAAATATGAAATAATCAACCGCAAGACCTGCAGGATTTTCTAAGATGTTCCTACGTAAATGACACTCCAAGTTGCCATACTATGATGCACCATTACATGGCAATCAAACATTTATTAACCGGTAATGTTATGAAGGAGAAATTCTTCATTAGGCATAGTATAACAATTAACATGTGTAGAGTTGTGTAAGTCAGGTTAAAAATGTCCATATCTCTAAAAAAAATGTTTTTATACATGTTAACTATTAATTTGAATGTCTACTTAAAATTTTTTTGGGCACAACCAAAAAAAGAATTGAAGGTGCCTACCTAAAATATTCGATAAGCACAACTTACACCTATACATAATTTTTACTGTCTAATTATAGTTAATTTTACTTTGTTTTTTATAAATTATCACTCTAATTTTACCACCTATAATAAGTCAGGACATCTGGCTTTTTACTAATGTGTAACAAGCGCATTTTCCATTGCTTATAGCTCCCTGGCTCTACAAAGCCAGTAAAACATATATAGGTTGGGGTTTTCTGCCTCGTAATTAACATGAACAACCCAACACTGACTAGCCTAAAACTGCAACTCCAATTTGTCTCAGCTCTCATAACTAATTTCCTACTTATTAGGTAATTATTTTACCTTAATACAAATCTCTAATGTCGATTCTAAACAGTTATGAAACCAACCGTCGTATCAATGATAATGCCAAAAAATATAACGGAGCTTTGTGGTCCACGGGTCAAAGCCAGGTGTCTTAATTGATGTCTTCTAAGTATCATATTTCTCAAAATCAAGTAACTTTGAAATGGGAAAACTAAAACCCAGAATCATGTACCTGTTAGAATATTTAAAAAATATTTTTAAATATTTTTATTATATTTTAAAATATTTTAAAGTATTATAGATGTTTTCTTAGACAGATTTAATTTATTTCTTTATTTCTATTATTAAGACAAATTTATTCTTATATTAGAACATATTTATTTCCTGTAATTTAGCTCTATTATAAACAAGTAGTTATTGACATAAACTTATATAATGTACTCATATCTGAACAATTATTCTTTCCATATTTTCCCCCCTGTAATTATGGAAAGAATTCAGCATAGGCTTATAAATCCTTGTATATAAATATACATCCTTGAGTGACGAATTAATCATATCAAAATTATTATTATTCTTTGAAACCTTTTAAGATGGTATTAGAGTCATAATATCCACCTTGAAGAGAATTTCCTTTTTCCGCTATGTAGAATTCATGGAACTCATTAGAATCGTTATTCACGACCTTTAAACCTAGATATAGTTTTATTGTTTTCCTTATCTTTGTTCTCCCAACTTCTCCTTTTTAGTCTTGATGTATTCTCTTCAAGTCTTGAGTTATTGATTGTGCTCCAATCTTGGAGCCTCTATTGTTTCCGTTGCAATCAGCCTTCATTGCTACCGCTGCCCCTTATTGAGGGGGAGAATGAAAATAAATCCATCTCTACATATATTTTACTGTCGGTGTTTGTCATGCCGTTCTTTTCCTACTGAATATAAGTATGTGAGAATCTTCATTGCAGCTTTTGTTATATTGTCGGTGTTTGTCATGTCGTTCTTTTCCCATAGAATATAAGTATGTGGGAATCTTCAAGGTGATTTTTTTTATATTGATATTCCTTTTCCTTGGCTCTGTGGAAAGATTCAGCATAAGACACAAGCCGTGTACCTATGATCAAACAATGATGTGTAAGCTAACTCTTGTCACTGTCCTTTTCAACACCATATTATCCCTGCTTGGTGGCATTACGTCAGTTATTTCTAGTTTTCTTAAAATGAAAATTACAACTTATACTAATGCAAGAACCACGCTGGAGGCAAGTTGGGAAGGCTTTTATCACTACACTTAGATCGGGTGCAGTTACGAGATTTCTCCTTGCTACAAACGGTCTTTTGGTTCTTTACATTACCATCAACCTGTTCAAAATTTACTATGGCAATGACCGAGGTGGCCTTTTTTGAGATCATGACTGGTTATGGTCTTGGTAGGTCTTCTATGGCTATGTTTGGAAGAGTTAGTGGTGGTATCTATTATAATACCCTTAGTAACATGTTAGACTTATATATGGTTACAAAATGTAGCATATAACTTGTATAACATGTCTGTGAAGTTTTTTGAAAATCTTATTTCGTTTTGGCACTTAGTTGCAACACAGAAGTTGAAAAGTAGCTTAAAATGACTCAGATAATGGCTTTAAAGGTAAATTTGAGGGAAATAAACATAGAGAGTTTGTTTTTAGGTCACAAATAAGTTAAGTAAGATGCAGTTAAAGTTTCAAGAGAATCTGAGTCAGTTTGGTATTTTTAGACATACTAGTTGTGCATTTAATACCGGATTGACTACTAGCAAATATGAAAAATCATGAAAATCGTGAAAAAATAATTTAGATGAATCTTATGATTTATTCTAAAGTTGTTGGAAGTTGAAAAACTTGAATTAGCATAATTCAAGTGTTCTTAGCAGATAAGAAAGTTACAACAAAATATCCTAAGGATATTTTGGTAAACTCTCATTTCCTCTCCCTCTCACGTATAAGCAGCTATTGCTGCAAAATGAGAAGAAAAATCAAAAAATAGAGAAAGAAAGAAATGAAGGAAGAGAAGAGAGAAAGGGCAAGAGGAGAAAGAGAAGGAAATCAATGGAAGATCAAAATCAAAGCATAGAGCTTGAAGGTGGATCATCTCAACTACCAAGAGGTAGGGATTTATGACCATATTCATCTCTTTTCTCTATTTCACCATTGATGCACCTTTGGGGCTTAATAGGTCAAATTGAGTTCTAGAGATGTTTGATGAGTTTGACTTGCATAATTGAGTTTTTTTGGTCATTTATGGCCTATTCATAACATAAGTTGAAGCTAAAAGCTTAGAACATCTCATTTAGGCCATTGATGCCCAAAAGAGGAGTTAGGTCAAGCGAAGTGGGATTTTGATTCCATAATCCAAATTGAGATATTTAAGTTAGTGATTAATGATCTCTATATGTTAGTAAACTTGTTAGGGACCTTAAATCACCTAGGAACCGAGTTGGAGTGGCCAAAATCTAAGAATTGGGCTAATAGAACAGTGTCACGAATTTGTAGATTTTGCTGCAAAGTTTATGGTTTAGAAACATGGCTCGTGTCCAAAGACACCGGGGGGCATTAGTGTCCCTCTCTGCCTATTCTAATTAGTGAACAATGCTAACAGAGCAAAGAATAGGGGGAGGGGGCGTGTAATCAGACATGACCCATGTTTGAGGCCAGAATTTTCAAAAATGTCATTTTTTTACGTTTTAAAGTTATGGACTAGATATATCATTAGTACATGTTTCCTAAAGTGTGTTAAGGCACAAATGGGGATATTTTCAAGAAGGAAATTATCACCTAGAATGAATAAGAAAACTTAGTCTTTGAGCATCCTAAAAGTGAAGGATTGCCTTAGGTAAGGACATAGCACCTTAGGCAACCTAGTATTGCATTAGATATCACTCAAGATGTGATGAGATAGTGCAATGGAGACAAGTATACTAGGGTGGATTATAGGATTCACTCTAGTAAGGATAAGGAAGGTATGAGCCTTAGGATATCCAAGAGTAGTGGATTACCTTTGGAAGGTACCTAGAACTTTAAGCAACAAAGAGTTGCAAGTAAGAACCACTATTGTGTTAGATTCACTTAAGTGGAGATAAGGTTGTGTATTTAGTTCCAAAGAGAGAATGTTATATACTAAGTCTCTAGTTAAACGAGACCTTGTGCATTGTAGAATACACAATAGGATGAATGTTGACTAATAAGCTTGTTACATTCATTAAGTATCCAATGGTTCTAGAGAAATGCTCATTTATTTCCTTAAGCAATGTTGAATGAGGCATTAGCTAAGATTGGCTCTTTCACTAGGATGAGTTGAGTCTATAAGAATGTTAATATGGTGTTTATGTAAGAAGTAAACATAACACTACATTTTTCACACACTAGTTAGTTAATCTAGTTTGTATGTAAAAACTAAGAATCTTAGTGCAACCCAAAAGTAAGGGTTTGCTAAAGATAAGTGTCTATCACCTATAGTAACTTATTGTTACTTAGTTTCATTAGAGATGTGATGATGAGAGGTGTTAGATATAAGTAAACTAGGATAAGTTGAAATTGTCTACCTTTTAATGTGACTTATATAACTTGAGGTCATTTAGCCAAGAAGGGAAGGAGTCAAGAAGTCCCTAAGGGGATAAGTATTCCTAACTAAGTGTTAGAGTTGCATGTAGTATAAAGATTTCAGTCTTTCTTATCTACAAGGGGGTAAACATGAGAAGTCATAATTTCCTAGTAAAATATGCTTAGGTCTTAAATGAACTAGGTATTTAAGTATGTATGTATGTCTATGGAAATAGTCTAGTAGTATTGATCTTTGTGAGTATCCTATGATGGTCATTCATGAAGGCCAAGAAAGATTGAAGGGTGTCTAATAAGCTCAATTGAAGAAGGACATAACCCTGATATTTTATTAGTGCCAAAGCCAAAGGAGATAAACGGGAAATCCAAAAGCCTCTTTGAGGAAGGATAAAGACCGAACTTCTCAGCGTGTTAGGATATGTGTGATGTAAGGAGATACCTCTATTCACCACAAGATAATATACTGAACCAATTCCTAATGAGTTTCTTGGTTTTCAAAATAAACTTCTGTATGTATTTCAAAACAAAACATTGCACAAGCATATCTTAGGATCTTTCTTAGGCATAATCATATTGTATATCATCTACACTGCATTTACAAACAATTGTATAGGGCATTGTCTGCTACTGTTGGTATTTACAATTGTATGGGCAGTTGTTATATCTAATGGTATGTTAGCTATCGATTTAGATCATATTACTTGGTAGTGTGCAGTTATGAGAATTAGTGGAGAAAACTCTTATGTTTATAGTTATAGCAATTGTTATATTTGTTATACAATGTTATGGCTAACTGGTATTGGAATTTCTATTACTAGGAATTGTAATTCTCACCTCAGTTGTTCTTCCATGTAAATCCAAGTAAAGACCCTGCTAAGGAAAAGAAAATTAAGTATGAAGACTAATATAGTTTTATATGCTTTAGTAGGCAAAACTTATGTAGTTTATATTTGCTTTGTATGTTTTAAATAGTATGTATTACAAAATGCCCTTTTATGGCAAGTGTCGTATATATATGTATGAGTTTAAGTTTTTCTGCATTCTCTCAAGGCTTTCTATAATTACTCAATTGTGATTATAGATATATGTTAGTTAGTATAGAAGTAAAGTCGCTAGTACTGGTTATCTTTATATATCTCTGTATATCTAGGATATATCTAGATATCTGTATTAGGATGTTACAATATGGTATCAAAGCAGTTCATCCTGTTGAACCTGGGTATAGACTGACTGCGCTTACACATAAGTAGTAGTTTAGTAGAATGTTATGCATTCTTTTGTCCCTTTTTGAGATATGTTAGTGGAATTGCATGACTAGCCTTAAGTATGGATGCTATTGGCTATTGTCGCACAGTTACATGATATTGAACCTAGTTAACTCAATATGTAATGTACTATGTACAGGAAACTATGGCAACTATCAAGCGAACCTATGAGACTAGGAGACTGGTTAAGGAGGAAATAACCATAGCTCTTAGAGTAATGGCTACTGTATTGAGAAAGTAGACTGCCATTAGTGGAAGTCTATCAGAAGCGATAGAATAGGACTCACGTAGTCAGTTACGGGAATGAGAAGGAACTTTTGAGAGATCAGTATTTCTTAGAGTTCATGAAAGTTACTCCTTTGTTTTTCAAGGGAGAGTTTGGTTTAGTCAGAGCTGAAGATGGCTTCATGTGATAGAAGAGACCTTTGAGGTCATTGTGTGCGCTGATGGATAGAATGTGACCTTGCTTCGTAAGGGTTAGTAGGAAGAGCCAAAAGCTATTGAGATGAAGCAGAGAGGTTACTAGAAGAGGTTGGTACTCAAATCACCTGGTAGGTGTTTAGAGCTACTTTCCTAGACAAGTATTATTCCCTTGAGTTATGGAAGACAAGAGAAATTTGGAAATTTCTAAGGTCTGAGCAAGGGGATATTATTGAGGACCAGTATACGAAGCAATTCAAGGAATTTTAGGAGTTCTTTTCTTATTTTATGTCCAATCCAGATGAAGACTGGAAGTGTGTAAAATTTGAAGTAGAACTTGGAGAGGGCATTAGAAGAGTTGCGAAGTAAAAGGAGGTTAAGGACTTCTTCTCTCTAGTCAGTGAGTGTAGAGTTACAGAAGTAGATAATCTTAAAGTCACGACTGAATAAGAGTTAAATGGTTCCCCAAAGAGGAAAAGATCAGATGTTGAGATCAATAAGGGTGCCTCTTGGTCTTAATTTTTAGCGGGCAAAGGAACATAGGTTCAAGTGGTAGCTTGGAGAATGATGAGTATGAGTAAGGTGCTTTCAAGATGAGCAACCTTAAAGGAAAGAGGTAAATCAGACTCCAAGGTACCAAGATGCGCAAGCAGAATATAGATCAGAGTGCGCAGCAGAGGCGACAAAATCTTCCAACTTGGTTTGAGGTAAGAGCACATGTAAAGATAAATCTTTTAAGGTGTGTATAAGGGGAGTATGGATTTACCTTGTAAATCATGTTGGTTTATTTTGTGAATCCAGTTTGTTTACCTAGTTGGTGTGGTTTAGTTGCTAAGAGAGACAAATGGTGTTGTTTAGTTTGAATGTGAGACTGTGTAATGTTAAGCAGTTGAACGAAGGAACTATTGAGACTAAATGTCTTTCTCTAGAAAGGATAATCGGGTAGATTAGTTAAGAGAAGCTTTGGATTTTCTCATGAGATGATCTAAGACCTGGTTGTCAGTAAAGTAAAGTTAAGAAGAGAGTATCTTTAAGAGTTTTTTCATAATTATGAAAGGACATTAAGAGTATGTTAAAGGTAGTTTTGAAAACTTTTGGAAGAGAAGTGGTTAAGTGCCAAGTAAGCCGAAAGTCAATTTTGGGTTACAAGTGGTACGGTGTACGGGCTATGTAATTTCTCAAGGAAGAGATTGCAAAGAACCCTAGTAAAGTTTAAGAAGAGGTACAATGGGAAGAGTAACCATTGTAACTAAAGGTAAAGAGTTTATAAGTAGACTTTCTCAGTTAGTGCTACCCTGATTAGGCTATCTAAGAAAGGTAGTACTCAGCAGTAGACTCTAGAGAGTGAGTATAGTTTTTAAGAGTTGAAGTGGAGGTAGATTACTATGTTAGTGTTGGTAATTCCAGATTCCCATGAGAACTTTAAGGTAGTCAATTATACTTTGAAGAAAGGACTGGGTGTGTTCAGATGCAAAAGAGGTAAATAGATACCTATGCATCGAGGCAGTTAAACCTACACGAGGAGAACTACCCTAGGTATGATTTGGAATTAGTCACAGTGGTGTTTGCCTTACATTTTTTGAGACATAACTCATAAGGAGTCTGGTTCAAGGTGCTCAGCGATCATGATAGCTTAAGAATGCTTGTTGATCAGAGGAAGCTGAACATGAGGCAGAATAGATGGATGGAGTTTTTTCAAGGCTTATAACCTTGAGTTATGATATCATTCGAGTAAGACCAAAGTAGTGGTTAATGCACTAGGTAGAAAATTCCTATAGGTGTCCTAAATGATAGTCCAAGAGAGAGTGAAATTCTTGAGAGTTTTGAGAATTTGAGTCTCGCGGTGACTATGATTCTAGTTAGTCTCTCAGTGAACAAGGTGGACGTAGTAAGAGGCCTAAGGACTCAAATTTCTTTGAAGCTCAGAGGAAGAATGAAACTCTAAGGGACAAGAGTGAGCAGATCTTCTAAGGAACCCTTGAGGATTTTGTTATGACTAAGAGGGAATGATGAAGTTTAGAGACGGGCTTTGTTTTCCAAGAGGGACAAAAATCAAGAAAGGGATCCCAGAGGAAGCTCACAAGAGAAAATGTACGGTCTATCTAGAGGTTACCAAGGTTCTTCAAGAGTTAAGAAAGATGTATGGTGGCCTAGTATGTTAAAGAACATAGTAGAATATGTTAAGCTGCAGGTAAGTGTGGAGAGATTAAGTAATATGCCCACCTTTCGCTAAGTGAAGATAGCTATTTTATAGATAAAGTGGTTTAACTACTTTTGAAAAAAATAGTTAGGATGCATGGAGTTCCAGTGAATGTAGTCTCTGAAGGGGATACTAGATTCACAGTTGGTTTTGGAAAGCCTTACAAGGAGGAGTTCAAAGCTAAGTTATGTTTTAGTATAACTTACCATCCACAAATAGAAGGGTCAAGAGCTTAAAAATAAGCAAATTTCCTCTAGTATAGGTGTAATTGGGAGAAGCTGGTGCTGAAAGGTTTACATGGTAGTAAGAATTCTATGTTAAAAGAGTTTACCTGCAGTTGTTTGCACGAGGTGAGCAATTTTGGGGATAAAATTTTAAAAAGGAAGGGAGAAATGTAATACCCTTAGTAACATGTTAGACTTGTATATAGTTACAAAAAGTAGCATATAACTTGTTTAACATCTCTGTGAAGTTTGAATCTGAGTTTGTTTAGGCACTTAGTTGTAACACAGAAATTAAAAAGTCACTTAAAATGACTCAGATAATGGCTTTAAAGGTAAAGTTGAGGGAGATAAACATAGAGAGTTTGTTTCTAGATCACAAATGAGTTAAGTAAGATGCAGTTAAAGTTTCAAGAGAATATGAGTTAGTTTGGTATTTTTAGGCATGCTGGTTGTGCATTTAATACCGGATTGACTAACAGCAGATATGAAAAATCATAGAAATAATGAAATAATAATTTAGATAAATCTGATGATTTTTTCTAAAGTTATTGGAAGTTAAAAAACTTGAATTAGCATAATTCGGGTGTTCTTAGCAAATAAAAAGGTTACAGTAAAATATCGTAAGGATATTTTGGTAAACTCTCATTTCCTCTCCCTCTCACGTATAAGCAGTTGTTGCAGCAAAATGAGAAGAAACACAAAAAATAAAGAAAAAAAGAAATGAAGGAAGACAAGAGAGACGGGGGAAGAGGAGAAAGAGAAGGAAATCAAGGGAAGATCAAGATCAAAGCATAGAGCTTGAAGGTGGATCATGTCAGCTGCCAAGAGGTAGGGGTTTATGTCCATATTCATCTCTTTTCTCTATTTCACCATTGATGCGTCTTTGGGGCTTAATAGGTCAAATTGAGTTCTAGAGATGTTTGATGAGTTTGGCTTGCATGATTGAGTTTTTTTGTTATCATTTGTGACTTGTTCATAGCATAAGTTAAAGCTAGAAGCTTAGAACATCTCATTTAGGTCATTGATGCCCAAAAGAGGGGTTAGGTCAAGCTAAGTGGGATTTTGATTCCATAATCCAAATTAAGATATTTAAGTTAGTGATTAATGATCTCTATGCGTTAGTAAACTTGTTAGGGACCTTAAATCACTTAGGAACCGAGTTGGAGTGGCCAAATTTTAAGAATTTGGCTAATGGAACAGTGCCAGGAATCAGCAGATGTTGCTGTAAAGTTTTTGGTTCAGAAACACGGCCCGTGTCCGAACACACGGGGGGGGATAGTGTCCCTCTTTACCTGTTCTAATTCATGAACAGTGCTAACATAGCAAAATACGGGGGGGCATGTAATCAGACGTGGCCTGTATTTGAGGCCAGAATTTTCAAAAATTTCATTTTTGATGTTTTGAAGCTATGAACTAGATGAGATCATTAGTAGATGTTTCATAAAGTGTGTTAAGGCACAAATGGGGATATTTTCAAGAAGGAAATTATCACCTAGAATGAATGAGAAAGCTTAGGCTTTAAGCATCCTAAAAGTGAAGGATTGCCCTAGGTAAGGACATAGCACCTTAGGCAACCTAGTGTTGCATTAGATATCACTCAAGATGTGATGAGATGGTGCAATGGAGACAAGTATACTAGGATGAATTATAGGATTCATTCTAATAAGGATAAGGAATGTATGAGCCTTAGGATACCCAAGAGTAGTAGATTACCTTTGAAAGGTACCTAGAACCTTAAGCAACAAAGAGTTGCAAGTAAGAACTATTATTGTGTTAGATTAATTTAAGTGGAGATAAAGTTATGTATTTAGTTCCAAAGAGGAAATGTTATGTACTAAATCTATAGTTAAACGGGACCTTGTGCATTATAGAATACACAATAAGATGAATGTTGACTAGTAAGCTTGTTACATTCATTAAGTATACAATGGTTCTAGAGAAATGCTCATTTATTTCCTTAAGCAAGGTTGAAGAGGCATTAGCTAAGATAGGCTATTTCACTAGGATGAGTTGAGTCTATAAGAACGTTAAGGTGGTGTTTATGTAAGAGGTAAACATAACACTACGTTTTTTACACACTAGTTAGTTAATCTAGTTTGTATGTGAAAGCTGAGAATCGTAGTTCAACCCAAAAGTAAGGGTTTGCTAAAGATAAGTGTCTATCACCTATGGTAACTTATTGTTACTTAGCTTCACTAGAGATGTGATGATGAGGGGTGTTAGATATAAGTAAACTAGGATAAGTTGGCATTGTCTACTTTTTAATGTGACTTATATGACTTGAGGTCATTTAGCCAATAAGGGGGGAGTCAAAAAGTCCCTAAAGGGATAAATATTCCAAACCAAGTGCTAGGGTTGCATGTAGTATGGAGATTTCAGTCTTTCCTGTCTATAAGGGGGTAAACATGAGAAGTCAAAATTTCCTAGTAGAATATGCTTAGGTCTTAAATGAACTAGGTATTTAAGTATGTATGTATGTCTATGGAGATGGTCTAGTAGTATTGATCTTTGTGAGTATTCTATGATGGCCATTCATGAAGGCCAAGAGAGATTGAAGGGTATCTAATAGACTCAATTGAGGAAGGACATAACCTGATATTTCGTTAGTGTCAAGGCCAAAGGAGATAAACGGGAAATCCGAAAGCTTCTTTGAAGAATGATGAAGACTGAACTTCTCAACGTGCCAGGATATGTGTGATGTGAGGAGATACCTCTATTCACCACGGGATAATATACTGAGCCAGTTCTTAATGAGTTTCTTGGTTTTCAAAATAAACTTCTGCATGTATTTCAAAACAAAACATTGCACAAGCATATCTTAGGATCTTTTTTAGGCATAATCATATTGCATATTATCTGTACTGCATTTACAGACAGTTGTATGGGCATTGTCTGTTGCTGTTGGTATTTACAATTGTATGGGCAGTTGTTATATCTAACGGTATGTCGACTATCGGTTTAGATCACATTACTTGGTAGTGTACAGTTATGAGAATTAGTAGAGAAAACTCTTATGTTTGTAGTTATAACAATTGTTATATTTGTTATACAATGTTATGGCTAACTGGTATTAGATTTTTTTTTACTGAGAATTGTACACCCCAGTTGTTCTTCCATGTAAATCCAAGTAAAAATCCTACTATGGGAAAGAAGATAAAGCATGAAGACTAATATAGTTTTTATATGCTTTAGTAGACAAAACTTATGTATAAGTTTATATTTGCTTTGTATGTTTTAAGTAGTATGTATTACAATATGCCTTTTTATGGCAAGTGTTGTATATATATGTATGAGTTTAAGTTTTTTCGCATTCTCTCAAGGCTTTCTATAATTACTCAGTTGTAATTATGGATATATGTTAGTTAGTATGTAGAAGTGACATCGCTAGTACTGGTTATCTTTATATATCTCTATATTTAAGATATATTTAGATATCTGTATTAGGATATTACATCTACACTAAGGTCGCTGATGTTGTTGCTTCCATCTCTTTTTTTCGGGTGAATCATGAGTTAACTGCTATTGGGAAGGGGTTTGCTATTGGTTCTATTGCCCTTGTGTCTTTAGCCCTCTTTGGTGCTTTTTTGAGTTGGGCTGCTATTTCAACAGTTAATGTGCTGACTCCAAATGTTTTTATTGGTTTAATTGTGGGTGCATTGCTTCCTTACTGGTTTTCTACTATGACCATGAAGAGTGTAGGAAATACTACTCTAAAGATAGTTAAGGAAGTACGCAGGCAATTTAATACCAATCCGGGCTTGATGGAGGAAACTGCCTAACCCGACTCTTTGTCCCTTATGCACTGGTCTCGTCTTTGTTCATCTCAGTCACTATTACACTATCAAATGATTTAATTGTTACAAGCTCATGTTTAGGAAACTTTATCTTGAAGGGGAGTGGTAGAATATTTGAAAAATATCTCAAAATATCTTTATTATATCTTAAAATATTTTAGAGTATTATAAATGATCTCTTAGGACAGATTTGATTTATTTTCTTATTTTTATTATTAGGACAAATTTATTCTTGTATTAAGACATATTTATTTCCTGTAATTTAGCTCTATTCTAAGCAAGTCATTATTGACATAAGCATATATACTGTAAATCATATATGTACAATTATTTTTTCATATTTTTTTCCTGTAATTATGAAAAGAATTAAGTATATACTTATAAATCCTTATATATAAATATACATCCTTAAATAATGATTTAATTTTAAAATTATTATTATTCACTAAAAAGAGTACCTATGATCGTGAAGGTACCTTAATGAAAGCAATTTGTGGAGATCACGAAAAAGAAAGTAATTGAAAGTTGGGATCGTCATACCGTCCTAGTTATATTTGTATTGGCCAAGCATGTACGTAAATGAGATAGTAAATGTTGAGATTATCGTTGTTATTGTTGTTGTTATTGTTGTTGTTGTTGTTGTGGAGATCGCGAAAAAGAAAGTAATTGAAAGTTGGGATTAAAAGAAAGTAATTGAAAGTTGGGATGTTAGTTATATTTTTGTATGTTGCCAAGATGTACGTAAAAGATAGTAAATTGAAAGTTGATGTTGTTGTTGTTGTGGAGATCACGAAAAAGAAAGTAATTGAAAGTTGGGATGTTGTTGTTGTTGTGGAGATCACGAAAAAAAAAGTAATTGAAAGTTGGGATCGTCGTACCGTACTAGTTATATTCGTATTGGCCAAGCATGTACGTAAATGAGATAGTAAATGTTGTTGTTGTTATTGTTGTTATTGTCGTTGTTGTTGTTGTTGTTGTTAACACAAATACATCCATCTCAACAGGAATGAATCTAGGAATTAATTAATGAAAGAATTAAAATTATAAAAAAAAAAATCAAGATATTTAAAAGAAAAATTATAAAAGTTTAAAAATTAAATATATCATATTTTTATTAAAGTTAAATATGACACTTTTTCATATTATAAAATTCATCAATAATTAAATATATGTCAAATATAAATAAAGGGTCATGTTTTTTAACTCAGCATACTTCTTACATTTTTTTGGTCTGAGCATAACTTGTGATAATTAAGCCATCTTACAAGTAACTAAATAGCTCAATAATTCTTTTAAATAGCTTTTATCATTCACCATATGAATCAATACAAAATAATAAAGAATATTTTTATTGACATGTTAAAAGTAATACATGTGTTAAAAAATTATATAAAATCTAGAGGAACTACAGTAATTACTTATCCCCATGTATCCGTACTTACATCTCAAATCGAAAAAAATTAATTATATATTATTTTTAATAATATATGTATTATTTATATTTTTTAAGATGTATAATTTAATAAAATAATAATAATATATATAATAAATAATATTAAAAAATATAAAAAGTAATATTAGAGAAAAATTGACAAAAATATTAGAGTTGTCCCAAATAAAGACTAACCACTATTTCTTTATATGTATATTTTTACATGTTATCGTCGCTCACATTATGTTTACACCCCTTCAATTCCTACATAAAAATTGGTTACACCACTATTTTATATAAAGGGTTATATTTTTTATAATTTTGATAATTTTATCTATTTTTAATAATATTATTTTTATGTCACATAAAATTAATTAATGAAATATAAATTCATAATTAATAATGTATAAAAGTTAATTAATGAATATATAAAAATTAATTAATAAAAAATAAAAAAAAATATTTAATAACGTATATAAGTTAATTAATCGAATCAGATTAAAATTATTACATATTTATAAATATTTATTAACCAATAATTTATATTTTATTAACTAACTTTTATATAATGTTAAAAAAATATAAATATTATTTAAGATAAAATGATAATTATTTTATTTTTTAACTTAGCATACTTTTTATAATTTTTTTTGTCTGAACATAACTTGTGATAATTGAATCAGCCCACAAGTAATTAAATATAGCTCAATAATTCTTTTAAATAGTTTTTTTATCATTTACTATATAAATCAATACAAAGTAGTAGAAACTATTTTTCTGGACATGATAAAAATAATACATGTGCTAAAAAATTATATAAAATATAGAGAGACTACAACAACAACTACTTATCCCGTGTATCCGTCTCTACATCTGAAATAGAAACTAACCACTATTTTTTTATAGGTATATTTTCGCATGTTATCGTCGTTTACATTATGTTTACACCACTTCAATTCCTACGGAAGAATTGGTTCAATTTCAGCAAACAAACAAAAAAACTGTGTGTAAATCCTATATAGGGATAATTTATCATATAAGATTTTAATGTCAAAATATTATGTAAAGGCAAAAATAACATCCAAGTATCATTTTCCTTCAAGTAAACCAGATAACACCACCGCAGGATAAAACTAAAGACCAGCTTGATAAATTCACTTCACTAGCTTAACCCCCCCCCCCCCCCCCCCTTTAAAAAACAAAAAACAAAAGCAAAAAACTCACTTCATCACTAAATTGAAAAGATTCAGCACTGAAAATGAATTTGTAGTGTTTCTTTAATACAAACTGATATAACTAATTTAAGTGAAAAAAAATGTTTAGGTTAACTTTTAATTTTATTAAATTTTGAAATAATTCCTTGTAGCTTAAATATTTTTAACAAAGTTCCTACACTTCTAAAAAAATTTAAATAGATTCTTATAGCTTAACTAAGTTTTCAATAAGGTCCTATTAATTATAAAACTTTACAATGAAGTCTTTGAAAATTGTAACAACAACACGAAATGGTTTGTAAATGACTATAAACAGTCAATAACGAAGTCTAAATGGCCATAAACCAATAGGACATATTTGAAAAATTTTAAAAGTATCGAGACCATGTTAAAAGCTTGTAAATTATAAGGAGTTATTTAAAAATTTAATAAAATTATAAGCATCTACAAAGCAATTTAACCAAATATTTAACCAAATATTTAATACATTCATGCATAGGGCACAGTCACTCAATGCATTTAATACAATGTTTTGTTTGAGTCATTAAATGACAATTATCCTTATTTATTATGTTAAATGCTAATAATTTTTTCCAATATATTTTAGCATTTAAATTAAATATTTTTCAAATAAAATAAATTCAATATTAAATTGTTTACCATTAAAATAATACTAGATTTTTTAATTTTATCAAAGATGCCTAATTTTATAGTAATCGAATTGTACCGTGTAAGAAATAGGAGAAATTAAGAATTGATCTATTCTTACCCAATAAAAAAAAAAGAATTGATCTATTAACTATACCGCTAACTATGCTTACATTAACTAAATTAAGAATTGAATTATAAAAAGAAGGTTAAATTAAAGTTTTAGTCCTTATAGTTTAAATTCATTTTTAATTTAGTTCTTATAGTTCTTTTTTTTTTTCAAATTAATCTTTACACTTATAAAAGTTTTCAAAACAGTTGCCGCCATTAATTTTTGTTATAATGCCATTATAATACTATCAGTTGTCTAACAAAATAAATGTTTCTTTATTTAATATGAACTTTTTATATGTTCATTTTCTCTATAATACATCAAATAAGGTGCTTCTTCATTTTAGTAGGTAATTATTTCTTCGAGTAAGTATTAATTTATTTAATAAGTGCTCTTTTAGATATTTTTTTCTTCGCAAAAGTCTAGTATGAACTAAATTAATAGTGTTAAAATAAAAATTAATAACATAGACTATTTTAAAAACATTTTTAAGTGTGAAAACTAAATCCAAAAAAAATTATAAGGACTAGATTGAAAATAAAAGTAAATTATAAAGACCAAAACTTTAATTTAACCTAAAATAATTTACTTAAAATTTATTTAAAATTGATGACGAATGCGTGCTTCTAAGAGAGATCAAGAAATCAAGAACACACAATTGGTTAAGTCTAGTTTTTGCGTGTGTGAATGACAGAAAATACTCTCACCCTATATGTGTTTATTGTTTGTAATATCAATTAGGCAACCACAATATAAATAAAAATAAAATATAAGCCTCTTATGTCCACAAATGAGTTATCATATGCATCATGAAAATCTTGACAATAGATCCTAAAGCAGGGCTATGTGAAGAGAGATAGACATAATGATCCTAGAATAAGATCTCACAAAATTTAAGAAGACCTCACTATTTAAGGTTTTTATATCTATTTCTCTCTTCACATAACCTTTAAGGTCATGTGAAAATTTCATATGATGATCCATTCTCTAAAAAGCTCATATAGAAGGTTAACGCATATTGGCTCAATTAATTAGAGGGATCGAGGATAAGATTCTACTATCTCCATGTGCATGAGCTTGTGTTTGCTCCTCTCTAAGCATGTCACTGGTTATTGTTAGCGTGTTCATATCTGTTAGGAAATCTGATTGATTTTGATTTGTATATAGTTAGCGCGATATTTATTTTAATTGTATTTATTTTATTTCCTTTCTTGTATAGCTCCTTTTCTATATAAATAGGAAATCTCTTTATACTTCAAACACATTCAAAAATATACAGACCATCCAGTGTCTCTGTATTCATCATCTTTGTTTCTAACATGGTATTAAGAGCTTTGGTTCTTGGTCCTTGTTAGAAATCCTCTTATTGCTCTCGCTATTTTCTATCTTTTTCCTTGCTGTACTCCACCACTGTGCGCCCGTACTCCTCCAACACCGTACTCTACTCTGCCTCCATACTTTGTCACTGTACTCCTACTTGCCGCAATCGTTGTACTCTTGTTTCACATCACTGTACTCTAGTTGGCATCTATTCATAGCTGTTGTGCTATTACTCTTTGTCGTTGTACTCCTATTGACATCGCCATACTCGTTGTACTCGTGGTACCATGGCTCATATGTTATCCACTACACATCAAGATTTATTGTTTTGTCATCACTATCGTCAGTCTGAGCATTTACCTCCCTAATTGCCCAACCATAGAATGCCATAATTGTATGAGAAAGGGTCACATTACTTCCAATTGTTGTCAATACTACAAGAAACTAGGACACTTGGTTCAGAATTATCCCACACGCCCTCCAACATTTGATCAGAATAGGTTTCAACCTCGTCCCAATTTTTCTAAGCATGTGCTTGTTGCTACTACTGCTAATGGGTCCCCAATTTCTTCAGCCACACCCCAGGTTGCCTTTTCTACCAATGATCTTGTGTCCTTCCTTAAGTGTTACTATCCAATTTTGGTAATACCCCTTCTACTTTATCAATGACATCAGGTAATACTAGATGGTACTTTGACTCTGCTTACTATAACTATATGACGTCCATATCTCAGTCTTTTTATCCCTATCTATTAATTACATTGCATATTCCATACATACAGCCGATGGATTTCTTATGAATGTTAGTCATAAGGGTTCTGTCTCTTTGCCCACTCTTAGCTTACTTGATGCATATCTCATTTCTAAATTAAACTTCAATCTCATTTCTGTTGGTCAACTATGTGACCTTAGTTATAAAATCACTTTTTCTTCTTCTAGTTGTCGTGTGTAGGATCCACAAACAGAACATGCTATAAGGACTGGATGTAAAGTCAGAAGATTGTTTAAGCTCACCAACTTTCAAGTTCCTCTTGCCTCAAATCTTTGTGCAGCATCCGCTTTGTCCTCCAGCATGTCATGAGTGTTATGCAAAGGAACCAGGTTTGAGTCTCACTGGGGAGCTTTTTCATCTTCACCATTCTAACCTGCCAAACCATGAGTGATTCACACGATTTAGCCGATTTACAATTAGTTTACTAGTTTTGAGATCGATTCTCAAACATTCGGTTAATGAGGCTTAATTGGATCAGTTGGAGGTTTAGTTCCTGGTTAAACTATCCGGTTTGGTCTAATTTTCAAAATTATGGTTGAAAATATTTTTTTTGTATAATAATTTAGGGTCAAGGATGGCTGCCCCATCCTAGAATCACGTCAGGCCCTAGGATCAATGAGCATTGATAGGGGCACCTACAGATAATCTACCTACAACAAACTCGAGCCAACTTGGCTGATGCGGTCCACTCTTACTAATTATGCCAACCATTATTAAAGAAAAAAGCTAAATACCTTTAGCGAAAAAAATATATTCATTATAATTACAATTAACAACTTATGGTAATTTTTTTAATCAAAAGAAGTTTATGTGTGGGTGTGTGCAAGTATATGCGTGTATGGGTGCGTGGGTGTATGCGAGTGTGTGTGTGTGTGTGCATATGTGTGTGTGTGTGTGCATGTGTGTGTGTGTGTGTGTGTGCATGGGTGTGTGCATGCGCATATGCGTGTGTGTGCGTGTGTGTGTGCATGCATGTGCATGGGTGTGTGTGCATGTGAGTGTGTGTGTGTGCATGGGTGTGTGTCTGCGTGTGTGCGTACGTGCATGGGTGTGTGTGTGCGTGTGCGTGTGTGCATGGGTGTGTGTGTGTGTGCGTGTGTGTGTGTGTGTGTGTGTGCGTGTGTGTATGTGTCAAAATAAGATTTTATAATAAAGGTTAAAATTAAAAAAAAAAACCTTAAATTATGCTCTCAGTGCAAGTTGTCCCCTAAGCTTAAAAAAGTGCAAAATACCTCTTAAGGTTTATGCATTGTGCCAATCACACACATTTCATTAACCACCCATTAAAATTAACAAAAGTTCAACATGTTGTTGTCACGTGAAACACAAAACACACTTCTTCTCTTACACCTTAATCGATCAAGGGACAATTCGTCAACCATTCCACCTAGAAGCTAAGTTGTCGATGAGAGTCTTAATTTCCCTAATGAGCATGGTGTTGTCGTGTTGTCCAATTCTAGTTCCACCTTTAAAAAACCTTAGTCTCTTTAAGCTAATTCTACAATGGCAATGAACCATTATGTACAATCTACCATTCAATATTCACTTTTGAAACTAATACAATGACACTATAAGAATCAATATGGATGAAAATGGAATCTGACCACAATAGTAGTAATTTTGAATCCTAACAATAAGAGCCTGAAACTTATCATATAGTGCAAGGAGTACAATCCCCACCAAAACAAAATTCAATGACAATACAAGATAAGTGAGAGGCCTTAAACTTTGTAAAGAGCGTAGGAAGGAGCATTTTCATAATCTTTATCTCTAGTATGACTCTCAGCGCCTTGATCTTATTTTGTGTCGTGGCCTCTTTGTTAACCACCTTCATGGCATGGAACAGTAAACTCTTCAGCGTTGTCATGGAGTTGGCAAAGGTAGACAGTGAGTGCCGATGTCACCAACACCGATGAGGTGAAGAAGGTGGAAGTCGTAAAAGCTTGACTTTCCCATAGAAGGTGATTTTTGGGAACCCAAAAATCATTATGCTAATTTTGTTTCGTTGCTCTATACTTATAGCGTAGCAAAGTCATTATTATATTGCTCTGAGATTTGTTTTCTTCTGATTGCATATATTGTCATGTTATTTCCCACCTGCTGTTGGCTTTTTCTATATCCATGTACTTCGATGATGATGAAGGAGGTTTTTTGGAGAGAATTTCTTTGACAATTTAGTCTTTCTTTGGATGAATGGTGTTCCTTCCCTTCTCTCTAATAATGGGGGATTGGTGGTGGGACTGTTCTAAAGAGCCTCCAGATGGGTTAGATCCGTCAAGTGAGGGGTACCTGCAAGGAGTCTGATGCTCAAGTCAATAAAAGACATGGAAAAGTGTTAGAAAGATAAAAGGGATAGCTAGAGAAAGGAAAAAATTATTTTAGGCAAGTGGGATGACACGTTTTCATAATAGAACTACTGATCACTTCTCTTCCCAAAACTGAATTCCATTTAATAGTAGTTTTCAAAAATATTCCTTATCAAATAATACAAATTTCTATTACAAATAATTTTAGGAAATGTCTCTAAATACAAATACTATGATATCAAATTCATTCAATAAGTCATATACTCATTCAAGTCATAATATGACATAAAAATTCAATTCCATCATTCATATACATATTCAAGTCATAATATAACATAAAAATTCAATTCCATCTCAATGCTCATTCAAATATTCATTCAAATACTCGTTTATCCCATAGAAACTATATCTCAAGAATCACAAAGGATGGGATCCACCTCATATAGCTCAGGTTCTATATACTCATGGTAGGGAGTGATTCAGGGCCTCACATTACCACTAGTATCCTATGTAGGAATTAATACATGAGGATTATACTGATACTATGAGAAATTTATCTAAAAACACAAGATCCCCTTTTCCTCACAAAAGGTCCTCTCCATGGTTTTAATGGAATTCTGAATACCTTACCCTCATATAGGATCATTTCTGAAATCCACTATACTAAGTGAACCAACTATGCATATACTGAAGGATACTGAGTGGGAAACCATGGACTAATTACCTCTCCATTGAAGGATAATTGTCCAATTCTTATTCTCAATTTGTATTCAAATTCAGATTCTTTGAGCACTGATCATTCAAACATTCATTCAATACATCATTCTAGCTCAACCTTAATAATTCAAGGGAGCGTATTCTCAATTCACAAATATGTAACTCAAATTCATATTTTACAAGAACAATACCAATTCAAATTCAAGCTCAACTTGATAAATCAAGGAGCAATAAACTCTTTATTATATATCCAAAGCATAATTCTATATTCTGAGTTCATAATTTCAAATGCTAGCTCCACCTTAATGACTCAAGGGAGCATATTCTTGAATTTATACTTAAATAGCTCAACTTTGTATCACAAAGGAGCAAGATCATTTCCAATTCACCACAAAATATATGCATATAGTGACTATTTCTCATACAACTCATTAAACCTTACACTTATAATCACATTCTCATTCATCTCTAGTACATCATGAAAATTCATTCCTCAAATTAATTTGGTTGCATAATCATTTCACATATTAATGAATTTTAATTATTCAATTCAAGGTTTAAGGTTTGTATTTAGGTTCCATAGGATAAAGAACTCTATTTTTTATTACTTTCTAATCAAAATCCTCAATTTGAGGAATTAATACACGATTATCGATTACATGGCCTTGACAATCGATCCCCTTTTCCTGACAAAAGGAACCTGGTTTTAATGGAATTGTAATCGATTACAAACAAGATGTAATCGATTACATCTTACTCGGAAGCCTTGTAATTGATTACATGGGCTATGTAATCGATTACAAGCTGCCCAGAAACTCATTCCGCAACTCTAGAAGCATGGTAATCAATTACAAACACCATGTAATTGATTACCAACTGTGAATTTACAGAAAAATAGAGTTTTTAACCATCTTACCCTATCCAAACCAATCCATATAAATAACAACAACAATCCATCACAAATATGCAACCAAAACACTCATAAAGCATTAACTTTCAATATGGGTATGAAACTCATTTTCAAATCTTTAAAACTCATCATAAAAGAAACCAAGAAATCAAGTTCTCAATTCATACTCACATTTATCATTTCAAAATCATCATTCAATCACAAGTTTTGCAAAACATTGGAAAAAAACAAGGGAAGAATAGAAGAGAAAGAGAAATCCCCCTACCTCAACTTAAAGCCTTGTTCTTCCTTCTTTCCTTTTTTCTTTTTTCTTCTTGGTTCTTCTTCCTCTAGATCTTTCTTTCTTTCTCTTTTGTTTTCTGCTTCATGATCTCCTCCTCTCTCTTTTTCTTCTTTCTCTTCTATTTCTCTATTCTCCTCTCTCTCTCTTTTTCTACTTTTCATTTCTCTCTTCTCTCCTATTTCTTTCTTATCCTTTTTCTTCTTTCTACTGACATAAGTAAAAATGGGATTCCACCTGGAACCTCTATATCTTTTAGGAACACTTTAATCTTTCAAAACCATATTTTCTAACTTCCATTAGTGTTCTAGAAAATCACAAGTCTCAACTAAATTCTCATATTTGTATTTCCATAATTTTTTGTATACTTCTATTCATCAAGTAAGTTGTACTAACTTTTCTCAAATTAAATCGAACCTCCAAAATAAGTAAATATACCTACTTTAAATCATTTTTCATACCAAAATATTCTCCATATTCTACTTATCATCTCTATGAAATTTCATAATTTTTTGAGTTGCTTAACTGTTCCGGTTATTTCTCAGCAGTATCCTTAAAAATACCAAACTTGCTCTGTTGCTTCTCCAAAAATTTTCACAACTCTCATCAATGGTTCTTAGTTAGGAAATAAATTTTTCATATTTATTTTCATCATATCAACTGATTTTGAAGATACTTTAATTATTCTCTTATATTCAGTATTATAGAATGACGTTCAAATTAGTTCAAAAAATTATCTGAATTAACAGATAATTTTTACTAGTATTACTGAGTTTCTATAACTCTAATTAGGGCTAGAGGATGTTACAATTCTCTCCCCCCCCCTCGTTTTTTATAAATTTTGTCTTCAAAATTTGCTCACCTTATTCAAAAAGCTCCAAATAACTTTACATCATATTAGACTTAACCTCCCATTTGGCTTCCTCAGAATCACTTCCTTCTCATAACGCCTTCGTTAAAAGAATTTATTTTCTTCTAAGCTCTTTCACTACTCTATCCAAGATCCCCTGAACTTTGCAATCCTGTTACTAAATTCATAGAAATACTCTTCCATTTCCATTCTATAATTTTTAAGGGTCACAGAGGTCTAGAAGGTCTTTGATACTCTATCTTGACCCTTTTGTTATATTAGACATTTGGATACATATTCTACAATATCCTTCTTCATACTGGCCACCCACAATACCTTTTCTTTAATTTCAGCTTTTCTTAGGACACAAAGTCTATCTCTCACCATATTTGTTCTATTTTCAACTTTTTCTGAATTTCTTTTTCTTTCCTATCAGGATTTGTCCACCTATTTCTTTCGTCTCCTCATCTTCTTCTTGTGCAGCTTTAATCTGAGTTCTCAAATTATTTTGAATCTTCAGTCTATTCAAACCAAGACTATAGAGTAACATGGTCATTGTCAAACTCAAATTTCTAAAACTTCCTAATAATTCCATTTCTTGCTTCATTATATGGGATACGTGCAGAAGTTTTCTGCTCAGTGTATTGGCCACTACATTGCCTTTATCCAGATGACACCTCAATTCACAATCGTAATTTTTCAAAAACTCTATCCATCTCCTATACCTAATATTCAATTATTTTAAACTTATGATAGGGAGAGAAATACCATCCTTACACTATCATTCCATTCTCATTCATATTCAGTGGTAGATGAGGGGAATGTCATCCTCACAATACCATTCATTTTAGGATTACTTCTGCCAACTAGGAAGAACTTAAGTGAAGAGGAAGAGGGCATCATCCGTCCTCAACCTCAACTATTCAGGAAGAAAGGGTCCATCCTCAACCTTCCATTCTAACCTAGAATGAGGATCATTTCCTTATTCTGTCATCCATCTAAGATTACCTCTAGTAGAAGAGGGAATGTCCCTTCCTCGACTATCTTTCACCTAGGGAGAAAATTCAAGTAAAGGGAGAGAATGTCTATCCTCAACCTCGATAACTCTGGTGATAAGGGAAATACCATCCTTAACCACCATTCCCCAAGTCTCATCCTGGGTATAAGGATAATCCTAGATAATGGGTTACATATACTACTTATTCTGTAATCCTTTATCATTTTGTATTTCTTTGTTTACCTTTTAATCATCAAATTTTTATCATTCATACAATACATTACATATAAAGTCATTCAATTAATTCAGTTTCTAAGTAGAGAGGAAGTAAATCACTCAACCTCAATCTACTTTTGTTCATTCATTAAGTGAATCCACTACTTCTATCTACTACACAACTCCATTCTTTCTCATTTTTCAAACATCCAATCATAACATACTTCATCATTGCATACCACAAATCACTATACATTTCATTTCACATTTATGTTCAGCACTTACTCATCATACATTCTCAAATCCTCATCTATTGTACATAAAATAGCACTAAATTGCATTAGAAATCTTATATCCATATAATAGCATAATATAAAAACTCTTCTGCCCTTTGGGCGCTGGGCACTAGGCGCTCAGGTACTAGAAAATGCCCTGTTTCATGTTGTCACTAAAGCTTAGCCATCAACCTTCTAGCGCTTAGGTACTAACTGGGCATTCAGGCGCTACACAATGGGCTCTTAGGAGCCCAACAGTTGGCGCAACTCATCCTCTGTTTTGTTGGTTTTCAAATCAACTTCCAACCTTTCAAACATAGATTCAAAAGGAT
Source organism: Ormosia semicastrata (assembly GCA_029884595.1). Classification (NCBI taxonomy): domain Eukaryota; kingdom Viridiplantae; phylum Streptophyta; class Magnoliopsida; order Fabales; family Fabaceae; genus Ormosia; species Ormosia semicastrata. Next base: position 61,017,410 of record JAQQTO010000062.1, read on the forward strand.
TTCTAATCTCATAAAAAATCTTTTTACAATCCAAAAACATTCTCAAATAAATCTCAAATCCATTATTATAATGAATCAACAACTAATTGTCCCATTCAAACTCTTACATGCTATTCATGCGCATGAAGACAAGAATAACAAAAATAGTAGATGAAAACAATCACCCTTGTCTACCTTCCTTAGCTTGCTAGGGGTTACTTTCCCTTTTTTATTACTTTTCATCTTCTCCCTTATATTGTTGAATCTTGGGCCATGAAACAATTCTTTTAGATTTCTCATCTTCTTTTTTTCCATTTTTGGAAACCATTTTGTCTAAACTTTTGTTGTAACCTTAAATTCTCTGATTTCACAATACTGCAGTTATTTTCTATCATTAGAAAAATCTCTAATCTCTAGAAATCTAACTACTTTTCTTATATTATTTCTAAGTTCAGCCTCAAATTTAACACATTTTTAATTCTCGTCTAGATTATATTGAACATATGAAAAAATTTTAAACAGTTTCTCAAACTTCACTTCATACTACTCCACGGTCATATCTCCTTGCTTAAGGTCTAGGAATTCTAACTTTTTCTCTTCTTGCAACTTCTTTAGAAAACATTGGTTCAAGCCATGTTACCTTAACCCTAGCACTTTCCTTTAAACTACTGGCACTAGCTCACCAATACTTAACTTCTTCTTTTAGTACTTAAACAACAAATGACACCTTTGGATCACCCGTGCACCTCATTATTGCAATTATCTTCTCTAACTTTCTAGTATTCATAGCTGCCTGTTTTCTCACAGCGTTAGCTATGTTTTAAAAAAATCTCTAACATGTCTGGCACACTATTGCTAGCGGGGGCTCTACCATTTCGGGTTTTCCTAGTTGATGCTATAGTCTCCTGCGCATTATATATTGAGTTGATCAAACTCAATATTATGTAACAGTGTGACAGTTAACCATAACATACAAACTCAAGATTAATATGCAATTTTACCTATGCATCTTATCATTAAGACAGGACAAATGCATAACAAAATATAGCTAGTTCATACCCTAACTCAACAAGATGAATTGCTTTGATACCAAAATGTAACGCCTTTACTACTAATACTAAAGTGTATCCATAATTACACCATAGTAATTAATAGTAAGCACATCACTTAAAAATTAACAATAAATATTTCAAATATACTATATTGTAGTATACAAAAATATGAGCCTGGAAGGTGAAATAATATACATATACTAGAAGGATGTTTATGCAAAGAGTACTTCATAATACAAAAAATACATCAAATGCCTTCAAGGCATTACTCATACATCCTTTATATAAAACTTCAAATCTAAAAATAAACTTCAACTTCTGCCACAACCATAGTGCTGCAAGATCCGATCATGGAATTATCATGGAATATAATATAGAAATGAGGTGAGAATACTAATTCTCAGTAGTTCTATTATGAAAACGTGTCATCATAATAATTTTAACTATTTAGGGAAAAAATACATTTCTTTGAATATATATATATATATATATATATATATATATATATATATAGTTAGTTAGTTAGTTAGTTAGTTAGTTAGTTAGTTAGAAAGGTGACAAAATGTCAAATCTGGTCCCTTCTCTTCCTGAAACATAATTCCATTTAATAGTAGTTTTCAAAAATATTCCTTATCAAATAATACAAATTTCAATTACAAATAATTTCAGGAAATGTCTCTAAATACAAATACTATGATATCAAATTCATTCAATAAGTCATATACTCATTCAAGTCATAATATGACATAAAAATTCAATTTCATCATTCATATATATATTCAAGTCATAATATAACATACAAATTTAATTCCTTCTCAGTGCTCATTCAAATGCTCATTCAAATACTCGTTTATCACACAGAACCCATATCTCAAGCATCACAAAGGATGTGAGCCACCTCATATAGCTTGGGTTCTATATACTCATGGTAGGGAGTGATTCAGGGCATCACACTACCACTAGTATCCTATGAAGGAATTAATATGTGAGGATTATACTAATACTATGAGGAATTTATCCAAGAACACAGGATCCCCCTTCCTCACAAGATGTCCTCTCCATAGTTCTAATGGAATTTCGAATACTCTGCCCTCATATAGGATCGTCTCCGAAGTCCACTATATTAAGTGAACCAATGGTTTGTATACTGAAGGATACTGAGTGGGAAAGCATGGACTAATTACCTCCTCATTCAAGGATAATTGTCCAATTCTTATTCTCAATTCATATTCATATTCAAATTCTTTGAACATTGATCATTCAAACATTCATTCAATACATCATTCTAGCTCAACCTTTATAATTCAAGGAGCGTATTCTCAATTCACAAATATATAATTCAAATTCATATTTTACAAGAACAATACCAATTCAAATTCAAGCTCAACTTGATAAATCAAGGAGCAATAAACTATTTATTATATACCTAAAACACAATTCTATATTCTGAGTTCACAATTTCAAATGCTAGCTCCACCTTAATGACTCAAGGGAGCGAATTCTTAAATTTATATTTAAATAGCTCAACTTTGTATCACAAAGGAGCAAGATCATTTCCAATTCATCATAAAATATATGTATATAGTGACTATTTCTCATACAGCTCATTAAACTTTACACTTATAATCACATTCTCATTCATTTCTAGTACATCATGAAAATTCATTCCTCAAATTAATTTGGTTGCATAATCATTTCACATATTAGTGAATTTTAATCATTTAATTCAAGGTTTAAGGTTTGTATTTAGGTCCCATAGGATAAAGAACTCTGTTTCCAATAATTTCATATCAATATCCTTAATTCAAGGGCCTGGTAATCGATTACATGGCCTTGGTAATCGATTACCAGCTTGACAGAACCTCTGTAATCTATTACAAGCAAGATGTAATCAATTAAATCTTACCCATAAGCCTTGTAATCGATTACATGGGCTATGTAATCGATTACAAGCTGCCTAGAAACCCATTTCGCAGCTCAAGAAGCATGGCAATAAATTATAAAGACCATGTAATCGATTACTAGCTGTGAATTTGTAGAAAAATAGAGTTTTTAATCCATCTTACCCAATCCAAACCAATCCATATCAATAACAACAATAATCCATCACAAATATGCAACCAAAACACTCATAAAACATTAACTTTCAATATGGGTATGAAACCCATTTTCAAATCTTTAAAACTCATCATAAAAGAAACCAAGAAATCAAGTTCTCAATTCATACTCATATTTATCATTTCAAAATCATAATCCAATCACAAGTTTTCCCAAACATTGGAAAAAATAAAGGAGAATAGAAAAGAAAGAGAAATACCCCCACCTCAACTTGAAGCCATTTTCTTATTTCTTTCCTCTTTTTTTCTTTCTTCTTGGTTCTTCTTCCTCTGGATCTTTCTTTCTTTCTCTTTTGTTTTCTGCTTCAGATCTCCTCCTCTCTCTTTTTCTTCTTTCTTTTCTATTTCTCCATTTCTCATTCTCTCTTTTTCTTTTCTGTTTTCACTTCTCTCTTCTCTCCTATTTCTTTCTTATCATTCTTCTTCTTTCTGTCCACATATGCAAAAATGGGATTCCACCTGAAACTTCTATATCTTTTAGGAACACTTTAATCTTTCAAAACCATATTTTCTAACTTCCATTAGCATTCCAGAAAATCATAGGTCTCAACTAAATTCTCATATTTGTATTTTCATAATTTTCTGTATACTGTTATTCATCAAGTAAGTTGTACTAACTTTTCTCAAATTAAATTGAACCTATAAAATAAGTAAATATGCCTGCCTTAAATTATTTACCTATACCAAAATATTCTCCATATTTTACTTATCATCTCTATGAAATTTCATAATTTTCTGAGCTGCTTAATTGTTTCGACTATTTCTCATAAATATTCTTAAAAATACCAAACTTACTCTGTTGCTTCTCCAAAAATTTTCTAACTCTTATCAGTGGTTCTTAGTTAGGAAATAATTTTTCATATTTATTTTCATCATATTAATTGATTCTACAAATACTTTAATTATTCTCTTATATTCAGTATTATTGAAATATGATAACTCCTTGAAATGTAGTTATTTCTACCTCCTATATGTGTGTTTTATGGATTGCTTACTCCTTATTTTAAGGCATGAATGGAAGACTTTGGCTTTATTTTTATTCAATTTTATGATTGAAGTCTTCCATTCTGCTTTTGAGAAAATCTTTTCAATTCCTTGATGAATTAAGTAGATTGTGCACTTGTGTTTAACTGGGTGAAATCTTAAATGTAGGTGGGCTCAAAATGGATAATTTGATGCAAGTAAAGGTCTACCATAGGGTGAAAAAGCTTATGGAGTATCCCAGCTTAGAAGGCAGCAGCGCACACTCATGAGGGTCACAGTGTTTGGTGCATCAGCAGCACCCCAGTACTTCAACCCGTGGCTAGAGGGCCGCGGCGCACAACTAGTGAGGGTTGCGGCCCCAGTGGCCTAATTGAGGAGGGCCGCGGCACGAAAAGAAGAGGGTCGTGCCACGCAACTGTTAATTTTGGCTATAAATACTATTCTATTAGTTTTTTCAGCATCTTTCATCTTTTTTAGACCACAACTACTAGGGTTTGCGATTTTGGGTAAAAAGGAAGCAGAAGTAGCCAAGATTAGAGGCTTTCTTCATCTTGGATAAAGATCAAGCTTATGGATCATCTCTATTGAGCTTTCTTCTCCCTCTTCTTCTACTTTTCTCTGTTACTCATCCATGAACATGATTATTGGTGATAGATCTTCATGTATCATGTGTAGCTAAGCAGTATTTAGGGATTTATTTGTATCCCTTTATGAATATTGAATGATTTGTATTCTTTTGAGTATATATAAATGAATGGTTTATGTTTAATCATATAGCCCTTAAAGCTCTTGAATGTTTGATCAACTTTTGAGTGATATGATGAAATCTAATGAACCTAGACATAAGAATTTAGTTTTAAGATCATAAATATGATTGATGCATGTTTAATTTCATTTTAAATGACTGGATGAATTGATTAGCTAAAAGGATAGACATATACCTCTTAGTCATGCATAGTAATAGTTGAGAATCAATCTAAAGGAGTGGACTTTGCATTAGTTTTCATGGACACATAGTAAGCTAGGCAAATAAAGCAATGGTTGATCGACCTAGACATAGACTTTTAACTAGTTAAGTTTCTCAAGCTAACTTAATCCTATCATTTATGTTGCTCATAAGGAATGCATATTATCAATTGACATGAGGGAAGAAAAAGAAATCCCTATTCTTTAATCAACAACTTTCTCTACCAACTTTATAGTTTATAAGTCTTCAAATTAGTTTTCACAACTTTTTCTTAAACTTAATGCTCTTGAATATAAACTCTTACACTGTTGGTTAATAGTTAGTATTGATTTTAATTGTAGTCCTTGTGGGAACGATATTCGACTCTTAGCTATAATACAAGTGCGATCCGTGCACTTGTGGTAAGCAAAAGAGCAAACAAGTTTTTGGCGTCGTTGCCGGGGACTTTGGATTAAATTCAGTAGATCTAATATTAACAACGAGTTTAAGTAGCTCTAGTTCAAGTTTATTTTTGTCTATATTGATTTAATTTCTCTTACTCTTTAATTGTTTCAGGTGATTATAAGATGGTAGACGATAACGCTACGCTCCAGTTGGAGGACGATAGTCGCACTAGACCATTGAGGGAGTTTGCCACTCCTCAGATGGATAATCTGCAATCTAGCATTCGATGTCCTGCCATCCGGGCAAACAATTTTGAGATAAAGCCAGCCATTACTCAAATGATCCAAATTTTAGTACAGTTTAGAGGCTTACCTAAAGAAGATCCCAATGCGCATCTCTCAAACTTCCTGGAGATTTGTGATACATTTAAGCACAATGGCGTTTCTGAAGATGTCATTCACTTGAGACTCTTCCCATTTCACTTCGAGACAGGGCCAAAAACTGGTTACAATCTTTGCCAGTGGGATATATTATAACTTGGTCGGAGGCTTGCAGTAAGTTCCTTAACAAGTATTTCCCTCCGGCTAAGACTGTAGAGATAGTGAATGACATTACATCATTCAATCAAACTGAGTTAGAATCCCTGCATGAAGCATGGGAACGGAACAAGGATCTCTTGAGAAGGTGCCCACATCATGAGATACCACCTTGGCACAAAATCTATTCATTTCACAAGGGCTTGCTACCTCATCACGGCCTAATTGTAGACGCGGCTACTGGAGGATCTTTGTTGAGTAAAACATTTGAGGAAGCCTTTGAACTTTTGGAGGAATTAGCAGCTAATAGCTATCAATGGCCGTCTGCAAGAAATACTCCAAGGAGAGCAGCTGGAGTGCATGATGTTGATACAATTACGTCACTTTCAGCTCAAGTGGCGGCAATTGCTAATAAGTTGGATAGTCTGGGACCAAGCCCATATCAGAGCCCATTCGTTCTTTGTGACTGGTGTGGAGACAACTATTTAATCGATAGATGCCCTTCTGCTTCAGAAAGTGCTCAATATGTTGGTAACTATTGGCCACCACAGAGCAACCCCTACTCAAACCAGTATAACCCAGGATGGAGGAACCATCTTAACTTCTCATGGAGGGATAATCAAGGAGCTTCCTCTTCATCCACTGGAATTGAGTGACCTTGCAATCCTCCTGGATTCCCTTCCTAGTCTAGACCACCTATGCAAGACAAGAAACCATCTTTGGAAGACATGTTTATGCAGTTTATGGTTAAGTCAGACTCTTACATGACCAAAATTGATGCTCATTTAGCCAAAAATGATTCACTTATTCAGAGTCAAACAACTTAAATGCATGCTTTGGAAAATCAAGTGGGTCAGTTGGCTAATGCAATCAATAACCGTCCACTGGGGTCATTTCCAAGTGACACTGTAAGCAATCCAAAGGGAGACTCTAAGGAGCATTGTAAAGCTATATCACTTAGAAGTGGTAAGGAAATTGAGGGCAATCCAAAAACAAAAACTTTGGAAGAACCAAATGACTAGGAGTGTATTCAAAGCCCAGTTGAAGAGAAAAAGAAAAATGAGCCAATGAAGGAAGAGGCTAAGAAAAATGATAAGAACACTTCTCCTACACTCCCATTTCCTAATCACTTTACTAAGCAAAAGTTGGATGTTCAATTCCAAAAGTTTCTGGAAGTCTTCAAAAAGCTTCACATTAATATTCCATTTGCTAAGGCATTGAAACAAATACCAAGTTATGTGAAGTTCATGAAGGACATCCTATCAAGGAAAAGAAGATTAGGGGATTATGAAATAGTGGCGCTTACAGAGGAATGCAATGCCATTTTGCAGAATAAGCTTCCTCCAAAATTGAAGGATCCGGGAAGCTTTACAATTCCATGTGCTATTAGAGATAAATTCTGTGGGCAAGCATTGTGTGACTTAGGTGCAAGTATTAACTTAATGCCTCTTTCCATCTTCCAGAGACTAGGTTTAGGGGAGGTGAAGCCAACCTTAGTTACTTTGCAGCTGGCTGACAGAACACTGACATTTCCAAAGGGAGTTATTGAAGTTGTGCTGGTGAAAGTGGATAAGTTTATCTTCCCAACAGATTTTGTCATCCTTAATATGGAAGAAGACCGCAATGTGCCACTAATACTGGGAAGGCATTTTTTGGCTACTGGTAAGACCATAACTAATGTACAAAAAGGTGAGCTTACCTTGCAAATGGCTAATGAAAAGGTGATTTTTGATATCTTTAAGGCCATGAAATTTCCTAGTGACCGAGAAGAATGTTCTTACATTGGTATGATAGACCAAGTGGTAAATACTTCATTTAATGCTAATTTCCCTGATGATTCTCTTGCTTTAACATTAATATCTAATGATGAGTACTTAGATAGGGATGATATTAGAGAATGTATTAAACTGCTTGACTCATCTCCTAAGTATTTCAGGAAAGCAAGTTTTGAGCCATTGCAGATATCTTCTGACAAACCTATTTTGCAACCTTCTATTGATGCACCACCCAAGTTGGAACTCAAGCCGCTGTCTGACCATCTAAGATATTCATACTTGGGGGATTTATCTACACTGCCTGTCATTATTTCTTCATTGTTATTTGAAGAGCAAGAAGCCAAATTATTGACAGTACTCAGGAAGTACAAGAAAGCACTAGGATGGATTATTGCAGGCATCAAAGGCATTAGTCTTACAATCTGCATGCATAAAATTCTGCTGGAAGCTGATGCCAAGCCATCCATTAAGTATCAAAGGCATCTGAACCCTATCATGAAAGAGGTGGTGAAGAAAGAAGTCATCAAATGGTTAGATAGAGGCATCATTTGTTCGATTTCTGGTAGTTCATGGGTGAGTCCTGTACAATGTGTACCCAAAAAATGTGGAATGACGGTTGTGGCTAATGAAAACAATGACCTGATTCCCACCAGAATAGTCATAGGGTGGCATATCTGTATGGACTACAAGAAGCTAAACCGTGCCACCAGAAAAGATCATTTTTCTCTGCCATTCATTGATCAGATGCTAGATAGGTTGGCAGGGCGAGCTTTTTACTGCTTCCTAGATGGATATTCTGGGTATAACCAGATTGCCATAGCGCCAGAGGATTAAAAGAAAACAACATTCACTTGTCCCTATGGTACTTATGCATTCTGAAGAATGCTATTTGGTTGTGTAATACTCCAGCAACCTTTCAGAGATGCATGATGGCTATCTTTACTGATATAGTAGAAAAGTTTCTAGAGGTTTTTATGGATGATTTCTCAATGTTTGGAGATTCTTTTGATGATTACCTCAATAATTTGACTTTAGTTTTACAGAGATGTGAGGAAACCAATCTGGTCCTTAATTGGGAGAAGTGTCACTTTATGATTCAAGAAGGCATTATTCTTAGCCATAGGATTTCACAAAAAGGAATGGAGGTAGATAAAGCCAAAATAGAGGTTATTGAAAAGTTTCCTCCCCCAATCTCAGTTAAGGGAGTCCGAAGTTTCATGGGGCATGTCAGTTTTTACCGAAGTTTTATAAAAGACTTTTCGAAGATTTCCAAGCCCCTTTGCAATCTTTTGGAGAAGGATGTCCAGTTTGATTTTGATGAACCTTGCCAAGCAACTTTTGTGGAATTGAAAAATAGACTGGTATCAGCTCCTATGATAACCACTCCAAATTGGGAGCTACTGTTTGAATTAATGTACAATGCCAGTGACTATGCGGTTAGTGCAGTGTTGGGCCAGAGAAAAGAAAAGGTATTTCGTTCCATTTATTATGCGAGCAAAACACTGAATGATGCACAACTAAACTACACCACAACGGAAAAGGAACTTCTGGCAGTTGTATTTGCATTTGATAAGTTTCAGGCATATTTAGTGGGGACAAAGGTGATTGCTTATACGGATCATTCTGCGATTAAATACTTGGTGAGCAAGAAAGATGCAAAACCACGGTTGATTCGTTAGGTCTTACTTCTGCAAGAGTTTGATCTAGAAATTTGTGACAAGAAAGGAGTGGAGAATCAAGTAGCTGACCACCTTTCAAGATTGGAAAATGAAGAATACCAAGTTGAACCGGTTATAATTAAAGAGACATTCCCTGATGAGCAACTCTTTGCCACAACAAGTCACTTAGACCCTTGGTATGCTGATTTTGCAAACTATATGATAGCTGGTTTTTGCCTCCGGATATCACCTCTCACTAAAAGAAAAAGTTCTTACATGATGCCAGGCACTATCTTTGGGATGATCCATCCTGTTTAAATAGTGCCCTGATCGTATATTGAGACGATGTGTGCCTATGGAGGAAGCTGAGCAAATTTTGAATCAATGTCATGCTTCTCCGTATGGTGGACATTATAGTGATGATAGGACTACAGCAAAGGTGCTTCAATCTGGTTTTCACTGGCCATCATTTTTTAAGGATGCACATTTTCATGTTAGCAAGTGCGATCGTTACCAGAAGACAGGGAACATCTCAAGAAGAAACGAGATGCCCCTTAACTCCATTCTTGAGGTAGGGATCTTTGATGTGTGGGGATAGACTTCATGGGTCCCTTTGTATCATCCTTTGGTAACTGTTACATTCTTGTAGCAGTGGATTATATTTCAAAGTGGGTAGAAGCCTGTGCCTTGTAGGGAATTACGGATACATCACGCAGGGGAAAAATAGGATTCATACTAAGGATCCATGCGAAAAGCCATAATCCGAGTTTTAAATATTTACCTCTTGAAGCATGATCAAAAGGAAGTGACGTGAATCACCAATACCGTAATAACAACGATGTCTCTATGGTATCCATATGAACAGACTCATGAACATCCAACATCCATAAAGAGGAGCCTCACATCTCTCACATAGTGCTAGCTGCTAAAAGAAGAGAAGAAACCTATCGCTCTCTGACTCACTTTTCTGTAGGTGTGGCTAGGGTTTTGTAATATGTGTCTTAGCAGTCCCTTAGCAGTACTATTGATAATAGTAACTGCCTTAAGTGAGTGTGAGCAGCAGCAAAGTAAGTTGTGCAACCCTAGACTCATCTGTTATGAGTCTAACCCATATTTGAATCCGAGTCCAACTTGGATTTATTGCTCCAATTTTAGTCTGCTCTATGTGTGTGACCCTGTAGGTTCTCATTACGTTGGCAGTAATATTAAAATCTCATTTTAATATTATAAGCAGTGAGTGGCATCTAGCAACATATCGCTACTACCCAAGTAATAAGAATGTCAGTGATTTGACATAACATTTCCGTGACTAATGTTTCCATGTCGTTTAGTCCCTTTGTCAAGATATCTAGATTAAACACAATGCATGGAATGCGTCACCCTTATATAGTCCAATCTTTTGTTTCCTGATACTCGAGTAGACTTTGTAACAACAAATGAAATCAATATCTTATATTGACTCATTTGAGCATGGTCATGCATTTCGCAGTCTCACTCAATTAAGGGGCCTGAAGATATCGCTCCTGTTATTTAGGAGTGACAAATCCCATCTAGGTCACTCACATTCCTCTGCATGATTCACGGTATGTCTAATAACTAACTTTATAATCACCTTGTTACATATGACATTTAATGGCATTAAAACACACAACTCCTCATGTAGAAATCATAGTGATTTCAGGTCAAAGGACCACAGATACCATTGTCACTATAAGAATCACTTATAACACTCACGTAACGATCCATGTAGCGTTCTCATGGCGAGTCAGTCTAGTATATCATTACTCTAATATGTACCCATGTGAAGACTTGATATCTCATATCCATGACCCGTGAGATGTGGTCATTAATCTATGCATATACTAGTCTCAATGTATTATTGTTGTCCTAATTAACAATAATACTTGACTAGGGACATTTAAGAAGTGTTATAACTAAAAGGATCTCATGATCAAGTTATCCACTTGATGTCCTATGGCATCAAACTTACTATTCTAAGGACTTTATTATGTTTATTAAAAAAGCACAATAAATGAAATGCCTCATATATTAAAATAGTATAATAGAATGTATGTAAATATAGAAAATGTATCGGCCTCTAGGGCATACACCAACATGCCTTGCCTACTAATGACTCTAAGGTGGTCCTTAATTTTCTCAATAAGAACATTTTCACAAGGTTTGGTACCCCTAGAGCTATTATTAGTGATGGAGGATCTCATTTCTGCAACAAGTATTTCACTGCTTTACTAGCTAAGTAAGGAGTAACGCATAGGGTAGCCACTGCCTACCATCCACAATCAAGTGGCTAAGCAGAAGTTTCAAATAGAGAGCTGAAGAGGATTCTTGAAAAAACGGTGACCCCTTTTAGGAAGGATTGGTCAAAAAAGTTAGATGACTCTCTCTGGGCTTACCACACTGCTTACAAAACTCCGCTTGGCATGTCTCCATATCAACTGGTTTTTAGCAAAGCTTCCCATCTTCCTGTTGAACTTGAGCACCATACTTACTGGGTCATCAAAAGACTGAATTGGGACTCTGACGCTTGTGAGGAGAAAAGAATGTTGCAATTGAATGAGCTTGATGAATTCTGCTTAGATGCCTATGAAAATGCCAAGATATACAAAGAAAGGGTGAAGAGGTGGCATGAAAAGCATATCATTCAAAGAAGCTTTGCACTAGGCTAGAAGGTTCTCTTATTCAACTCAAGGCTGAAACTATTTCCAGGGAAGTTTAAACCGAGGTGGTCAGGTCCATTTTGAGTGGTTAAAGTGTTTCCTTATGGAGCTGTTGAGGTTGCTGACCTAGATGAAAAGTCAACCTTCAAAGTCAATAGACAACGCCTAAAAATTTACCTTAGAGGAGAAGTTGATAGGGAGAAGACCTCTCTTACATTGGCAGCCCTATCATAAACCTCATTAAGTCATGTTGGGACTATAAATTAGGCCCTTCTTGGGAGGGAACCCAAGGGTTTGATTCTTTAGCTTTAAATCCTTCAATAGCTTAATAAGTAGATTTAATATCTTTAAGCCCTTCACCATGCTTTTGTGGTCCAATTTTCAAATTAATACTTTGGACATGTTTTATAGGTGCTGAAGGCCCAAAAGATGCAAAAAACTGGCAGAAAAATTGAGTCTGCTGTAGAATTCTGTAGACAAACCTTTGGTGCCGCAGCTCACACTCATGGAGGCCGCGGCGCTTAGTGCATTCATTTCATTATGGGCTAAAAACCAGAGGCCTCAGGGCCGCGGCCCCAAAAGTTTGTAGGCTGCAGCGAAACAGGGCAACCGCGGCCCTAAATTATGACCGCCGCGGTCGTAAAAAAAAATTAAAAAAAAGGGACAGTTGCCTTAGAGTGAAACAAGCGTTTCATTCCACTGGGGGCCGCGACTGTGACACTTTAGGGGCTGCGGCTCATGGCGGCTTTTCACATTTAAACCAAGCCCCCTTTCATTTCTGTCATTTTCACCTCCCTCTCTCAGTTTCCCCTTCCCCTTCCCCAATTCTCTCCTTCTCCCAGTTGATTTTGGCCTCCTATTTCTTCCCATTTTCATTTTCTCACAAGGTAACATAGACTCACCCTCTTTACCATTTATTTTTGTGAATTTCTTCTTATTTCTATACGTTTCTTTGTATTAGGAGTTAGTTCTTTATTCTTTAGTGAGCAATTTTGTATGTTTTAAGTTGTTTACACTTTTAATTTGCTGTTGTTAGTGAACTATTGGGGTAGCCTTCGAAAAGGGATACCATTTTTTGCGTTTCTGGCCATAAGGGCCATGGCCGTGAACTCTGGGGGCCGCGGCGCTATCAGTCAGCTTTGCCCCAAATAGTTCTTTCATCATGTTGATTGAGTTGGGGTGGCTATACCTCTTCCATTATTGCATAATTCATATGTTTACCACCCCTGTTTTATTTTCTAATTCTATCATCTTTTATGTCTTCAAATTTTGGGAATTCTTTTTGCAAGGTTCAGGTACCCTGTACACAGCATTATGTCTTCCAAACGCAGAGCTTCCACCAGCAGGCAACAAAGGGAACCATCTCCTCCTGCATTTGATAGGAGGAGATTTGTCTCAGCAGAGGCGGTTGAGCGGTACAACACACTAGTGAAAAAACCACTAATTCCTAAGTGAGGGTTCGACTTTACTCAAGGTATCCACCGAGATATCCAAGACCTAATCATTCATCATCACTAGCAGAAGTTCACTATTTATCCTAAAGCTGCTATTTTTCCTGTTGTTCACAAATTCTATGCGAACACCGCCTTCTCAGGCAGCCCCACTACTACGCGGGTTCGCACTCGCACTGTCTTTTACTCCCCTGATGATATCAGGCAACTTCTGCAGTTGGACCTAGCTCCTGAGGTATGTGACTATGAGCAATTCATGCGTTGGGAGTCGGAGGAGGGGATAGACTTGACTGTAGTTACGGGTCGTATTTGTACTCCGGAGTCCCTCCCTATGAGATGGACCTGCACTGTTGATACACAGAGGCCTCGTTTCTTTCCTCGCAGATGCCTGACCACAGAAGCCAAGGTATGGTACCATTTTATCTCTCACCACCTCACTCCTTCTGGGAACATGTCCCAAATTACTCGGGACTAGGCCATCCTTATCTATGCTATTCTCGAGCGCCACCACATTGATGTGGCCCAGCTTATCTATTCTCAAATTCGGTGAACAATCAAGTAGGCCAGGACTTTCTACTTTCCATGCCTTATTCAGGAGCTTTGCACAGAGGCGCGTGTTTCTTGGGAGCAACATGAGGAGTTGTCTGAAGTAAAACAGCCTATCACAGATTCCATTATTGAGCGATTGGGAGGTCCTCCAACTCCTGCTAGTGCTCCTGCACCTCAGAGACCTAGGCGACAGAAACAGGCTCGTGGTGAGTCTAGTTCAGCCCCTCCTCTAGATGCTGCACGGCGCGCATCTATTGATGCCCAACTGGCATATATTATTCAGACTCAGAGGTGGATAGCTGAGCAGTCAGGCTTTCCGATGGATCACTACCCCGTGCCCCAGTTCCCACCCATGGCAGTTACTGGACCATCTTAACCAAGGCAGGATTCCCATCATGATGAGGATGCTAAGGAGGCGACTTCTTCAGACGAGGATCTCATTTGATGCATACAAGGCATTTTTTCTTTTATTTTGTTTTATGCTTTATCTTACTATGTACAGTGAGGATACTGTTTCCCTCAGGTTTGGGGGGTATCTATAACTGCTTTTAGTTTTTAATTATATATAACTAATTATAATTGCTTTATTCATAGATGCTAATCATGGTGCAGATAATTTCTTTTGGTATATATGAAGTGCACATGATAATTTTTTTTGATACATTGTGCACAATATAGATTTTGCATAACTAAATTAGCTGAAATAAATGAAATGAATGGCTAGCACGAATTGCTAGTGTGGTTATGATTGTCCGATGATATAAATGTTTATGATTTGCCTCTTTTAATGATACCTTGTACAATTTTGAAGCATGTGAATCATTCTTGTTCTCTTCATATGCATGGTTTTGTTTCTCACTTATATGCTTGCGTAGCTTGAAAATGAGTTGAATACATGTCTAGAAAATGTTTATGGGATGTACATGTAAAGATTTCATTTTTCTGTAAAATTGTCTTTAAACTCTCTTGAAGCAAAATCCTAAATTGTGCATGATTGAGGAAATGATTAGGGTATTGTTTGAACCGATTGAGTCTTAAAAAGCATATCTTAACATAATCATATCCTTAGGTCCCCTTTGAAGCTATATATATGTTGGCCTTATGTTTTTTTATCACCTACATATACCATACCATGTAACCATTCTTGATGCATGTGAAAACATCGTATTTATTATCTTACCATCATTGTTGGTTGAGTTCATACCATATGATTTCATGAAGTGAGTCCAGTAATTAGGGGTATTGTGTAAGTTAAGTTCAAAAATGAACTTGAAAGAACCATCTGCAAAATAAAAAAGCATTGCTTTGTAAAAGTGAAAAAGAAAAGAGATAAGCAAAGCAAAAGAAAAGAAAAAGAAAAGTTAAATACAAAAAGCATTGAATGGTTCTAAGGAGTTCTGTTCTTGAATACCCTGATAGTTTCAATTAAGCTCAAGTCTTGAAATTGTATGAGTATGCTTCTCAATGTTTATGTTAAATCTATTTCCCTTTGTTCTTCACCCCATAACCATTGGCCTTACATTTCAAGTTGTTAAAGACTATTTTGATTCTCATTTGTGTATGATTTACATTAGTGGAGAGAGAGTTTAAAGAAAATCTTGTGGATTTTGTGAATCATATGCCTGTATGCTCATAAGCTTATCTAGATGTGTATGATCTGAAAAGTAGAAGTTTAGCTTGCTTGCTTGTGGGAGATGTAATTTGTTAGATAAGAGACCTTGAATGTTATCATGCTAAAGATTGTGCATGTGTGAAGCTGATTATGATGCATGAGCAATCTTTGAGGCTTATACAATTATTGTACACTAGTTTGGGTTAAGTGAATATGTACTTCATGATTAGATGCTGGTTGAGTGCTGATAATTGATTTTTCAAATAGATTTTATTAATCATACTTTGTTTTGCTTGAGGACTAGCAAAAATCTAGGTTTGGGGGTGTGATGACTCCTTGAAATGTAGTTATTTCTGCCTCCTATATCTGTGTTTTATGGATTGCTTAGTCCTTATTTTGAGGCATGAATGGAAGACTTTGGCTTTATTTTCATTCAATTTCATGATTGATGTCTTCCATTCTGCTTTTGAGAAAATCTTTTCAATTCCTCGATGAATTAAGTAGATTGTGCACTTGTGTTTAACTAGGTGAAATCTTAAATGTAGTTGGGCCCAAAATGGATAATTTGATGTAAGTAAAGGTCCAACATAGGGTGGAAAAGCTTATGGAGTATCCCAGCTTAGAGGGCTACGGTGCACACTCATGAGGGCCACAGCGTTTAGTGCATCAGCAGCACCCCAGTACTTCAACCCGTGGCTAGAGGGCCGCGGCGCACAACTAGTGAGGGTCGTGGCCCTAATGACCTAATTGAGGAGGGCTGCGGCACGAAAAGAAGAGGGCTGCGGCTCGCAGCTGTTAATTTTGGCTATGAATACTGTTCTATTAGCTTTTTCAGCATCTTTCATCTTTTTTAGACCACAGTTGCTAGGGTTTATGATTTTGGGTAAAAAGGAAGCAGAAGTAGCCAAGATTGGAGGCTTTCTTCATCTTGGAGGAAGATCAAGCTTATGGATCATCTTTGTTGAGCTTTCTTCTCCCTCTTCTTCTACTTTTCTCTATTACTCATCCATGAACATGATTATTGGTGATAGATCTTCATGTATCATGTGTAGCTAAGCTGTGTTTAGGGATTTCTTTGTATCCCCTTATGAATATTGAATGATTTGTATTCCTTTGAGTATATATAAATGAATGGTTTATGTTCAATCATATAGCCCTTAAAGCTCTTGAATGTTTGATCAACTTTTGAGTGATCTGATGAAATCTAATGAACCTAGACATAGGAATTTAGATTTAAGATCATAAGTATGATTGATGCATGTTTAATTTTATTTTAAATGATTGGATGAATTGATTAGCTAGAAGGATAGACATATACCTCTTAGCCATGCATAGTAATAGTTGAGAATCAATCTAAAGGAGTAGACTTTGCATTAGTTTTCATGGACACATAGTAAGCTAGGCAAATGAAGCAATGGTTGATCAACCTAGACATAGGCTTTTAACTAGTTAAGTTTCTTAAGCTAACTTAATCTTATCATTTATGTTGCTCATAAGGAATGCATATTATCAATTGACATGAAGGATGAAGAAGAAATCCCTATTCTTTAATTAACAACTTTCTCTACCAACTTTATAGTTTATAAGTCTTTAAATTAGTTTTCACAACTTTTTTCTTAAATTTAATGCTCTTGAATAGAAACTCTTAAACTATTGGTTAATAGTTAGTATTGATTTTAATCGTAGTCCTTGTGGGAACGATATCTGTCTCTTAGCTATAATACAAGTGCGATCCGTGCACTTGCGGTAAGCAAAAGAGCAAACAAATTATGCTCAAACTAGTTCAAAAAATTATCTGAATAAATAGATAATTCTTACCAGTATTACTGAGCTTCTAAAATTCTGATTAGGGCTATTAGGTTATGGAGGATGTTACATTGGTCAAATTATTGTGACTATAATGAGAGGAATAAAGGTTGCCTTAATCATTAATAATGATTGTGGTCATGATGAGAGGATTAAGGGACGTCTTAATCAAAACTATTGTGGTCATGATGAGAGCATTGAGGGACACCCTAATGATGAGAAAGATGCACATTTGGTTGAGAGTGTGGAAATGAGATGACGTAAATAAAGATAATAATGATTATAATAATGTGAAAAGAATTTTGAGATACTCATTCTTTTATTTAATTACTTACTCTTCCGTTTTAATTATTGAATTATTTATTATTCATCTAATTTATTTTTCATATAACGTTTTACTAATTATTTTGAATTTTGTGAGCTCTTGGATATAGTTTTAAGAAATAAAGAATTGTAAAAAGTGGTAAAAGTATAATTATTTTTACTTTTTCCTACTGAGATTGTATCTCACTCCCTTGTGTTTTTACATTTCAAATAATGCCAACAATTATAGTTATGATTGATTTTCATGTTGAGCACACATATATGCCTGAGCTTGCCGATTATGTGTTTACAATTACTTTTGGAGGCCTATTTCTGATAATTCTACTCTTCATTGAGTAGATATTAAAGGAAAATAATATCTATACATATGTAAGAATATATATAGTAGTAGTGGCACCTTGAAGGTTTTTGTAAGCCTCATTTTTGTTACATAGGTGCTTAACTTAAATAGTATTTTGTATATAACTAACTCTAGAAGGATGTATCCTCAAAATCCATATAAAATATTGTACATAGCATCTAATGATAATATCAGTAGTACTTTTCTAATGTCTAGTTCTAATATATATATATATATATAGAAGGAAAAATAATTAAAATAGAAAATTAGAAGTATGGCATTACATCAGTAGCCATTATAATTTGGATGACTATGCCTCACCGTTGTCTTTTGACTCGTCCTCTAATGAGGTAGGTTCTTCTAGTGATTTTAGCTCAATGGCAGAGGAGGATCAGACGATTGAGGAGGATAGATTGGGTGAGGAAAGGTTGGTCATAGAGGATGATATACCTTGGGTGTTTACTGATGAGGTTCTTAGGACCTCTTCTAAGCTTAGGTCGATAAATGAGATGGTTAACTTAAGGTCGTGCTTTCGGGTGGCCGCCAAGAATGGTTGGGAAAGTGAATTTATTTTAGAACCTTACGATGAGGAGGATTGGATATGCTTGAACCCTAACCTTGTTGATCATGAGTTCAATTTCTTTATGTATAAGACTTATTTCAGACGGCTTGGCCTTCGTCTTCCTTTCACCAACTTTGAAGTTAGCATTATATTAGTTATGAACATTGCGCCCTCATAATTATATCCCAATAGTTGGACCTTTGTTCATTGTTTTCAAGTTTTTGTGCAATAGTTTTGGCTTTGTTCTGACATATTGCAAGTTCTTCTACTTTTTTTGTTCACGTACGAATAGGAAAGATCAAACTACTAGATTGATTTCTTTTAATGGGAACCATGGTTGGAAGATACTCAGACTATTCGAGTTGTCATACAAGTCCTTTAAGGATCATTTTTTCAAGGTCGTTCCTTGTAAGGCTATTCTTCCTTCTTTAATTAATGATATTTGAATGTTAAGTTTCCTGATATTTAGGTCGTTGGGGCTGGAGACTCACCCAACATACTTGAAGAATCTTTCTTTGATTAGGAGATAACCGAGCTTAACTTCTTGAAGGGGCAGTAAAAGTATTCTTACAAGTGCTCTTGTATTGTTAGAGTAGAATCTAATCTTGTAGTTCTTAGGCATTATTTTCGTAAGTATTTCTCCTTGGTCTCTCCATCGAATTACATTGTTCTTATACTGAAGCTTTGTTCATTTCTTTGCAGGAACTAGAGAAATGGATAGTGATAAGGGCAAGGTTTCTGGTCGTAAGCTTGCTGTGAGGAGGATAGAGAAAAAGAAAAGAAAAGTGACTAATGGATCTGGCAGCTCTATTCTTAACATCATTGTTGCTGCTAAGCGAGGCAATGGTACTCCTAGTCATGGTACTTGAGCTCCCCCTTTCACGATCGTTCCTCCCTCCGTTGTCGTTTTGCTTCGGGACACTATAGACCTCACCCTTGGTCGTAAATCACCTCGAGTTGAGGTTGAGCCTACCACTAAGAGGTCAGAGCCTTTAGGCAACATTGACGAGGTTTTTACCTTTTTTAAGGAGTTCAACGGTGGTAATGATAAGGAGCCTCAGTTTCTTTGGGATTGCATGTTTTGTGTCGGTCAGTTCATTAATGACTGTCTTACTACTGAAATATATGTGGCCAAGTTTGACGACGCTGGGGCAGTCGGCCTTGTCTATTGGATGACCGCTTATTACTTTGCACGACTAGTATGACCCGATCCTTGATGTATCAAGCTAATGCCAATGTTGATTTAACCACTCAGCTCAAAAGAGAAAGAGACAAATGACGTGAGGAACTAGCAAGCGTTTGTAGTAGGATGGGTCGGGTTGGAGAGCTGGAGAAAGGAAATAAAGAACTGACTGAAAACAACAAGAAATTGACTAATGATTATCAAAAGCTGAAGGAAAGTTCAGAATCCTTGAAGACTAACTTGAAGACTTCAAAGAAAAAGGTTGATTCTTTCGATAAATATTTGAAGGCTGCTCAGGTTCATGTTACTGAGGCAGAGAAGGCGGCTCGAGAAGCTATTGAAAATCTCGCTAATGCTGAAAAAGTTAACAAGGTTCTTAAAGCTTCGGTTGATAAGATGGATTGGGCTTGCATCAAATAGTATTGTGATGATTTTCAATGCACCGTTAATTAGGTTCAGTTCTTTCATCATGATATTAATTTGTTTGGGCTAGGCACTTAGAAGGTTATCAAGGATAGGGTGCTCAATAGTCCTAAGGATTGTTATATGCTAGATGAAGATGATGCTTCCGCTAATGAGAATGACTGAGTGGATGAGCAGACGACCAATGGTGGCAGGGAGCCAAGAGATGATGAAGAGTATGAGGATGCCTCTGTGTAACTTTGTAAGTTTTTTTTTGTTATGATGAATTAGTTGTAATGAATTGGTCGTATCTTGACAAGTTTGTTTTGATATTTTGACTTCAATGAACTTTGCTTTGTCAACTTGTTGATCGTTGTTGATGCATTCTCATATCTTTTTCATTTTGCTATCCTCATAATCAAAGTTTACCTGTTTGAACAAAAATGAATTAATAAAAAATAACTCAGAATGTGAGACTTTCATAAGTGGCTCAAGTGAAACAAATTAAGTGTATTACTATTGCATATAAAGAAGTGATGAAAATGAACCAATTGAACATTTACCAAAATCGATTATTTGTAGTCTAAGTATGATTGTAGCTAGTTTTGATCGTGTAGGCTTTGTTGAGTGGGTTTGAGTAATTTTTTCAGAGCGACAACCTGGGCTTAAAGATAAAGGGCTCAAGATTTTTTGGAGCCTTCGGCAGGTTTAGGGGTTTTGGGAACTTGACTTGTTTTAAGTGACGACCTGTACTGAAGAACATGGGTACAAGATTTTTTAGAGTGCTCGGTAGGCTCAGGGGTTTTTTAAACTAGACTCGTTGCTCTAAGTGATGACTTGGGCTAAAGAACATAAGCACAATATTTTTTGGAGATATCCGTCAGATTGGTCACTGCATAGGTTGTCTGATCGTTGTTTCATATCATGAGTTCCTACTTATGAGCTTTATATCAGATTATTTGACACGTTAATTCTACTTGGAGTCATAAGAATATATATTTATGATGTTAGTTGTAAAGTTGTGACATGATTTGTATAAATGTAAATTACAATAACTAAATTTGATGTTTAAAGTCATGTTTTATAAACTAATGAGTGTGCCTCATTAAAACTTCTGATAGGAAAAACCTAATGGGAAAAATTCAATTAGTAGAAAAAAGAGTACATCACCCATTTTGCATATGACAATTGACTCTGACCTATATACACATAGTTTGGCCTTCTAGGAATGTAAATGACATATATTTAAAAAACAAAAGAGTAAATAATGTACTTGTCCTGCCATGTCCTTTGCTATAATACTTTCTTAGATTGGCCACATTCCAACTCCCCAAGATTGCTTTTCCAGTGAGCTTGACAATATTGTATGATATTTTCCCTAACTCTACTATGATTCTATAGGGTCCCTCCCAATTTGCTACTAGTTTCCCCTCTCTTGGTGGTTTTCCATGAGTTTTTGCTTTTTTTAGCACAAGATCCCTGACCTAAAACTTTCTGGTCTGACCTTGAGATTGTATCTTCTTGTTGCTTTTCTCTTTGTTATTTCTTCCCGAAGGTGAGTCATTTCCCTATCTTCTTCCAGTAAATTGAGTTCTCTTTTTTGATCTTCTTCATTCTCCTCCTGTTAAAAATTCATTCTTCTTAAGCTCGGTTCCCCTAGTTCCACATATATTTTTTCCCATACTTGCCGGACTCCATGTGAGTGAAGTATTGTGGAATGACGATTCTTGAGTTATAGATTATACCATAGTATGATGTCCCCATACTACCTTGGGCAATTCTTCCACCCAATTCCCTTTTGCAACGCCCCTCTTCCAAGGGAACGCCACATGGTCGATTACAATGCGGAAATAAAGTTAGGTGAGTTGAGACCCGGTTCGTTTTAATAAGACGCGTATATTCACTAGATTATAGTTGGGTATTTTAATTGGCGGTTATGTTATATATATATATACTTTTTTTTCTTTTTAATTAGTAGCCATGTTGACGAGACATCAATGGGAATAAAAGATCAAACGGAAGTAAAATACGCATAGGAATTAACATCTGCATCATCACACATATATATATATAGGTTTATCAAAACATTTAGTTACAAGCCCGGTACATCAAAAGCAAAGCTATACCGCCCCAAAGTATTACATACACATCCCCACGGTATTATGTTATAACGAAATTTCAGCCCACTACAAACAAAACATCGGGCCCCCAAAATAAAATCGGTAGCCTTTAGTAGCTACACCCTCTAGTAACATCAATCCCTCAAGTGAGGAGGAATCGTGTCGGATCCTCTTCGGGGTCCTCTTCGGGGTCGTCCTCGGGGACTTCCTCGGGATCTTCCTCGAGATCTTCCTCATCATCGAGGAAATCACCATAGGAATAGCGAGACACGGGACGGGGCCCGAGCCAATTAGAACGAAAAGAGTCCTCTCCGGAGTGAAGTAACGATATCCCCACATCTCACGTGTCGGTTCATTTGCCAAATTACTCCAAACGTAGGCTAATACGACGATTGGTGAATACAAACGTGAGCAAAAACACGGTGGTTTGTGGCGTCTCCAGGCTAGTGATATCGAGACATCTCCGTGTAGACACATTTAAGCGTCCAAAGGAACTATAGTTGATATAGAAAGAGAAAGGCCCTCCTAAGAAAGTTGACGTACATCTCCCAAAAAAAGCTTGAACGGGGCTCCATAGTCTTTGTGGTGGCCTCAATCCACCAAGATAAGGCCAAAAACCAGGGAAGTTGGGAGCTTAAAACTAAGGTTCCTCACGGTTGTCTTCGATGAGACGCAAATGTACGGATAAACGAGAGAATGGAGAAACGAGGAAGGAAAAAGAGGTAAGACATCCTTAGGTCATTACCAATTATAGCATCAAGAAACCAAACGGCGCAAAGCGCCCACATAGCATTTACAACAACAAGTAATAGTAATAGACATTCAAGAGCGGTTATGATCAAGTATGAAAAGCTGAAAATTCTTTACGTGCGGCGTCATAGGTATATCAACAATATATCAATGCCAAACCATAATAATGATAAATGCAAATAATGCACGGACTCTATACACATGAGCCCTCAATAACCAAGATCCTACTCCATGGAGCTAGACACAAAACACTCGCTTTTGAGAGAATGATCGAAAGGAGACATCAGAATATATCTCGTAAGCCATAAAAACAAGTGCTTTTAAAAATAATAGCATTCATTTGCGCAAGGATAGGCACAAGGCTACATTTTAGTCATCAAAGTTGAGGAGGATTCTCACAAGATCTCGATATAGGGGTCATGGCCGGTCGAGGATCGTTGGTGCGTTGCATCGGTTTGTCTCACGGTCGATAAAGAGGGCTACCAGGCATGCTTTGTGAGACACCGCGCCCCAACGCCCTCAAGGCCAACTGAGGATTTACTTGTCTATTCGCACCCGACTAAGGTGTGTTCAACTCCTAGTTGCAACTAGTTCAATTTCTTTATGACAAGACTCCATTTCAGACGGACAAATCACAATGCATACAGACTCTATGCATAATCATGTATGATCATTATTACATACTATTCCATCATATGTCACAATTTGCCAAAGTGGAAGAATTAATACAAGTTTTTATCAATGGTCTCTCACATGGACCGACAATAGCATAATATTGTCATTAAATAGATCAATACCTTTTCAAAATGTATTATGAATTCTTGCTTAGGTTTAGCTTTACTTACCATGGTTGGTTTGTCTCTAAAGGAATTCTCTTAGTTAACTTAAATCCTCTTAGGTAATTTATTCATATGCCCTTAGAAGGTTATTCTAAGATCTCAAAATCTCACACTCTCATGTTCTTCCCTGTTTATGCATCCCTAAGTAATTTCTAGTCATCCCATTTATTTATAATCAATATTCTCTATTAGTCCCAAGGTTTTGGGTCCTTGAAACTAGTATCGGAATCACAAATTGAGTAGAATCTAATTTCAATTACTAGGTGTTGGGTGATAGGTATACATTTGAATTCGACGAGACTACATTTTATGAATAATTGAAGTTGCCATTCGACGAAGAATAATGTAAATGGAGGAGGAAAGAAAGGGGAAAACATTTTTATAATAGGATTGGTAAGAAATCATTTTCCAATGGGATGGGGTTCTATTCGTCGGACGAAGAAATCATTTTTTTGCTAAGTCGGATGAGGGTTACTCCGGACGAAGATCAAAACTGTCGAACCCTCCGGATGGTCAAAAGCCCTCGTTGACGGGTATAGGTGTCGACGTTGGAGAAAATCTCCCAGTGTCGCAAATCACCTCGAACGAGGTCGAAATCTCCAATTTCGAGAGGTCCTTTAAGTAACATTGAGAAATTCATCTACTAAGGAGTTCAACGTGGCATTGTCTCTCAAAGCGACGATTATTGACTTTGGGGCATTTTCTTGTAAGTGTCCGGGGACTCATTCGACGGGATTTTTGGTCGGAAGATCAATCTCGACGGGCATGATCGAGGTTCATACTCGACGGATATTGACATTGTGTTTAGTGGTCGAAGATCTAAACTCGACTTGATTTTCACTTAGTGTTTCTTTGGTCGGGAATCTAAAGAGACGGATTTTAACATTTTACTAAGTGATCAAGATATCAAATTCGGAGAAAGTTTGGCGAAGTTCATACTCGACGGGTTTTAACATTTCACTAAGTAGTTAGGATATCAAATTGAAGTTTGGCCATGAGTCCTTAAAGAAAAGGTAGATTTTAACATTTTATTAAGTAATTAGGTTATCACGTTCGGAGAAGGTTTGCTTTGGCCATGAGTCCTTACTCGACGGATTTTAACATTTTATTAAGTGATTAGGTTATCACGTTCATCAAATAGTTTGGCCATGAGTCCTTACTCGATGGATTTTAACATTTTATTAAGTGATTAGGTTATCACGTTGGGCTAGGTTTGGCTATGGGTCCTTACTCGACGGATTTTATCATTCGACGAAAATGGTCTAATAAGAAATCTTCATTCGACGGATTTTGACATATCACCAAAAGATCAAGGCATTATATTCAACGAGTTTGGCCAAATTTCTTACTATTACTAGTTTCCACATTAAGTTTCCAAATTTGGGCTCAACACTTCGTAACTATCCGAAAATCACTTGGAACTCATTCCCTTCAATATTACACATTCTAATACATCCTATTTATATATATATATATATATATGTACATTCAAAACTCAAACAATCAAATAGCACATATACCATACAAACAACATACAAAAGCGATTGAAAGACCCTCAACAAAATCGATTACGTTCTAAATGCTAAGAGAGTTTTGAGGAGGTTTGTCTTCCTCTTACCTTAGAGAAGCTTAAAGAAAGGCTCAAGATTTTTTGGTCGAAATTATATTTTCGGCTTTGGGAAGAGATCCTTGAATATTCAAGCTCACCAAAATCAGAATCAAGTGTTGAAATGGATACCCATGGTCATCAAAGTGACGAGTGGGTTACGAAAATGAGGAGAGATGAGGAAAAAGCATAAGGACTTTACCTTAAAGTTCCAACCTTTAAGCTTCAACCGTGGAGGAAGAAGAAGATGAAGAAAACGTAGAACTTTGAAGATGATTCCCTGGGTATGGTGTTTCTCCAAACACGAAATGGTGCTAGGAGTGTGACGGTATTGGAGGATGAAAATATGAAGGTGGGTGGAAAGTCATTTTTGTAGGAGAAATGGTAAAGAGAGAAAGATGAGTGCTACGTACGGGAGGAGGAAAATGTGTGGATTGAAGAATGAATTAAGTCCCTTAATTCAAATGTGCTCGCACCAAAAATGGGAAGAAGAAAGAAATAATAAAAAATGATTCAAAGAAGCTTCCTTGAGAAGCTTCGCTATAACGCTTTCTAGACGAAGTGCATAGTAAGCTTGTCTCCTTGATTAAATACCTCGATGATGATTTATTACACTATGATTCTATAAAACCTCAAAAATGTAGACCTCGTGGTTTTCCTGGACTTTGGTTTAGTAAGATCCCCGTTGACACGTTCCGACCTTGAGATTCAAGGTTTACTTTTCTCTTTGTTATTTCGAAGGGAAAATATTCTATTCTCCAAGAAATTGAGTTCTCTTTTTGATCTTCTTCACACACATAAAAAACGAAGAATATATTAAAATATTCATCATCTCCAGAAAATTCCACAAAAATTCTTAAAAATTACAAATATTATAAAATGATCGTTTTTAACAAAATAATAAATTTTCGGGATGTTACACCTTTAGCTCAATCTAGACTCTAATTCAAGACATTGGCCATTTGCTTGTGGTTGTTCAACTGATGTAAATTGTTGTTTTATTCCCAACCCATCAAGAAACTCTTTGAATCTTTTGTTTGTAAACTCCATTCCATTATCTGAGATAATTACATAAGGCAGACTATATTTGCATATCAGGTTTTTCTAAGTAAACTTTTCCACTTTTCCAATTATTATCCGAGTGAGATGTTCCACTTTGATCCACTTTGTGAAATAATCAATTGCGACTAATAGGAACTTGATTTGTCATAGGGTGGTGGAGAATGGTCCTAAGATGTCCATTCCACACCTTCAAAATAGCTAAGCAAAACAAGAAATGTGCAGTTCCTTGGGCGGGGTTTGATGAAGTTTAGCAAATCTTTGACATTTGTTGCATGTTTTGACATAATCGAGGTAATCTCTTCACATTGTAGGCCAGAAATACCTTGCCCTCAAGATTTTTCTTGTCAACGACCGTCCTCCCATGTGTTGACTGCAAATACCTTCATATACCTCGACCATAACATACTTGATTTGATCGGAGCTTAAGCATCTTAGAAGTGGGATGTTGAATCCTTTCCTGTACAACACATCATTTTAAATAATATAAAAACTAGCTATTCTTCTAAGTTTTCTAGATTGCTTTTCATCTTCAGGTGTTATTCTTTCTTGCAAGTATCTCAGGATCGGGTATTCCCAAGAATCAGGTTTCAAAATGATCGCCATTACCCATTTTTCCTCTTTGCTTGGCTTGCTGATTATTTCATGAATGACTGACCTGTTGTTCCCTGGCCCCTTGGTGCTCGCTAGTTTTGACAGAAGGTTAGCTATGGAATTTTGCTCTCTTGGTATGTTGGTATGTGTTCCATCCTAAAACTTATGAACTCTTTTTCTATGCTTCTGACCTTCCCCAAATACTTGGCCGATTGAGAGTCATTTGTTTGGTATTCTCCCTTCACCAGTTGAGCTATTACTTATGAGTCACTTTTTGCCACCAAGTTAGTCACACGCATCTCTTTGGCTAAAGTCATCCTCGTGATAAGGGCATCATATTCTACTTGGTTATTGCTTGCTTGAAAGTCAAACCTCAAGGATTGTTCAACTACAACTCCATCACGTCCTTCGAGATGAACTCCTGCCCCACTTCCCTTAACATTTGAAGCTCCATCCACAAACAAAGCTCATTCCTTGCTCTGCATGACTTCAAGTTTCCCAGAAAACTTAACTAGGAAATCTAATAGAACTTAGGCTTTAATCAATCATCTCGGCTAATATTGAATTCTGTATTCTGATAATTCTACCGACCATGCGATCATTATTCTTATGAGCTCAGGTTTTCTTAAAATCTACTTGATAGGTTGATTGGAGCGCGCCGTAAAAAGATGACTTTGAAGGTAAGGCCTCAAGTGTCAAGTAGTTATTATAAGTGCGAGTACTAGCTTTTCGATCTATTGGTATCGTGTCTTTGTTCCTTGCAAAATCCGACTGACAATACACTAGATGTTGATCTCTCCCTTTTTCCTTCACCAATACCTGGTTGATGGCATGATTTGAAATTAAGAGATATAAGTATAATTTTCTGCAGGATCGGGTTTGCTTAAGACCGGTGGAGATGCTAAGAACTCTTTTAACTTCTGAAAAGATTTTTCACATTCTTCATCCCATTGGAATTGATTGGGCTTCTTCAAACATTTGAAGAATAGCAATGCTCAGTCTGCTAATTGAGATATGAACTGGAATAACGCTACGATCATTCCTGATAACCTACATACTTCCTTGATCGAGGTGGGACTTTTCATCTCCATGATAGCTTTACATTTCTCGGGGTTGGCTTCTATTCCTCGGTTTGTGAGCATAAAACCCAAGAATTTACCTGCTTGTACCCCAAACACGCACTGTTCTAGATTCAGGCGCCTGTTATGGGTTCTTAGTTGATCGAAGATTTCTTTAAGGTAAGAAGAATGATTGCCTGATATTAGAGTTTTTGCCACCATATCATCTATATAGACCTCAACAATTTTTCCCATTTGCCCAGCAAAGATTTTATCCATCAGTCTCTGATATGTCACTCCTGCATTCTTTAACCCGAAAGGCATCATTCTATAGTAGAAATTGGCTCATTCAGTTATGAAAGTTATTTTCTCTTTATCCTTCAGGTGCATCGGGATTTGATTGTATACCGAATAGCATCCATGAAGCTTAAGAATTGATATCCCGATGCACCATCCACTAAGTTATCTATACTTAGGAGTGGGTAGGAATCCTTCGGGCATGCTTTGTTTAAGTTAGTAAAATCCACACACATGCTCTATTTTCCATTTGCTTTCTTTACCATCACCACATTGGAGAGCCATGTCGTGTATTTTACTTCTCGTATGAATCTTGCTTCTGAGAATCACTTTATTCTGCTTACATCACCTTTCTTTTTTCTTCCCCCAGTCTTCTCTTTGTTTGTACGATCAGTTTTGCCTTTAGGTATATCACTAACTTATAGCACATGAAACTCGGATCAATTCCATGCATATCAGTTGAATCCCATGCAAAGGTTGGCATTTTCCTTCAATAATCTTGGCAACCTATCTAATTGATCTTGAAAAAGATTCGCCTCGATTTTTACTATTTGGGTCGGGTTTGTGTCAATCATTATTGGTACCAAATCTCCTTCAGGTTGAGGTCTTGACTCCTTAAATTCTTGCCTCGAATCAAGCTCGGTCATGCACATACACCCTATTCTTTGTACTAACATTTTGTATCAGTATTTGTGTTGGTGACCTTGGCCTCAAGGCATCGTGATAGCATTGGTGTGCCTCCACCTTGTCTGCATAGATTACCCCTACATTTTCCTCATCGATCAAAAACTTCATTGTCAAATGAGTGATAGACACAACTGCTCCTAATTTGTTTAGTGACGGGTACCCGAGGATTGCATTGTACAGGCCTTGGCAACAAATGACCACAAATTTAATGTTAATTCCTTTTTTTTCTTTCAAATGTTGTCCATAGTTTGATATAGCCTTTAACCTCCACCTACTCTCTTGAGAATCCATACAAGTTACCATCAAATGGTTGCAAGTCAGACTTTGGGATTCCTAGCTACTTGAAAGCATTTAAGATTTTTGTCGAGCTTCTTTGATCTACCAATATTCTCCTTATGTCAAAGTTCACCAGGGTAACTGTAACAACATTGGATCGTCTTGGTTTCAGTCTACACCTTGGAAATCCTCCTCTGTGAAGATCAATAGGGGTACCTTCTTATCAGTCTTTGGTTGGAGTTAGTGCTCAACTGCCATTATGGTTTTTACCGTCCTTAAGTGTCTCTTCCTTGCATTAGTCTATTCTCCTCCACCTACAAATCCTCTTGATATTATGTTGATGACCCCTCTTACTCCACTCTAGTTAGTGGCTCGCTCATTACCCTTCCACTAATTTCCTGTGCTTGCCTTTGTTCTTGAAGTCTTGGTTGGTCGCGAGTTCCTTGGTTTCTACTTTGCCCTCTTTCATTGCTTCTTTCTTTCCTTCTAGCCAAATATTTATCCAACAACCCTTTCCTTACAAGATCTTTCATCACATATGTGGAAATAAGTTTGCCCCAATGGTTTAATATGTTAAATTTTGATAATGACAAATACAAGATAAAAAGAATGATGCTTATGCTTGATAAATATGCTTTATAGATGACAAATGCATCACAAAAGAATATTGATCATGTTACATAAATGTGCTTAATGAGATATATTGTATCATGCATGATTATGTACTTTATCTAGTTATATTTCACTTAATAATCATGCAATGAGATATATGTAACATTCTTCATATAATATATCTAATAATATTTTATATGAGTTATATTAAATTAATATTGGATTTGGCTCTATCTAAATGAAAATGTGCAAAGTAATCTTTGTTGCATCCTATATAGACATATCTATTTGTAATTGATAAATATTTTATTTGGATGTGTCTATGAAAGTCTTATACGCATTTTAGACTAACTAGAGTTATACATTTATGAATCATGCATATGAAGATATTGAGTTATGAATTTGGACTAACTATGCTTGTTTTTAAGTGAGTAATACTTTGTAGGATAGTTCAAGTACCAAAAGTAAGCATTGCAACAAGAAAGAAAAAGATCAAAATTATGCTCAACTCAAGAAAAATGAGAATGATAAGATGTTCCAAGCATTTGCAAGATTTGAAAAGAAGAAATTTGTGGAAGCTTGGATTATATCAAAAAGCCTAAGGACTAGAATTGGTATATTTTCCTTTTAGGTTTTCTCCTATGTAAAGATAGAGGTTTTACAAGAAAAGAGCTCAAATATGTTTTTAAGTCTTTAAAAATGGTTCTTACATATTTAAATACCCAACAAACTACTTTTTGGAAAGTTAGTCTTGGTGGTAGTTCAAACCTTTGAAAAATAACCAAGTTTATGTTTTGCAAAATTGACATTTAGTTACTATTTTGATCATAACTTTCAAAATACTGAGTGTTATTCTGAAACTTATTTCATATGAAAATAGACTCAAAGATCTTTCTAATGAGTAGTCATTTGCTTTAAACGGATAAGAAATGAAGAAGTTATGACCATTTAAAGTCAGTTTTCAAAAACAGTCAAGTTTGAGTTTTGAAAAACTGACATTTGATTACTCTTTTGATCATATCTTTCAAAATACTTTGAGTTTTGTCCTAAAACTTATTTCATTTGAAAATAGACTTAAATATCTTTCCAATGAGTGTCATTCGCTTTAATCGGATAAGAAATGAAGAAGTTATGACATTTTAAAGTCAGTTTTCAAAATCAAAAATTCTCTAATCAATTACACAAGTCCTATAATCGATTACAACATTGGCAGAGGCCATGTAATCAATTACCAGAAGTGTGTAATCGATTACCAAGTGCCCAGAAACGTTCCCAACGGCTATAAATGGCTAGTTTTCAAAAAAATTATTTCTAAACACTACCAACGACTATTTTATCACTTGGGCTCTATGTATAAGTGTTGTATAAAGCTTATACACCTCTTGAACACTTGATTTGATCCTTGAATCACCAAAATCATATTTTGAGCTCTTTATTGAAAAATCTTTCTATTCCTTTGTTCTTCAATTTGTATTATCCACTCTTGAGAGAGTTTTCTATCATCCATACTTTGTTCTTCAAGTTATATATATACTCTTATGAGAGTTTCTATTCTTTCTATTCACCTTGAAATCATTGTAAGAGGGTAAGGTATCCCTCGAGAGAGAAAAAGGTAAGGTATCCTTTGTAGTGAGACTCAAACACAAAGGGTGAGGTATCCCAAAGGTGTTGTGAGTGCTCTTGATTGTAAAGGTCATCAAGCACCTGTGAAGCTTAAAGAATTGGAGGCTCTAGCACAAGAGTGAGATATTCCAAAGTGTAAGGAGTGCTCTTGTTTGTACAAAAGTTTTCTTCGCACTCGTGAAGTCTAAGAGATAGTGAAGAAAATCTCAAGTTAAGCTTGGGGACTGGATGTAGGCCACAAGTGGTTAGTAGCTGAACTAGGATAAATTCTTGAGTTTAATTCTCTCTTCCCTACACTATTTAATTTCAGTATTTAGTGTAGTATATTTATCTATTGCATATCTTGTCATCTTGGTGATTTGATTCTATGAACTTGATATCTAGCTTATTTGCTTAATTCATCATATATCTTAAGTTGTATTTGAGTAATCTATAATAGTTGTACATTTGTTGTGCATGTTCTGCTGCATTTATTACTTGAGTGATTCAAAATGCTTTAATTTCTCAAAGTTGCATTAAAATTTGTAATCACCCAATTCACCCTCCCTCTTGGGTGATGGTTGCTATGGCTAACAACATCTCGCAATCCAAGGCAGTTGTCTATGGTGTGCCCATACACCCGATAGAACTCACATCTTTGTGATCGATCTATGTAGGATGGTTGATATGTTGGAGTATGTGGGAAATAGATTAGACCAGTATTGTAAACATCCCTAAGAATATCTTCTCTTTGGGTGGTGAGTGGGGTGTATTGATGGAACCTGGGTGGTGGGTTGGTCATTGATGAAATATCTATGTTTTAACCTATTTTGTCACCTTTTCTTGCACCAATCTGCGTTCTGGGATTTCGATTAGGGCCAACCAACCTTGGGCGATATGTCTGATAACTTTCTGTTGTTTCCTGGGCCTTGGTAGCATATTCCACATGTATGTACTTTGAAGATCAAGCTAGAAGATCATCTTAGTCAATTGGAGGTCATTTTTCCAGAGAGCCAGTGAAAGGTCCAAGACGCAAGCCCTTCAAGATTGCATGAAGTGCTACAACTGAGTTTAAGCCTCTGATTTGTAAAGCTTCCTAGTTAAACCGAGTCATAAACTCTCTTAGGGATTCTTTAAGCTCCTATTTGAAATTTAGCAGGCTAGTAGAGGATTTTTTGTGGGATCAACTGGTAGCGAAATGTGTAAAGAAACAGTTAGAAAACTCGGAGAAATCATGGATTGATCAAGGTGGTAGTGATGAGAACCACTGTAAGACAGATCGCTTCAAGGTGGCAGGAAATGCTCAACATCTGATGGGGTCTGATTCTTTTTCCAATAGCATTGCAAAGTTAAATGCTTCCAAGTGTTCTTGTCAATCAGTCGTTCTATCATAAGTATCCATCATGGCAGGGGGACCAAAATTGATTGGAAAATGTATCAACATAATGAATTGAGCGAACGGATGACCCAAGTTAGTTTGAATTGGTTGTGGTGGTGGTGATTTTCACAACCAGAATCGCGATGAGACGACGAAAAATTGATTTTGAAAATGGAGTCATCACCAAAGCTTATTTAAATTAGGAAAACATTAGAAAAATCTGAGTTGGAAAATTGGTCTTTTGAAAAATGAATTTTAGATTCGGAAGGCGATTACAGGTAGAGAATGTGTTAACACCCTACACTACTTGTTTAAAAACGATACCTCAAATTAGTTGTGTAAATTCTTGATAACTTTTAAAAATTATTTATTTTACCCCTTTTTTCTTTTTTTTCTCTTCTTTTTATTTTTTGTTGACATACTTACTAAAAGCAAGAAACATACATTGAGATAAAATAACAATAACACTTTAAAATTAAGGAAAAATCATGTCATCGAGCATATGAAATATACACATAAAATTAAACTAATTCTAAGCAACTCAAGCAAAAGAAAAATAGGATATTTCTTCCTTGTTTTGCATTTTTAAATTGCTTATCTATTAATTCCAAAACCTCTTTCCTCATTTCATTTTTTAATTTTTTAATTTTTCTCTTTTATCAACTTATAAAATTAATAACTAAGAAAATCTAAACTTAGCCCACTAGAGATAAAACCAAGATTAACTAGACTCATTTAGGTCTAAAAGTGGAAGGTAACCCTTGGCCCAACATCATATTAAACCCCACAAAAAAAAATCTCTTTCTTTTTTAATTTTTTGTTTTACAACACTACTACTAAAAAAAATGGATTAAATATAAGAAAGCTTACCTGTAGCACACCTCTATAGCAGGTAATGCTCTTCCAACACGAAAACCAACCAAAGCAAAGCGACAAAGTGGGGGAAGCTGCGGTGGAGATGGGTGAGTCGTGGAGCAGTTTCGACTGCGAGGTAGACATGGTTTGGAGTGGTGGTTTTTTACGGAAGTTTGGGTTCTAGGTTTTTATGGCTGTGCTGAGTTCCGTTGACGGTTCTAGTTTGAGGTCGGGAGGTGTGCTAGGCATGACGCCGTGAAAAACGGTGGCAAGAACAGCAAGTCCATGGTGGTGTGTCACTGGTGCTGCTGTGTTGGGTGGAAACCGTGATTGTGGCTTGACGGGAACGAGGCTAGCGGCACAGGGACGGTGGTCTCGACTTCACTACGGGTTGTTGCTTTCTCGGGCGTTTGGGTCGGTGTTGTGAAGTGGGTCGCTCATGGGGCGGCTCTGTTGGCTGTTGGCTGAGTGGAGGGTGACGCAATTGGAGTGTAGTGGTAGCTTGGTAAGCAGGTGGGCTGCAGTTCTGGGTTCTGAGGGGTACGGCAGCGGCTGAGTGGCTGGCGTTTGTTGAAGGTCATTTGGGGTGGCGACTTGATGAGTTTAGGAGTGGCTAGTTTACAGTGGCTGCTGGTCGACGACGGAGATCAGGTGGTGTTGGTTTGAGGCAGAGGTTGGTGTTTGGATGGTTGTTCGACGTGGTACCAGATGGTGAGGTGGTGACAGGTTTTATGTGGTTGATGGGCGATGGCAGTGACTAGGTGGTCTGTGCTGACGGGTTTGCTGATATTATGTGGCAACTGAGTTGGTGTTTAGTGGTGTGGACGGGGTTCCGGGTTATAGTTGAGAACGGGTTCGTAGAGGATGGGTTTAGTGTTGATGGAGGTTGATGATGAAGGAGGTTGAAGGATGGAGTGGTTACTGCAGACTCGTTGAGATGGCGAGACAGTGGTTCACGACGGGTTGAGGATGGAGGTGTGGGGTGGTGACGAGGTGAAGGGTGAAGTTGTTCGTGGTGTTGAAGACGATTTCGTGATATGGATAGCTGATTATGGGAGAGTTCTGGGCGTGGTTGATGATGAGTTTGGTGTCACTGGGTGTGAGTTGGCTCATGAAAGGAGTGGTGGTTCCCGATTAGGTGGTGTGGTTTGTTGTAGCAGAGGTGATGTTGAAGGTTGGTTTCGGTGGTTGAGGGTGGTGAGGAGCTTGGCTGTTTTAGTTGGTGAAGGGTTCAAATGCAGAGTGTGTGGGGTTCGGTGGCCATGAAGGTTGGATGGTTTATGGTGTTGCAGCAGAGGTTATATGTTAAAGTTTGGTTTTGGTGGTTGAGGGTGGTGAGGAGTGGTTTGGAAGAGAGTTATTTTCTTTGGGTAATGAAGATGTTGGATGTGTGGTGAGGTTGGAGATAGGGTGAGTTGATGGTTGAAGGGTGGTGAATTGGTGATGGTGAAGGTTGAAGGATGGTTGATGAGATGCTCAGTTTTCTTTTTTAATGATGCTCTCTGCCAGAGGTTTAAAGCCAAGAAAAACTCAAGCCCCTCCCTTGTTCGGTACTTGTAAATGGCTTCAAGTGGTATAAAAAATATGGTGACGCTGTGTAGCTCCTGCTCTGCCTCTTTCTCTTCCTGCAGCACCGCCCAAAAAGTGCAAATTGCCTTGCCTTCATGTTGAAGTTCCTTCAACGTAAGGACTTCAACATTTTCTTTGTTTTTTGGTCATAAACTTTTTAAATCGGGCTGGGTTTAAATATTGGGTTATGGGACAAATTGAGTTAAGTCCAAATTTGGGCTTTTATTCTTTCCTTTTTTTGTTATTTTTGAATTTTTTTTATCTTTTTTTTCCATTTTTGTTTTTAGAATGAAGGTGGAAATACATTAACATTTGACCAATTAAGAAAAATAAAAAATTCATAGAGAAATTTGGGTATCAACAGTGGCATCATATTATTAAGGCTTGAAATTGTTGTTAGGGAGTTTTGAAGTTGGGTAGAGTCTTCTTAGTCTGTGACATTCTCATCTTCTTGATGATCGATTTGTTTTTCCAATTGTTGAAGGCGTTACCTGAGTCATTATATCTTTTGATAGCATTTTCTCCATTCACATTTCCTTCTTCGTTCTCCTGGTTAGGGTTTGGTTGGGTATTGTTTGCATTGATATTGCTAACATGACTCCTGCTTATTGCCATGGACAATGATTTGGTGTTTTCCTGAGATGTTGGCTTGTGTTTAGGGTTTTTTAGTGTGAAAAG
This sequence comes from Ormosia semicastrata, assembly GCA_029884595.1. Taxonomy (NCBI): domain Eukaryota; kingdom Viridiplantae; phylum Streptophyta; class Magnoliopsida; order Fabales; family Fabaceae; genus Ormosia; species Ormosia semicastrata. The sequence goes on from JAQQTO010000062.1 coordinate 61,053,749, forward strand.
GTAAAGAGAGGGTGGGAAACTGTTTTACCCAATTCCCACAGACAAAGGCAGTGTTCCTTCCCTTCTCTCGGTCGATGGGGGATTGGTGGTGGAATTGTTCCAGAGAGCCTCCAGATGAGTCGGATCTGTCGGGTGGGAGGTACCTGCAAGGACTTTGACGCTCAAGTCAATTAAGGATATGGGAAAATGTTAGGGAAATAAAAGGGGTAGATAGAGAAAGGAAAAAAAATTATTTTTGGCAAATGGGCATTACCTATTTATAGCAAGGATGTAGGGTACAATATGCATCCTAGATTATAGAGGTCAATGATTGGTTAAAAAACTCTTCATATAGGTGTTGGCATGTGTCTAGGTCACTATGAATAGTTTGGAAGATATTTTGGTATTTGGATAAAGATCGAGTCGAGTGTGAACTTCGAGTTATGGGTCGGGTAAAAGTTAATGAGTCGATACAGTTATGATAAATAATAACTAATAAGTTTTGTTGGATCAAGACTTTATGGATGGGTCGAGTTGGGTAGAACCTTGGGAAACTAGTCATCACGACCCTTATGGTTGTGTGAGATGTCATTTGAATTGGGATAGATTGGGCTTTTGATGGTGGATCAAAGTTGAATTGAGCTTTTCTTCTAATACAATCCAAATGGTCTATCTATACCCATATGCTAAGTCAAGGGGGAGAATAGTGTTTTGTGTTTCATGTGCATTAATAGATGATTAACAATGTGTGTGATTGGCATAATAGCTAAAGTTTAAGGAGATGTTTTACACTTTTTATAAAACTTAAGGGGTAATTTGTAGTTAGAGTATAATTGAAGGAGGTTGTTTGAATTTTAACCTATGATAAAAGTAAAATAATTTAAGATATATAAAAATAAAAATCTAAAAGTTATCTTTAATATTTCATTATTAAAGTGTAACATATATAGTAAAAAATTTAAAAATATTCATGAAATTCACTTAGACATAATTTTTTTTTCTTTTGATAAATGAGGCATAAACTAGTTTTGTCTAAATCTCAAATCAATTATAAATAATCTCAGAACAGAATCGAGTTAAGTGTGTTTGGATTAGTTTGTGAAAACTTGATTATTTTAATAATGGTTATATATAATTGATTATTATTAAATTGATTATAATAGAATCAGTTTTATATTTAGATATATTAATTAAAAATCAATTTTAAAATAATTTATTTTGTTTAGATGTTATAAAAATAATCACTTTTATATATTTGAATTATCATAAGAAGCATATGATGAACAAAAAACTTATTTGATTGAGACAAAATAATATTTACGTTTAAAATTTTTTGAAATAATCTATAATCAAGAATCAAAAGTTTCAAGTTTGGTGTATTTGGTTTAACTATGCAAATTTTGATTATTTCAATAATTGATTATTATATAATCGATTATAATAAAATTAATTTTATATTTAGATATATTAATTAAAAAATAATTTTAAAATAATCATCCATTTGAATGATATAAAAAAATTATTTTTATATATTAAATTATTATAAATGATTAAAAAATTTATTTGATTAAAGATAAAATAATATTTATATTTCAAAACTTTTAGAATAATTTATAATATATAATTATAAGTTTCAAGCTTCAAATTTATGAAAAAAAGTTATTATAATACATTAAATTTTATATAAAAATTGAAACAAAATTACCCAATTATGCATTAATAGTAAAAAAAGCTTTTGAACAAAAAAAATTATTAGTTTGAAAAATAATTCCAATCAAATATGTACTTCAAGTTTATAAAAAATTATTATAATATATTAAATTTTGTGTAAAATTGAAAAATAATTTACTAAACATGATTGTACTAATTTTTACAAAATGTAAATTGTTAGAATAATATTATAATATGATCCAAACACACTCTATGTTAAAAAATTAACCCGATGAAAATCTCAAAAGAGAATTGGGTTAAGTTAAACTTGTGCATGAATATCCTATTTTTACACACATACAAGATTTTCACTAGGAGTAAAAATGAATTAGGTTGCAGATCAAAAACATATGACATTACCTTCTTAAGGCCTGACCTGTCTTACTTATTAATCAAGCTGGATTAAGTTTTTTTTAAAAATCTATTTAACTAAAAATCAAACTTTAAATCATATAAATAAGCTTTTTAAGTTAGATAAATCGACTTAATTTATTTAATTTTATATAATATAATATAATAATATTATTATTATATATTAATATAATTTTAATTAAATTTTAATAATAATCAATAACTAAAACCCAATTAATAACTTAGAAACAACGTAACAAGTTAGTAAGTGAAGTTAAATAGCTACGCCGTCGAGTCCACCACTCGCGACGCCTCTGCCTCTCCAGTCACCACGATCTGAAGCCGCCGTCCACCACCGCTGCCGCCGCTCCACGTCCAGCCAGCGACGCCGCTTCACCGCGAGTCCGCGACGCAGCTGTTCCACAGATTCTGAGTTCTGAGTCACGCCAATCAGATCGGGGAAGAGTCTTGTGAGCAACCCAACTGGCTCTGTACTCAATGATCACAAGATTTACATCAAATTGATTCCTCGAACAGGTTCGAGTACTTTTGAGATAAGCAATATAACTGAAAAAATTGATTGGTTGGTTCCATTCATTTCTGTTTTTCTTTTTGCTTCAATTCTACCCGAAAGAATTGTAAGCTTTCTCCATATAAAGCTGCAATGGATTCATGTTGTGATGGGTTGTGAGTGTAGGAATCAGAAATTTTCATCTTATTCATGTTCTGAATTTTCACTATTTGGGAGGTTGACAAGTACATGGGTTGTGGACATGGAAGGTTGTCGATGCTTATCTTGTGTTTGACAAAATGCTAGAAATAGTTGATAGTGAATATTTGATCTCAGTTATAGTTCATCATAATCTGGTAGTTACTAGATTTATTTTTGTTGCTGCTATCTGTTTGGATGGTAGTTTTTCCCACTGGATTCTATTGATGTTGGTGGCTGAACTGGAAGCATGGAGCACTGAATCAAGTGTATATGGAGCATTTTCAGCTGATTGTTAAGTGAAGCAAGTTAGTAAGTGAAGTGAAAATAGTTGCGCTGTCGTGTCCACCACTCGCCACACCTCTGCCTCTCCAGTCTCCACGATCTGAAGCCGCTGTCCACCACCGCTGCCGCGGCTCCACGTCCAGCCCGTGACGCCACTTCACCACGACATTGCTGCTCCACAGACCACAGGTATGTCTCTGCTGCTTCTCTATTGTTGTAAAATTCTTAATCTCGGTTTTTTCTACACCTCCTTTTTTGTAGTGAAGTCTCTAAGTTTAAAACAAATTTCTTTTATTCCTCACTATTGTTGTGAAATCCATAATCTTAAAATCTTATCTCCTTTTTGCATCCTAAATAGCATAATAGGATATGACTTATGTTGTGAGCCTTGCATCTTCTTTGCTGAAATGGGTGATACAATAGGATATGACTAAGTATCACCTTGACTCAACTGGGTATTCCTACAGTGGCCTATTAGATATCCACCTACTGAGCATGGCGAAACATTCTTCAGGTCTGTACTCGAGAGCTGTGTGTCCTCCACCCTATAAGTATATCCTTCGAGAACAGAGGTGAAGTTAATTAAATAGGCTACTGCTATGATTAATTACATAGGCTATTGTTGCATGAGGTGAAGTTATTGTAGAAGAACAGGGTTTACCTTCACAGTTGCAAATGTCATCCGATTTGAGTAAGTCCTCCTGTATCTATTAAGAATAAAATAAACAAATCATAAGGTCAATTAATTCAGCTTTCCAGAAGCCTTGTTATATCAAGTTTCCAGTTTAAGGTAGGGGCATACCCTGCAACCTGGCCATTGGCATACCATTGCCTCCAGTCATCCACGATGGAGTTAGGGATTAAAGATATGTCCCCGCCCCCGCGAATAATATCCGCCTGCCCTTGAGCCTCCATATAATGGACTGCCGTTTATCTTTCTCCCATGTAAGCGGGTATCCCATGATATCCGCGAGTATCCAATAAATTGTAAAAAAAATCAAAAAAATCAAAAAAAATAAAATAAAAAAATAAAAAATAAAAAAAGTATAATACTATAATTTTTAAAATTTTTCCAATACAACTTAATCTAAAAATAATGTCAAACACCTAAAATACTTTTAATTTATATAACTTTATAATATTTAAATTTATATAATTAAGTTTTTTAATAATTTTATATAAAATATTTATATAAAATTTTAAAGATACTTATGCATTGGGGGACCATGTTTATTAAGCAGAATAACACTAAACAGATATTTATATCCGGGGGAATTTTAGGGTATTACCCGCCTGTCACGCACGGTATTACCCGTCATGATCCTGTAGGTAAGTAAAATTGCCATCCCTAGATGGAGTAGTTTAAAGATATTATCCATGCTTGAGTCACCAATAATGGAACTATCATGTCATGATCCCCAATGCTAACCAAATATAGTTTAATTGCCTTGTGAAAATCAAGCCACTTGACTAGTTATATGTTTAATACTAAATGAGAATATGTGAGCAGACACCGAGCAAGATGCATGAAAATCTTGACCTGTATATGAATGAACGATAGCCTTTTCTGCTGAGATTTACATGATACTGAAAGCTGCTAAGGATATCTTGGTTATAGGTATGTCATAGTTACAGCGCTGCCGTTTCCCTATACTTCCCTGAAGCACATCTTGCCACTTATTGTTCACAATGCATGATTTCATCCTAGTTTCACAAAGTGGTCACTTATTGTTTTGTTTTGCTTGTGCTCGGCCTTTTGAGTTAAATACTCCAATTCTGTGTGTGATGGCTGTTTGATTGAGAAACTGAGATAGTTTCCTTTGCTGCTGAGTTGGTTGTCTTAATAGCGATAGTAACTCATGTTGCATGTTCATATATTTGTTCACAACTTTAGTTAAACTAGAATGAAATCATGCATTTACTATTTCCTTGATTATTTCCTTTTTGCATTTACTGCTCCTATTGGCCTATTTCAAGGCTTAGGCCTATTAACCTATGTAAAGGCCTATTGGCCTATTTAAAAGTAGGCCTTTTAGCCTATGTAAAGGCTTGTTAACCTATTTAAAGGTAGGCCTATTGGTCTATTTAAAGGTAGGCCTGTTAGCCTATTTAAAGGCCTTATTGCAAAGTAGACATTTAAATAGGTTTTCAAGTCAGGCTAAACTTTTAAAAAGGTCAGGCCAGGCTCAGACCTTATATTTGAGATACAGGCCAGGCCTATTTAAGGCAAAGTTTGGCCTGGCCTAGCCTAACTTGTTTCCACCCCTAATCCTCACACTCACCTCATTCACACGATCACCAATGCCCTGGACAGACAATAAGCATCATCCCGACCAACGCAACGCACAACCCCTCACGTACTCTTGCCCAGCAACATTAGATAGACACACATGCACCCAAGGGGCTCTAGGGATTACACTTACACAACACAGACACAAAAGAGAGAGGGCCGAAATAGAGAACAAGTAGAGAAAAATCTCAGGCATCCGGAGAGAGCAACTAGGCTCGTAAAAGGAAAAGCTTTTGCTGGTGTTCCTATTCACCAGGTGACTCTTCATTCCCTATTCTTGTGATGGTACGCACGTTGTAAAGTGAAGATGGGAGAAAGTTAGGCCTTCACCTTCTGATTTTTGGATGCTTTTTTAGTTGCTCGTAACTTGTTTGATGTGAGGTCCAGGTCACAAAACTCTTTTGAAGTGCGCTTGATAAATGGGATAGACTATTACAATACGATTGTTACCTGAATTGGCTTCTATAGTGCGTGGTTTAGCATTGTTAATGATCATTTGGGAATGTAATTTTTATTGTGGGATTTATGGTGCTGTGACTTCTTGGTTCAGAAGCTCTAGATCATTGCCTGGTTTCTTGTGTGAATATGTGAAGGTGCTGATATGTTGCTTAGGGAACAGGGAGGTCCAATTGGAGAGTGGTTCTTGTGCAATTTTACTTTTTAAGTAGAATTGATAATCCAAGTTTGTTGTTAATAGTGTTCTTGGTGAATAACTGGAATGGACTTTGTCAAATAAAATAGTGTGGGAATAGTTGCTTTCTTTCCATCAAATGTAAATCCCATGAATCTAACCATGTTTTTCAATACAAATCCACCCATAGAGTCAGTAGCACCTTCATCTTAGTACGTGTCTGGTTTGGCTCATTTTGATGCTGTGGTTTTTTGGTGCTAACTTTGGGGATTGTTGATCGCATACTATTTTGGTCATTCTGTTTTTGCATCTTGGGTTTCATCTTACTCATTTGGTGTTGGTGCATCCTATCCATTGATAGCTATATTTGGTCCAGTAGTTTGGTTATTTTTTTTATTCCACTATATTAACTTGGTAATTACCCTTTTGAATCTTGATCAATAGGGAATGTGCAGTGACTTGATTGCTGTATTTTGTGTTTTCTTTTGAGTATGGGCGTGGGTGTTAATGGAATGTATAGGTTGATTAGTTGCTTAAGGTAATTTTGAATATATGCTGCCTGTTCATTCTTTGGGTTTGGTGAAATGAAATGCATATTTAGTTTTTGAGTGGGAGGGATGGAATTTACATAATAAGAAATGATTGAATCATGTGAAAAGGGGATAAATAGGACCATTGGGCTAGCTCACAGTGCATGTACAAGAAGTTTGGTGTGAGTTTGATTTGAATTTTCCTCTTATTTGAACTTTGAATATATGCTGCCTGTTCATTCTTTGGGTTTGGTGAAATGAGATGCATATTTAGTTTTTGAGTGGGAGGCATGAAATTTACATAATAAGAAATGATTGAATCATGTGAAAAAGGGGATAAATAGGACCATTGGGCTAGCTCACGGTGCATGTACAAGAAGTTTGGTGTGAGTTTGATTTGAGTTTTCCTCTTATTTGAACTTGTTGGCTTGAGCCTTGTGTTTGCACATATTGAACTTGGAAATTCTCTTGTTTGAGTTTTTAGTATGTTTTAGATGAATATGGGCTGTTTTTGAGTTGTTTAGCCAAGGTATATGCTTCAAGTCACATGTTGAACCTCGCTTTCATATGTTGTGTGCATTCTGGCTAGACATGTATTCGGTATTTCGGTGCATAACTTTGGCTATACAACTCGAAATCATGTATCGTTTGTTTTGTTAGAAACGTAAAACACAAAGATTTGAATTCTAAAAATCCTGGATATAAACTCTTATACAGTTGGAGCTAGATTTGTTTAAACTAGTGTATATACTGCATAATCTCAGTTTTGGGCAGAGCAGAACTCACTTTCTTGTGTAACTTGAGTTGCAAAATTCACTTTCACACACTTTCAGTCCCTATAGGAAGCAAAGATACAAGGACTGCATTTTGTCAAAAAAGAAAAAGATACAAGGACTGCAGCAGTAAAAATCCCAGATTTTATCTTCTTGCCATATGATGCGAGTTTAGTTTCAAACTCAGACCTGATTCTGTAGTTTTTGTTTGTCTGGCAGCATGCAGTGTTTGACTTAACTTAGGCGGTCTACCTCAAAATCATGCACTGTTTGTTTCAACCCTGTGAACCGTGACCAGTTAACACTGGTCACTGGTTCAAGACTGGTTTTTCGGTTTTTTACCGATTTTAGAAAATATGGTTTTTGAGGGTTGGCTGGATTGGCCGGAGGGTTGGTTCCTGGTTTTCCCAGTCTAACCAGCCGGTCTGGTCCGGTTCGATTCTGATAACTATGATTATATCTATGTCTATTGTACTTATAGTTTTTGTGTGATTATAAGAACATCTGCTTCATATTTTAATGTTAATTGTTGAACATATGTGCTCCATTGTAACTATGCATTTAATTAGGTTGCACATTTGCATCAATATGTTTCAGCGAACCCATTACCAAGCTGTCTCTGTTTTATAATTATTTGACTACCCAGATTTTATAATTGATTTTTTTTAATTATTATTGTTATGATCTGCTTTAGGAAACTCCATTACTTTCCTTACAAGATCCTGATGGAGGATTCAATCAACAATCAATAGTGTTGAATGACATACTGTTTTGACAATGAAGTGTTAGGATTTAATTTGTAAATTTGAATTTTCTTTGAAGCCTTGTTGATAATATGGAGTGTTAGGATTCAATCAACAAAATTTGAATCTTCTTTTGTTGGTAACTTGCTAAAGCCACATTTTATGCCATACAGTACAGAAGCAACTAATAGTTGGCTTACCGTCACGATATCAGTCATTGTTCAGGAATCAATATCAGAATCAGAAGAACTTGTATCTCTCTTTGGCATTGAAGCTCTGTTTGTCAAGGCAACAGATACTTTCTTTCTTGGTTGTATTTCTACTGGACCTTGGCATTCTCTAATTTGGTTCAGTCTCAATGTTCTATCTCAGTAGAATCGAGCACACATTGCCCTTGCCTCCTCCTCTTCTTACTCTTCCCATTCGAGAAGCTATGCACATGGAGCTTGAGAAGCTTTTCTTGGACAAGGTTTTCTGTTGCTACCATTTTCAGTTTCCTCTGTGACTGATATTTGTGTACTTTATTTGTCTTAATTCACTAGACTTGATTTTAGGTTTCTGTAATCATGTCAGGTTATTGCAAACTTGGGCCTTTGCATATCTGTCTATGATATCAGATCCATTGAGGGTGGGTTTATCTTCCCTGGTGATGGTGCTCCAACCTATACGGTATGAATTGATGAGTTGGTTTTGAACATTTCATCATTACCATTGAACTTAAAGTTCTACATGATGAGAGTATGAAGTTGAATGCAGGCTTTTAAGTTTAATAAATTATTTTTGCTGCTCTTAACTGAATATTTTAGCTTTATTTTTAACTTTATCAGGAGTCAGAAAAATCTCCTTGTTGGAATTAAAAGATAGTGTATGGGTAGTTGTACCAATAAATCATAGTTATTGATGTACCTCGTAAGTCACATATTCATCTCATGCATGTACTTAGGAACTAGAATTTCATTAATATTCTTGTAAATTACACATTGTATTTACTCCCTAAATGTATATAAATTTAGATCAGCTGAGTGGGTTAAACACTCAAGCATTTCACAAATAATTGTCGAAATTGTCTCAAGTCTTTCAATATGGTATCAAGAGCAGGTTAAGTCCTGCGGTTCTGCTTCTGTTTTATCATAAAAGGCTTTCTGCCATCTGGTCCAGCAGAAACCTCCAAAACCGTAAGTCCTCTTCTCTGTCCTTGTTAGGAAGTCACCACTACCGACCAACCCACTGTCCACTGCCGTTGGATATCCAGACAGAAGCCTCCGATCGGCCAGCCACCAAAGACCCATCGCCGGAAAACGCGCCACGCACCTCCACGCGCACTTCCCATCTCGGCGCGTGTAGTTCACGCGCCGCCTTCCTGACACTGGAAAATCGTAGCGATTGCTCAGATCTGGTCGCAGCAGTTTCCTCTTCTCATCTACGACACCAGAAACGTTTTTGTTCGACTATTCCGAGAGTGGGTCTCTCGCCGTTGGGTCTCCCTTATTCTCTGGTTGCTGTACCTGTTAAGATGGCTGATTCTCAGAAAAATGATGGTCCAGCTTTCTCTATTTTTGGAACTCCAACTATTACTTCGGAGAAATTGAATGGTAAAAATTACTTAGCATGGTCTGCCTCCGTGGAACTTTGGTTCCTTGGTCAAGGATACCATGAACATCTGGAAAAATCTTCGGAGAAAGTTTCAGAAGACAAACAAGATCAATGGAAGAAACTTGATTATCAACTTTGTGCTCTTTTATGGCAATCTGTTGAGCCAACCACCTTGACAAATTTTAGAGCCTTCAAAACTTGTCATTCTTTCTGGGAGAAGGCTAAAAATGTCTTCGCTAATGACATTCAACAATTGTATGATGCTGCACAAAAATTGGCTACTCTCAAACAAACTGATCATGATATGGTTGCCTATGTCTCGAAAGCCCAATCTGCAGTGGAGGAGTTAAAATTATCTTTGGAAGCTGATAAACTCGAAGATATGAAGAAGAAACTTGATAACCTGTATATGGTGTTGGTTCTACGAGGAATGCATCCAGATTTTGATCATGTTCGTGATCAAGTCTTAACTGGCCAAGAAGTTCCTTCATTAGAAAGTCTAATTTCTTGACTCCTTCGGATCCCCTCATCAAAAACAGAAGGAAATTCAGTTGACAGTATTGAAACTTCTGCCATGGTTTTCAATCGAGGGGGACGAGGTGGTCGTGGAAACCGAGGAGGACGAGGAGGACGAGGTGGAAGAGGAGGTCGCCCTCAATGTTCTTATTGCAAAAGAATGGGCCACACACAAGACACTTGCTACTCTATTCATGGATTCCCTGGAAAATCTGTGAATATTTCTAAGTCTGAAACATCGGAGATAAAGTTTTTGGAAGCTGATTATCAAGAGTACCTTCAGCTAAAAGCTGCCAAGGAATCTCAAACCTCATCTGCTATAGGTGCTCATAACTCTACTGCTTGCATTTAGGTCGGTAATGATCAAAGTCCATGGATAATTGATTCAGGTGCCTCTGATCACATTGTTGGTAATGGTTCTTTATTCTCATCCATCTCTTCTCCTAAAATTCCTCATTTCATTACTCTCGCTGATGGTTCTAGAGTCGCAGCAACAGGAATCGGTCATGTATCACCCATTTCTTCTTTGTCTTTAAATTCTGTTTTGTTCATACCTGGATGTCCTTTCAATTTAATATCTCTTAGCAAGCTTACTCGTTCACATAACTGTTTCAAGTAACATTTGATGCTAACTCCTTTGTCATACAGGAACGTGGTTCGAACGATTGGCGTAGGGCATGAATCTCATGGTCTTTACTACCTCAAGCCTAATCCTTCTTTGATTTGCAGTGCTGCCGTATCACCAAAACTCCTTCATGAACGTCTGGGACACCCACATTTGTCTAAGTTAAAAATAATGGTTCCAAGTCTTGAAAAAATAAAATCCCTCACTTGTGAGTCATGTCAACTAGGAAAACATGTTCGTTCTTCTTTTAGGAATGTTGAAAGTCGTGTTGATTCCCTTTTTTCAGTTATTCATTCTGATATATGGGGTCCTAGTCGTGTTTCTTCTATGGGTTATAGATATTTTGTTACCTTCATTGATGAATTTTCTCGATGTACTTGGATTTTCTTAATGAAAGAACGATTTGAAATTTTGTCCATTCTCACTTCTTTTGTTAATGAAATTAAAACTCAATTTGGTAGGACAATTAAGATCCTTAGAAGTGATAATGCAAAAGAATATTTCTACGTTACGCTATGTCTTCTTTTTTGTCATCACAGGGCATTCTCCATCAATCCTCTTGTCCTCATACTCCTCAAAGAATGGCATTCTTTGAAAGGAAGAATAGACATCTTGTTCTTGCTTTGGGCATTATTACTCCATGCAAATGTACTGTCCAGGCATTGGGGTGATGCGGTTTTGTGACTTGTTTTTTGATAAATAGGATGCCTTCTTCCTCTATCGACAATAAAATACCACATTCCATTTTGTTTCCTAAAGAACCATTATTTCATGTTACTCCACGTATTTTTGGATGCACTTGTTTTGTTCATGACTTGTCTCCAAGTCTTGATAAGCTTTCTGCTCGAGCCATCAAATGTGTTTTCCTTGGATATTCCAAATTACAGAAAGGTTACCGATGCTACTCTCCTGTTCACAATCGTTATTATATCTCCGCAGATGTAACATTTTTTGAAGACAAATCATATGTCTCACCCTCTATAGTTGAGTCTAATACTCTACAGGAAGTTTTTCCTATTCCCTATCTTGGTCCATCACCTTCTTTGCAGGAATCAGAGTCAACGGTTGATGCTACTATAGATTTTCTTGATAATCCTCCACCTGAGCAGCCTCAAAGATCACCCATCATATACCGGCGTCGTCCACGAATTCCCAATATAGAACTTGAAGGTAATGAACGACTAGCTGAATCATGTCCTACTCTAGCAGACAACCCGACAAGGACCTACTTGAAGAAAATCTTGACTTACCCATTGCTCTTAGGAAAGGTACTCGGTCCACACGTAATCCTCATCCTATTTATAACTTCTTAAGTTATCATCGTCTCTCTCCTTCTTATCATTCTTTTGTGTCTTCTTTATCTTCTGTTTCTCTTCTTAAAAATCTTTGTGAAGCACTTGATCATCCAGGATGGCGACAAGCCATGATTGATGAAATGCAGTCTTTAGAGCATAATGGTACTTGGGAGTTAGTTCCCCTTCCTCCGGGCAAGACACCTGTTGGTCATTGGATATATGCTATAAAAGTTGGGGCCAATGGACAAATTGATCGTCTCAAAGCTCGATTGGTAGCCAAAGGTTTTACCCAGATTTATGGCCTTGATTATGGAGACACTTTCTCCCCTGTGGCCAAAATTACTTCTGTTCGACTATTTGTTGCCATTGCTGCCATTCGTCACTGGCCACTGTATCAGTTGGATATTAAAAATGCATTCTTAAATGGAGAATTAGAAGAGGAGATTTATATGGAGCAACCACCTGGGTTTGTTGCTAAGGGGGAGTCTAGCTTGGTTTGCAAGTTGCGTCGGTCTCTTTATGGACTCAAACAATCCCCACGAGCTTGGTTTGGAAAATTCAGCTCAGTTGTTCAGGCTTTTGGAATGAAACGAAGTGAAAGACCATTGATCTTTTATTGCCATACCTCTCCAAATAGGTGTGTTTACCTGGTGGTCTATGTAGATGATATAGTCATCACGGGAAATGACCAGAAAAAAATTGCTCAGCTGAAGGAATATTTATTTAGTCACTTTCAGACTAAGGATCTGGGAAAGTTGAAATATTTTCTTGGAATTGAAGTTGCTCAGTCAGAAGATGGGATTATCATCTCACAAAGGAAGTATGCGTTAGACATACTTAAAGAAACCGGTATGACAGATTGTAGACCAGTTGATAGTCCCATGTATCCAAATCAGAAATTGCTACCCAACCAGGGGGAGCCTTATTCTTATCCTGAAAGATATCGAAGATAGGTTGGGAAGCTCATCTACCTCACTATTACAAGGCTAGATATTTCCTTTGCAGTTGGAGTGGTGAGTCAATTCATGCAATCTCCTCATAATGATCATTGGGATGCAGTAATTCGAATCCTGAGATACATTAAAAAGACCCCAGGACATGGACTTCTCTATGAAGATAAAGAAAGCACTCAAATAGTTGGATTTTGTGATGCAGATTGGGTAGGATCTCCCATTGATAGGCGTTCCACTTCAGGATATTGTGTGTCTATTGGAGGAAATCTTGTCTCGTGGAAGAGTAAGAAGCAAAATGTTGTTGCAAGGTCTAGTGCAGAGGCTGAATATAGAGCTATGGCTGTAGCCACATGTGAGCTCATCTGGATTAAACAACTTCTTCAGGAATTGAAGTTTGGAGATACTCAACAAATGAAGCTATGTTGTGATAACCAAGCAGCCCTTCATATAGCTTCCAATCCAGTATTCCATGAGAGAACTAAACATATCGAGATTGATTGTCATTTTGTCCGGGAGAAAGTCCTTTCTAAAGAAGTTATCACCGAATCTGTTAGTTCTAATGATCAACTAGCAGACATTTTTACAAAATCCTTAAGGGGACCAAGGATTCAGAATATTTGTTCCAAGCTTGGAGCATTTGACTTATATGCTCCAGTTTGAGGGGGAGTGTTGGAATTAAAAGATAGTGTATGGGTAGTTGTACCAATAAATCATAGTTATTGATATACCTCGTAAGTCACATATTCATCTCATGCATGTACTTAGGAACTAGAATTTCATTAATATTCTTGTAAATTACACATTGTATTTACTCCCTAAATGTATATAAATATAGATCAGCTGAGTGGGTTAAACACTCAAGCATTTCACAAATAATTGTCTAAATTGTCTCAAGTCTTTCAATACTCCTGTTCAAAACTCAATTCTTAAATTTTGATTTCTGGGCACAGAAATGTTGATATGCCATTGTGTTATAACGAATTCTTTTCAGTATCTTTGAAAACTAAAAAAGTTTTGTGCTTTCTTAGCTCCTTTACATATTTCTGATGTATAAAGTAAACTTTTGTGGTTTGATGGCAGAAGTGACGGTGTATGTGATTATTTCTGTCAATGCAATAACTATGGTCTGATATTTCTGGCAGGTGGTGTTCAATTTGATTATGTTTCGTCCATTTGTGGGGGAGATTATTACTGCAAAACTTCTTTCATCTGATGCTGATGGCTTACGCTGTATGTCTTAGATTTTCAGCTGCTTCCTTGATTATAATTTTCACTTGACATGCATAATTTAGTTCCAAATAGTTCTCTGTTTTGTGGTGTCTGTTATTGCTGGATAAGAATAATGTTTATGTGCATATTTCTGTTTCATGTAACTATTATATGCAGCATAATACTTCTTTAAGATGTTTTCTTTTTTGGTCAGAAAAAGGTTTAGGGAGAGGGAAGTTGTATAAGATTGTTTTTGTAGTACAAGATAGTTACTTGAAAGTTGCCTTTGGGCTGCTCTTGTTGACAAGTTCCCGATACGGGTCAAATATTAACTCATCTTTTTGGCACAAAATATGAAGTTTTCTTTCATGCTGTTACTCCATTAGGCATCCATTTTTTATTGTGTATTTTCTGGTGAGAGGTGGCTTTATTATTCTCCTACTCTAGCAAAATAAAACTTGTGATTACTGCTCTGCCCTGATGTCTTTACTAGTCCTTTTTTTTCTCATGTGTTGGAATATGAGGATTCCAAACTTAAGAAGAGTCAATGTTAATTTAATTGAAGCTGAAATTATGTCAAGACAAGAATAACGTGACCCTGCTTGTTGAATTGTTACCAAAGCTAATTTCTGTGATTTCATTTCCATATAGCGACATTGACAGCAACCTATTATTTGCACTATGTAACTGCATTATGTAAAAACACCATCCAATGTTTCCATCCTCTGAAAATTTAACTTATTGTCAAATGTTGAGATGTTTCAAGATAGGCCCTGCTTAGTAATGCTGAGTTTGTGGTTGGCAGTATCCCTTGGATTCTTTGATGACATTTATGTTCCTGCACATCACCTGCCCAACCCAAATCACTTTGTGGCTGAACCAATAAATAGGTGATGTTGCCTCTATCTACTTTTACTTTTGTGATGACCTTTGAGCTTAATACAACAGCATATCTGTATACAATCTTTTATTTTTTCATACATAATGAATCCTTTCGTATGTATGTTCAACACCATGCTTATATGCTGTTATGAAAATTACAGCAAGAAAGGCATATGGTTTTGGGATTTTGACGAACAATCATCATATCCGATTGATGATACTGATGAGGTTAGCCTCATTTGCCTTTTTTAACTGCATGCTTGGAAATCAAAGAATATGCTAAATTTTGGTTGCCAATGTGGCAGATCAAATTTCGAGTTCTAAGTGTGAGTTACCCTCCAATTCCAGTTGAGCAACCAAAAGAATCAAAGCCATTTGCCCCTATGTTGGTTACTGTAAGTATTTTGTTGTTCTCTATTCTTTGCCTTTACTTTCTTCATTACCTTGGTTTATGCATTCTGTGAATACTTTATACTACATGTTTTGAATTGTACATACTGAATGTATTTATGTTCATTATAGTAATGTTATAAAAAAAATTTGAGATAGTGGAATTTGTAATTATTTTGAAATTGGGTGCTAGGAGTTTATTTTGATTTTTTTAAATATTGATTATTATGGTTTTTCAGATAGTGGATTTATTATAATTATAATTTTGGTTTAATCAAAATTTTTACATTTTATTTTGATGTTTTATTTAGGATGGTGTATTTAATTTTTTATTTTAATAATTTAATTTAGATGGCTTTCATGGCTTCACATATAAAAAGAGATTGTTATTAGAATGTATTTTTGTTTTGTTCCTTGATGAATAATTGATAATGAATTGTTGAGATCTTCCCATGTACACATATATATTTTTATTTGTTTACCTAGGAGATGAAAGCACCTTGGCAGGGGAGGGGAAATGTGGCCTGGAGGAGGATCCTCTAACGTCAACATCACACTCAAGTCTTAAAGATTTATTTTCACCTTGTTTCCATTATTATTCCTATGTTTCTATCTCTTCCCTCGCTCTCTCCTACTTTTTCTCTACCATATGCTTCACAGTAGTCTGATAGAACTGGACCAGAAATTAAAGAAAAAGACAGAAACTTTATTGATAAATTCTCCTCTCTGTATCAGAACCAGAGGGAGATAAAATCAATAGGAAATATTACAAGAAACTATCAAGAAATGGCAATCACCAACCTACAGTGAACACACTTACTCCAAGGATATTCGAGAGGTCCTCACTCTCCCTAAACCCTCCTTACAACCCAGAAATAGATTAGTTTGCCCCATAGGACCCCTCTCTATTTATAACTCCTCACAGTTCCCCCTCTAACAGAATAACCAACTAACATTTATTGTAACAGACTAACCAGCTAACTGTATTGTAACAGAATAACTGCCCTCTTGATTAGAGGTTTGTTAACAATACTCCCTTCCAATACTTTCACTTTGTCCTCAAGGTGAAGAGTTCGTAAGGGTCTAGTAGCTGAGAATAAACTCCCTCCAGGGTCCCAATGCCAACGTGTTGCAGCAATGAGAGATGATACAAGTTCTGTGGCTGAATTGCTGCACCCTCCTGTACCGGAACCCACAGTTGTCTATCTGTATAAAGCAGGTGCCCCCCTTCAGCATTTTAACCTCTCCTCCCATTGCTAGCTGCAGGGTTAAGTGCTTGAAGTTAGCCCGGATCTCTCCCAGACTTGCAAACCAATCCATTCCCAGCACCAAATCAACCTCACTTAAACCAAAGAGGAAAAAATCCTGATGAGCCTCCAACCCTTGTAGCTGCAGGCTAACTCCTTGGCATAACCCCATGCAGTTGACCTTATACCCATCACCAACTTCCACGTAGGTGATTCCACTATTGGAAGATGTAGTTCCTGTACCAAACCAATAGCTATAAAGGTGTGTGAAGCTCCATAATCAATCAAAACTATTACCCTCCTTTCTCCTATTGCACCCCACAACTTAAGAAATCTTTTGGATGTCAAGCCCACATTGTTGGTCATGCAAAGTTGCAAAGCTTTGTAATCCAGCTCCTGATGGCTCTACAGTGGATCAAAGTCGTCCTTTTCTTGTACCAACTCCTCCATCAACATCACCTAAAACTGTTTATTCTTACACACATGTTCCGGTCCATACTTCTCATCACAGTGAAAACATAACTCCCTTTTTATCTTCTCTTGCAACTTAGTTTCAGACAAGTGCCTGAAATTTCTTCCCCTCTTACTAACTGTGCTGACCTCGGGTGCCCTGGCAGCAGTATTGGGTTTGTTGGTCGTAGAGCCAATACTGGATGTTGTTCCTTGAGAACCCAGATTATCAATTGATCTCGATCCTAGCTCCACTGAAGTCGTTCTTGTTGACTGAAACCCTCTGAAATTCTCTCCCAGCTTCGAGTTTTCTCCTACATCACCCTTGCGTAATGCCCAATTCTTCTCTTCAATCAACTAGGCTACATCCATTAATTCAGACGGAGTTCCCATAGAATGCAGCTTCAATTCTGCCTTGATTTCTTCTCTCAATCCATTCAAGAAGATACCACGGAAGTATTCTTGATAAGTATTCCTCAAAGGACCCGCATACAACTCAAAAGCTTCACTAAACTCCTCTACAGACCCATTCTGTTTCAGCCCAAGAAGAGTCTCGTAAGGATTCTGCATCATAGATGGCTGGAACCTTCTGATCACAGCAGTGCGGAATGCCTCCCAAGAAGCATTCTGTGTGCAAGATTCCCACCACTGAAACCAACTCAGCCCACGACCCTCCATGGCCATCATTACCCGCTCGCAACCGCTCTTCCTCTGTCACCCCCTTCACCTAAAAATACCTCTCTATCCTATTCACCCACCCGTATGCGTCTTCATCAGAGAACAGAGGAATATTGAGTTTCCTCCATCAATTTTCTGCTTTCTCAAATCTTGGACCCTCAACTGACCTCCTTTCTTCTTGCAATCTCTCTACATCATGATCGAAATTGCTGGATCGGTCTCTTGAAGGTAAGTCCCGATTGAACCCTCTCACCAGTCTCAGAATTTAGTCCATTGTCTCCTCTGTCCTAATACTTTTTCTGCATCACATATCTCTTGATTATGGATCAAAATCTTATTAGTTGCAATAGAAACAAACTGATGCCCTTTGGATTCAATTAAAGCAACCATTTTTGAACTTGGCATATACAAATATTTTTGTGAAGATAGGTTAAAATCCTAACAAACAAGCATTATTAAAATAAAATGGTGATTGCTAGGATTGCATATTATTGGAAGAGTGACTTATCATGATGTCTATTTTATAGGGATCATTAGATCATGATGGTCTGGGCCCTGTTTCTTGGTGGTTTGAGACAGAAGAGGTTGAGGACGAGTAGACGTGAGTTCAAAAGATAGTGAAGCCTTTGTCACATGACAAATTCATTGCCAGGTTTCCTTTAGTCTTCAAGATTAGGCTAGAAGAAATTGGCCGTTGGTAGGATAGAAGAAATTGGTGGTCGCTCATGCCCCTACTCCTACTCCCTACGGATACTTTTTGCATGATTGCAACTCAACTACACTGAATATGCTTTGTTCAATTCTTTTGCTTTCTAAAGTATTTAATGGAATCGTTGCTTTCCTTTTTATTTCTGCGTCCTGACTCCTGAATACCTACCATGCAGGAAGAGAAAAATGTATTTATTATACATATGCTTGATACATGAATAAAAACTAGTTGTCTTTGGTATCGGTATTTTTTTTTCTTAGGTACTGATACTTTGGTAATTGTCAAATATTTATTAGTTATTGGTTATATTTTGTGGACTTCAAAAATTTATTGTGAGAAAAGCAATAAATAATAAATATTTGATAGATTAACCGTATTGGATATTAATATCCTTAAAATAAAAGGTACCCTTGCAACTTCCTAAACACTATTATAGCTCGCATTGCCTTTTTCGCCACAAACTGACACATCTCAAATCACAAATCACAAATCACTAATGTTGCCTTTAGTGTGAATGAATGCAATGAAAACATTTATAATGTTGGGATAACAATGTTTCTATATTTGTTAATAGAAAAAGAAATATGAAATGATATTCTTTTCTTAAATCTCATATCACAAATTTTTGGTATTTCATTTCTCCAAAAATAAATTAGATTGAGATTTCATATTTTTGTGAAATAAGATTTTATGTTTTTTAATATACATATTTAATTTATAAAATGACATAAATTATCATTCTATTATTTTATAAAATATTCTTGCGTTCGGTATGAAAGTAGAGAAAGTTGATAATTAAATTCATAGAAGGAAAACAAAAATCCAAAGAAGAAAAAAAAGGATTCACCAAAAAAAGAAAAGATAAAAAAGGGGGAAAGAAGTGATAAAAACCTAGGTAAGAAGTTGATGTGTGTTTTGCAAGAATTATATGAAAATTAGTTTTAATGAAAAAGATAATATAGAAAAAGTTAATTTATTGCATCAAAATACATGTTATTTTAGAGAATAAAACAACAAAGCTGTGTAATAGGTGGATGAAATTAAATGAGTAGGATCGTTAAAAAAATGTCTCGGAGGACAATTTTTACGTGTTTTGATGAAGCATGGGCACACATTATTTGAGGTGTGTTTACCTGTTAGGCATGTATTTATTTCATATATACGGCGATACGTGTATGATATATGTGTTTTGTATATTTAAATGTGTATAATTAAAAAGATTATTTTTTCGATTTAGATACATCTTAGACACGTTTCTAATATGTTTAGACATGTTTAAGACACGATTTGAACATAACTCATTAATAATTTTTTTTAAAAATTAGTTTCCATAATTAACATCTAATTAATAAGCTCATAACTTACTCAAACTCAATTACATGATTGACGCCTTAAGTCACTATTTTCTCATACAAATATTTTAAGTTTTATCTTTTCACAAGGCTTTTAAGTTTTATCGTTTCACACACCACTATTTTCATCTGCTCTTTCTACCTCTACTCGTATCAAGTTATCTACTTTATCGTCAACGAAACTTGTCTCACATCACTATTCTCTCTAATTAATTTTTTTGGATAAACATGTACTTGTACATGGTTAGTTCTATTAGAATAAATTGATTTAAGAGATTTTTTAGAAAATGTCAATAGAAATTATACTCCATATTTTTGGGAGGGACTTATTAGGTAATAAATATTGACACATACGACATATATTAAGATATTATAAATCTTTAAACTTATAAAAATGATATTAATGAATTATGAATTTTTTTCTTAAATTTTGTAATTATATATATATATATATATATATATATATATATATAAATCAAGTTCTTTAATTTACTTTTAAAAAACACTTAATAAATTCTTAGTTTTTTTTAATAAATTACATTTAATTAATTTCATTATATTTTCATGCAAAATTTTCACTCTTGTGTGATGTATATATTAAAGTTTTGTAAATAATATGAAATAATTATATATGGATAAATATAGTAATTTAAAAATATAATTAATTAATTTTAGGTGATAGTACATATATAGCAAAGATATGATATTAGATATCTACAAAAATTTTGAGATTTGAAGATCAATCACCAATAAAAATAATTAGTAACGTGGTTAACTAAAAATAGGTGAAATTTTTTTGAATTTTTTAAATATAAATTAATATGTAAATGTATATATGTCAAGATAATTAATATATATTTATAAATTTCTATATTTGTAAGTTTGAGTAATAAATTTAATTTAGACGTGATGATACATGTGTACATTTTTTTAAATTGTAACATGAGATGTCATATATTAGTTATTAAAATTATATATGTCACATGATAAATTTTTAAACATATTTTATGTCGAATGACACATGTCAAAATAAGAAAACATATATCTTCTCTTTATATTTATATTATTATTATTATTATTATTATTATTATTATTATTATTATAGAGTAAAACTTATCAATTTAATCTTTCATAGATAAATTTTATCAATTCAGTCCAAGATCCATTTAAAGATTAACAATGTTCACTTTTAACTTAATCAATCAACCAATTTACAAAATTATCCCAATTTTCTCCTACCGGAAACCAAGCAAATCTCCTTCTCAGTGAACCCTCCCCTTGAAGCATTAATAGCATGACCTTCCTTTCCCTTTGTCAAGGTTCTGTTTTAACGAGTCAAGTGGTTTGTTTTATCTTTGAAAAGATGCATTGGGATGAAATTCAGTGCTGCTCACGGTCGCAAGGAGGCGTGGTGCTCTGGTGCGTGGATGGTGGTGCAGTGATGGTGTTGATGGCTGGCTCAATTTGGTGGTTGTTGGGGTTGCAAGGGAGTTTGTTTTCTGTGGTGCTGTGGTATGTTTGTGGAGCAAGGAAGAGTGTATTGGTTGTTGGCTTGGGTTAATGATAAAGTGCGTTTTTGCTAGGGTATAAGAGATCTTGTAGCTATTGGAGTTATTTTTTAGGCAAGATTTCATTGTTGTAAACCATGAAGCCTTAAATAAAACCTATAAATAAATGAGACAGCAAAACCGTGAAACCTGTAGCGTGCAAAACACTGTCCTCAAAGATTATTTCGGTATAAACGAAAATCCCTCAGGGTACTGCAGGCTCTTCCTGTTTGACAGGGCTTCAAGAACTGCAATAAATTTTAAATCATGTAACCCAGTAGAGAAAGAGAATAAAAGTGAAAATCAAAAGAAGAAGAAGTAAAAAATATCAAAAAACTTAATAAAAGGATGGTATTTATAAAAACCAGATTTTGGTCGTTGGAATATGATCGTTGAAATATGTTCATTAGAATATGACCGTTGGAACATGTCTGTTGGAATATGACCGTTGGAATATGTCCGTTGGAATAGATCAGGTCAAAACTCGGATAACCAATGTGGGACATTTATTCTTTTGAAATAAAGCATTTTTCACAACAATCCCTTACATATTTCAAAAGAATATTAAATGAAACCAATAATTTAAAAACAAAATCTGTGTTACATCATGAGTGCAAACGTTTCGAATCTGGTGTCTTTTGGACTATGAACCAGTCCTAGATAAATATGATTTTAACTTACAATGTAATTGGTGAAGTTTAAACTTCTATGAACCAAAACATTTTTCGTGTAAATTAGAGTCCCACTTGATCACATTTACACCCTCATTTATCTCTTGTTGTTAACACAATTTTGTACTTTTCGGCCATGTGCGTGCCTGATTGTTCATGAATGCTCTAGAGACTATGCCATTTTCTCATAGGAGTGGCCCCATTCCACACTCGTATAGGTGATTTCATCAAGTATATACTGCATTTTATACACCACCCGTAAGGGATATGAAATTCATTAAAAGCATTTAACTTATCCTCACAATAAATGCAGTCTAGCACTTCTCATGCTTCTCACACCATACAAAGGGACAAACAAAGTACTAGCAGTACTAACAAGTGACTTGTTATTACCCATATGAACTTTTTCATGGGATCTCCACTCATAAAAGTTGGGTTACCATCACTGTCAATTTCAAAATGGCTTAAGTCTCATTCCCCTCGGTGTGGTTTTTATTCATTTTCTACACAAAGATTTTGTTAAAGGATTGGCCAAATTTCCACTTCACATAATCAATGAATTTAATTTCATCTTTTAGCATATGCTTCACAAAATTGTGACGTATACATATATGTCACTATTTTCACAATTTTGTTTGCTCTTACTATTTGCCATTTTGGCAATCACAAACTCTGAAGAATCTATGTCTTCAGGTATCTTCCATAAATGAATATTTGCTAAGAGATTTCTTAGTCACTCAGCGTCAGATCATACCAAGTTAATACCAATAAATTATGCCTCTATTGTAGATTTGGCTATACAAATCTGCTTGGATGACTTCCAAGCGATATCACCTCCATTGAGGATAAAATTAAACCCACTTGTGGATTTAATCTCATTTGAATCAATGATTTATTTAGCATTATGATCATCATGTCCACATCTCAAAGTCAACACCATGGCTCTTGGTCCATAGTCTCATCAATCTCAACTAATCTCATAGTGCAATAGGGACATGAAATTCATTCATGCAAACATCATCAAATACTTGATCATGTACATCTAGATCATGGTTATCACACTTTATAATACATATATAATTAATTATGCATGTCACATAACTGAGTTAATAATAACTCAAAGACAACAAGGATATATGTGATACAATGTAAGATATTATATGAAGCACTCAATGCTCTATTTTAATTTTCAAACTCTACATAAACCATTATAAGGATTATGTGTGTATTTACTCAATCAATTTATAACACAATCAATTTAAAACACATGCAAAATCAAGTACATAAATGCTACCAATATTTGAGCATATTCATATTGTGATGCACCATATTGTCTCTTCCTTGGTTCAGGTAAAAGAATTTTAGTTAGACACCTCCACACTTTAAGATATTTATATCAAGTCATAAATTAACATAATCAAACTACTAGTATAATACCATTTCCTCATTAAAACCCCCACATATAGAGGGTACAACATATTGATGAAAAACATGTAATCACTTATAGCATCAATACATCATGAAGCTTGCTCTGGAACTAACAAAGAACTCAAACTGAGACTCGCTATTCATATAGAGCACCCATGCATGAAACATTTTCACAAACATGTTCAACGCATACTTTCATTTTTGTCAACAATCAACAACTGTTAAAAAAAACACCTAGCAACACTAAAGGATAATAGACATCCAACATTCCATCAAACAAACCAGATTATCACAATTAGCTCATATATAATGTATAAAAATTAGATTTCTTCTCCAACATTAGCTATATCAGCACATGAACTTGTAAAACAATCAAAAGAAAAGAAAACTCCTACAACTCCAAACATGAACAGTTGAGACAAGTTTATACACCTCAAATTGTTCTTCTTCTAAAGCTTGTTAAGGATCAATTCCAGTGTCCTCTTATCAGGAAGAGGAATCCCAAATGGAAACTTTGATGAAGTTCCTGAAACAGAGTGGAGCCTTTTGGAATTCACTTTTCTGCCCTTTACCTCACATTGATCTCCGCCTTTGTCATCGTGTTCATGTTCCTTTGCATCCTCATTCCTTTCTTCTTCCTCACAATCTGACCTATCTGTCTCTATTTTCTCTCTCTAAAACTTAATTTCTCTCTCTAAAACCCTGTTGAAGTTTCTCATTTTGGTGAAGCAGAGTCATCAGCGAAATCAGTAACGAGAATGGAGGAAACAGCGATCTTGAGCTCTGCTAAGAGAAAGAGATCCATTTTGCGCTTAGGGTTTAGTGTACGACTAACCTCCTCTGCACAAAACGAGGCCTTGTAGAATAGTACGGCGTCATTTGCCCTTAGAGCTTTGACCAACGGTTGCGTTTTCGGAGCGACAAACCAAGACAAAGACTAGCAGAAGAAAGCCTCGCTCCAAAGCATTCTCGGATCCACCGTTATGAGCGTCTGGACTGGCGAGTTGAGTAAGAAAGAGACGGTTCCACGTGGAGAGATCGTAGGCCACAAGCACACCTACCGATTTACCAAGACGTCGGCGTAAACCACGAGAACTCGATTCCTTGGGTGGTCGATGGCGATACCCAGCTACGCATTTCTGGCTAAGTTCAAGTCCTTCGCCACCGTCACCTCCTCCAACGGCGCCCCCAGTGGGTCTTGCTCCGACACCAGAATCAAACCGAGTCCGCCTTCGAAGAAAGAGACGATGAAGCGTCGGTGATGGGTGTTCCATGCACTCTCTGAGCAAGCCAGTGCTGTGGTAGTAGAAGACATGGGTGGAGGGTTGGGCTCGTTCCAGGGAGATGATGATGCAGATAGGCATGGCTTAGAGCAGCAGCAGCAAGGCCAGAAATTTGGGTGAACAGAGCAACAAGAGGGCCATTGAAGGTAAACAACAGAAAGTTTTCAAAGAGAAATAGAGAGAGATGAAAAGACAAGTTATTAGATATTAAGAGATAGAAAAGAAAGCAGGAGAAAACGAAAAAAAATGTTAGTAACAGTAAATATAACAAAAAAATAAATGAACGGATAAAATTAAATATTGCATGGATAGTATTGACGTGCAGCAATAATCCTTGAGATTGTTGTAAATCGTGAAGCCTTAAATGAAACTGCAAATAAATGATACAGTAAAATCGTGAAACCTGTAGCGTGCAAATCACTGTCTTCAAGGATTATTTTGGTATAAACAAAAATCTCCCAAAATACTGCAAGCTCTTCATGTTTGACAGGACTTCAAGAACTGCAAGAAATTTTAAATGACATAACCTAGTAGAGAAAGAGAATAGAAGTGGAAATTGAAAGAAGAAGAAGTAAAAAAATAAAAAAACTTAATAAAAGGATGGTATTTATAAAAAATAGATTTTGGTCGTTGAAATATAACTGTTGGAATATGACCGTTGAAATATTTCCATTGGAATATGACCGTTGGAACATGACCGTTGGAATATGACCGTTGGAATATATCCGTTGGAATAGACTAGATCAAAACTCGGATAACCAATGTGGGACATTTATTCTTTTTGAAATAAAGCATTTTTCACAATAATTTAGTGGTTTAGTGTGGGTATTTTGGTGAAAGATGGTCTCGGTTGGAAGGAGGTTGTGAGACATATAAGTGAGTGAGTCAATCTGGATTTCTACCTAGCTTAATGGGTTCTTTGATGGTGGTGGAGGTGTGTGTGAAAAAAAATGAGAGAATTCCTAGGAGTGTGGTTTCAATAGTGGGATGGGAATGGTGGTTGGTTTGTTTTCTTTATGTGAGGGTGTCAATGGGAAAGCATGACTCATTGCTTAGGGAAGAGGGATGCTCAAAGTGAAAGGATAAGAATAAAAATAATTGTGTAAATTAATCAGTTAATTGAGTCAAAAATTAATGGTGTTAATTTTTTAATGGATGAAGGGATGAAAAAATTAAGGATTTTAAGTTTTAGAGATTAAATTGATAAAATTTATTTATAAAATATTAAATTAATAGACTAAGTGTGTGTTTGGGATTAAAAAATTTGATTAATTAGAGCTTTTTGTTATAATCGATTATATGATGATTTTTTGTTGGGCATTTATAAAGCGATTTTACGTTAATCTAATTCGTTTGGATGATATAAAAAGAATGCTTTTATGTATTAAATTACTAAAATAGGTATAGAATGATTAAAAAAATTATTTTTGACAAAATAGTATTTACATATCAAAATATAAGGAATAATCTATAAACTAAAATCATAAG
This sequence comes from Ormosia semicastrata, assembly GCA_029884595.1. Lineage (NCBI taxonomy): Eukaryota > Viridiplantae > Streptophyta > Magnoliopsida > Fabales > Fabaceae > Ormosia > Ormosia semicastrata. The sequence goes on from JAQQTO010000062.1 coordinate 61,080,066, forward strand.
TTTCAATTTTCAGCATTATAAAAATCAGCTTTAAAAAGTTTTTATTTTACATTGAATTTCGTATAAAAGCTGAAGCTAATTTTATCAAACATGATTAAATACTATTCAAACAACTTTTTCCCCAAAAAAAACTGTTGAGAATCCTATCTAAACATGCACTATATACGATTATTGTGGGGTTTAGATTTGGTTTACTTATGCTTTATCCCAGCAAGCGTATTGTTGGATTGGGCCTTGTGAAGTTCTCTAGTTTTTAAGCTATATATATATATATATGCGGAAGAGTCCAAAAGTAAAAGATTAAAAAATAAGCAAAGAAAAGAAAATTGCAAGTGTTGAACAGTTCTGAGCTGCTCTTGTTGGTTCCTTCTCGTTCTCAACTCAGTGTTTGCTCTTCGAATCGATCCGATCTGCCTTTTCTGTTATCGCGAAGAGTAAAAAAAAAAAGCAATGGAAGAATACCCAGAAGAGTTGCGCACTCCACCTTTGACATTGGCATCAATGGTGGGGTGTCCAGAACTTCACCCTCTCATTTCGACCTATCTTTTGTCGGAACAGCCACCCATTAACACCCTGGCTCTCCCTGATTTGTCAAAAATCGATCTCTTCAAGAAGAAGAGGGACCCCGACTCCATCACCAACCCCCCACCATCCTCACCTTCTCCTGTTGTTGGCGGCATCTTAAAGCGTGATTGGTTGCTCAAGCACCGCACCAAGGTCCCTGCCGTAGTTGCTGCCCTTTTCCCCTCTCAACACGTCTTTGGAGACCCCGCACAGTGGCTCCAGGTCTGCTCCGATCTCGATTCCATCAAGTACGCATTCTCTTCTTTTTCTTCTTTCTGTTGTTTTCGTTTTTTTTTTGTTTTTTTGTTTTTATCTCCTAAAGGCGTGTTTAGATGGAGGAGTTTGGAGGGAATGGAATGAGTAGGGAAGTAAACATTGCCTTTTATTTTTTGAGGATTTTTTGAAATGGAAAAAGGAATAAAATGAGAGATTATTATGTTAAACATTTTATAATTTTAAATTAAAAATTTTGCCACTCCGAACATATACCCTAAGCTGTCGAGTTGGTTTTGAATGTGGGGTTTTGCTTTTGTTTTTGTCCGTGGCTTCTTTTTTCTGAGAAGGGCTTGTGCTTCTTCGTTTGTTTGTTTGTGTGCAGGACTGTGATTCGTGGGAGGAACATCAAATTGGCTGTTGTAATCGTCCACACTAATGCACGCGGTTAGTTTACTAGTTTTCTGTCTTGCTCGCAAGACTTAGAAGCATATAAAAAGGAATGAAATTAGATTGTGCCATTATCGAGTGCTCGAGTTTTGCTACAATCTGGATTGGACTTGATACGCAAATATGATACATTGCTTTGGTTATTTAATTTCTGTTTTTATTCATTTGATAGGCAGAGACAAGAGGAAAGCACGTTATTATTGTTATTTTAATGCCATTAACAGCTATATAGGGTGTAGTAATATATTCAAGGTATTTGATTGCAGATGAGGTCAATGAAGATAGGATGATTGCCTTACGGAAGCGAGCAGAAGTAGATGCTAAATATGTTGTTATATTGAACCCAAATGACAATTCAGAACTCAAGCAGTCTCTCAACAGGCATGTACTATTTTTCAAAAACTCGTATCAATTTTCTCTATTAACAACAACAATATCTTTATGCACTATTGTCATTCTTTTCTTCTTGGGTGCAGGCTGGCAAATACATTTTCTGAATTAGCTAGTACATATTACAAAGAGGAAGGAAGAAGGATTAAACAGCGGATAGAAAAGAAGAATGTTAACTCGGTTGAGTTGATTGTTCGCTACTGCTTCAAAGTAGGAAATCATTTTTTCTTTAGTCTATTTTTAGTGACTGCTCTACTAATAGGCCAATCAAATGAGGTTCTGTTGAGTGCTATACTCTTTCTGATATTGCTCTGGTCTTATTAGTTTCAGCAGAGGTGCATGATCTTACTTATAATTTGATCTAAAATGCCTACACGAGAAAATTATTCATATAGATCCACATGCTTACTATTTTCTTATGATGTATCTATGTATTTATTGTCATTTTTAGAAGTAGTAGAGAGAGGAATTACATTGATCATGATTTGTGATGGCAGATGCTTTTTTGACTTTCTTATGCCATTTATTGTACATGAACTTGTGCTAGTGTGCATTAGTTTTATTTTTTATATCAAAATTAAAAAGTGTGCATTATTTATCTAGATGCTATGAATTGCTAGGTTGCTGTATATGCAGAATTCCGTAGTGACTGGGCTGAAGCGTTGAAATTTTATGAGGAGGCCTATCATACACTGAGAGAGGTGAGTTTAGATGTTATTAATTTTTGTGTTTTCTTTATCTAATTTTGTTTCACCATTGATGATATCCCTAGAGTGCAAGTGCTATTGTTGGTGTTATATGTCCCCCCTCCATCTATTGGTTGAGTTAACTAATAAAAGAAACACTTATCATTATGCCTAATATTTTTCTCTTAGAAGTACAAGCCTTGTAAGGAGCTTTTTTCACCTCGTCCAAGAGCATCTGTAGCATCTTATTTTGTACATTATGTTTACCAGAAGCAATTCTGCCTAAATATGCCTTAGTTGTCTAAGGCTCGGGAAATCTTATATTGTCTCTCCTAGTCTCCTGTCATTTCCGCAATGATTGGATAAAGTTGCATGTGTTCAAACTTGTGTATTGTTAAATGTAACAGAAATAGATTCATTGAGAGAGTTGCTGAAGGCCTTGACCAAATTAGCCAGGCACGGTAATGTATATGTGCTGTGAGAAATTACAGGATAATCAGAAAGTCCAAAATACCCTTACATATGTCACATGCTATTATATTAAACATTCTCCCTCAAACTGGGGTATAGATATTAATCATGCCTAGTTTGTTACATATAACATCTACTCTATTTCCGACTAAGGCTTTGGTGAAAATATCAGTTAACTGGTCTCTAGTCCGAACATGTTTCAATGAAATCAACCCTTATTGAAGCTTTTCCCAAACAAAATGGAAATCCACCTCTATTTGCTTTGTTCTTTGATGGAAGATAGGGTTATTGGCGATATGTATAGCATCCTGATTATCACACTAGATTTCCATAGGATGAGAGCTTCCAACACCAAGCTCCATCAATAGATGAAATATCCATATGAGTTCACATGTAACTTGTGCCATTGCCCTATACTCAGATTCAGCACTAGAGCGGGACACTACACTCTACTTTTTACTTTTCCAAGATACAAGATTAGCTCCAACAAAAACACAATATCCCATTGTGGACCTCTTATCAACGGGGGATCTTGCCCAATCTGCATAAGAGAAACCCTTCACTTGACAAGTACCTAGTTTTGATAGACAACCCCATGACCTGGTGCTCCTTTAAGGTATTTTAAAATATGAACAACTGCATCCCAATGTGTGGTCCTGGGTGATGATAAAAACTGACTAACTACATTTATGGAGAATGCAATGTCAGGTCGTGTAACTGAGGTAATTTAGCTTTCCTACCACTCTCCGATATCTTTCTGGATCTTCCAGGACATTTCCATCCTCACTGTGCAACTTCACATTTGGTATTAAAGGAGTATCTGACGGTTTAGCTTCTATAAGTCCAGTATCTGTTAGCAAGTCTAGCACATACTTTCTTTGAGAAAGGAAAATGACTTTCTTACTTCTAGACACCTCAATTCCAAGAAAATATTTTATCTCTCCCAAGTCTTTTGTTTGAAACTGATTGTGAAGAAAGGTTTTAAGGTTACTTATGCCAAGACTATCACTGCCAGTTATCACACTATCATCTACATACACCACAAGAAGAATGCACCACCCAGATTGAGACTGTTTATAAAACACTGAATGATCATAAGTACTTATCTGCAAACCAAAGTCAATCATTGCTGTGCTAAACCGTCCAAACCAAGCCCTTGGTGATTGTGTCAACCCATATAACGACTTCTTTAATTTGCAAACCTTCCCTTTCTTCCCTTGAGCAACAAACCTAGGTGATTGCTCCAGGTAAACTTTCTCCTGTAGATCGCCATGAAGGAAAGCATTCTTTACATCAAGTTGATAAAGAGGCCAACTATGAATAGCAGCAAGAGAATTGAAGAGGCGGACAAAGGTGAGTTTTGCCATAGGTTTGAGCATACCCTTTAGCGACTAAACGAGCTTTCAATCGGGCCACAGATCCATCAGGATTCATTTTAACTGCGAAGACCAATTTAGAGCCAATTGCATGCTTGCTAGTAGGTAAAGGCACAAGATCCCAAGTCTGCTTTAGCTCAAGAGCATGCATTTAGAGTGACCTAAGACTTCAAACACTGACCTAGGAACTGTAACAGAGTCTAGGGAGGCAATAAAAGACTAGGAGGAAGATGATAAGGTACAATAAGAGACAAATGTAGAAATAGGATAAGTGCAAGATCTTTTACCTTTGCGAAGAGCAATGGGCAAGTTAAGACTAGGATATAATGAGGGAGGTGAGGTAGGATCTGAAGATGAAGCAGCTGGTGGAGGCAATGAGTCACTAGGTATGGTTGGTGCCACGTTTGTTTGTTTCACACGACGAGTGTAGACCTGGGTAATGGGGGGCCGAGAATTAGTTGGGGTTGAAGAACTAGATGGTGTAGAAGACACAACATAAACCAAGAAATCATCTTCACCTGCAATTGAGGGAACAAAACTCGAGGTAGTGAGGAAACGGGTGGATTCAAAGAAGGTGACATCAGTAGAAACAAGAAATTTACCCAAAGTGGGAGAAAAACACCGATATCCCTTTTGGTGTTGAGAATACGCAAGAAAAATGTATTTAAGGGAGCGAGGATCAAGTTTGGTCAAGTGAGGCCGAACATCTTGCACAAAGCAAGTACAACCAAATACATAGGGAGGAAGAGGAAATAAAATATGAGATGTAAAGACAGTACAGTATGGTATACTACCATTCAAGACAGAGGAAGGCATGCAGTTGATCAAGTAGCAAGCAGTAGCAACAGCATTAGACCAAAACTCTTTTGGAACCTGCATATGAAAGAGCAAGGCTCGAGTAGTCTCAAGTAAATGACGATTTTTCCTTTTAGCAACCCCATTTTGTTGGGGATTAACCATACAAGAAGATTGATGAAAAGTAGAGAAAGGGGTAGGGAAATATTCTTTGGCATTATCACTACGCAAGATATGCATTGGACAATCAAATTGTGTTTTAACCTTAGCACAAAAATTACAGAAAATAGAAAATAATTCAGAACGATTTTTCATAAAATATAGCCATGTTATCCCCAACACTATCTTTGCTGACCTGTAGAAGGCAAGCATACATATCACTCAAGGAGGTAGGAAGCTCATTGCTTAGAAGGAGTTGAGTCCGGATAACATCATACTTAGAATCTAGACTGGCCAAAAAACATTGAACCACCTGAGATTCTTCCTGTTCTTGCATCTTCTGAATATTGTTGGTAATGGGAAACATGGTTCGCTTCTCTTCAAAAGCTTGCCTCACTTCCTTGTAGTATTCAAAGAGAGTGTGTCCCTTTTGACTAGCGCGATAGACTCGTTGTATCAGGGTGTAGACATGATTCAGGTCCTGCTTGCTACCGTACATAAATTCAATATACTTAATGAGGTCTTTGACTGTGTCCAAATGATTGGTGGCAACCCAAACAGATTCAGATATAGTCTTCTCAATTTGATTATACAATTTATAGTCCTTCATAAGCCATTTTTGTCGAGCTTCAACCTGAGTTTCACTAGGAGGGTCATCAGATAGATGAGCCAGCTTATCTATACTCTGGAGATGGCATTCAATAGTGCGCTTCCATTTCAGAAAATTTTCTTGACCCGTCAACACACTCAATCAGTAATTTTCAAGGTAGTAATAATCTCGATTTTTTTATCAGAGGCAGCTTCAGGTGTGGCCATTTTGGAACTCTTATCCACTGTAACACCACTTACATCAGCCAGAGAGTCTCCTGAACTCATACTAACAGGAGTTGCACACCAAGGAAGGAGGAAGAAAACCACGAGCAGTAGGCTCTGTTTTAGGTGCTGAAAAACAGAGTGGGAGGAGGAGCAGCCAAAATCTCTGCCGGAAGTCTCAGAAATCCCTGGCCATCAGAGATGTAAGAAGCCCAGACCACAAATATGCCTTACGCAGCTACAATAGTATGCAACACGGACCAAGAACATCAAAGTCAACTTTCAAGAGGCAGCAGAGTAAAGCCCACACTTCATCACGCAGCAGCAGCAACCACGAACCAGAAGAAGAGACTATTGTGGTTGCATCAGAAAAGGGGGGAGAGGAAGAAGGGGAAGTACGCCCTCAAGTAGTCAAGAAAAACAGAGTGCGAAAAAAATTTGGTTGAAACGAAAATGAAATGGAGATGAGGGAAAAGATTAGGGTTTCTCTCTCTAACTGGCCAGGTGCTCTGATACCATGTTAGATGTAAGAGAAATAGATTCATTGAGATAGTTGCTGAAGGTCTTGACCAAAATAGCCAGGAATGGTAATATATATGTGCTGTGAGAAATTACAGGATAATCAGAAAAACCAAAATATCCTTACACATGTCACATGCTATTATACTTAACATGTATGTTTGTGTGATTATTAGATCCGTCTCCAAAAAAGCTAAATTTTGTCTCATGCATTTTCTGTTTATATTATACTATACAGATTGTTGGGGTGACAACAAGGTTACCAGCAGTACAACGCTTAGTTGAGATAAAATCTATTTCTGAACAGTTGCATTTCAAGATATCAACCTTGTTACTGCATAGTGGGAAGGTTACAGAAGCAGTGTCATGGTTCCGCCAGCACAAGAATGCATATAGAAGGCTTGTTGGTGCACCAGAAGCAACATTTCTTCACTGGGAGTGGATGAGTAGGCAGTTTTTGGTATTTGGTGAATTGTTGGAGACAAGTTCAATAACCACTCAAAGCTTTTTGCCTGTTATTCTAGGCTCTTCATCCAAACCTCTGTCTGAGTGGGAATATTATCCAGCTTATTACTACCAAGTGAGCATCCCTCTTTAACTACCTAACTTGTATTATACTGCAAATGTTGAGAAAAGCAAATGACTAGACCATTTTTGTTATTGCTTTCATAATGTAGCTTATAGGTATAGAGATTTCAAAATTCTAGTCTGGAACTTTCTTTGTAATAAAGAATCCACATGTAAAATCCATGCATGATGGCAGTATTGGAATAATGATACTAATTAATTATATTTACAGTTTTGAGATGGTTAATTCTATAACAGCATTCAAAATGGAAAGTTTATGACCTTTTATTTGAAAGGAAAGTAGAAGTGGGAAATAGATACCTTGATGACATCCTTTTATTTCTATCATCATTGGTTTGTTAGACTCCACTTAATGTTCAAACTAATATTTTGATAATAAACTTATTGAATAAACTGCCATTGTTATCTTCATAACAATATTTCGATAGAGTAAGAGTTCTTGTGTTGTTATTGAACAGATTGGAATTCTTCTATGCAAATCTCTTAGGTCTGTCAAGGCCTTTATAGTTTATACCAGAAAGGGGAAACTAGAAAGTAGAGATATAGGCACATAGCTAATGAAATAAGTTTATGATTTTGTAGAGGAAATACATACATCTAGTTTTTCTTTACCTAATATCAATAAATCTATTTGATTAGAGCCTCTATACTGTACTTCATATGTACATAAGAACAACAACAACAATCAAGTCTTATCCCACTTGGTGGGGTTAGCTACATGGATAGAACAAGGTTGTTGTGCTCTATCAAAAACCAAATTTTCAGAATATCGATTTAGATCTAGGTATTTTTAAGTGGTTTCTCCTAATGTTTTCTTCAATCTTTGTCTATCTTTTTTAAACGAACTATCTTCTATATGATTCACTTTTCTCACTTGAGCCTCTGTCAATCTTCTACTTACATGACCAAATCACCTTAGGTGAGTTTCTATCATCTTTTTCTCAATTAGTGCTACTCCAACTTTCTCTTGTATACATTTGTTCTTGATCTTATTCTTTCTTGTATTCTACTCATCCACCACAGCATTCTAATCTCCACTACACTTATTTATTATTTGGATATACTCTGGAACACCAAGCCTTTTTTCCTCATGTTTTGTAGCTTTTTTTAGTCAATGGTACCTGACTTCTTAGTAATTGCCACTTGGGAAAGAAGCTGCCAAGTCATGAGTTGAAATTTTTACCTAATTACCTTGTGTACTTATACTGCTTGTTATGTATACTCATATGATGATGTTAGATCTTTTAAAGATTAACTAAAATGAATTTTTAGTCAATCAATTGTCATGAATGCTTCAATCTCAGTAGGAGATAGATCTTGATGCTTCATGGCTTACCATGACAAAGAATCATAATATCTTCACTTTCTCTCATTTTGCTATGCCTACCACCTCGTATCTACTTTCATTCACATGAAGTTGAGACCTTTATCAATTTATCTGATTTAACAGATATTCTAGGCGGTTTTTGGTGAATCAGATAGTCTTGGTATCCCATAGTTGTGGCTTGACTTACTTTTTGGTATGTTCCTGATTTAGGTCTCTATCAATACTGCCATTTATTTATATAATTTACTTATGCTTCTTGCTTCATGGTTTAACTTTAAGGAAGAATAAGGGTATGTTTGGCTGGAGAATAAGGGACTGGAAGGGAATGTTGTAGTGAAACATTCCCCTTATTCAGAACTTTTTTTCAAAGGAGGGGAGGGAAGGGAAGGGAGAGGGATCATAACTAACCTTCCAAAATCATCAGCATTCACTTTTATGAGTTCCCCCAATTTTGGCCATGTTGGAGGAGAAACTGATAAGCTACTATTATACCCTTTTTAATATTTCTAAATTTCATTTTTAATATAGAATTTCAATATTAGTTTATTAATAAAAAGATGAATTTATAAAAATGCTTTATAATTAATCACTTTTTTTTTAAATTTTTGGTTTAACTCTCCATTTCCTTTCCCATGTTCATTTTAATTTTTAAACATCCAAACAAGAGAAGGAAATTGTCATTTTGTCCCTCCCTATTTCCTTCCCTTTAATTTCTTCTTTTTTCTTTCACTTCCAATTCCCCAATCTACACCAAGTTTTTTTCTGTCTGTCTTAGCTATTAACCTTGTCTTCACTTTTTTTTCTTAATTGTTTTGCTGTTGTAATTTATATTGGGCATTGTTATTGTATTTGGCTCTTTTCACACAGTAATCAACCTTCAAAGGGCTTGTTTGGGAAAGTTGAAAATTATAGATTATGCTGATAATCAATTATTGTTATAATCGATTATAATCGATTCATTTTTATGTTTGGATGCATTAGCTGTAAAGTGATTTTAAGTTAATATGATTCGTTTGGATGATATAAAAAAGAATCACTTTTATGTATTAAATTACTAAAATAGGTATAGAATGATTAAAAAAATTATTTGATTGAGGACAAAATAGTATTTACATATCAAAGTGTAAGAAATAATCTATAAGCTAAAATCATAAGCTTCAATCTTTAGCTTATAATTATTAGCTGAAAAAAGCTTTTATTTTGCATTGAATTCCATGTAAAAGTTTTTTAAAAAAATAATCTTTTTACCCAAACATAATAATTATTTCATAAAACAACTTAATTTTTCAAAAACAGCTGTTTGGAAAAGATTTAATCTTTCCCAAACATGCTCAAATTGCTATTCTTCATACTTGTTGCATGGGACTGTGCTGTGAATGTCCTCCCCCTGCCCTGGTGACACATGAGCGCACACACACACATGCACATTTATGTCTTTGCATCATGCATGTGTGTTTCTATGAGAATTAATAATTTATTATTTTTACCTGTCTGTGCATGCAAAGTATACTTATGAATCAGTTGTGTGTTTCTTATTTAAACTTTACTGGGTAATCCTGATTCATCTGTGAAACAGTTAGCAGCTCACTACTTGAGTGAGAAGAGGTCAGCACTGGAACTTGCAATCTCAATGTCAGAAACTTATAATGAGATTGATAGTGGTGCTGATTCAGTAGTTCCTTCAGCGTATGTGGGTCAGTTTGCTCGGTTAATTGAGCAAGGAGATAATGTTGACATGCTATTGTGAGTCTTAATTGAGTGGTACATTAGTTCATGTTTTGATATGTATCATCTTTTAATGTTTTTCATTTGGATTTGCAGTCTCACCGATGAAGAGTACACTCGCTATGCTGTTTCCGAAGGAAGAAGGTTCCGAGATTCACTTGAAATTATTGCTCTTCTAAAAAAAGCTTATGAATCCTACAGTAGTATGAAAATTGAGAGGATGAGCTCTTTTTGCGGGTTCCAGATGGCCAAAGAATATTTTGCTGAAGGTGATATTGGTAATGCAAAGCAGATTTTTGAAAGTATTGCTAGCCTATATAGAAAAGAGGGGTGGGTAACTTTGTTATGGGATGTCTTGGGTTACTTGCGAGAGTGCTCGCGGAAGAATGGTACTGTTAAAAATTTTGTGGAGTATTCCCTTGAAATGGCTGCACTGCCAATATCATCTGATACTGGTGTCCAGAGAGACACTGGTCCTGCTGGTCCTGCAAATCCAATGCAGAGAGAAATTATACACAAGGAGGTTTTTTATCTTGTCCGTAAAGCTTCAGGATTGGCAACAAATGAACACCCTAGTAATCTCAAGATCACTGGAGATGAGTCACTTCAGCTTGAGGTTGATCTTGTCAGTCCTCTTAGGTTGGTGATGCTTGCATCAGTTGCTTTCCATGAACAGACAGTCAAGCCTGGAACATCAACCTTGATTACAGTATCACTTCTTTCCCACTTACCCCTAACCGTTGAGATCGATCAATTAGAAATCCAGTTCAACCAATCTGATTGTAATTTCTTCATTGCAAATGCCCAAAAACCTGAATCAGTAGAAGTTAGTCGTATTCAACAGCACCGAATGGAGACAGCGCCTTCTCTTTCGCTTGAATCAAGCAAATGGCTAAGGTTGACCTATGACATCAAACCTGGTAAGTCAGATACTCTTGACAAACTTCACTTTTCTAATTAGTTGTCAAGTTCATTCTCAATGGACTTTCAAATGTTTCTACAAGCAAGTAACCTGGGCATGATATGTTTCAGACATCCTATATTATCTGATATCCCCACCCCAATGTTCTTGTGATCCTTAATTTCTGCAGTTTTTGCTCCTTATGGCTATAAATTTGACTGGTTATATTCCATAACCAACATCCATTTAATTGTGTAAGTAACAATGGGATGATTGTTTATTTATGAATCATGCAAATGCTGTGGTATTTCTTCCAAAATTGGTATGGATTTATCTGATTCCTCTCTGAACAAGATTTGTCCATCATCTTGGTTCAAAAGTATGGTTTATGCCTAACTTATTCAGTGTCCACCTTGACGCATGCATATCTATTGCCATTAGAAGTATTGCTTTCACTCTAGCCATTTTATGTTGATTGTGATTTGAGACGCTTTATGGTTTTCCAGATCAAAGTGGAAAGCTTGAATGCCTGTCTGTTCTTGCGAAAATTGGATCACACTTCACAATCTGCTGCAGAGCAGAAAGCCCTGCTTCACTGGATAGTTTACCTCTTTGGACATTGGAGGATTCTATACAAACTGTTCCACTAAAAGATCCGATTCTTGTCTTATCTGGTCAGAAGTATACCCAGGTAGAAGAACCAGACCCACAAATAGATCTGTATCTTGGTGCCTCTGGTCCTGCATTAGTGGGAGAGATTTTCTTGGTACCTGTAACAGTGGTCTCCAAAGGCCATGATGTCTACTCAGGTGAATTGAAGATCAATCTTGTGGATGTGAGGGGAGGTGGCTTGTTTAGTCCGAGAGACTCTGAACCATACTCTATGGATAGTCATCATGTTCAGCTGCTTGGTATATCTGGACCAGAAGGGGAAGATGATTCTCAATTAGATTCTGACAAAATAAAGAAAATACAGCAATCATTTGGATTAATTTCTGTTCCCTTTCTTAAAAATGGGGACTCCTGGTCGTGCAAATTAGAAATCAAGTGGCACCGACCTAAACCTATTATGCTTTATGTATCTTTGGGTTATACTCCATATAGAGATGAATTAAATACACAGATGGTCCATGTCCACAAGAACTTGCAAATTGAAGGGCACAATGCTATTGTTTTTAACCATCATTATTTGATGCCATTCAGACGGGACCCATTGTTACTCTCAAGGAACAAGCAAGCCTCAGAGTCTGATCAGTCAGAGTCACTGCCCTTAAACCAAAAATCTGTGCTCATTGTTAGTGCAAAGAACTGCACTGAGTTGCCATTAAGGTTAAAGTCCATTTCCATAGAAGTAGAGGATGATGTTGAACGGACGTGCTCCATTCAACATGGAAATGAGGAGCTTTCTAACCCCACTCTTGTTCCTGGGGAAGAGTTCAAGAAAGTATTCTCAGTCAGTTCCAATATGAACACTTCGAAGCTCAAACTAGGAACAGTGTGTTTGAGATGGAGGAGGGACTTGGGGGTTGAAGAGCAATCTGCTTCTACTACAACATTTTCTTGGGTTGTGACTAAACAAAAGCTGCCGGATATGAATGTGGAGTTACCACCATTGATTGTGAGTTTGGAATGCCCCCCTTATGCCATCCTGGGAGATCCCTTCACATACTATATTAGAATTTTGAACCAGACACAATTACTGCAAGAAGTCAAGTACACACTGGCAGATGCACAAAGTTTTGTATTATCTGGGTATCATAATGACACTGTATATGTTCTTCCAAAATCTGAGCACATTCTCAGTTACAAACTTGTCCCACTTGCCTCAGGCATACAACAGTTACCTAGATTTTCCATGACTTCAGTGAGATACTCAGCAGCATATCAGCCTTCAAATTCTTCAAATTCTATTTTTGTTTTCCCTTCCAAGCCTCAGTTCAAGATTGCACCCTCAACCAACTTTAGGGTGGAGTCAGTTGCTAATGAATAAATCTTGTACATCGTCAATTTCTTTTTCTTTTAATTATTTTTTCCTTCTATTGTAATCACCCCCCCCCCCCTGCCGCCGGGGGTTGGGGATGACTGCATATGTTACATGGAAAAGCTGCATACATTTTTTTTTTCCTTGGATTCCTTGTTATTAGTTTATTATTGAATGGGGTAATATAACACTTTCAGATTATGTTCTTCAATAGCTATACATTAACATTCTAAAGCAATGCATTTTAGACTGTATCTAATTTTGCATTAAATGAGTTCGGTGTGCGATTTTTCTAAAGCACATGCAAATATTTACTCGTAAATTTCTTAATTTTGCTCATGACTCCATATAATGAAACTAGTAAAGAAATAAGGATCCTGCATCGTATAATTAATATTTACTCGTTAAGGATATTTTAAAGCAGGTCCAGTGGTGCCACTCACGGCAACGTTTGATGACCTTAATCAAATTCTATCAATGGAGTGAAGTTCAACCCGAGTATGATGACCAGATTATTCACGATAATTTGTTGATGAGGGCCAGACTAAGAAGTTGCTATGTCATTTGACTTAGTAAACTTTGTCTAAACTTGGTAAACCTCCCTCATTTTTTTAGTATTACGGTCAGGTAATATTCGGATTAATTTGCACGTAATTGATTAATTTACCTCTTCAGTTGGGTTAAAGATAAATCATTCATGCAAAAATTAAGAGATTAATAAGAATATTTCTTGTGGCCTAACCCTAAAAAATTAGCATAAGTGAGATTTGAATTCGTGACTATACGCTTATCCACACATCATATGCTCGTATACTACTAGGTCAACTCCTTCAGTATAACTCTTTATTAACTTACTCTCTTGAAGTTTTCTTTTTACCGCTAATACTTCTTTAAATTTGGTTTTGACTGAACTTTATCTTTTCAATTAAGTTATACATGATGTATGATACGTTCACACCAAGTTTGGCTTTTCTGTTACTAGGCTAAAATAAATATTAAATCTAAATAATAAAATGTAAATTGACTAAGGATAAAAAATTTATCAAAATTAATTTTAATATTAAACTACATAAAATACATTATTCTTAAATAATTTATTGCAAGAATATCTAGCGATAAAGCATGTATTTACAGAAGATCTATCATCATTAAGGCACTAAAATCAATAATCAATTGTATGTTTTATTTCGCTAATCAATCATAATTTCTCAAATAATCAATAGTATCCCTACTTATAAATCATAATTGATACTCAATAATCATAATCAATGCTAAGATAGCATAAACAAATTAAAATCATGAGAAAAATATTATTGAACTCGTCTAACAACTTATTCATTCTAACTAATAGGAAAATAAAACAATGAAAATCAAATATCCAAAAATTAAGTAATAACAATTTAACAATAGTTCATGCTAATAATGAGGGTTGGCAGAATCAATTAGAAGGACTGCTATCAATACAAAATTAAAGGTGAAGGATCAATGACCATTCCAATAACAACAACGGCCATTTGAAATGATTAATTATTTTTTCTTGTTAATTTTGTATTATTAACCGTCTTTCCCATTAATTCTCCCATAAAGATTTCATCTTTCCATCTGTACAAAAAAATATACACACTTATATTTACTTGACTCTGGGGGACAACATCAGTATTGTCCCTCTTCTTTCCCTCCTTACGTGCTCCTTGTGTGCCACTCTATTTCTTTTCACTACTCTTTCTATTTAAACTATTTTTTTTTTTCATTTCTGAATCTGACTTGACGAACTATTCTAGGGTTATAGTCAACTATTCGTCCAAAGAGCTCATTCCTAGTGTCATAAGCTATAGGATATGGTGTAAGCTTCCCACTCTGCATGCTGACCCTGTTTCTATGGCTAAACACAAATGAATGGATGACTTTGCTTTTCAAACTCATCCTTTTTCTCCTCCATCCCCTTTGGTTATAAGCTCTTTGAGTGTGTTTGAAATGAATAAAAATGAGAAATGATTTGATTTGATTTGATTTTATTTAGAAATCAAATTGTGTTTGAAACATTAAAAAAAATTATTTGATTTGATTTAGAAATCAAATTTTGTGTTTAGAATTCATTAAAATGAGAATTGATTTGATTTAATTTTATTATTTTACATTTTAACCCTTATGAGAAGAAGTTAGAGGTGGTTACTAAGGGTAAAATAATCTATTTTTTTCAAATCAAATCAAATCCTAACAAATCCTATCAAATTTGATAGAATTTCTAAAATAAAAGGAATGAAATCCATAGAATTTTAGAAATCAAATCATTTATTATTTTTTAACATTCCAAACACAAGATTTAATTAAATTTGACTTACAAATCAAATTATTTTTTACATTTTTTTATATTTCAAACACACTCTTCACGATTTAGCCTCAAGTTATACCCATTCTTAATTCTTCTCTCAAGTTGAGGTATACGGGCCCTTCAAATCTAGGTTTTCGTCTTGCTTCTTCTATGTTAAGAAGTTGTCTGCTCAAGGAAGATTTCCCTTGGAGCTCCGTCCATTTTGTGTTGTGGACTAATCCTATTGGGGGTTGGTCCGCTTGGGTTGATTTGATAGTGTAATTTCAAAAGAGAAAGAATTTTTTGCTATTTTAGACAAAATTGGTGTAAAAGATGCCATTTAGGCTCCCACGAGGTTTTTCTACATTCAAAAGGATTGAAAACCTGAATCTCTTAATTCATTGCTGGAGTGACATGACAGACACTTTCATTGTGCGAGAGCAGTTTTTTCCAACTTAGGAGGATGTCTTGACTTTATTGAAGCTACCCATGTCTGGATCTAAAAACATTTCCAACGCATCATTGAGAGCTTATATGACTGATATTGCCAAGGAATTGAAGGAATCTCGTTATTCTCGTAGTGGGATGAAAGAATGTCTCCTTGACTCAAAGGGGGATTCTTCTAGCAATGCAAATGGCAACAACCCTCCTTGTGAGTCCACTAAGTTTACTCATGTCATCACGATCAGGCATTTTTTCGGAGTCTTCCTTTCAAAAGGTCATTTTGAACCAACCAATGAGACTTTTCTTGCATCCTTGAAGAGAGCTACTTTCTTGGCATTTAGGTTAAGTAGATATATTTTCCTAGCCCCTCCTCAGGAGTCTCTAAACCTAGGATTTTCTTACTAGCAGCTTTGTGATTTGAGGTTGTTAGGCTGCCTCTAAGGTCTAAGTAACTAGGTAACATTCCTTCCCTACTAGAGATATAAGGAATGGGGTTCTTGGGAATATGCTTAGAAAGATGATGATAAATGAACACTAGAAAGAGAATTACACATGATTGAACACTATCACATTACCATGAATATGTTAATTATATAGATCATGGAATTGTTTATGAATGTTTACATTATGAGAGAATGTGAATATTCTAGTGATTGTGAGATATGTCTCATAATTGATATTGTTGAGGTATTCTATGATCTATGACTGATGTGTTGGATTTAGATATAATTGTTGAATGAAATTATTGTTCAATGATAATAATGAAATTTTTATCTCGGGAAGAAAAATGAAACTTTTTGGCTTTAGCCACCTTTCTATGTGTTATATACAATTATGACATTATGATTTATGGCTGATGTGTTGAATTTAGATATAATTGTTGAATGCAAATTATTGTTCAATGATAATAATGAAATTTTTGCCTCGGGAAGAGAAAGGAAATCCTTTTGGCTTTAGCCATCTTTCTCTGTGTTATATATAATTATGACTTTATTTCTTTGAAGTAGGTAAAATTATTTTGATGACATGCTATATATATATTTATTGAAGATTTTAGAATTCTCACCCTTTGTATTTCTTATTTCCATAATAATTTCAGAACAAGATCCTCCCAAAGAGTAGAAGAGAAGATGTTGATGTGACATAGAATTATTTACTAGTTTTGACCATTGCTTTGTTCCTATAGATATGCAGTGATTTTGTAAATATGTTCTATATACTTATGCTTGAACATGATTAGTTTGTATTATTTGTACACTGATGTATTAGTTTGTATGAACTATTCATATAAGTATGGAATAGGCTTTCCATATATATGTATATATTACTTTTCCCTCACAAAGCTCATATATATACATAGTATGTTGATTAACAAAGAATGATGTTAGTTTAGTAGTGACGTGCTCAATCTTGATTACTTTTGTGTAAATTCGGGTGTACTAATAGTAATAGTTTTGGGGCGTTACAGTATATACCAAAAAAAAAAGAATGGAGATTCAATAAAAAAAAATATAGTTAGGATGTAATGTAGGAAAGTTGTTAAATTTAATGCTTAAGGAGGCTAAGCTCTTCCTCTAATTGGAGCTCTTTATGGCCCATTTTATAATCAAACATGGAAGCTTAATGTCAAGAAACTCTCTCCTATAAACTAGTCTTTTGGAATGAGCCCACATTGATCAAGCATGAAAGCTTAATGTAGTACTTAAGTTATAAGACTCTCTCTCTTAATATATTAGTCTTTTGAGATGGATTCTCTTTGACTTGCAAACACTAACTTTTGAAGAGATATATGTATATTATATCCCTCATTAAGCTAACATTAAAAGTTAAAACTCACCTAACATGATTCTTAAGTCATAAGACTCTCTTATTTGGCTAATCTTTTTGGATAGGCTCTTATCATGACTTCAGTCACTACAATAACAATTTTGATTTATCAATTCTAAAAACTTTTTCATATTTTCCATCTCTTTCCCATATTTTCTCAAATAAACTTACTCATACATACTTGTATACACATCACCTCACATTAACTTAATTAAACTATCAAACATATTTAACCAAAAATATACATATATTTTAACCACCAATTTCATTCTTCCATTTACTTTGGAAACACCTAAAAATTAGTTATAAAGTCCTTCATATAGGCTAATAATACTTGAAGTTATACCTCATTACCACAATTTATCTTAAATTGATAGTTTAATATGTGTGAGTTTTTAGTTAAATAGGTTCAATATAACTAATCAGGTTAATGTGAGATAATGTGTTCAAGTGTATAAATATCGTTATTCAATTTTCTCATCACTATTCAATAGGCACTACAAATATTCAACACAACCTAGAGTTTTTGTAGGGAAATATATAGGGAAAAATACGAAAATAATAATGGAATATACACCACACTTGTTATTTTGAATAAACCATCATTTTAGTCTCTAAAATTGTAAGCACCGGTCATTTTAGTCTCTAACTTTAGGAAATTAACAAAGTGGTCCACGAAACTACACCTATGAATCATGTTGTTCCCCATGTCACTTAGTGTTAGTTAAACTTGACGGATAGCCTCACATGTCATGTTAAATGTCAAGCTGAACGCGTACATGGCATAGCAGCTCCTCTCCCCCACCAAAAAATGACATTGCATTAGGCTTGATGGATAAACCAAAACAAAAACAAAAACTCCCAAAACCTAAATGACGTTGTATTAGGCTTAAAGGGAAATTCTTTTTCTCCCTAATTTCAACGACATAAGAGACATTGAAACCCTGACTCCCTAAACCAATTTTCTTCCAAATTCTAATTCCTGATTCTCCCAAAAATCAACCTCATTTCACTCTCAAATTCAACTATATTACTTTCGTCCTCTTCCTCTTGGCATTTGAGCTTGAGAAAGGTATGTTATTTGCCCCCAAATAATCCTTTTTGTGTGCATTATGGTCCTTGTCTTCCCTTTTTAGTGTGTGTGGTCCCCTTGTTGCTAATATACTTTTGTATCGTTGATAAGTTGTTTATTATGGTGGTCCTATTGCGTTGCATTTTCACAACACATGTGCACATCCAATTTTTGGTTTGTTGCATACAAATATTTAATATGTGCTGTGTTGTGTGTATTTATGTAGATGATTAGACTTGAATTTCACCATGGTGGTGATTTTGTTGAAGAACTTGGAGGGAAACTTCGATATGAAGAAGGTGGAGTACATAGGTGGCCTGGGTGTGATGTGGACACATTAGATGTGTTTAATGTGATTGGGTATAACATGTAGGTCGGTTACCATAAGGTTGACAACTACTACTGGTTGATGCTTAAGAAAGAATTACAAAATAGTTTAAGAAACCTGAAGACAAATGGGCATCTTCTGGAGATGTACAAAGCTTCTAGGCATAATAATGAGGAGATCATCTTTATTATGAACACCTCATTATTGCTGATAAGGATGGAAATAGATCAGCCGGCCTGTCAGGGGCCTGTGGCCTGGCCTGGTCTATTTAAAAAATGAGCTAGGCTCAGGCCTTTTTAAAAGCTTGTTTTACTTAGTAGGCCAGACTTGGCCTCTCAGTAAAGCCTGTTAGGCCTATTAAGCTGACCTGTTTATACTTATAAAAAAATTGAATTTATGCTTAAAGCAAGATTGAACTCGGTACCGAATGATAATATAGACACTTTACTAACCACTAAGCTATGCTTAGTTATTGTAGTTATAATTACATACTTTATACTTTTATATTTACATAATTACATTATATCGTTTTTGTTAACTCCTCCTATTCTACAGATTCAACCACTACCTAGTTAGTAGTTAGTTCCTACTTCCTAAACCCTAGTCTCCTCAGTCGTTCCTCTCCTCAACGACCTCTACCTAAACGCCGTGAACCACTCCCTCACCACCGCGTGTCATCGCCTCACCCTTTCGTGCTCCCCTTCCTCCAACCGCATCTCCTTCGCTGTCGCCCCCTAACCACACCATCCACAATGCCTTCCACGGACCATGGCCACTGCCTCTCTTGGACCCACCACGTTACCTCACACGTCGAGGAGTTCGAGCACGTCTCTCGCGAGCGCAGGCTCTTCACCAACAACATCGGATCCGGATCCTTTGAAATTTCTACTAGGTAAGAACATGAACACCACAAATGTTCTCATTTTTGTGATAACTAATTGATCTCTAATTATTATGGTGAAATATGAACACCACAGGTGTAGAGATCTGTCTTTCTGCACATCTTATGGTTGGTCTTAAGTGCTGGTCTGGTAATCATTCCTGTAATATATTGTAATCTACCTTGTTTCTATAGCATGTGCCATGTCTGAAAGTTACTGTATCTAATGCATACAATTTGGTATTTGGTTAACAGTGATGTTTCTTTCACAGAGACATTATGACATAGATTTCACAAAAAAAAAACTTGAGCCGTGGAAACCAAGGAAAAAAGGGGGGGAGATAGAAGGAAAGCAATGGATGGTTATGATGAGAAGAGGCAGAAGACATTGGCTGTTTGGAATGATTTTGATGAAACAGAAGTATCTCAAGGAGTGATAAAAGCTGTTTGCAAGTACTGTAAATGGCATTTTGCTTGTGTTAGCCATGGCAACCATTACCTAAGAGGAGGGGTGAATTGGGTGATGACTTGTTTTAATGCAACTTTGACAAATTATGCATTTTAAATCACTCAATAAATAAATGCAGCGGAATATGCACAATAAATGTACAACTATTATAGATTACTCAACTACAACTTGAGATATAGGATAAATTAAGCTAATAAGCTAAATATCAAGTTCAACTCAAGCATATATAATTAAGGTGCAAATGTAAAGAGATAGAGTTTAGAAGATCAAACACAATAGTTTATCCTAGTTTGATCACCAATCCACTTGTGATCTACATCCAGTCCTCAAGCAACTGCTAGAGATTTTTCACTATCTTCAAGCTTCAACAGGTGTTTGATAACCTTTACAATTGAGAGCACTCAACACACCTTGGGATACCTCACCCTTGTGCTTGAGCCTCAAATAGGGATACCTCACCCTTTACAACTTTTGAGGGATGCCTCACCTCAAGGATACCTCACCCTTTACTAACTTTGAGAGATGCAACACTCTCTAGGGATACCTCACCCTTTACTCTAGAGGGATACCTCACCCTTTACTCTAGAGGGATACCTCACCCTCTCTTTATAGATTACACAAAGTGTGGAAGATAGAAACTCTCTTAAAGAGTAGATAATACAACTTGAAGCTTATGGGTATAAAGGATTTACACACTTAGCTTAAAACAAAGATTTGGAGAAAAAGATGATGAATTTCATTTTCAATGCTCAAGGATAATTTTTAGAATGTTCTCCAACTTATTTTTGATGCCCAAACACTTGTATTTATAGTCCAATGAGTTTTAGAGCCATTGGAGGGTTTTAGAAATGATTTTCTATGAAAACTAGCCGTTTATAGCCGTTAGAAACGTTCCTAGGCACTTTGTAATCGATTACAAGCTTCATGTAATCGATTACAAGCTTTCTGGTCACTTTGTAATCGATTACAAGCTTTATGTAATTGATTACAAGCTTTCTGGTCACTTTGTAATCGATTACATACTTTGTGTAATCGATTACAAGCTTTCTGGACACTTTGTAATCGATTACATACTTTGTGTAATCGATTACACGACTTCTGTCAACGTTGTAATCGATTACATGACTCATGTAATCGATTACACCATTTCTGGTTTTCGAAATCGACTTTAAAAGGTCATAACTTTTTCATTTCTTATCCAATTAAAGCAAATGACCACTCATTGGAAAGATCTTTGAGTCCATTTTCATATGAAAGAAGTTTCAGAACAAAACGCAAAGTATTTTGAAAGATATTATCAAAATAGTAACCAAAGGTCAAATTTTCAAAACTCAAACTTTAATTAGTCATAACTTTTTCGTTTCTTATCCGTTTAAAACAAATGACCAGTCATTGGAAAGATCTTTGAGTCTATTTTCAAATAAGATACGTTTCAAAGTAAAACTCAAAGTATTTTGAAAGTTATGATCAAAAGAGTAACTATATGTCAGTTTTGTAAAACACAAACTTGACTATTTTTCATAGATTTAAACTATTACCATAACTAGCTTTCCAAAATAGTTTGTTGGGCATTTAAACATTTTAGAAACACTTATAAATATGTTTAAAACTTGTTTGAGCTTAGTGTGATTCTTTTTTACTTTTACACAAGATCTAAGTCCTATAAGCTAAGTTTGAAGAGTCTTGGGACTTTATCTTTGCACTTCCATTCCTTTCTTATTTGTTATCATCAAAACCATTGCTTTAGTCAATGCCAATTACATTCTCCCCCTTTTTGATGATGACCAACATTCATTTGAGAAAAGAGTTAGTTCAAATAAATTAGAATTCACAAAAGGTGTATTAGAGACTTACTCTCCTTCTATTTTTCAAGAGGTGATTAGATCAGAGATTGCACAGCTCTCCCTTAATTTTGGAATTCCAAGATCATTGAATTTGTACCTTGTTATTTACCTTTTCTCAAAAACTCATAAACTTCTCCCCCTTTTATCATGATCAAAAAGATATACAAGATATAGATTTTGACAAAGAGAGAAGTGATAGAGCAAAACCATTGTTAAATAATGAATATTCAATAAGGAATTCAACCAAATCAGCATTATATAGCCAGAATATCTATTGAAAAAAAATCCATTTCAAAATAATCCAATAAAAGTTAGATTATGCAGCAAAAATGTAATGCAGCAAAATTAGTGGCATTATGCAAAAAAAATATGACTTTTTCAAATATAACATGATATTCAAATTAAAACATAAATAAGAATAAGAAATTGATATCACCAAAAGTGTGCTCTTTAAGTTTTTGTAAGTGATTCCAACTTTCAAGCTTCAAGTCTTCATGACTCTTGGAAAACTTGGACCATTTCAAGTTTTTGAAACTCAAGTAGCATATTTTCACTTCACTTGTATGCTTGAGCTAATAGTCACCCTACAATATAATTCAAAGCATTTTCTTTGGTATCCACCAATTTTGGATCCATAGGGGTTAGTCATTGATCATTAATCCATTATGCTCTCATAAATATCAAATTTTTCATAGTATGTAATTTGAGCACAACAAATGTAAACAATCAATTATCATTAAGCACATGGCTAATAATATGCATGCTTTCATGATATACAGACAATCTTAAGTAAAAATGATCATTTTAGCATTGAAAATCATTTTTAAAGCCTGTGTAATCGATAACAATATGTGTGTAATTGATTACCAGTCCTCTAGAATCCATGTAATCGATTACATGTTTGGTGTAATCGATTACACGAGTTCTGGAGACGTTGTAATTGATTACATAGTATGTGTAATTGATTACACGCTCTCTGACTTTGCTTGGAACGCTTAGCAGAGCCTCATGTAATCGACATGAGAGGTCTTGTAATCGATTACAAGCTTCTTCAATTCAGTTTTGCACTTCAAAAAGTAGTGGTCCGAACTCAAAGCTTTCAAAATAATTCCAAAACTTTCCAAAACAATTTCAAACATGATGTAAGCATAAAAACTGACCAGTTCTTGATCCAAAACTCATGTTTATGCAAAAACTACAAATTATGCAGAAAATTGTAACTTTATGCAACAAGAGTTATGATTTTTAGCAAGAGTTATGTTTTATCCAATATGCCAAGTTCTAAGATATTTTTATCAAATGTGCTACTTCAAACAAAAAGTGAACTTATCTAGCATATTATCACATGTAGAAATGTATAGAAAATTTAAAGCATAGAAAGCATCCATAGTCATAGAATACTTTATTATCAACAGATATGCAAGTAGTGAATAAAGGGTGTAACAATAATATAATCATGTGTTATATATAATATTCAAATTTTACCAAGTACGCATGATTCAATTACTCACTTAAGGCCTACAAGGAATATACCTCAAATTCATTGACTTTACAAGTGAATGTGCATAAAAGGTAGAAACTTTTGATACCTTGGCCTTAATGATCAAGGAAGCTCTTTTCCTTACCCATTGCTTCTCTTTTAGTGTTTTGAACTTTGAAAGTTTCACATTTTGTACTTAAGAAGCTTCGGTTGAAGTCATCTTCCTTCTTTGATCAAAACTTCTACCAATGGGCTTTAGAAGCATTCCCTTTGATGATTCATTTTTCCTTTGACCAATTAGTCCATCCTTTTGAGAAGTTTTCTGCATAATTGAAACACTAGGAGGACTTTTTGGTACCCATTTCATCTTAGGTCCTTGAATGTTAGTACTAGAACCTTTAAGACTTTTTGAAACCCAAACTAAGTTATTTCTCATATAATGATTTCTTCTATAATTGCACAAATGAGAAATATGTCCTAGATGACTACAAAAATTACAAACAATTGAATTTAATAATGACTTAGTCCTTTGAAGATCATTTTTGGAAAACATAAGCCTTTTGTTATTTTTATATTCTATGTCATTTTTGCCACAAGCCTTACTTGAATTTCCATGTGAAATAACATCAATTTCATTCTTATTAACAATCATGGATTGTAAGCAATTAGAATCATTAGCTTTGGCAAATTCACAATATAAGTTCTCAACTTGATTTTCTAAATTAATGCATTTTTCACAAGAAGTTGAGGTTTCACATTTCAGAGGCATTTCCTCATCAAGAAAAGCATAATCATTTTTCAAAATCTCAATTTCATTTTTAATGAAGGAAATGTTTTCCAAACAAGATAAATTTTTATTTTTTAAATTCAACAAATCATCATATAATTCATCATATGCACATTGTAACTTATCATAGGAAGGACGATAATCTAGTTTAGTATTATTTACCTCAAAGTCCTTTTTAGCCATATATGAAGTAGTCTTCATTCCTAGCATACTTGGCTCTTTAAGGAAATCATCATCTTCCTCATTATTGTCTTGCTTTACCACCTCTTCAAATTTAGCATCATTTTGAGAATATTTTGCACAACAAGATTCCTTTAATGACTTTTCCTCTTCTTGTTCTCTATATATAACTTTATACACAAAATTATTATTAACAAGATAGATAGAATCAAGAGCATCCCATATATCTTTAGCACTAGAGCAATTCTTAATTTTAGCATAAGCATCATCATTTAAACCACTTCTCAATATTTGCATTGCTCTAATGTTCAATGAAAAGCATTTCTTATCATAGTCATTCCAAGTTTGTTTTGATTTGCATGTAAATCCATCAAGCATAATATCCCACAAATCAATATCAATAGATTGCATATAAATTTCTATTCTAGCTTTTCAATAAACGAAATTCGCACCATCAAAGAATGGTGGTTTATTAATTTCAAAACTATTCATTTTGAAAAGCTTTTAATGGTTGCCAAACAAACAAGGATCTTTAACTCTAAGCAGTTAAGCTTTCACTAGAGCACAAAGCTCTGATACCACTTGTTAGCCATGGCAACCATTACCCAAGAGGGGGGTGAATTGGGTGATGACTTGTTTTAATGCAACTTTGACAAATTATGCATTTTAAATCACTCAATAAATAAATGCAACGGAATATGCACAATAAATGTACAACTATTATAGATTACTCAACTACAACTTGAGATATAGGATAAATCAAGCAAATAAGCTAAATATCAAGTTCAACTCAAGCATATATAATTAAGGTGCAAATGTAAAGAGATAGAGTTTAGAAGATCAAACACAATAGTTTATCCTGGTTTGATCACCAATCCACTTGTGATCTACGTCCAGTCCTCAAGCAACTGCTAGAGATTTTTCACTATCTTCAAGCTTCAATAGGTGCTTGATAACCTTTACAATTGAGAGTACTCAACACACCTTGGGATACCTCACCCTTGTGCTTGAGCCTCAAATAGGGATACCTCACCCTTTACAACTTTTGAGGGATGCCTCACCCTCAAGGGATACCTCACCCTTTACTAACTTTGAGAGGTGCCTCACTCTCTAGGAATACCTCACCCTTTACTCTAGAGGGATACCTCACCCTCTCTTTATAGATTACACAAAGTGTGGAAGATAGAAACTCTCTTGAAGAGTAGATAATACAACTTGAAGCTTATGGGTATAAAGGATTTATACACTTAGCTCAAAATAAAGATTTGGAGAAAAAGATGATGAATTTCGTTTTCAATGCTCAAGGGTAATTTTCAGAATGTTCTCCAACTTATTTTTGATGCCCAAACACTTGTATTTATAGCCCAATGAGTTTTAGAGCCGTTGGAGGGTTTTAGAAATGATTTTCTATGAAAACTAGTCGTTTATAGCCGTTAGAAACGTTCTTGGGCACTTTGTAATCGATTACAAGCTTTCTGGTCACTTTGTAATCGATTACATACTTTGTGTAATCGATTACAAGCTTTCTGGACACTTTGTAATCAATTACATACTTTGTGTAATCGATTACACGACTTCTGTCAACGTTGTAATCGATTACATGACTCGTGTAATCGATTACACCATTTCTGGTTTTCGAAACCGACTTTAAAAGGTCATAACTTCTTCATTTCTTATCCAATTAAAGCAAATGACCACGAATTAGAAAGCTCTTTGAGTATATTTTCATATGAAAGAAGTTTCAGAACAAAACTCAAAGTATAAAAGATATGATCAAAATAGTAACCAAAGGTCAAATTTTCAAAACTCAAACTTTAATTAGTCATAACTTTTTCGTTTCTTATCCGTTTAAAGCAAATGATCAGTCATTGAAAAGATATTTGAGTCTATTTTCAAATAAGATAAGTTTCAAAGTAAAAGTCAAAGTATTTTGAAAGTTATGATCAAAAGAGTAACTATATATCAATTTTGCAAAACACAAACTTGACTATTTTTCATAGATTTGAACTATTACCATAACTAGCTTTCCAAAACAGTTTGTTGGGCATTTAAACATTTTAGAAACACTTATAAATATGTTTAAAACTTGTTTGAGCTTAGTGTGATTCTTTTTTACCTTTACACAAGATCTAAGTCCTATAAGCTAAGCTTGAAGAGTCTTGGGACTTTATCTTTGCACTTCCATTCTTTTCTTATTTGTTATCATCAAAACCATTGCTTTAGTCAATGCCAATTACAGCTTGCACAGGGAAGGGAGCTAGCACTAGTCATATGAAGAGACATGCAGATTCTTGCATGCAAAGGAGGTTGCACATGGCTTCACAAAAGAAGCAACCCACCATTCCATTTCAACCTTCCAACTTAGGTATTAATCCATTTATGGCACCTGGTGTTAGGTATTCAAATGAAAAGATGAGAGAGATAATTGCTACTGCAATCATGGTACATGAGTGCTCTTTTAGCATTGTTGAGGATGAAGTTTTGATGTGGGCCTTCCAATATGCTAATCTTGAATTTCATAAAGTTTCTTGTAAAACAGCTAGGAGTGATTGTTTAGCAATATATGAGGTAGAGAAGAAAAAATTGAAGGCTTTATTCAAAGGTGTGAGCAAGATTAGTTTGACTACAGATATGTAGAAATCAAGTCACTAAGTAACTGAATACATGGTTATCACTGGTCATTTCATTGATGCGGGGTGGAATCTTCAAAAAAGGGTTTTGAGTTTTGTGAAAGTGTTTGTTCCTAGACGTGGAATTGATGTGGCATATGCTATTTTCAAGTGTCTAAAAGCTTGGGGGATTGAAAACAAAGTGTTTTCTGTATCAGTTGATAATACTTCTTACAATGACTCATGCCTCAAGACTCTTAAGGACAACTTATCACTTAGTAGTAAGTTAGTCCTTGGTGGTAATTTGTTTCATATCAGATGTTGTGCACACATTCTAAATTTGTTGGTGCAGGATGGCCTTGGTAGAATTAAGAATATCATTCATAATGTTTGTAAGAGTGTCAAATATATTAATTATAACTATTCAAGGTTGAAGGCATTTTATGATATTGTTGAGGAGAAACACTTGAAAGAAAGAAAGCTCATTATTGATTGTTCAACAAGATGGAATTCTACCTATAAAATGTTGTGTACTGCTTTGAATTTCAAGATTGTCTTTCCAGCTTATAAGGAAAGAGAGCCACATTATGACTATGAACCATCTCAAGAGGATTGGGGAAAGGTTGAGAAGGTTTGTCAACTTTTAGAAGTGTTCAATCTAGCCACTCATGTCATCTCAGACAGTGAGTATCCAACTGTAAATTTGTATCTTCCTGAAGTCTGGAGGGTGAAACGAGCAATTGATAAAGCCACAGAGGATGACGATTACTTCATGAGAGAAATGGCAGCCCCAATGAAAGTAAAATTTGACAAATATTTGGGGGAATGCAATATGCTAATGGTCATTGCAAGTGTTTTGGATCCTAGGTGCAAATTCCATGTTGTTAATTATTGATTTCCGTTGATATATGAACCAGATTATGTGACTAAAGAGAATGTGGATAGGGTGATGAATGCATTGGAAATATTATATGATGAATTGTGGAAATAAGTTTGCCCCAAATGGTTTAATATGTTAAGTTTTGATAATGACAAATACAAGACAAAAAGAATACTTTGCATATGTTCTTTGTTGCATCCTATATAGAGTATATCCATTAGTAATTCATAAATATCTTATTTGGATATGTCTATGAAAGTCTTATATGCATGTTAAACTAACTAGAATTATACATTTATGAATAATGCATGTGAAGATATTGAATTATGAATTTGGACTAACTATACTTATTTAAGTGAGAAATACTTTGTAGGATAGTCCAAGTACCAAGAGTGAGCATTGCAACAAGAAAGCAAAAGATCTCAATTAAGCTCAACTCAAGGAGAATGTGAATGTCTATTTCATGAAGGTATTGAAAACATTAAAGTCATGTCAAAGACCAAGTCCAAAGGAAGATTAAATGGTATAGCTTATAGAACTTAGGGTCTTTATGTAAGAAGCTTTATAGATATCTCAAATATGTTTTTATAAATGGTTTTCCTATGCTAAAATACCCAACAAACAAGTTTTGAAAAGTTATTTATGGCGGTAGTTCAAATTTATGAAAAATAGCCAAGTTTGAGTTTTGTAAAACTGACCTTTGATTACTCTTTTGATCATATCTTTCAAAATACTTTGAGTTTTGTTCTGAAACTTTTTTCATTTGAAAATAGACTCAAATATCTTTCCAATGAGTGGTAATTTGCTTTAAACGGATAAGAAATGAAGAAGTTATGACTATTTAAAGTCAGTTTTCAAAATCAGAGTGGTTTATTCGAATAAAAGATGTGTTATTCGAATAACACACCATAGAAAACATTCCAGAACGTGTTTTTAAAAGGTTTATTTGAATAACAAATGTGTTATTCGAATAACACGACCCAGAAAATGTTCCAGAACATGTTTTTGAAGGTTTATTCGAATAACAAACTTGTTATTCGAATAGAGGCGTTAAGGAATGTAACTTTTGAAAGGATTTATTTGAATAACACATAGGTTATTCGAATAAACACGCCCAGAATCACGCAATGACTATTTTCAGAGGCTTTAATGTTGAAATAAATGATACCAATGGCTCTTTTTCTTAGAACACTATAAATACATGTTTTTGGGTCATCTTTTAGTAACACCAAATTATTTGAAACAACTCTTTCTTGCTTTATTTTGTGATACATATTTTACCAAATTTCTGTGCTCTTTTTCACCAAAATTTGAGATATCCTTAAAGAGCTTTATAGAGCTTCAAATTGTATCATCTACTCTAGTGAGAGTTTCTCTTCTTCTATATTTTGTTTTATTGTAAAGAGGGTGAGGTATCCCTCAAAGAAATTGTAAGGGTGAGGTATCCCTGACCGTCGAGGCTCAAGCACAAAGGGTGAGGTATCCCAAGGTGTGGTGAGTGCTCTATTGTGTAAAAGTTTCAAGCACCTATTCAAGCTTGAAGTGATAGTGAAAAATCTCGGGTGATTTACTTGAGGACTGGACGTAGGCCACAAGTGGTTGGTGGCTGAACCAGGATAAATTCTGTGTTTGCTCTTCTAAACTCAAACTCCTTTATATTTATGTTTTAATTTCATATATTTGCTTGAATACTTTATGTGTGGGTTGTTCATTTACAAGTGCATTTTTCTATATTCTCTATTCGTTCTTTTTAATCGATAAATAGCTTTAAAGAAAATTATTTTTCAAGTATTTTAATTATATATGTTTAAGTTAAATTTGATATTTAATTTATTTGCTTAATTTATCCTATAACCCAAGTTATTTTTTGAGTAATCTATAATAGTTAGACTTATTTCGCTGCATGTGTTGATTGAAAATATTAAAATGCATAATTTACTAATGTTATTTTAAAATTTTGTAATCACCTAATTCACCCTCTCTTGGGTGATGGTTGCCATGACTTTAAAGTCGTATCAGAGTTTCGTGCTTTGTTAAAAGCTTAACTGCTTGGAGTTAAAGATCCTTGTTTGTTTAGCAACCATTGAAAGCTTTTCAAAATAGAAGGATTTGAAATTGATAAACCACCATTCTTTGATGGTGTGCATTTTGTTTGTTGGAAAGGTAGAATAGAATTTTATATGCAATCTATTGATTTGGATTTGTGGGATGTTGTGCTAAATGGATTTATTTACAAATCAAAACAAACTTAGAATAATTATAATAAGAAATGTTTTTCCTTAAACATTAGAGCTATGCAAATTTTGAGAAGTAGTTTGAATGATGAAACTTATGCTAAAATTAAGAGTTGCTCTAGTGCTAAAGATATATGGGATGCTCTTGATGCTATCTATCTTGCTAACAATGATTTTGTGCATAAAGTTGTATATAGAAAGCAAGAAGAGCAAAAGTCATTGAAGGAAGCTTGTCATGAAACGCATCCTCAAAGAGATGTTCAAACTATTGAAGGGAGTCAAATGTCTCTTTGTGATGATGGTGCTCAATTTGAAGAAGAGGCAAAACAAAACAAAATTGATGAGAAAGAAGGTGATTCTCTTAAAGAGTCAAGTACGCTAGAAATTGAAACTACTTTCTATATGGCTAAAAAGGACTTTGAGGTAAATAATTCTAAACTAGATTATAGTCCTTCCTATGATGAGTTACAATGTGCATATAATAAATTGTATGATGGTTTGTTGAATTTAGAAAAGAAAAACTTATCGTGTTTGGAAAACATTTCCTTTATTGAAATTGAAATTGAAACTTTGAAAAAATGAATATGTTTTTCTAAACGAGGAAATGTCTTTGAATTGTGAAACCTCAACTTCTTGTGAAAAGTGCATTGATTTAGAAAATCAAGTTGAGGACTTATATTCTGAATTTGCCAAAGCAGATGGTTGTAATTGCTTAAATTCTATGCTTATCAATGGGAATAAAATTGATATTATTTCACATAAAAATTCAAGCAAAGTTTATGACAAAAATAGTATAGAATGTAATAACAACAAAAGGCTTAAGTTTTTCAAAAATGATATTCAAAGGATCAAGTCATCATTAAATTCAATTGTTTGTAATTTTTGTAGTCATCTAGGACATATATCTTATTTATGCTATTATAGAAGAAATCTTTATATGAGAAATTGTATGGTATGGGATCCTAAAGATCCTAAATGCCCTAATACTAACATTGAAGGACCCAAAATGAAGTGGATACCAAAATGTCCTTCTAGTGTTTTAATTTTGCAAAAAATTTCTCAAAAGATGAATAAATTAGTCAAAAGAAAGAGGAATCATCAAGGAGAATGTTTCCAAAGCCCAATGGTAGAAACCTTGGTTAAAGAAGGAAGACGACTTCAACCAAAGTTTCTCAAGTACAAAATATAGAACTTGTAAATTTCAAAACTCCAAAAGAGAAGCAGTGGATAAGAAAAAGTATTTCCTTGATTACCAAGGCCAAGGTATCAAAAGTTTTTACCTCTTATGCATATTCACTTAAAAAGACAATGAATATAAGGTATATTCCTTATAGGCCTTAGGTAAAGAATAGAATCACGTGCACTTAGTAATTTTTGAATATTATGTTTAGCACATGATTTTTCTTGTTACACCTCTTGCTCACTATTTTGCATATTTCTTGATCATAGGGTATTATATGACCATGTATGCTTTCTAAACTTTAAATTATCTATATATCATGAAAATAAGCATGTTATTGGCTATGTGCTTAATAGTAATTGATTATTTAATTTATTGTGCTTAGTTTACATTCTATGAAAAAAAATTGATCTTTATGATAGCATAATGGATTAATAGTCAAAAACTAACACACAATGACCCAAGAAAATTTGGGTACCAAAAGTAAAAAAAAATTTGAAGTGTGTTGCAGGTGTGCTTGAAGACCAAGAAATGACTTTGACATCTTGAAAGTGGCTACTCCAAGTACAAATACTAGAAATAATTTCGAGCTCTTTTCCTTGTCTTCATGAAGCTTGGACTTGCAATCTTTGGATAAGTGAAACTTGTGTTATGGTTTTCTAGCTTTATGTCTTGAAAATATCTCTACATGTCTTGAATATGCTAGATAAATATGCTCCTTATTTGAAATGACATGTTTGATTATTATGTCCTTGAGCTTGAGTTTTGATCAATCATAACCTAAAATGAGTGTTTGTGTTTGATGGTTTTTACCTTGTTTTATCTCATTCTAACATGATCTTTGGTTGATTTAAAATGGCTATGTAAGAATTAGAAATTTGTAATAATATTTTTATGTTCTTACATAACATGTATGCTGAAATGTCTCTCCTAATCTTTGTTTGTTTTTAATATTTGGACTTATTGGCTTTAACCTGCTGACGTTGTTTCTAATGTTATTTATTCGAATAAGTTTTTTTTTATTCAAATAATAAGTTCCAGTAGATGCTTAAATTTGTTTCCTAATGCCTTATATTCGAATAGCCCATCTCCTATTCGAATAAATACCTCTAGTAGCCCCTGAAATCTGGGTTTTAAATGTTGTTATTCGAATAAGGGCTTATCCCATTCGAATAACACTTGGCAGAAAGCCAAGTCTTTTTTTCCACGAGTTTATTTGAATAAAGTACCTTCTATTCGAATAAACACAAGCTATTTGAAATGTTATGCTGTGTTTTTGCTATATATGTTGTATAGCGTTTATGGTAATAATCAATTTATGCTGAATTCTTTGTTTGTTTTGACAAAAAAATATGCACTTAATGATATGTATGTAAAATGCAAATGCTTAACCGAATATAATTGACTATTCTTTTGATGATTATATGTACTTAGCTAAATTGATCAATGAAATAAAATATTTTTTGTCCTTGTGAACTCATTTGTTATTATTTTGAATACTTATTTGCTTATGAGTTTGGCATAATGACTAATCTCTATGGATCCAAAATTAATGGACACCAAAGAAAATACTTTGAACTATATTGTAGGGTGATAACTACCTCAAACAAGCATTTAAATGAAATAAGTTTATTCAACTTGAAGATAGTAAAATTTAAAAAGATTCAACTTTTAAAAGGGGTGCAAAGAATCTCTATTCCCTGATGAAAACTTGAAACATAGAAGTCGGAATCACCTACAAAAACTCAAAGAGTACACTTTTGGTGATATCAATCTCTCATCCTTATTTATGCTTTAAATTGAATATCATGTGATATTTGGAGAAGTAGAGAGTTGTGTTATACCTTAGCATGCCTAACATGATCATTGTTTGCCCAAAATGCTTATATAAGTTTTAATGATGATCATGTGTTTCTTGATAAACTTGAATCATGTCTTAAAATGCTTTTGAAAATGTAATGTGCTCTTATAAAATTCTTTTTGAAAGGGGGAGAAGTTTTTAAAATGTTTTTTGATTGATGGATTAAGAATAAAAATCTTTTGCCTTGCTTTTCTTTAAGATAATGTGCTTACATGGTCTTAGCATACATATTTCATTTATCTATCTTGTGCTTTAATAAGGGGGAGTTTATCTTCCTTATCTTACATATCTTTCTTCCATGTCCTTGTTGACTAAAAATATATACATGACTATGTTAAACTATTATTTTGATAATATGCATATTTTGAGAGGGAGCCTAACTCTTAAGTTGTTTATATCTCTTGCCTAACATCATTGTTTGATTACATAAAGTGTTTTATTGCTATCATATGCTAAATGTTGACATACAAAAATATGACAAGCATTCCATGAATAATCGTCTATATCTTGAAAGCATGTTTGTTTCATCTCTCTATTCTTAAACCATATGTAGAATCTATAAGGGGGAGAAACTATTATTTTTCCTTTCTAAGCCTTTTTGTTGATGTCAAATAGGGGGAGTGAAAATTAGAAAGAAAAATATATTCTTGTGCTTATTGTTTGATATGCTTACCTGAATATTCATTCTTGTATATTGCTCAACATATTTTTCTTTGGTGATTTGTCATCATAAAAAAAGGGGAGATTGTGGAAATAAGTTTGCCCCAAATGGTTTAATATGTTAAGTTTTGATGATGACAAATACAAGATAAAAAGAACACTTTGTATATGTTCTTTGTTGCATCCTATATAGAGCATATCCATTAGTAATTGATAAATATCTTATTTGAATGTGTCTATAAAAGTCTTATATGCATGTTAAACTAACAAGAATTATACATTTATGAATAATGCATGTGAAGATATTGAATTATGAATTTGGACTAACTATGCTTGTTTAAGTGAGCAATACTTTGTAGGATAGTCCAAGTACCAAGAGTGAGCATTGCAACAAGAAAGCAAAAGATCTCAATTAAGCTCAACTCAAGGAGAATGTGAATGCCTATTTCATGAAGGTATTGATAACATCAAAGTTATGTCAAAGACCAAGTTCGAAGGAAGATTAAATGGTATAGCTTATAAGACTTAGGGTCTTTATGTAAGAAGCCTTATGGATATCTCAAGTATATTTTTACAAATGGTTTTCCTGTGCTAAAATACCCAACAAACAAGTTTTGAAAAGTTATTTATGGTGGTGGTTCAAATTTATGAAAAATAGCCAAGTTTGAGTTTTGTAAAACTGACCTTTGGTTACTCTTTTAATCATATCTTTCAAAATACTTTGAGTTTTATTCTGAAACTTATTTCATTTGAAAATAGACTCAAATATCTTTCTAATGAGTGGTCATTTGCTTTAAACGGATAAGAAATGAAGAAGTTATGACCATTTAAAGTCAGTTTTCAAAATCAGAGTGGTTTATTCGAATAAAAGATGTGTTATTCGAATAACACACCCCAGAAAACATTGCAGAACGTGTTTTTAAAAGGTTTATTCAAATAACAAATGTGTTATTCGAATAACACGACCCAGAAAATGTTCCAGAACATGTTTTTGAAGGTTTATTCGAACAACAAACTTGTTATTCGAATAGAGGCGTTAAGGAACGTAACTTTTGAAAGGATTTATTCGAATAACACATAGCTTATTCGAATAAACACGCCTAGAATCACGCAACGACTATTTTCAGAGGCTTTAATGTTGAAATAAATGATACCCAACGACTCTTTTTCTTAGAATACTATAAATACATGTTTTTGGGTCATCTTTTAGTAACACCTAATTATCTGAAACAACTCTTTCTTGCTTTATTTTGTGATACATATTTTATCAAATTTCTGTGCTCTTTTTCACCAAAATTTGAAATATCATTAGAGAGCTTTATAGAGCTTCAAATTGTATCATCTACTTTAGTGAGAGTTTCTCTTCTTCTATATTTTGTTTTATTGTAAAGAGGGTGAGGTATCCCTCAAAGAAATTGTAAGGGTGAGGTATCCCTGACCGTCGAGGCTCAAGTACAAAGGGTGAGGTATCTCAAGGTGTGGTGAGTACTCTATTGTGTAAAAGTTTCAAGCACCTGTTCAAGCTTGAAGTGTGTTGCGACCAGGATCGCGACAGGATATAGCAACTCATAGGATTTTAAAATATGAAAATGAAGTCGCCACCAATTTTATTTAAATTAGGAAAAATTAGAAAATCCTTATTAGAAAATGGTTTTGAAAATCAGATTGGATTCGGGAGTCGGTTATGATTAGGGAAGGGTGGAAACTTAATCCCACGGCACCCTTAACGCACCCGTCCTAAGATGGTACCTTAAGTTAATTGTGCAAAATTGATAATCTCAAAATATATTTGTTTCACCCCTTTTATAAGAAAAAAATAAATAAATGAAATAGACAAATAAATTATGAAAAATTAAATTTTGGCTTGACAGAATAGAAATTCTGCTCCTACATATCCTCAGGTGCAATGAGGAAATCAAAGTCACGTAGTTCTTTAGAAAATAATTATGGTTTGATTGATTTTAATTAAAATTAAATTTTAAAAATTTGAATTAACAAGTCGTCGCGACTCTGTTAATCAAAATAAAGATTGAATAGGTGAAACTCGCATCACGCTAGAAATGTCACCCACTAATTATCAAATTTGTTACCAAATTTTTATTTAAAATTGTCTAGAAAAAATAAAATTGGTTGATTTTATTTTTTATTTTTTTAAAAGAAACAATTTAATTATTTTTAAAAAAATCAAATTAACAAGTCGTCGCGACTCTGTTAATCAAATTAAGGATTGAATAGATGAAACCCGCGTCACGCTAGAGACATCACCCACTGATTATCAAGTTTGTTATAATTAAATGAAATTTCTTTTTATTTAATTTTTTTTTTGAATCTTTATGAATTAGTGATTTATTTTATCTAAAAAAAAATGAATCATCATGCTGTCACAACTTAGATGATTCTAAAAGGTGTAGGATTAACAAGCTGTCTCAACTCAATTAATCCGATTTATTCTTGAATTAATTTTAAAATAAAAATTATACAAAAATAAATAAATAAATCAATCAATCAAACTAACAAATGAATAAGCTAAAAAATTAACAACACTTATAAAAAATAATAATAATACAAAAAATAAAATGAAATAAGCAAGCTTACCTTCAAGGCATAAAAAAATGTTATGCTCAAAGAAGTTATTACACAAAGCCCCACACATTCTCTTCAAATCAAACCTTGAAAAGCAACCCACTTGCAAGAAATTTTTTTTACTAAAGTCTCGGGTTCTTATACTTAGTATTAAGCCCAAGTAAAAAATTTACTAAAGTTCTCGGGCTCTTATACTTAGTATTAAACCCAAGTGTCAAAATTTTTGGATGTCTAAAACAAAAGAGAACCACCCCTATATATGGAGGAATGGATGAAGAAGGAGCATGACTTCTCCAATGTGAGACTTAGACACTTTAATTTTTTTTTTCAACCTTTTTTCTTTCATTTTTCATTTTTTTGTTTTTTTTTTGCTTTTGTTTTTTTTTTTACTAAGGTGGGCTTATGTGTTTAAGCTAAAAAAATGCCAACAATATGAACTTGAATTAATTGAATCTTTATTTTTCTTTTTTCTTCTTTTTTCTTCTTTTTTTTTTAAACTTTTTTTTAGTTTGGTCAAAATTGGGTGTTCACAAAGTGATAGTGAAAAATCTCGGGTGATTTACTTGAGGACTGGACGTAGGCCACAAGTGGTTGGTGGCTGAACTAGATAAATTCTGTGTTTGCTCTTCTAAACTCAAACTCCTTTATATTTATGTTTTAATTTCATATATTTGCTTGAATACTTTCTATGTGGGTTGTTCATTTACAAGTGTATTTTTCTATCTTCTCTATTTGTTCTTTTTAATCGATAAATAGCTTTAAGGAAAATTATTTTTCAAGTATTTTAATTATATTTGTTTGAGTTAAATTTGATATTTAATTTATTTTCTTAATTTATCCTATAACCCAAGTTATTTTTTGAGTAATCTACAATAGTTAGACTTATTTTGCTGCATGTGTTGATTGAAAATATTAAAATGCATAATTTATTAATGTTGTTTTAAAATTTTGTAATCACTCAATTCACCCCCCTCTTGGGTGATGGTTGCCATGACTAACATGAGTATGTTGACTTCAGTAAGGAAGAGGCATCTGTCAGTGCTAGTGGTGAAGTTGATAGTGGTGGCAACAACTCTTCTACCAATGTGCTTGATTCTTCCATTGTCACTGGATTTGACCAAATCATGAGTATTATTCGTGAAAAGTAAGCAATTCCCCTAATAAAATCTGAATTAGAAGCTTATCTTGAGGAGAGTCTTTATATTCCTGATGGTATTTCTAACTCCTTCAGTGTCTTGGAATGGTGGAAAAATAATAGCTTAAAATATAAGATTTTATCAAAGATGGTCATTTGACATTCTAGCATGTTCAGATCTCAACAGTAGCATCAGAGTCTACATTTAGTGCTGAAGGAAGAGTTATTGATGAATTTCGTTCTAGATTGAATGAAGAATCTATTGAAGCACTCATTTGTGGTAGGGATTGGCTTCCTAACAAGTATAATTTGAAGAGACAACAAAAGGTACAAATTTTAGATATTAAAATGATATTTTTTTCTTGTAGTTGTTAAATTGTGTTATGATCTAATAATATAATTAATTTATTTTTTTCAAGGTGTTTGAACAAGAAGAAGAGATCACCTTGAAGATTTGACACTTTGTTGGTTGGTTGGTTGGCTGGTTGCACGTTGACACTTTGTTGGTTGATTGCACTTTGCTATTTAGATTGAGTTATTGTGTTGTGTTGTTGAATTTGATCATGTGATAATTGGATAATTTGGATTTGTCATTATTGAGATATATTATTGATCTTAAGACTATGATGTTGATGATGAGTGATGACCAATTGGTTATGAATGTGATGTGAGAACAAGCTTGAAAGAGGTGTTTTATATGCTTGAAAGAGTCCCATTTTTTATATGCTTAAGTGACTTGAAAGAGGTGTTTGAATTTGATGAATTTTGTGTGCTTTAATTGTGTATGATTTAATTGTGTAATGGTATTTTCTTTAGTATAATGAGTGATTAATAATGGTATTTAGAAACTGGAGTTTTACTTGAATGGTAATTTTTTTTCAATGGCCTTTCAAAGCCTGTTTTAAAGGCTTAGGCCTATATGAGGCCTATATGAAGGCCTTGGTCTGCTGGCCTATTTAGAGGCCTTAATATAAATTAGACTTCTAAACAGACTTCAACTCAGGTCAGGCCAGGCCAAAAAAAAGGCCTTTAATAGGTAACAGGTCAGGCTCAAGCCAAGTATTTGTAACACAGGCCTGGCCTGTTTAGGGTGAAGTCTGGCCTGACCTGACTTGTTTCCATCCCTAATTGTTAACCTAGAGGTAGTGGCATACTCTGATGATGAGGCACTAAAAGAGGACAATTAGAGCCAACCCAAGACACCTATTAAGGAGCAAGTCCAACACTAGCCATTAAACTTGAACAACAAGACCAACATACACCTGCAACTAAAGATGATTATAGTGACTTCTCTAATAACTATGACAATGTAGAGGACTATCCCTATAGGCCTTCTCTTATTGCTACTGACAAGGATGAGGATGAAGAAGAGCATATTGATACTCCTATGAAGAAGAATAAGATGGTTAAAAGTCTTGTAGTGAAGAAGTGAAAGAAGGTTAGAAGGCCTATGGAGAAGAAAAAGAAGAGCAATGTTAAAAACACTACACCAAAGAGGTCCAAGTAAAAAAAAACTGCATCCGTGCATGATGTTAAAGTGTCTTATGATGATGAAGAAATAGATTCTGACACTCCTATGGGGAGAGGCATAGACCACAAGTAGAGCTATGAAGTTAATCCAAAGGTTAGTCATAATGAAATGAGTGCTCACAATCATGATGATAATGCATCTCTAGATAGACCCAACACCTAGAAGTCTGAAAATCTCAAAACTCTAGTAAGTTCTGAAGATGAGGCAACTAGCAAAACTTTTCACCCTCAGTTCAATGATGTAGATGGTTTTGGACATGTTGTTTTAGAGATTGGAATGGAGTTTGTTACACTACATGCATTCAAGAAAGGGATTAACGACTATACTATACAACTTTGTAAAGAGATTAAATGGGTCAAGAATAACAAGGTCAAGGCTATAGCAAAATGCAAGAATGAGCACTACACATAAGAGATTTATTGTGAGCATAGTAATAACACTAATAGTTTTCAAATTAATACTTTTAGGTCTAAACACACCAACAATAAGGGATTCAAGAATAAGTAAGCTAGTAGGAAGTGGGTAGTTGGAAAACTTGTAAAAAAAAAGGGAAGTAGTCAACTCTTACCCATTTGTAGGCATATAACTACATGAAATCTAAGTGTGGGGTGAATCTAAATGACATAAAGATATATAGATCTTTGAATGAGGCAAGAGTAGTTGTAGAAGAAAATAAAAAAGAGCAATAAAGAAGGCGATAGGACTATTATGCAAAGTTGTTGAGGAGCAACCCTGATTCTACTATGAAGATGAATGTTATCTCAATTCCCAATTCCCTACCACAGTTTGAAAGGTTCTATGTATGCCTTGAAGATTGTCAAAGAGGTTTTAAGGCATATTGTAAACCATTAATTAGCTTAGATGGAGCTTTCCTCAATGAGTATTATGGTGGCCAAATATTGTTTGCAGTGGGACAATATGCCAACAATGATATTTTTGTGATAGTATATGCCATTGTTAATGTTGAGAATAAAGACAATAGGAAATGATTCCTACCACTCACGCATAAGGACTAAGGGGACTATAGAGAACATGGTTGGTACTTCATTTCAAATATGTAGAAGGTAATCCTCTTCACAAGAACAAATTTGACTTAATTGCATATATTCTAGGAACTAAAATGAATTAGTTGTGCATGTTATAAGGACTAATATGAATTAGTTGTGTTTTCTAGGACTGATATCAATTGTACAAGAGGTGACGCCTAGAGTGCATCATAGGTTCTGTGTTTGGCATCTAGGGAGGAATTTTACTAAATAGTGAAAGGAATGAAGTTAAGGGGTTTAGTTTGGCAGTATGCAAGATCAAGTAATGTGACTCAGTTTAATGCAAACATGGAGAGCGTGAAGATCATTAATGATAAGGCATGGACTTATCTACACAAGTGGTCCAAAGAAGCATGGACTAAGGCATACTTTAGTAAATGGCCTAAAGTTGACAACATATGCAACAATGCCTTTGTAGTTTTTAATGGATAGATAGTGAAGTTTAAGAGCAAGCCATTCTTAACAATGGCAGAGGAGGTAAGATGCTACATCATGAAGATCATGGCTGCAAATAAGATAAGATTGTCTCGACATAGAGGCCCCATAGCTCTTATGCAGCAAAGTAGGGTGAACAAAGAGAAAAAGGAGAATAACAAATGGGTACCTCTGTGGTTAAGTAATCCTCATGGTAATAGATTTAAGGTGCAAGGCTGGCCTACCAAGATGGACATGAATTTAGCCACCCATACCTGCACCTACAGCTTCTGGAAACTCACAACTATTATTAACATTTACTATTGACAGTTAGTTCTATCATTTATTTGTTTTGTTAAGTTTGTTAAAGATCAGTTAGTTCTAAGCTATATTAGTTCACTTAAGTTTGTTAAAGATCAAATTGTTCGCTTATCTAAATATATTCATGATAAGTATGCCATGCATGCATGTTATTATTGCTATAACATACAAGAACCAAAAATCAGAGGGCTATTGCCATGCATGGCTAAGCGTAGGCTCTTATCATACAACTTATGAGAATTTTGTTCAACTATTACAAGGTTAACAGTATTGGGAGCACACACATCACCTTCAGCCTATTCCATCACCCATTAAGAGATCTGCTGGTAGACTAAAAGGACAGAGGAGAAAAGATATGTGTAAATTCGGATGCATGGTACACATCGGTACTCCAATGAATTTCTCCCTCTAAGTCAGAATAAATATGTTTAAGGTAATCCTCTTCACAAGCACAAATCTTAGCAATCATTTGTTCTGATTCTACATATTAATCATTTTGAACTAATAGAAAACTTTTTGGTAGAATAGTAACGTTATGTATAATATCGTCACTTTCAATAGTTACATACAAGTCTATATAACATAGAAAAGCGGGATGCCCATGACGTGTACGTGTGGGGTGAACCAAATCCTCATTGAATTTTATTTTTCCATTAGAAGGGGCTCGCACATGTTCTGCAGTACCCCCTGTGAATACTCCGCCGGTATGAAAAGTTCTTAATGTTAGTTGAGTGCCCGGTTCTCCAATAGA
Source organism: Ormosia semicastrata (assembly GCA_029884595.1). Lineage (NCBI taxonomy): Eukaryota > Viridiplantae > Streptophyta > Magnoliopsida > Fabales > Fabaceae > Ormosia > Ormosia semicastrata. The sequence continues at coordinate 61,121,851 of JAQQTO010000062.1, forward strand.
TTGGCCCGCAATAATACCTACAGCTTCTCCCAACTCCACCAGGTCGCCATGAGTAGGACTCCGGCCATAACACAATCGGCAGATCCAAGATGTATTCCTACAAGTAAAGGGTTGAACCAAAACAAAATACTTTTTCTTAGTAGTTGTGATCCATTGGACATAGATCCAAATTTTAAAATTTTTTTATTCCTTAGAATTTTTTTTTACCATTCCGGTTAGTATCAAGATACCACTGTGTAGGAATATCTTATCCATCTCTCCAGGAAAATGGATATCCCCAGAAAATATTTTTAATTCAATCCTTTTTTTTTCTTCTCCACTCGGACCAATCCGCCTACTCGACTTCTGATATTTAAAGTGATTGGTGTATCTCCTCCAACGATACTGTTGTTCCGTACCATTATGGAAGAAGGTTCAAGTAAAATATGCACTTCCTCGGGAATGAAAAAAAAGTGATCCACTTTGATTTGGAAAGGAGGAATATGTTAATCTATGCAAACTAAAAAGATCATACCCTGAGTTCACTTGTTATAAGTGTTGTGCCATAGGCCACAATATTAAGGGTTGCAAACGCCAAGGAGTTCCCAAAAAAAAAAACATAAAGGAAATGCATTTGGGGCTGGGCCTAGTACTGAGGCTGGGGTAGCAATTGAGATTGATCTTTCATAATCCCATCCAAGTTCTCAACCACAGTCCTCTCAAGATGCAACTCATATAGAGGTCCTCACCATTTCAATAACATTTTATTATAATTAATCATACTAATCTTATCTTTTGAATATTATGGCAAATTTCTTACACTATTTATTTATGTGAATGCAGGGATATTCATCTTAAGCTCCATCTCTAACTTTAACTCCTAAAAGGAAAGCACCAACTGTAACTTTGACAACTCAAGCTCTAATTGCAACTCCAATAACTCAAGCTCCAACATCTCAGGCTCCAGCATCTCAAGTTCCAGCAATTCAAACTCCATCTCAAACTCCCTTGGTTGTGTGTTCCTCTTCCAATTGTTAACTCAATTCATTTTGGTTGAATGTAAATGTAGTTGTAGCAGTAGCTGACTTAGTTTTTTAATTTTTCCTATAAGGAAATATCAGACCACTATGTAGGCTTAGAGGTATTTTCTCTCTTAGCCTCCATATAGGCCTAGAGACCTAATCCCACTATGTGCTAGGATACCACCAAATTTCAACTAATGATCAAGAAGGCTCAAACTCCTTTTCAAGTCACCACCTATCAAACCATCTGGTTTAAGGCCACCACCCTTGAGACCTAACACTGTCACTGCCACTACAACACCTCCTCCACCTGCCACAACATCTTTAGCACCTGTTCTCTCGCCCACTGCCACTACAAGACCTTTTTCACCACCCACTGCAAGTGCAAGATCTGTTTCACCACCACCACATGAGTGTGTTAGTACAGAAACAATGGCAGTAACAAGTCTAGCTATAGCATCAAGGTTCATGAGCTTCATGTCAATTCTTGGTTCCAAAAATGCTCCATCAAAGAAGATGAAATGAAGCATTGTCCTTTTTAGATGATGTATAGGCTTATAATGTAAATGTTAATAAAATTTGGTCCTTTTTTTTTTTGAAAGATGCTTATTAAGGTTCTTTTGATACTTCTATCCTTAGGAAATGTTTTTGGACAAGGAAATGTTACTAGTGGTGTTTCTTTGTAAATGGTCTTCAAGGACGTTTTAGATATTTGTGATAGAAGTTTGTTTTGGTTTATAGCAAAACTTATAAGACTTACTCAAATATTAATGAAATATGTTATATTTTACAATTCCAAGTGTGTTCCTTTTATAGTCAGTTCATAAGGCAGATCATTACAATTGAATTTCAGTATTCAACATCACACAAAGCATTTGAACAATATGGTGCAAATCCATTTTCTTTCATTTCATTAGATAAGCATACGAAGACAATTACCTACATGACAAATGCCAAATGACCAATTACATAGCATGACAAAAAACCAACATTACAAACCAAATTACCTACTTCCCTAAACAAACTAAGCCCCACATTATGATAAAAACTAGCAACATAATACAATGGCCAATTACACAACATCTTAAGGTCCCTCTAAACTTACAATCTTCCAAGCAACAATCATTCTCCAATCTTCATTCTCAATTGTAGCAACTTCAATACCAGTTTCAGTACCATGTTCACTATCTTCTGTCCCATTATCAACCTAGCAGAAATATCTACAATAGTTACCATTCTATAAACAATCAAGCACACAACATAGTCCACAGTTGAAACTAATAATAAAAACACTCAACACCAAAGCTTCAGCTCACTCACATAATTATTTTACCTTGTACTTAAGGCAGCCATATAATGGTCTACTAAGATTTGCCAAAGTTTTAGATATTTGGACAACTATTCTCAGACCACAATAGCAAGCCCTACCCATACCTCACCGTAACGTCCTATTCTAAACTTTATTTTATATAATAATAATAATAATAATAATAATAATAATAATAATAATTATTATTATTATTATTATTATTATTATTATTATCTTAGTAAGATATTTTAATTTCTAAATTAGAATAACACATTACATAAAACTACAGTCATTCTCAGTATAATATTTTACATTAAGGGATTGAAACCTTCAAAAGTTAGGTTTATACAAGCAACATATCTAAGTTAGGCACCTATTCCCAAAAAATGAGGCTTACGAAAGCCTTCAGGGTGCCACTACTATTATATATTTTTTACATATGTCATTTATTTTAACTACTCATCAAAGAGTATTATTATCAGAAATGTCTCCCACAGTAACTGCAAAAACATAGTCGCCAAGCTCGAGTAGGTAAACTTGTTGAACTCAAAAATCTATCAATACTCTAACAATAGGCATTATCTGAAACATTATACCATAAAGGAATAAGATACAATCTCAGTAAGAAAAAGTAAAAATAATTATATATTTACAACTCTTTACAATTCTTTCTTTCTTAAAACCATATCCAAGAGCCCACAAAATTAAGATAATTAAATCATTGTTTGAAAAAATAACTTGGATGATTAGTAAATAATATAATAGTTAAAATGAAAGAGTAAATAATTCCAAATAGGATAGAAACTTAATAAAAGAATGAGTATCTCAAAATTTTCTTTTTATCATCCTTATCAATTTCATCATAAACATTTTATCTTCTTTATTGTCATCCCATTTTAATACTCTTAACTAAATGTGCATCTTTCTCTTCATCAAGGCATCCTCCAATGCTCTCATCATGACCACAATAATTTTAATTAAGGCGTCCCTTAATCCTCTCATCATGACCACAATCATTATTTTGATTAAGGTGTCCCTTGATCCTCTCATCATGATCACAATAATAATCTCTAATTGAGGCGTTCCTCAATTCTCTCATCATGGTCACAATAATTCTCTTTTGCATATTAATTCATTTTTATCCATGGGATGACATTTCTCAAACACTTTATTCATAAAAAAATCATTTATCATAAAAAATATCGCACATTAAATTTTAGAAACAAATATAACCCAAAATGGAAATAATTATTTCAATTAAAAAGAATAGTAAATAACCCAAAAATAACTTATATGAGAAACTGATGAAAAGAACTTAGAATGAGAAAAGAATTTTTTTACGTTTTCTTAAATGATTTCTATTCAAATAAACTATAGTTTATTCTAATAGATTTGCTTGGAAATCTCGTTTTATTATGTTTTATTCGAATAAAGAGTAGGTTATTCGAATAAATCTTTTGTGAATGCAATTCTGGAAGTGCTTTTAACAAGATTTATTCGAATAGACCAACTTTTATTTGAATAACTAATGAATTGCAGTAGCTAAAATCTTTCTATGTTACTGTTTTCATCAGCCAAAATCAAAGCTAAAAGGAAAGTTGAAAGCAAAGAATTGGTCTGAGAGATATGAGTGAAAGAAATAAGAAGAAAGAGTGGGTTTTCGCTATTTCCTACCTATTTTCAAAATTAGAATTTGATGAAGAAATGGGTGATGGCAGAGTAGGTGAGTTGCAGAAAATAGAGCCTTTTCTGTGAGTTTGGGTGAGTGAGTTTTATGATGAATAGGAGAGAAGGGGAAAAGGTATTTATAGAAGCAAAACTGGTTGGCCTTACCTGATGTATGATAGCTAAGTGTTACAAAGGAGGCAACAAAAATCTCCATAGCTAAAAAAATCTCTATCGTAATCATTTTGCATAATCAATTTTACCGTAATATATCTTAATATTGTTGACACTTGGAATGGTTCCACAACAAAAATCTCCATCGAAATCATTTTACGTAATCAATTTCACCATAATATATCTTAATATTGTTGACACTTGGAATGGTTCCATAGCAAAAATCTCCACCTAAATCATTTTACATAATCAATTCCACACACTTGGAATGACGAAACTCGCTTTGCTGACTTTACTTCATCCTATTGATGATAGCCTTGACACGTCTTTCGCTTGATCTTAACATTTGTCTTCTATAATTATTGTAGCCTCCTTAACCAAATTTTTATGAGTTTTTCTTCATGACACTTGTTGTCGATTGATTCTCATCCCACTTGATTTTTATTGCTGCAATAATAGCCTTGACATATGTCTTATCTCAACATTTAGTTACGTTGGAACTATTTAGTTTGAGAAATTAAGAGAGAAAGAACTAAATGAAAAGAATGAAACTAAATGAAAACTTAGTTTTCATTCTATTATGTGTTTCTTACAGCAACCTATTTATTCGAATAACAGAAGCTCTATTCGAATAAATGGTTAGTTATTCAATTAATGAGACTTTTATTCTTGTTTGAAAAGTTATAACTTATTTTTTAGGGTTTTTACATATAGATATATTATTATTATTATTATTATTATTATTATTATTATTATTATTATTATTATTATTATTATTATTATTATTATTATTCTTATTATTGTTGTTGTTGTTGTTGTTGTTGTTGTTGTTGTTGTTATTATTATTATTATTATTATTATTATTATTATTATTATTCTTATTATTATTATTATTATTATTGTTGTTGTTGTTGTTGTTGTTGTTGTTGTTGTTGTTGTTGTATTGTTATTATCGGGATGTTACATTCTTTCCTCTTATAAAAATTTTGTCCTCAAAATTTCTAATTAATACCTGTTAAAAGAATTCTGGATACTTTCATTTAAAATCTTTTTCCGCTTCCTATGTAGCTTCTTCTGCATCTTGTCCTTGCCATAAAACTTTAATCATAGGGATATTTTTATCCTTCGTTGTCTGTAAATTCTATCTATTATTTGTACAGGTTGTACCTCATATGTCAAATTATCTTTTAACTGTACAAATTCTGTCTCAATGATGTTCATAAAACTTTGATGTTCTACTTTAATCTTCTAACATGTCAAACATTGTGGCATATTTCTAGCTATTTCATATTTCATCCTAGGCTACCAAAATTTACTTTTAAGATCCTAATACATTTTATTAATTCTTGGATGAATTGTGTACTTACTCTTATGAGTTTCTTCTAGAATTTCTTTCTTTAAATCTACATTATTAGGTACACATAACCTATTTCTATACATTACTACTTCATCCACTAGATTAAAATCTGGATGTTTTCCTTCAAGTATTTCCTCCTTAAGAGATTGCAAAAATTGATCTTTTTTTTGTACTTCTTTGATTTTTGCTTTTAGATCACATGTAACCTGTAAGGCACTTAAACATATCCTATCTGGCTCTAAGGTTACTAAAAGATTTAAATTCCTAAACTTTTTTTATTAAATTCATTTCCTAAACCATCATATATGACAAATATAAGGATTCCCTACTTAATGCATCAGCTACAACATTCACTTTTCCTGGGTGATATTTTATTTCCAAATCATAATCCTTAAGAAATTCAATCCACTTCTTTGCCTCATGTTTACTTCTTTTCGATCAAAAAGATATTTTAAACTTTTATGATCAGTGTATACCTCAAATTTTACCCATATAAATAATGTCTTTAAATTTTCAAAACAAAAACTATTGCTACTAGTTTCAAATCATGTGTTGGGTAATTTTCCTTATGAGGCCTAAGTTGTCTAGAGACATAGGCTACTACCTTCCTCTCTTGCATTAATACACATCCTAATCCCTTTTTAGAAGCATCACTATAAACTACAAAATGTCCTAAAGGATCAAGGATTACTAAAATAGGGGTGAGTTTTCTCTTTAGTTCTTGAAAACTTTCTTCACAATCCTTTGTCCACACAAAAAGAGTTCTTTTTCTAGTCAGCCTAGTTAATGGCAAAGTTATTTTTGAAAATCCTTTTATGAACCTATGGTAATATCTAGCTAAACCCAAGAAACTTTTTATTTCAATTATAGTCTTAGGTTGTTCCCAATGCATGACTACTTCTACTTTACTATGATCCACCGCGACTTCCTCTTGGTTTACTACATGTCCTAGAAATTTAATTTCTTGCATCCAGAATTCACACTTTTCCAATTTTGCATATAATTGTTTTTCTTTTGAAGTTTCTAACACCATTCTCAAATGCATTTCATGTTCCTCTTCTGTCTTTGAATAAATCAAAATATCATAAATAAAAACCACTAAAAATTTATCCAAATATGGCCTAAATACTATATTCATATAATCTATAAATACAACAGGGGCATTAGTTAAACCAAATGACATCACCAAATATTCATAATGCATGTACCTAGCCCTAAAAGTTATTTTAGAAATATTTTCTAATTTGACCCTAATTTGGTGGTATCCTGACCTTAAATCTATTTTTGAAAAGATTGAAGCTCCCGTACTTAGTCTAACAAATCATCTGTTCTAGGGAGTGAATATTTATTCTTAATAGTCACTTTATTCAATTGTCTATAATCTACACATCACCTAAGGCTGCCACTTTTCTTTTTCACTAAAAGCACTGGAGCTCCCTAAGGTGATACACTAAGCTTATAAATTATTTTTCTAGTAATTCCTTAATTTGTTTTTTATGTTCACTCAGCTCTATAGAGGGCATCCTATAGGGTGCAATTGAAATGGGACCTATACCTGGCATCAAGTCAATGAAAAATTCAATCTCTCTTTGGCTACAGGGATATTGTCCAAATCTAGCTCACTCTTTGTTTTAGAATAGAGAAGGAGAATGTATACTTGAGTTCTTTCCATTATACCCCTATTAACTTGAATGGCAGATAAAAGGGTACTCTGAGACTTTTCTTTATCAGAAAGTGAAGGAAAAAAAATAGTTTTATCAAGACAATTTAGGATCACATGGTTAAAAGACAACCAATTCATTCCTAAGATAACATCGAGTTTTTGTAAAGGTAAACAAATTAGGTTTGCAACAAAAGGTTTATTTTCAACAAGGATAGGACAATTTAGACATGCATAAGAGGTTTGGGCTTGACTTCTGGCAGGAGTGGTTACCAGTAAATTATAGGACAACTCGATCATAGAAAATTCCATATTTTTCACACAATCATTATATATAAAAGAGTGTGTGGCTCCAGAATCATATAATACAGTTAAAATAGTATTTTTTATGAGGCACTGACCTATTATTAGTTCTGGAGATTGTTCTGCTTCATGACTGCTAAGGGCAAAGACCCATCCTGAGACTTGTGACTTTGTATAAGGGTTTTTAACTTGTGGTGCCGTCGGTGTATTTCCTTTGTTAATTTTGAAATCCCTTGATATATGTCTAGACTTTCCACAAGTATAGCATACCCGTTGTCCAAGCAGGCATGGTCTATCTCCATGTGCCTTCCTACACTTTGGACAATTTGCTTCAGGTTGGATTAGTTTTCCCTTATTGATATTTGGCCTGAAATTATTATTTCTAGTTCTCCTCTCGTTATCCTCCCTATTACGCTTAAGTTGGAATTGTCTTTCCTCCTCATCTTTATACTCCAAAAGATCTCTCTCCACAATTCTACACTTATTAACTAGTGTAGAATATTGTCTAATCTCTAGTTTACTTACATATTTCCTAATTTTTGGCCTCAAACCCAATTCAAATTTTACGGCCTTCCATTCTTCATTATGTTGAAGCTGAAGGTACAAGGAGAATTTTGCCAAGTCTTCAAATCTTGCTACATACTGCCCAATCATCATATTCCCTTATCACAATTGTAGAAATTCCAATTCCTTCTCATTTCGAACATTGGTTGGAAAATATTTATCTAGAAAAGCGATTTGGAAAATCTCCCAGGTGATGGGTCTATTCGGGTTTTCTAAAAGTCTCCTGGCTCCTCACCACTAATGTTCTGCCTCTTCAAACAACATATACGTGGCAAAGTTGACTCGATGGGCATCAATACACCCTAGGACAGTGAATATCTTTTCTAGCTCCATGAGCCAATTTTTTGCAACAGTCGGGTCGTATTCTCCCTTAAAGGTTGGCAGGTTAGTTTTTCAAAATTTATGCAGTCCTTAAAAATTTTGATTTGCTGCAAGAGCGCTTTGTTCTGGACCTCCATTTGCTCGTATATGCTGGAAGAATTGATTGGTTCCAGTTGTCTATTCCTACATTGCAGCTACAATTTTTGCAAGTGTATCCATCATTCTCTCTACTCTATCCTCAAGATTAGGATTATTCTGCCTGTGAGACATCTTTTCCTGCAACAACTTACTTATTTGGTCAGAAAGCTATGATGGTTCCCAAACCACTTTGTCTAAGATTCTGCTCTGATACCAAAATGTAACATCCTATTCTAGACTTTATTATTATTATTATTATCATCATCATCATCATCATCATCATCATCATCTATCAAGGTGCCACTACAGTCATTCTCATTATAAGGGATTGAACCCTACAAAAGTTAGGTTTATACAAGCAACATATCTAAGTTAGGCACCTATTCTCAAAAAATGAGGTTTACGAAAGTCTTCAGGGTGCCACTATTACTATATATATTTTACATATGTCATTTATTATAATTACTCATCAAAGAGTAGTATCATCATAAATATGTCTCCCATAGTAACTGCAAAAACATAGTTGCCAAGCTCGGGCAGGTAAACTTCTTGAACTCAAAAATCTATCAATACTCTAACAATTGACACTATCTGAAACATTATACCACAAAGGAGTGAGATACAATCTCAGTAAGAAAAAACAAAAATAATTATATATTTACAACTCTTTACAATTCTTTCTTTCTTAAAACCATATCCAAGTGCCCACAAAATTAAGATAATTAAATCATTATTTGAAATCATTATTTGAAAAAATAAATTGGATGATTAGTAAATAATATAATAGTTAAAATGAAAGAGTAAATAATTCCAAACAAGATAGAAACTTAATGAAAGAATGAGTATCTCAAAATTTTCTTTTCATCATCCTTATCATTTTCATCATAAACATTTTTATCTTCTTTATCATCATTCCATTTCAATACTCTTAACCAAATGTGCATATTTCTCTTCATTAGGGCGTCCCCTAATGCTCTCATCATGACCACAATAATTTTGATTAAGGCGTCCCTTAATTTTCTTATCATGACCACAATCATTATTTTGATTAAGGCGTCTCTTAATCCTCCCATCATGGTCACAATAATTTTGATTAAAGCGTCCATTGATCCTCTCATCATAGCTAAAATAATAATCTCTAATCGAGGCATTTTTCAATTCTCTCAACATGGTCACAATAATTCTCTTTTGCACATTGATTTATTTTTATCTATGGGACAACATTTCTCAAACACTTTATTCATAAAAAAAACATTTATCGTAAAAATATCTCACATTAAATCTTAGAAACAAATACAACACAAAATGGAAATAATTATTTCAACTAAAAGGAATACTAAATAACCCAAAAATAACTTAAATGAAAAACTGATGAAGTGAACTTAGAATCAGAAAAGAAACTTTTACATTTTCTTGAATGATTTCTATTCAAATAAACTATAGTTGATTCGAATAGATTTGCTTGAAAATCTCGTTTTAATATGTTTTATTCGAATAGAGTAGGTTATTCAAATAAATCTTTTGTGAATGCAATTCTCAAAGTGCGTCTAACAAGATTTATTTGAATAGACCAACTTTTATTCGAATAACTAATGAATTGCAACAGCTAAAATCTTCCTCTGCTACTGTTTTCATCAGCCAAAATCAAAGCTAAAAGGAATGTTGAAAGCAAAGAATTGGTCTGAGAGATATGAGTGAAAGAAATAAAGAAGAAATAGTGGCTTTTCGCTATTTCCTACCTATTTTCATAATTGGAATTTGATGAAGAAGTGGGTGATGGTGTAGTTGAGTTGCAGAAAACAGAGCCCTTTTTGTGATTTTGGGTGAGTGAGTTTTCTGATGAATAGGGGAGAGGGGGAGAGGGTATTTATAGAGGCAAAATTGGTTGGTCTTACGTGAGGTATGATAGCTTAGTGTTACAAAGGAGGCAGCAAAAATCTCCATAGCTAAAAAAATCTCCACCGTAATCATTTTGCATAATCAATTTTACCGTAATATATCTTAATATTGTTAACACTTGGAATGGTTCCACAACAAAAATCTCCACTGAAATCATTTTACGTAATCAATTTCACTGTAATATATCTTAATATTGTTGACATCCACAACAAAAATCTCCACCGAAATCATTTTACGTAATCAATTTCTCACACTTGGAATGGCTAAACTCGCTTTGCTGACTTTACTTCGTCATATTGATGATAGCCTTGACACATCTTTTGCTTGATCTTAACATCTGTCTTCTATAATTATTGTAGCCTCCTTAACCAAATTTATGAGTTTTTCCTCATGACACTTGTTGTCGGTTGATTCTCATCCCACTTGATTTTTGTTGCTGTAATAATAGTCTTGACATGTCTTATCTCAACATTTAGTTACATTGAAACTATTTGGTTTAAAAAATTAACAGAGAAAGAACTAAATGAAAAGAATGGAACCAAATGAAAACTTAGTTTTCATTCTATTACGTGTTTTTCACAGCAGCCTATTTATTTGAATAGTAGAAGCTCTATTCGAATAACTGGTTAGCTATTCAATTAATGAGACTTTTATTCTTGTTTGAAAAGTTATAACTTATTTTTTAGAGTTGTTACTTATAGATATTATATATTTTTATTTTTATTTTTATTTTATTTTTTATTATCAGGGATGTTACTCCTCCCCTATAATGGGAATCATTAAGTATGAAACTCGCACTCCTAGTCCAGCTTCTTTCGAAGTGTGATGAATCAAATTGTGATTAATTTTCACCAATAATCTCTCAACCTTGCAAGCCAATTAGGAATTGGAGATTTTGGGGTTTAGGATTTTACTAGGGAAGGTAACAATAACGCAGTTTAAACAAAGCCAAAGACGGTTGAGGAAGACGGCGTTAAACTTTAGTGAATTTTTGTTTTTTTTCATCAAGTCAAATTCAGCTTCATTTTTAGGTGGAGAAAAGAACTGCAATGACACATACACATATATCTTAACACTTAACATCGTAAACATCTCCATCAAGTTTAACTGATACCAAATGACATGGGGACGAATCTTTCGGTTCCATGAATCACATTTTAATTTCCTAAAGTCAAGAACTAGAATGACGGATGCTATGCTTACAATTTTATGAACTAGAATGATAATTTACTCGTTATTTTTCCTCCAACTCGACAACTATTGCTTTTAAGTAGCTTGTCCTGAATTTAAATTATCAATTACAAGATAGCAGGGAACGGAATCTTCAAAGGTCGGCTGCTCCTGCTACTTTCTTCAACATACAGTACAAAGTGAAAACAAAAATGTGCGAAATATATCACAAATACAATAGCCCCTATATCAGGGGGGTAAAACGCTGAACGCTCTTTCGTTTGAAAAAAAAAAAAAAAAGACACCGATTTGTTGATGAGTTCCTACGTCTATCAGGCCATGACACTGCAAAATTGACAGGTCTCCTACCCTATAAAAAGGAGACAACAACCAGATATAAATTACAAAGACTCTGGACTAGTGGATGGTCTGATTCTTGCCGGCATTCGCATACCCTGTTCTAACTGTCTGTCAGACACATACTTCAAAGATTTGTTGGGCGTGATAGACATTTTGTTCAAGTCAGGGTCGAAATCAAGACCTACTTCAACGCTCACCATCATATCATCATCAATCATATCCTTTGCATTCCTGTCAACAAAATCATCATCTGATACATCACTGCCACTATCACTGACTTCGTCATTGTCATCACTATCATATGTAGTTTTGACCTTTGACCAGCGAACAAAATGTGGCTTTATGTAGCTGTAGACAGTCAACATAGACATAGTTGGAGTGGAGACCAAAAGCAAGATCAGCAACAATTCAACAAGGAAAAATATTCAGTTAAATCAGACAAATTTTCACTTGAATCATATCTCTTTCATCATCATATCCAGAAACCTAAGGCTACAAACCTTTCACTTTTCTTCAATAAACATGGATCAAATGGGAAGAACATGTCAAGTCTATCCATCCCACCAAAAGCCCTGGAAAGATCAGACTCAAGCAAATCATTGAAAACAAATGAATCTGATGTCATGAAAAGCTGAGCAGCCTTTGCCTGTCTAAGAAATTCCTCTACTACAGTAGGCAAACACACCTGTTGGAAAAGTTTATATTAGGCTCCAAAATTTTGTTTTAGACAAGCTGCACAAGGTTGAAAGATAAAAACTTAAACAAAATCAATGCAGTCTTCACCCCTTTAAATGTCAGAAGGGCATAAGCAGAGTCTATCACTTTATCAACAAAATCCTACAATTAAACATGCTATGAACTCTAAAAACCACGACAGCTTTCTCAAAGGTTCCTTACCTTCAAGGGACTCAATTTATGTTTCAAGATTGGCTCTATGGGCATATTGAGAAGCTGCAATTTGAGCCTTGGAACATCCATCAATGATCTCATACGGAAACACAGAACATACATGATGGCCTGCTCACACCAAAACAACCAGAATGAACAACGAAATTCAAATAATTGCAAAATAATAATAATAATGGTAGCTTGAATGTGAGACACTACTTTTGCAGTTAAGGGAAATAATGGAAATGTTCCCACCAGGTGAAAGACATTTGCAAGGCAGCCAAACCAGTTGATTAGAGTCATAACATGGTCAATCAATAATCACCAAATATGAATCAAATGACAGAGGGTGAAGGGGAGACGGCAAAGAGTCAAAAGCATATACTAAACAACACATTAAAAAAAGCTCGCAAGTAGTTGCATTCCCTTTTCCAAGATAACAGAGGCATCACATTTGCAGTCCCCTTCCCCACCACCTTATCCAAAAAAAGGTCAAACATCAATGGACTTACCTGGCACCCAGAATAGAAAACTTGATGTGATCGCGGGTTCATATCAAAATCATGTGACATGCAATAGTCAATACACCAATCTACTAATCTGAAACCTCAACAAAAGATAATCACATCAATTTATATCAATTTCCATATTATATTACAAAACAAAGTCAATTTGGTCATGAATGGATACTCGATATGTTTCCATACCTCTGTAAGATGCTAGCAACCAGTGCTGCTGAAAGAAACTTTGCACGGGACAAATAACTAGCAAGATAAGCAACAGCACTCATCCTGGAATAAATGAAGACAATTACCAATGTCATAAGTTACATTTGAACAATATACAGCATCATATGCACCACATTACAGCTTCCATCGAAGTCCATTTTTGTTAACATTAAAAAGCATTTCAAGATAAGGAGGAGCAGAGCCCATTTCACAATGGAATGAAGTGGCAGCTGCCAAGGCCACCATTTTGAAACAGCAGCCACATCAAGCCGTATAACAGGATAGTTGAAAATTATTAATAGTGGTTTATCATGTTAATAGCTAATTAAGCAAGGACAAATGGTACATCTTGGCAACTGAACTTTTAAATGTCAAGTTATAGACTTGATCAAATGAAAGCATGTAGTAAGGCAGTTATAGACTTGATCAAATGAAAGTATGTAGTAAGGCAGTAAAATCATTTCTGCCAAATTTCACGGCGAAGAGACAGAAAAGGGCATACACAAGCCACATTCCACTTCAATAGGGGGATTTTATTTGGTCTTGTGGGCCAGGTGAATTTTAATTTTCAAAAAACAATAGTGGAAATCAAAGTTACCTAGTAATAGGGGGATTAACATCACAAACAAACATCTCCAAAAGAACCATGGCAAATTTCACACCACATTCTTCAGGATCCAGTGCACAGGCATAGAACATCACAAACTGCAATGATGAAATAAAGGCAGTGACATTGCATTTCACAAAAATAATACCAACAAGGAACAGAACACAAGCAAGTTAGAAACAGAGGGTTAAAGAGAGAGAGAGAGAGAGAAACAGTACCTGGGTAAATTTTGACTTGTATGTATTCAATACAGTTCTCTGAAATGATCCCAGTAAAACATCGAATACCTGATCAAAGAATTTAGTAAACACATAACAATTAAGCACATTACAAAGTCATGCATAGATCAAATATATACATTGTACAATATGTTGTGTGTGTGTAGATATATATATACGTGAATACCTCAGCCAAACGGCCACTGCTTTGACAGGATTCAAGATGCAAAAATGTCAGCACCATTAGGCTATCTAATTTCTCAGCAACCAAGTTACCTTGTAAACTTTTCCTATTTAACAACTCTGAGGGAGGCTGTAAAAATGAAGACCAAACACCATTGAGACACATTAGTCATGGGAAATACAAATGGAGGCTAAAAATAGAACACATCCTTTTATTAGAAAAATGTTGATGATCTGTAGTAACGATTAATTTATGTTCCCCAGTTAACTTACATAATGAAAAAGGTGAACATATATTGCTTAGAGATAAGCCAATAACCCAAATATATAATGATTAAATCCATCATCAGGAATCTTGTTACAATATTTAAAAAATAATAATAATAAAAAAACTAAATACTCTCAGAAAGGTGCACAGCCAGTTAGAAAGCAGTAGGCTAGGTGCAAAAACCAACATTGCCAATCAATCTCTTGAAAGGAGGTTTATCCTTCCTTTTACGATCATGATCCTCTGAAATGCAGGGTGCACTCTAGAAGGTAAGAGCTAAGTGATTGTTGTTGATGAGAAAATCAAAGAACTGAGCTCTCACAAATCCATAGTATGATCAGTGTTGTTAATAGCGGATGGCGGTCCATGGCGGAAAGCCAAAAATCCGCCATACAAAATGGCGGATGGCGGTTGCGGAAAATGGCGGAAGCATGGCGGCTGATTGAAAAATATATATATATATACAAAAAAAATACAAAAAAAAATCTGCTAAATATAATAAATAATAAAAACTACTAACATACACCAAGAACAATAAAATTAAAAAAAAATTCTATCAAATAAAATTCATCAAAAGTATCACAATTCAAAAGCATAAGGGGAAAAACATAACTGTCATAACTCAGTCATAAACATAATCAAAGTCTTCATAAGTCATAACATAAGCAATTAAGCATAAGGCCACTAGAAAATAAAAACTAACAATACTAACAAGTGACCAAAAAATGACACAAATCAAGAGTTCAAGACAAGACACAGTCACACAAGTGACAAGAAGTGCAACAACTAAAAAGTGTAAAACAGAGAGTTGAGCTTGAGAGTTGAGTGTGTAAAATACTAAAACCCAAAATGGAGAGAGGTGAAAAACCCAAAACGAAAATAAAAATAAAAATGAAAATGACAAAACAATGAACAAACAGTTTTAAGTTTGAGAACAGAGAACAAAGAAATAAAGAAAGAAAGAAAAAGTGAGGTTGAGAAGTGAGAAAAGAGAGACAGGGAGCTGAACAGAGAACCAAACTTCGCTTTTTTTAGTTTTTTTTTCGCACGAACAGTGCCGCGGCACTATACTGTTTGTGCTGCATGAACAGTGACAAAATCCAGTTTTGCCGTGGCACTTCACTATTTGTGATGCATGAACAGTGACACATCCAGATTTGATCTTTTCCACAAAAAGTGAGGCTGAGTGAGAAATGAGAAGTGAGAACAGAGAGAGACAGGAAGCTGAGAAGGAAAACCCAAAACCAAAAAAAAAAGAATGAGAATGCCAGAACAATGAAGAAACAGGTATGAATTTGAGAACAGAGAATAAAGAAATAAAGAAAGAAAGAAGAAGTGAAGAAAGAAGAAAAAGTGAGGCTGAGAAGTGAGAACAGAGAGAGACAGGGAGCTGAGAAGGACTGTCATTACCTCGCCGGAGAAGGTCGTCAGCCGCCGGAGATGCTGGGTCCCACCGCTCAGTCGCCGGAGTTTATGGAGGAGGTTGGTGAAGGGGAGTGGGAGGAAGTCTCGAGAGGTAGAAGCTGAAAGTGGGAAGTCTCTGTCGAATGGGTTAGGGATTTTATAAATCCCTAACGCTGAAAACCCTGAAAAGCCCCTAAAAAAAAGGAGGTACAACCGCTATTTCAGCCATGAAACGCCATAACCGCCGTGGCGCCATGGCTGTGGCGGCCACTGTCTCCAACAAGGCGGAATCCGCAACACAACGGCTGGCAAATGGCGGATTCCGAGAATCTCGCCACCGCAATCCGCCATGGCGCTGCTATGGCCGCAATTTGACAACAGAGTATGATATCCAACTGCTTCTATTTTTGTAAAAAGAAAACAAATAAAACCACATTGCTCAGTTTTTGGCCTGCTTTCTTCCTTCTTTTTATATCCTCAGTCAATCTATTTGCTTTTTTAATTCCTGTTCTCTTCACCTGTTTCAGAAGTTTCTCTGCCAATTCAGCATCTTTTTATTTTGATTTAACTCTGTTGGTTGGACTTGACCAAGAAAACCATATGTGCTCTGTTTATGCTTTTTGGTGTCCTTTCTTCCTTCCTTGCTTTCCAATTTATTTGATTTTACCATACTAATTCTACCATGACACATACACACTTTCTGCCATTCAATTTGGTTTTGTCATGCATATGCTACCATGACACAAACACTTCCAGCCATAGTATATAAGTGTTTGCCT
Source organism: Ormosia semicastrata (assembly GCA_029884595.1). Classification (NCBI taxonomy): domain Eukaryota; kingdom Viridiplantae; phylum Streptophyta; class Magnoliopsida; order Fabales; family Fabaceae; genus Ormosia; species Ormosia semicastrata. The sequence continues at coordinate 61,138,847 of JAQQTO010000062.1, forward strand.
TGCAGATTAATAATTTACTCCTTGAATATAAATGGATGAGAATGAGTGATCATTGCCAATTGGTGGCTCACCTTTAAGGCAAACTATCACTTAACATATGTTTTATACTTTTATTTTCACTAAGTAGTGAGTTTATATGGTAAACTAATGCATAATAGTAAAACATTTTACAGTTTTTTTTTATGATTAAATATTTTACAGTTTTTTTTTTAATATCAACGGTTTTCTTCAGTGATGTAGGGACTTTTGGCGCCTCTTGACTAAAGATACTAGAACCCTCTTCTGCCTTAAGGGTTGCCTTTCGCCTTGGACTACCCGGTGCAATATTTTATGTTGAGCAGCTGGCCCATCAAAAACAAACAGGGTCATAGTAACTTGGACATATCTGGCTCAATTTATGGACTGACTGAATTAGACGAGGTCACAAGGGACCAATTTACCAACTCACCTCAACCAGCCAATTCAGTCAAGGTTCAATAGCACTGAAATGAAACGATTTTACAGCAAGACAACATATACAGGTTAAGGACAATAATGCAAGGCAGTCAATCCCGGATAGCAGCGCAGAGTGGCTGGTTCCAAAAATGCTATAGCGGATAGCAGGATGGCCGCTATACCAAAGAATAGGGTTACAATATAAATAATTTATACTACACATATAAATGCTCAAAAATAAAAAATTACCCAAAATTGAAGACATTCGACATTAATAATCAAAAGTCATAGTCTAGAAACACAATCACCATCAATCTAAGGCATAATTAACAAGTTAATCAATGAAGATGATGCCAAAAAAAGGTGGTGGGCTGTGAAGTACACAGCAACTAAAAAAAGAAAGAAACAAGAAGAAAGTTTGAATACAGAGGAATGAAGTGAAAAACAATGGTGGGCTGCAAATTACAGCAAGACAGCAACCAAAACCAGAGCACAGACCTGCGAAAAGGGGAGGGTTGCCGCGAACAAGGGAGCTCAAAGTTCGAACAAGGGGCTGCAAAGAGCACTGAGCACACCAGAGACACCGGAATACAACTGGGTCGCCAGAAAAGGGCCGGAAAAAAAGGTGGGCTAGAGGGTTTAGTCAAATGGCGTTTGAAGCTCAGAAGACAGGTGAAGGCACACAATTTTGGTCGAAGGAGAAGGGATTTAAAGATGAAATCACGAAATTCTCCTTAAAAAACAGGTGGGAAACTACAGAAAATGAGGGCAAAGCTGAGATTTTACAGCCAACACAGTCGCAGCCGGATGGCCACGATAGCAGCCGCGATAGCGGGCCTAAACAGCCACTACTGAAAAACGTGACGCGATGCAGAACGTGAAGTGGGGAGGCCGTTGATGCGCCACGACAGAGGCACGATTTGCCGCTATTAACTACCCTGCAATAATGTCCCCTCTCCAGTGTTGTCAAAATTGCAGCCATGGCGGAATGGCATGGCAGATTTTATGAAAACCAACATTCGCCATCAATGGCGTTGTGGATTCCGCCTTGTGTGAAATTGCAGCCGCCACAACCATGGTGGTCCATGGCTGAAGTGGCGGCTTTTTTTTAAGGGCTTTTTCATGTTCCACACATGGGATTTTATAAATCCCTAACCCCGTAACGCTGAAGACATTTCAGCCTCTCTGCCTCTGTTTGGATTTTGACCCTCACCCACCAACCCACCCTCCCACCGGTCTCCTCCATCAGCCTCTGTTTGGATTTTGACCCTCACCCACCAACCCACCCTCCCACCGGTCTCCTCCATCAACTCCAGCGACAGAGCAGCCAGACCCACACATCTCCGGCGAGCGATGACAATCTTTGGCGAGCAAACTCCACCCGTTGTCACCTTTGACCTTGGATTTCCAAGGTAGCGACACGCTCTCAGATCTCTGTCTCTGTTCTCACTTCTTTCTTTATTTCTATCTCAATTGTTCTTCTCTGAGTTTGTTGTTCTGTTTTCGATCCCCATTCATTTTTTTCCATTTCTGACTGTTATTATACACTTCTCTCCTCTTTTGGGTTTTACACTCAGTACTCACTCTCAGCTCTCAACCTCTCTGTTTTCAGTTGCTACTTGCTGCACTCTAGTTTCCTATCTAAGTCTCTGTTTTATTCTTGTGTCTTGTCTTGAATTCGTGATTTGTGTCACCTTTTTATTACTTGTTAGTATTGTTAGTTTCTATTTTCTAGTGACCTTATGCTTAATTGCTTATGTTATGAGACTTAGACTTTGATTATGTTGAGTTATGACAGTTATGATTTTCCCTTGTGCTTTTGAATTGTGATACTTTCGATGAAGTTTATTTCATAGAATATATTTCTAATTTTATAGTTGTAGGTGTATGTTATTAGTTTTTATTATTTATTATATTCAGCAGATTTTTTTTTGTATTTTTTCTGTATATATTTAATTTTTCTAATTCAGCTGCCATGCTTCTGCCATTTTCCGCAACGCCATCCACCACATTTGTATGGTGGATTTTTGGCTTTCCGCCATGGACCGTCATCCTCTATTAATAACACTGCCCTTCTCCCCACTAAGAAGGAACAATGGAAAAAAGTTCCTAGTACAAAGATACACAATAAATGGAAAGCACAATAAATCCACAAAGGTCTCAGTCATCTACATGACAATATAATACCTCCAAATATCACATTAATTAAAACAAATTTAAGTCTTCAATATTGACAGCTATTTCTCAAGGCAAATACACATGCTCACTTCCAACTTAGCATGTCAAGTACGAACAGTTAAGTACCTGAATTCAATGTATGAAGTTTTGCCACTTCACAAAGCCGCTCAACCATGGCCTGATCAAGCCAAGCATGAGTACCACTCTGCTTGGCATGTTAGACTGAAACAGGCAAACACCAGAATAAGGCCCTTTGTATTTTGATAGGGCAAATGGCTGCTTTCACAGCCTTGTAAACATACATTCATACATGCTCTGACAAAATTACACTACCAATTTACTAACCTATGTTTGACCAAGACTTACATTTCAACCAAACTCAGAACTGCCAACTTTCCCTTCCCATCCCTCTTCCCTTTCTTGCTAAGAAAATACTGACAGATGCAATGAAGGAGAAAAGAGAAGGGGTGTGATCTTGTGACAGATCATCCAATAGTGCAACAATCTAACTAATCGAACTGTAAGAGGTCCACTAGAATACCAAATCCACAGGCAGATTAATGTACATTTTCTGTGGCATATAAAACTGATAAAGCTTATAAGAACAAAAGCAAAGGTGTGATGATGAATTATTAAACTTTATACAGCAAACTTGGCCACAGAAAGAATCATCCACAGCTTCACATCTCATCCACCACTAGCTTCTAGCAAGCGCTTTTTGCAGCTGCAGGCATTGGCATCTGCTTCACGATACAATCATCTCAATCTAATAGTTGGATTTCTTGTCAACAAAATTTCAAACAAGAATGATGTCTGATTCCATTCCTCTTCCAAAAATAATGGATTTGTGAGAGATATTCAAGTGAGGATAGGCAGCCAAGGTTCTACAACTAATAGAAGTTGGTATTGTAGCCGCAAATTGTGCTGACATCACGAAATGGTGATGTAATAGATAGATAAATGTTCATTTTCAACGGCATATAAAACTGATAAAGCATATATAAGAACAACAGCAAAGGGTGTGATGATGAATTGTTTTAATATGCAAGTTATCACAAAATAGAGATTGGTTACCTTAACCTTGTTTGGTCCCTTTCCCATATTCTCAACCATCCCTACCCCCACCCTCCCATCTTTGGAAAATTTTCTTGCAACTCATCCTCAGATGGAGATTTTGAAGATTATGGAATTATGAGGCCATGATGATGAGCTTACTCAAGCTTTAACATTTTTCATTTCATGGAACTATACATCAGAGGAGGAACATAGATTAAAATAACTTCACTTCGCTACACATAGAGAATGTATAAATAAATATAAATTAGACAAGCCATGTCAAGCCAAGCACAGGAATAGGAGATTTTTCTCCCTCAAGCAAAACTTAAAATCAAATTAGATTATTTTTTGAGCTGAGCAAGCAAACTCAGCTCAGATCGACTTAAATAAAATCTAACTCCAATCCAATGGAGCATCTTCTTAGTTTTCAAAATTCCATTTCATCACAAGACTGCAACATAAACTTCAAATAAATTATATGGACCATACCATACTATCATATTTCTCATCCTCGTCTGCAAATTCAGCAACATCTTCTAACTCCATTTCAAATATGCCTTTAGCATCTTCCTGCAAGATGCCATCCCATCCAATTTCCACCTACAACAAGGCCAAATAGAATTAATATAATGGCCAAATGCCTCAACTTTGCTTTGACCGAAAATTCAAGCGAGGCTTAACCAACTTACATCCAACTCTATCAACCTATCCACAAGTGCAGGCAGCATTGTACCACCAACAATTTCTCCAATTGCACCACTCTCCAGCCTTAACATATTCTCCACATACATGACAATATCCTACAAGCAAAATAGAAGTAAGTGAGCTTCGATGAAAATGAATACAGTAAAACGATAGCTTCTCTTTGTTAGATAAGTTGATAGAGAGAAAACTGAATAACAGATGCTATCTTAATAGTTAATATCAATATAGTAAAAAGTTTCATCATATCATTTAGAAATCAAAATGCATACTACAAAAGTAAATAAATGATTACTAGACATTATAAAAGGAAAGAATTCAAGGACAAGGAAGGAAATCGAATCTGAACAGATCCTACTTAATTCATGCTGAAAAAGTAAATAATGCCCCCCTACATTTAATTCCTAATGAAGTTAGTCATACACCCAAAAAACTGGAAATGCTGCACAGTTTAGATGCTGAATTTAAAATTGGTGGGCAAAGAATGTATAATGCGAACTGACACCATCAAGCTGATTGACACGCCATCACATGAAACACAGCAAATTCATTAAGTGGAGTAGTATCTAGCAGAAAGCAGTTGCTTGAACTCTTTCACCGGAAGTACAGATTGAACTCACAGGTTCCTTACTGAAGACAGTCGGCATTCTCTGGACAACTATTGGAGAAAGTCGCAAGGGGGCCAGGGGCACCAAATCAGCTATGTCTTTCAAAGCAGCATGCACCCGAGACAGAACTTTATTCTTCCTGTCAATTCCATTCTCCTGTTTCAGAAAGTCTTTGAGGTAATAAGGTGGAGGGACAAAATTTTTCACAAGCATCTCCAAACACCAATCGATATATTTTCCATTGGAAGCAGCCTGCAGAAAAATACATAGACAGCAAACTTTATAAAAATTTACAAATGGCTCTATAATTACAAAGATCCAGGGTGATGCTAAAAAATCATTTACCAAAGATATGATGAGCTCAAGTAGTGCATCCATAACATCAATCCCATAATTCCACAAGCTCATTCTAGAAACCTGGACAAACAATTTTATCAGGATCAATGCAGAAATAAATTTTAAGTTTCAAACACAACATGGAGAGCCAAGGAAAATAAACAAACACATATAACAAGTAAAAAACTTACAGCAAAAAGAAGAGCATCATGATGAACAGAATCTATATAGGACACTGCTCCAGAGAGTGCCTTTAAAGTTGTCTGGAACCATATAATATAATAAGGCTTGTTCAGCACAGTAACGGCTTAACCCAATAAAAATGCAACAATTAACAGCCTTCACATTGTTATGAACTTTAACTTTAGAACCTACCACGAGTAAAGCAACTTCGTCGGGATTAAGATTCATTTTTGGGTGCAAATAACCAACAAGCTCATCGTAATTCTCTCTATCACCCTGAGCCAGAAGAATCCAACTTTCATTTATTTGGAAAAAAAAATAGGGTAAAAAAAACTTGCTTTCTCTAACGAGACAAAAATGCTAGGATGATGGCCATCGAGTTGAACAAAAGTTGTGGCAGTTTGTAGAATGGCTTACCAACGTGACTGCTGCAAGGGCATCTCGGACATGATAAATTAACTGCAAATCACTGAAATCAGCATTCTCCATTTCAGGAAATTCTTGCTTGTCATTTACCAGCACCCTTCCCATGGTCTCTTAAACTCAAAGAACAACCCTATCACAACTAGAAAAAACAATTGCAAAGCAAAACCAACAATAATTAGTATAAGCATACCAACTCTCACAGACATAACAATCAACAAACAAGTTAAAAATTACCAATTAAGCTAACAATCGTAAACGCTAAGATCCAGCAAAACATAAATATTAACGCTTACAGAGCGATGAAGTTCCAGAAGCTGCGTTGGCGACGCTTAAGAAGAAGAAGAAGAAGAAGAAGAAGAAGGCTCAAAACGCTGATGCTAAGCGGAATATAGCAGTGCTACCAAAATGACGGCATGTAAAAAGAAAGGAAACGCGTTACGGTTGTGAAAAGCGGTTACTGGCTTTGGCGTCGGCGCTACTGCCACCTCTTCATTAAGGGAAGGAAAAGACGGCGAAGAAGAGGGAACAGCAACGAGGGTTTCGAGCAAAACGCAACTCATCGTTTATATACATATCCTTTTTTTTTTTAGTTTCTACCTAAAGTTTTTTTATTCTTAAGTCTCCATGCGATCGGTTATCAGTTTAGCGCAGCCCAGCCTGTGAGGAGGCCCATGGTCTTAAAGCCCGTACTATCCTGGGCTAAGTTTGGGCTTTGATATGAGTTGTGTTCCAACATCAATGGGAAATTGGATTTCAGGAGAGGGGTACGACAAAAAGTAAAAAAGGACGTGGTGACAAAAAACAAAAAGAGGAGGTCGTAAGTCCTATTTCAACATGAAAAAAAGAGCGGATTTCAGTATACCACGTTCTCCACAGAAAAGAAGATTCAGGTTAGTTTTGACACATACGATAATATAAAATTTGATAATATAAAATAATAGTATAAAAAGTTGATAATATAAAAGATCTAATTAGTTCTTATATGATCAGTTATTTGATATATGATTGTATAAAAAATTTGATAGTGTAATATTATCTTATTAAGTGTTTGTTGCAAATATGATATAACCTGATAATATAAAAATGTTTATTTAAACACATGTTTATGTAAAAAAAGTCTAAGTTAAAATTTGAATTAGTTTTTATTTATAATATTTTTTATGACAAAAAATTTCAATTAATAAATTTAATAATAAAAAATGATTAATTTTTGCTATTAATATTTTTTTATGTATATTACCCATAAAATAAAATATTTGGCTATCTCAGATAATGTATAGTTAAATTGTTGAACTTTTCAATTGTCAAAAACAATTGCATATATATATATACATATATATATATATACATCTTTTTGTTATATGTTTTATGACAAAGTTATGATTGTTGTTGAATATATATATATACAAATAGAATTCTAGCATGGAAAATTCAGCAACAATCATAACTTTCTCATAAAATATGTAACAAAAAGGTAAATATATAATAACTCATTAGTATGTTAGATAGACTTCACAAAAATTCATCAAATAAGTATTATGTTTGTCTTAAAAACTACTACACCAACGAAGTCCAAAAACATTATACTCCAAAATATTGATTTGATAAGCACAAAATTAGTCCAAAAAATTCATTTCTATAGAATCTAACTCTCAAGTAAGGCCTTGATCATTTCAAAGCGATGTTCTACATCAAATCCCCAAAATAAGTGCACTAGTTGGGGGGTTTTGCATAATTTTCTAAGCAGCCATCACACGATCCCTAGGGGTAAGTTCTTTCATCTTCTATAATTCACTAGGCACTTTCCTAGAGCCTTCATAAAATTCCTTCACAACCTTCACACTCGACCCGACCTCTCCCAACAAAGTTGAAGTTTGTTACAAAGCACTAGCTATATCTTTTCCAAAGGAAGTGATGCTAGCAGCAAGTTGGTCAATAGACCTTGACCTCTTCCTAGAACGAACATAAGAATCTCTAAGGCTCTTATTGTTGCCACTAGTTGTTTGGTTAACTGACATTGAGTTAGTGATATCCATAATATCATCATCATTATCCTTCATTAGTTCAACTATTTTCTCTTTTTCTATATCCTCACTACAACAAAAAGGGGTTTTGACGGTAATTTTTTAGCAACCATTCACTAATTGCCAGTAATACATTTTTTAAAGCAATGAATTTCCGACAAATGAACAATGGCCACTAAAAATTCAAATTTTGGTGGCAAATATAACAATTTGCCTGCGGGAACAATTTTTCTATTCCCTCGAATATTTTTCATTCTCCATTCTGAAACTCTAACCACCATTATCTATCATTCTCTCTGATAATTTTCTATTCTCTCCACTCTCAGCACCATTCTCTATCAGAAACCCTAATCCCCCAATTCTCCAATCGCTAAACCCAATCAGTTGGGTGGGAACCCCCAATTCCCGATGCCATTTTTGTTCTTTGTTGGGAGCATATTCGAAGGGGTCCCGAGAGAGCAACAGGCTCTACTTGAAGAGGAAGAAGAGGCTTTGCTGCCAGATTGAAGAGGGAGAAGGAAAAGTTGAGGAATACGCTGCTTCCTCTGATGCCTCTACTATCAAAGACGTGTAGCGAATACAAAGGTAATGTTGTGTAGCTTAATCCTATGTTGCCTCTACCTCGTTATTTGATTTTTGTGGTGCATTTTATATACTATACTATGCATCACTCACACTCTCCTCTTTGTCTCTCTCTCTTTCTCTCTCTCTCTCTCACATTCCATCGACTATGGCGTCCATCATCGAATCTGTTTGGCAGGTTCTGTCTTTTCCACCATTTGCTTCATTCTTTGCATTTTCTAGAATTAATAGTACCCTTAAGCTACTTTTTTATGCTGCAATTATTTTGACAAATTTATTAGCTTTTTCAAATAGATGCCAGTGTTTAGTATGACGTGTATATGCGATTTAAGCAATCGGTGTCAAGGACAGCAAGCAATGATTGTTATTTACTTTATGTATTTTATTTTTTGCTATACTTGATGTGAGCATATACATTAGATTTAGGAAAGAGAAAATGGTGCTTGACTGGGGCTATGATGATAGGAGCTGTGCATTCTCATTGTTATGTGCCTTTTGATGACACTATGAAATGCAAAATGGTGGGTATTTGGAAGTTAAATTGTTCTTACTCTGCTATCAACTTGATTCTTATAATTATAAAATATAGATTAATGTCACTGATGAATTTTGAAATCAAACATGGGGTTTTCTTTTTTAACTTTTAAATTTTTATTTCCCCCTTCCTTCTTGAAATGGTGAAACAACTTTAAAACTTTATTGTAGACTTGAACACATTTTTTATTTTAAGATGCATGTATGTCAAGTATTGAAATATTTGTTAACAAAAAGCAATGAAAAGTGTCTAAGCAATGCTTAAATCTATCTGTGTTGGACCATAAAATTTAGCATATTCACAGACTTAATTTCACTTGCTTTGTTGTTTTTCTTAGTTTTGAGTTCTTGCATGTGTTGTATAGTAACACAGCCACAGAATCTTATAGAAAATACAATTGATAAGGTTTTTACCTATTCTCATTTTACATATTAAGGTTTTTGCTTGAGGCATTGAGTTTGTTTCATTTTATTTATTTTTTGCCTATGCATGTGATCAAAGATGCACTCGTATTTTTTAAGAGTGAAAAGCTCAGTTGAAGAAGATGCCATTAGGTTGCAGCCTGGATCTAGTGAAGCCCATGTGTTGTAAGTTTTTTTCTCCTCATTTTTCATTTCCTTCTGTCTTTCTAATCTTTTATGATTGTACTGCTTGAATAAATTTCTAACTACTTTATAGTTTTCCAAATAGCCTTGGAGATGATCTTCTTGTAGAAGTTCAAGATTCCAAGGGAAAGCATTTTGGCTGCGTTCTTGTCCAAGTGGCTGCTATAGTTGATGATCCGGTAATATTTTATATTGCAATTTTTTTCCAAAGAGTTATTGGTGTCTGTCATGATTGATGATCATTATAGTAGAATTCATGCTCAACCAGAATGCAGACTGACAAATTATGTAGGTGGCCAATTTAACATGAGCCAGGCCATGAACTTGTGGGCAAGATACAACTTTATATAATTTATTCAACAAGTGCATATGACAATAGTCATCTCAAGCTTAGCTACTATGAACATTAAGCACTTTTTCTAGCATATGAACTATAGTAGTGAGAGCATCAAATCTTGTGAGCTATTCTTTCTTAAACCACAATCATACTGTAACACCCTAACTCTGATACCAACATATGTAACACCCTAGCTAGGGCATCACATTTCTGACTTCCGATTCATAATTTGAAAATAAGTTCACACAAAGTTTGAGTTATAAAATATGGGTTTCAAAATTTTCTTCTTTTACTGAAATGTAAATTTACTAAAAATATTAGGTAATATTGTAAATCATATTTCAACTATTCATTATACAATATTGACACCAATTAATATCACAATTTAAAGAGAAATATAAAATTAACAGACTTATATATTTTTGACAGACAGTAGCAAACCCCGTGTCAGGTCCTACTTAATAGCACGGTACAATACTAACAAGAAACTTTAACATACTTATTCCTTATCTGTCCATCTTGATGCATCAAAAATCTGTTCCTTTGTCAACACTGCACACCTTCGAGTCCTGAATGTCCACTCCTTATTGTTGTCACCAATCTCAGAGTATTTATCGCCCGTTATATCTAAGACAACTCGATCCTTCTATTGTTTGATTTTAACAATACAGACACAGCAAAACAACATAACAAAAAGGTGAGATCACCTACACCAATACCAACATGGCAGCATAGAGATAACACACAACCAACAATATCATACAGATAGATCATACCATAATCATGTTATCAGCATTATCATCATCATCATCCAAGTATTCATAACAATCGCTATAACCAATATTTCTCAATTAATCTATCACACAGATATAAATATTCAAATTATGCATATGCACAAAGACTCAGTTTATCAAAAACAACTCCATGGAGGTTTTCACAATTTTGAGAAGAATGCTCTGGTTAATTGTCAGCCTTAGCCCAAAGACAATCTCCCAGTCGTTGAAAAAAATCGTGTTCTTGTCGGGTATCGTCAATGCGTTACAACAGACTGCATCGCCAAGTGGCACAGGGTACTCGCCAGCTGTCCACTGGTCGACCGCCGCGCCTCGACGCCCCCAAGATCCATCATAGACCTCACTATCAATTCTTATTCCCTCTTTAACTACAAGGGCCATAATAACTATTAGCTATATTTTATACAATGCACGAATATATCAGTGCAAGTCCAACCCCAAAGGGCCAAATCTTTTCAATTTCATTTGTTTAATTTATATCATAAGCTTCAACGCATACTTTTTCAATGCATGTATAATACACTAAATCCATTCACAGGCATCTCTTTCCAATGCATATAAAATGCACCAAATACCAGTCATACGTAAAACACGTCATTTTCTCATACAGTGTCCATACACTGGTTCAACAGTAATTATACTATATTTTTAACACAAAATCATGCTATCATATTTTCATAGTTATAAAATACTTTCGCTGTGTTTTCACAAAATTGCGTAACATTTTCATTATGTTTTCACAATTCCAAAATGTTTCTGTTACATTTTCAAAATTCTGAAACGTTTCTGTTATATTTTCCCAATACTGTAACACTTTTGTTACATTTTCAAAATGCCGCAGCTCTTCTGTTGCACTTTTAAATCACGTATTAATTTTTCAATGTCTTTCTCAATCGTGTAAAAATATACGTTTCTCAAATCGCATATTATTTTTTCACTGTTTCAAAATTGCATATATTTTTTAATAATATTTTCAATAGTGTAAAATATTTAAACGCTTCTCAAATCTCATAATAATTTTCTACCATTTTTCATAATTACGTAAAAATATTCTATCATTATTTAATCACATAGTGATTTTTCAATCTGTATTTCAAATCACGTAAAATATTTAAACTTACATAAAATATTTAAACGTAATTCAAATCACGTAAAAATATTTTAACATATTTCAAATTGCATAGAAGTATCGTTTTTAAGATACGTAAATCATTTTTCACCATTTTACAATCATGTAAAATATTCCTCAATATTCCAAACATTATTTTGGACTTTCAAATAAGTCAATATCATTTTTAACACATTTTCTTACTCAAGAAAATTTTTTTCCCCGTTTCTTTACTCAAGAAATTCTTTTTCAAATATAATCCATAAAATTACTTTTTCATTGATATAAATTAATGTTTCAAATCTTAAAATTTCCACACGTACTTCAAAACTTGAAAATAAGTTATACTTTAGTAAATTCTCAAATCACCATTATATTCTCCATTTTTCTCAAAGCATTTCCAAACACAACCTTCTTCAAAATAAATTGAAGTTCGAAAACATTTTCGTTTACAAAAACTTAATTTCTCAAGTGATTAAAATGCTCTGATTCCCTTTTCAAATTCCTGTATTAACTCAAGTTACGTTTTCACTTTGAAAATCACTTTGTTTATAAAAATCAAGGCATTACAAGCCTTCAAAAACGTGGATATGACTATTGAAACCATCAAATATTTTTCCTTCTAAATTGATATGGTTTTACACAAACAAAACCATTAAAATTTTATTTTCAAAACCGAAGTATCGATGGTTATAAAAACCAAACCCATTTGTTCAAATTCATTTTCACTTTCTTTGCAAATCATTTTTCATTCTTAGTCAAAAATCTTTTCCTTAATATATATTTTCTCAAAATCACTTTTTATTGATCTAGTCCTACAAAATCATATTGAGTTGTTTTAATTATTGTTTCTTAACTTTAAATTTTCTAACGTTTTCCAAAACTCAAATAAATTCTTCGTGAGTAAATTTAAGTTACAAACATTTTCTTTTATATTTCTAAATCACTTCTAAAAATTGATTCTTTTTAAATTAATTTGAAATTCAATACTTTCAATCTTCTTTTTATGAAAATTCCACTTCACTTAATTTATAACACTTAATTCCCTTTTCAAAAATCCTTATTTGAAAGTTCTTGTATTTCATAACATCAAAACATTTTTCTAAATTATCAAAACCTTATAGATGGCCATTGGAACCATGAAATATTTTTCTTCTAACTTAAATAAATTCCATTCTTGTTTCTACAAAATAAATCAATAAAATTTCATTCTAAAATTTGTGTTCATGTTTTCTTAAAAAAAAACAAACCTTTAATTCATTTTTCATACTCCTCAAATCAATCCAATTTTATTCTTCCATAAAAAAAATTAATTTGTAAACACCTATTTTGAGGTGTCTTGGCCGAAATTCTCATTGTTCTAAGGATTAAAATTTAATTTTCTTGTTCTTGAAAATTTTCAACATTGACCCAAATCAAGGGCATCAAAACCGTAGCTCTTCCTTAGCCATTGGAACCAAGATCAATTTTCTTTCCATCCACACATCATGGCATACATATATATATTTCATCATAAATATCACAAACATGCCATATACTCATCATGCATATTATAAGTATACTATCAAAGCCATAAAATCATGCAAAGCATATTAAGCATAGACAAAAATAATCAAAGCACAAGAAAATAAAGCAAAGCTCATAAACATACAATTAATTATTACATGACCATGGATTGAAATTCTCACATGAATTCATAATCCATCAAATATAAGACCATCTCCCACCACCATAATTGGTTGGTGAGATGGATCTCCCTCTTACCTCTTGAAGATCCTCAAAGCATTCTTGATTTTGCTTCTCTTTCCAAGTCCTTCAACACCAAGGGCTTCTCAAATACAAAACAAAATACATAGAAATTAGTATACTAAGCTTGATTAAGAGGAACCATGGATCAAACATGGGTTAGATCATGAAAAAGAGAAAAGAAATGAAGTTTTCTTACGCTTCACCTCAAAAATCCAATAACTTTGATTTTGAAGAAAGTCCATGAAGATGAATGATTTAGAGAAAATCTCCAACATGAGAGTTGCTTAGAATATCATGTAGATTCAAGATCTATAGTTGGATGAAATTAAAAGAGATTGGATGGTGGTTTTGAGTGTCTTGACCAAATGGTTTCTCTTGAAGCACAAAGATGGAAATTTTGATTTTTGATAGAAACTTGAAGCTTGGATTTGAAGCTCAAGATGAATGATTTTGGAAAAATTCATAACTATAGACGTTCTTAGAATGGTGTTTAGGTTTAGGAAATGATATGAGTGAAAATTATAGGTGAGTAATGGTGCTTGTGGGTTGCTTGGCTGAATCATAAGTGAGAAAAGGAAGGGAAATGGTTGTTTTGTGTTCTTGGAACTTTGAGAGAATTTGAGAGAATTTGGTGAAGGCTTTTTGGTGAAATAGAAAAATGAATATGGAGAGTGTAACCAAAGGTGCTACTGCCGTGGGAGTGAAAGAATGGAGAGATATGAATTCATTTGGCATAATTGAAGAAATTTATCACACGATCATGCACAAAGTCTTCCACTTTGTCATCTTTTTCTTTGGCCTAAAAAGGCTATACAAGCATGTCTAAACATGTCTCCTCCTTCCTAACACTCCAAAACCGTCCCCCCTTCATCATGCACTCCAAAGTTGTCATAATTACTTCCTAATTGATTAGTTAATTCATTAGATTAAGTTTCCTAATCAATCTTAACTAATTTTCTAATTACATAACTAATTAATTAGACATATTATTTCATATATTATAATTTCTAATTAAAATTAGGATATCTAATTAAGAATTAGATTATAACAATTTAACATTTAATTTAGTTTACTTGGCTTGTTAATTAGGCCATTATTTGAAGCATTTCTAACCATTGATTAATTCAATGGTTAGGATTTAGGTAGACTTTTGATTTTTAGAAGACTAAATCTAAGCCATTGGATCTTTCTCCTTCAAATTCTAGCCATTAGATGTGTCTCCAAAATAAAGGGTCAAGATTACTCCTTCAAACTTTAAATTCAAGGTTTATAATTAGTCATAACCTTTTTAGAAGACCAAATCTCCACCTTTGATCAATTCTTCATCTAATGGTCATAAATGATCCTTGTTACTTTACAAGACCAAATCTCCACCCTTGATCAATTCTAAATCCAATGGTTGTAAATGGTCACTTTATATAATCAAATTTACACCGTTGATTAAATCTACGGTTGATATTGAAGCTTGCCTAACTAAGTTTATTCTCACACCATTGATTAAATCAATGGTGATTATCCAATGCTTCTTTATTAAGTTTATTTCTTAACCATTAATTAAATCAAGATCAAGTCTCCACCATTAATTAAATCAATTGTGGATATCCAAACCACCAATGTTGACTTACGCAATATAATTTCTATTTTTATCTATTAAAAACCTCACGAAAGAATATATTTACTGTATTTTTATCTTCCGATAAATAAATATAGTACAAAACAAATTTTCTAAAATTATTTCCAAATTCAAGTTTAGTAAGATCCCCTGTCTTCGTCTAAACAGTACAAATTTTTCTATGCGTAGAATTTTTTTTTTACTTTGTGGGACCGACTTGGACCCACGTAAGGTCACCTTGGCCCACCTAGGACCACCTGGGCCTACATACAGTAAAAAATTTCATAATCATTCATAAAATCACAAAAATTAGAAAACGCACAAATATCAAATCAGATTATGTAAAATAATTACCTAATGGTAAAAATTAAATTACGTAAAATTTTTCTCGGCCCAAAAGTTTTTATTTTTCTGACAGGGAGTAAATCACTCAAAACGATCAAATACGCTGACAGAATAAACAAAATAATTTTATAGTATCCAGAAATTACTAAACAGTAAAATTCTATTAACTGTCAAAATTACTGTTTAAGAAATAGAAAATTTGGGGGGTTACAATACTCCCCCTCTAAAAAGAAATTTTGTCCTCAAAATTTGAGAAACATGATTTCACACCCTCGGAATAAATAATGACATTATTCCTCATTTATCTTATTTTCCAATTCCCATGAAGCTTCCTCTCTTACATCTTGCTATACTATTCTAACCAACAATATCTTTTTGCTGATGTTCAACTTCTCCTAAACAAACAAATATCTCAGACTCCTATAATTACTGAAGATGTTGAATGTTACTCCAGAAAGAAAGAATTTCCATATCTCTAATACCAACATAACAACAACCGATCTTTATTCATGCCTAGAATAGTTTTTCTCATATAACTTCCAACTAATGTAATGAAATGTTTAGCTAATGTAATGTATTACTTAAAATTTCCATATCCTCGTATCACTACATATTCTAGATTTTTGCTTTTAACAGGAATTGTCTCACTAATCGATTTCTCCTTTCCACAGCACTATACTGTATACTTCCGTAAATTTTTTCTATGATTTTCCATTACCATCTTAAATTTTCCCATAGAAGAATTATTCCAATCTTTTGAAGAATTCACCACGCTTCTGATGCGTTACTCAGATACGTTAACACGGATACAAATATAGAAATATCCTTTCTTGTAAAATATTCCTTCAATTGCAGGAGATGAAAGAAAACATCATGGAAGATAACAAAATGAATCGAACCTGTTATCGAATATATCCAGCAAAGAATTGGATGTAACCTGATTTTCAAAAAATAAATTTTCTCTGGATTACTCACAGTCTGTTAAAATAATCACATTGGATATGGCTGGAAAATAACCAATCCATTTTCAAAGACCACGTCTGTTTATGAAACAGATCAAACTAACATAAAATTTTTGAACAACAGATCAAACTAATACAAAGATTTGATCCGCAACAACAATTTGAATAACTTGAATAGCTCGATCAGCTAAGAATAGAAACAGAAGTAAACAAATCAGAGGATAACGAATAACTCTAACATATAATTGATCTACTCAATCATATGTCATAAGGAATAGGTTATTCACAGAAATATTCAATACGGTTTATAGGATTAGCTCTAATGACGCAATCTCCATTGATTAAATCTTTCGCTCAGAACACTCCCATTCTATTCAGAGTAATAACTTCCCTTACTATTAAAAAATTTTACTAATAGAAAACTCTATTTTTAAATAGCATAATCTCTGGAAAAATGTGTCCAACTTTTTCACAATTTGTTTCCTTGACGTACATTCCTTCATTTAAGTACTTTATTTCACATCCTTTACTATTTTTGGTTTCCTCAATGGTTATAAATACATCTTCCGTCGAAATCAATTACTTTCTCAATATCCTAAAAAAAATACCAGGTTCCAAAATTACAAAATCTTATATTCCAAGACTGATTCTCTTCCATCATATCCTAAACTTCAACTTCCAGTTTCCACTGAACAGCGGTCATTTGTTCATGCAGTCGTCTTTCCACATTACTCCTGTTGCTCCCATAGTTGCAACTGCATTACTAGTAACATGTTCCACTTCCACACAAGTATAACTATCTCGAGCCATTCCCTTTTTTTTTCTCGAGGCGTGAGGATCGAAATACAATGGATCTAATATCCATTATAGACAACATTATTTCCTTTCGAAAAACAAACACACAGAGAACACAACACAAACAAAATAGACCTAACCACAAACCCCAAAAGACTCAACCATACTCTGATACTAACTAATGTAACACCCTAGCTCTGATACCAACTAATGTAACACCCTAGCTAGGGCATCACATTTCTGACTTCTGACTCATAATTTGAAAATAAGTTCACACAAAATTTGAGTTATAAAATATGGGTTTTAAAATTTTCTTCTTTTACTGAAACGTAAATTTACTGAAAATATTAGGTAATATTGTAAATCATATTTTAACTATTTATTATACAATATTGATACCAATTAATATCACAATTTAAAGAAAAATATAAAATTAACAGACTTATATATTTTTGACAGACAGTAGCAAACCCCGTGTCGGGTCCTACTTAATATCACGGTACAATACTAACGAGAAACTTTAACATACTTATTCCTTATCTGTCCATCTTGATGCATCAAACATTTGTTCCTTTGTCAACACTGCACACCTTCGAGTCCTGAATGTCCACTCCTTATTGTTGTCACCAATCTCAGAGTATTTATCGCCCGTTATGTCTAAGACAACTCGATCCTTCTATTGTTTGATTTTAACAATACAGACACAGCAAAACAATATAACAAAGAGGTGAGATCACCTACACCAATACCAACATGGCAGCACAGAGATAACACATAGCCAACAATATCATACAGATAGATCATACCATAATCATGTTATCAGCATTATCATCATCATCATCCAAGTATTCATAACAATCGTTATAACCAATATTTCTCAATTAATATATCACACAGATATAAATATTCAGATTATGCATATGCACAAAGACTCAGTTTATCAAAAATAACTCCATAGAGGTTTTCACAATTTCGAGAAGAATGCTCTGGTTAATTGTCAGCCTTAGCCCAAAGACAATCTCCCAGTCGTTGAAAAGAATCGTGTTATTGTCGGGTATCGTCAATGCGTTGCAACGGACTGCATCGCCAAGTGGCACAAGGTACTCGCCAGCTGTCCACTGTTCAACCGCCGCGCCTCGACGCCCCCAAGATCCATCATAGACCTCACTATCAATTCTCATTCCCTCTTTAACCACAAGGGCCATAATAGCTATTAGCTATATTTTATACAATGCACGAATATATCAGTGCAAGTCCAACCCCAAAGGGTCAAATCTTTTCAATTTCATTTGTTCAATTTATATCATAAGCTTCAATGCATACTTTTCCAATGCATGTATAATGTACCAAATCCATTCACAGGCATCTCTTTCCAATGCATATAAAATGCACCAAATACCAGTCATAGGCAAAACACATCATTTTCTCATACAGTGTCCATACATTGGTTCAACAGTAATTATACTATATTTTCAACACAAAATCATGTTATCATATTTTCATAGTTATAAAACACTTTCACCGTGTTTTCACAAAATTGCGTAATATTTTCATTATGTTTTCACAATTCCAAAATGTTTCTGTTACATTTTCAAAATTCTGAAACGTTTCTGTTATATTTTTCTAATACTATAACACTTTTGTTACGTTTTCAAAATACCGCAGCTCTTCTGTTGCACTTTTAAATCACGTATTAATTTTTCAATGTCTTTCTCAATCGCGTAAAAAAATACGTTTCTCAAATCGCATATTATTTTTCCACTGTTTCAAAATTGCATATATTTTTCAATAATATTTTCAATAGTGTAAAATATTTAAACGCTTCCCAAATCTCATAATAATTTTCTACCATTTTTCATAATTACGTAAAAATATTCTATCATTATTTAATCACATAGTAATTTTTCAACTGTATTTCAAATCACGTAAAATATTTAAACTTACATAAAATATTTAAACATAATTCAAATCACGTAGAAATATTTTAACATATTTCAAATTGCGTAGAAGTATCATTTTTAAGATACGTAAATCATTTTTCACCATTTTACAATCATGTAAAATATTCCTCAATATTTCAAATATTATTTTGGACTTTCAAATAAGTCAATATCATTTTTAACATATTTTCTTACTCAAGAAAAATTTTTTCCTCGTTTCTTTACTCAAGAAATTCTTTTTCAAATATAATCCACAAAATTACTTTTTCATTGATATAAATCAAAGTTTCAAAATTTAAAATTTCCAAACGTACTTCAAAACTTGAAAATAAGTTATACTTTAGTAAATTCTCAAATCACCATTATATTCTCCATTTTTCTCAAAGCATTTCCAAACACAACCTTCTTCAAAATAAATTGAAGTTCAAAAACATTTTCGTTTACAAAAACTTAATTTCTCAAGTGATTAAAATGTTCTGATTCCCTTTTCAAATTCCTGTATTAACTCAAGTTACGTTTCCACTTTGAAAATCACTTTGTTCATAAAAATCAAGGTATTACAAGCCTTCAAAAACGTGGACATGACTATTGAAATCATCAAATATTTTTCCTTCTAAATTTATATGATTTTACACAAACAAAATCATTAAAATTTTATTTTCAAAACCGAAGTACCGATGGTTATAAAAACCAAACCCATTTGTTCAAATTCATTTTCACTTTATTTGCAAATCCTTTTTCATTCTTAGTCAAAAATCTTTTCCTTAATATATATTTTCTCAAAATCACTTTTTATTGATCTAGTCTTACAAAATCATATTGAGTTGTTTTAATTATTGTTTCTTAACTTTAAATTTCCTAACATTTTTCAAAACTCAAATAAATTCTTCGTGAGTAAATTTAAGTTACAAACATTTTCTTTTATATTTTTAAATCACTTCTAAAAATTGATTCTTTTTAAATTAATTTGAAGTTTAATACTTTCAATCTTCTTTTTATGAAAATTCCACTTCACTTAATTTATAACACTTAATTCCCTTTTCAAAAATTCTTATTTGAAAGTTCTTGTATTTCATAACATCAAAACATTTTTCTAAATTATCAAAACCTTATAGATGGCCATTGGAACCATGAAATATTTTTCTTCTAACTTAAATAAATTCCATTCTTGTTTCTACAAAATAAATCAATAAAATTTCATTCAAAAATTTATGTTCATGTTTTCTTAAAAAAAATAAACCTTTAGTTTATTTTTCATACTCCTCAAATCAATCTAATTTTATACTTCCATAAAAATATTAATTTGTAAACACCTATTTTGAGGTGTCTTGGCCGAAATTCTCATTGTTCTAGGGATCAAAATTTAATTTCCTTATTCTTGAAAAATTTCAACATTGACCCAAATCAAGGGCATCAAAACCGTAGCTCTTCCTTGGCCATTGGATCCAAGATCAATTTTCTTTCCATCCACACATCATGGCATACATATATATATTTCATCATAAATATCACAAACATGCCATATACTCATCATGCATATTATAAGTATACTATCAAAGCCATAAAATCATGCAAAGCATATTAAGCATAGACAAAAATAATCAAAGCATAAGAATATAAAGCAAAGCTCATAAACATACAATTAATTATTACATGACAATGGATTGGAATTCTCACATGAATTCATAATCCATCAAATATAAGACCATCTCCCACCACCATAATTGGTTGGTGAGATGGATCTCCCTCTTACCTCTTGAAGATCCTCAAAGCATTCTTGATTTTGCTTCTCTTTCCAAGTCCTTCAACACCAAGGGCTTCTCAAATACAAAATAAAATACATAGAAATTAGTATACTAAGCTTGATTAAGAGGAACCATGGATCAAACATGGGTTAGATCATGAAAAAGAGAAAAGAAATGAAGTTTCCTTACACTTCACCTCAAAAATCCAATAACTTTGATCTTGAAGAAAGTCCATGAAGATGAATGATTTTGAGAAAATCTCCAACATGAGAGTTACTTAGAATATCATGTAGATTCAAGATCTATGGTTGGATGAAATTAAAAGAGATTAGATGGTGGTTTTGAGTGTCTTGACCGAATGGTTTCTCTTGAAGCACAAAGATGGAAATTTTGATTTTTGATAGAAACTTGAAGCTTGGATTTGAAGCTCAAGATGAATGATTTTGGAAAAACTCATAACTAGAGATGTTCTTAGAATGGTGTTTAGGTTTAGGAAATGATGTGAATGAAAATTATAGGTGAGTAATGGTGCTTGTGGGTTGCTTGGCCGAATCATAAGGTGAGAAAAGGAAGGAAAATGGTTGTTTTGTGTTCTTGAAACTTTGAGAGAATTTGAGAGAATTTGATGAATGCTTTTTGGTGAAATAGAAAAATGAATATGGAGAGTGTAACCAAAGGTGCTGCTGCCGTGGGAGTGAAAGAATGGAGAGATATGAATTCATTTGGCATAATTGAAGGCTATCACATGATGCACAAAGTCTTCCACTTTGTCATCTTTTTCTTTGGCCTAAAAAGGCTATACAAGCATGTCTAAACATGTTTCCTCCTTCCTAACACTCCAAAACCGTCCCCCCTTCATCATGCACTCCAAAGTTGTCATAATTACTTCCTAATTGATTAGTTAATTCATTAGATTAAGTTTCCTAATCAATCTTAACTAATTTTCTAATTACATAACTAATTAATTAGACATATTATTTCATATATTATAATTTCTAATTAAAATTAGGATATCTAATTAAGAATTAGATTATAACAATTTAACATTTAATTTAGTTTACTTGACTTGTTAATTAGGCTATTATTTAAAGCATTTCTAGCCATTGATTAATTCAATGGTTAGGATTTAGGTAGATTTTTTATTTTTAGAAGACTAAATCTAAGTCATTGGATCCTTCTCCTTTAAATTCTAGCCATTAGATGTGTCTCCAAAATAAAGGGTCAAGATTGTTCCTTCAAACTTTAAATCCAAGGGTTATAATTAGTCATAACCTTTTTAGAAGACCAAATCTCCACCTTTGATCAATTCTTCATCCAATGGTCATAAATAGTCCTTGTTACTTTACAAGACCAAATCTCCACCCTTGATCAATTCTAAATTCAATGGTTGTAAATGGTCACTTTATATAATCAAATTTACACTGTTGATTAAATTTACGGTTGATATTGAAGCTTGCCTAACTAAGTTTATTCTCACACCATTGATTAAATCAATGGTGATTATCCAATGCTTCTTTATTAAGTTTATTTCTTAACCGTTAATTAAATCAGGATCAAGTCTCCACCATTAATTAAATCAATGGTGGATATCCAAACTACCAATGTTGACTTACGCAATATAATTTCTATTTTTATCTATTAAAAACCTCATGAAAAAATATATTTACTGTATTTTTATCTTCCAATAAATAAATACAGTACAAAATAAATTTTTTAAAATTGTTTCCGGATTCAGGTTTAGTAAGATCCCCTGTCTCCGTCTAAACAGTACAAATTTTTCTATGCACAAAATTTTTTTTTACTTTGTGGGACCCACCTGGGCCCACGTAAGGTCACCTGGGCCCACATATAGTCAAAAATTTCATAACCATCCATAAAATCATAAAAATTAGAAAACATACAAATATCAAATCAGATTATGTAAAATAGTTGCCTAACGGTAAAAATTAAATTACGTAAAGTTTTCCCCGGCCCAAAAATTTTTATTTTCCTGACATGGAGTAAATCACTCAAAATGATCAAATACGCTGACGGAATGAACAAAATAATTTTACAGTATCCAGAAATTACTAAACAGTAAAATTTTGTTAACTGTCAAAATTACTGTTTAAGAGATAGAAAATTTGGGGTGTTACACATACTATCATGGGAGCATAATAAACTTGGGGTTCTACTCTTTCTTTTGTTAAATAGGAAAAATTTACAAGGCAACTTGGCTGCTGAGAAATTAGATAGCCTAATGGTGCTGACTTTTTTCCATCTTGAATCCTGTCAAAGTAGTGGCCGTTTGGCTGAGGTATTCTGAATGTGGAATGTGGCTTGTGTATGCCCTTTTCTGCCTCGTCACTGTGAAATTTGGCAGAAATGATTTTACTGCCTTAATACATGCTTTTATTTGATCAAGTCTATAACTTGACATTTAATAGTTCAGTTGCCAAGATGAACCATTTGTCCTTGCTTAATTAGCTATTAACATGATAAACCACTATTAATAATTTTCAATTATCCTGTTATACGGCTTGATCTGGCTGCTGTTTAAAAATGGTGGCCTTGGCAGCTACAACTTCATTCCATTATGAAATGGGCTCTGCTCCTCCTTATCTTGAAATGCTTTTTAATGTTAACAAAACTGGACTTCAATGGAAGCTGTAATGTGGTGCATATGATGTTGTATATTGTTCAAATGTAACTTATGACATTGGTAATTGTCTTCATTTATTCCAAGATGAGTGTTGTTGCTTATCTTGCTAGTTATTTGTCCCATGCGAAGTTTCTTTCAGCAGCACTGATTGCTAGCATCTTACAAAGGTATGGAAACATATCGAGTAACCATTCATGACCAAATTGACTTTGTTTTCTAATATAATATGGAAATTGATATAAATTGATGTGATTATCTTTTGTTATATATTTTGTAAGATATATTTTGATATGAACCCACGATCACATCAAGTTTTCTATTCTGGGTGTAATATATTTTGATAATATAATAGGTCAGTTTGTAATATATTATATTACATCTTTTGCAATATAATAAGTCAGTTTTTAATATCGTCAGTTTGATATTATATTACATCTTATACAATATCGTTAGTTTGTAATATATTTTGATAATATAATAGGTTAGCTTGTAATATATTTTGATGTAATATATTTTGATAATATAATAGGTCGGTTTGTAATATATTATATTTTGATAATATAATAGGTCAGTTTGTAATATATTTTGATATGAACCGGCGATCACATCAAGTTTTCTATTCTGGGTGCTAGGTAAGTCCATTGATGTTTGACCTTTTTTTGGATAAGATGGTGGGGAGGGGGATTGCAAATGTGATGCCTCTGTTAACTTGGAAAAGGGAATAATAATAACATATTTGATACATTAATAAGCCCTTATTTTTAGTCATTTACACTCTCCATATACTTAATTGATTGAGTTGGGTTATGTTTTGTAAGTTTGGACTCAAATTGTACTTAATTAATTTTTTTAGCATGATTTACGTCTTACATTATTTCTGTAGTTTGGCCATATCTTGAGTTTTAGATGTTTACTAATTATGTATTTTACCTATTGGAAAGATAAGAGAGATCTCTACAACTTTCATGAAGAGCTCTAGGCCAAAGTCGAACATCTAGTTAAACTAATTGGGCTTGGAAGTCAAAATATGAGTTTTGTGATTAGAACTTGAATAGTGTGCAGTAATTAGAGCATAACTCGAGCTATAAGATCTAGATTGGGCTGACATTTTGGTACCTGTAAGTTAAGACTCATATCTACAACTTTTATGAGAACACAAGACTCAATTCAGACTCCTTGGATGCCATATTGGGCTTGGAAGTCAGAACAGAAGAGCTGTAACTGGACCTCAACACTATGTAGCAATTGGGCCATATCTCGGGCTGTACGTGGTCTTTTGAGGTGATTCTAGTGGCATTTGAAAGCTAAGACAAAAGGCTACAACTTTCATGAAGACCATATTTCAATATTCTGACGCATTCAATGACTTCAAAATTGAATGATTTCAGAGATAAATAATCTCCATAATTTTCCACTCATCAAAAGTCATTTGACATTTTTCACTCATTTTCCACCCATCCACTCACTCATGAATCAGCCCCATTGTCATTTTATATCCCTAATCCTCTATAAAAGGGAGCCTTGGCTGATTATTTAGGAGTCTTGGTCATAGATATTAAGATCATGCTATTGTGTTGTTTGTTTATCTTGTTGTAGTTTTCTTTTATTCTAAATTGAAGTTATGTTCTTCTTCTTCTTCTTCTTCTCTCTTTCTTTCTTCTTATCTATGAGTAACTAATTTTTATTTTACTTGGGTGAAAGGGTGAAGCACTTGGTAATGAAATAAAGTTAGATTAATTTCTTTCTTATACTTAAATGATATATTATCAAGTAGCCATTATATCTATTGTATTTTGTTTCCAATTAATTTAGAAACTCTCCTTGTAAAGTGGAGATCTTGATTTGTTGTAGACAAGATATTGGCACAATGAATGCTTGAGCCCATTTATAAGTGGTGGTGTTAATAGATGATTAAAAGAATCATAATATAATTACGTACAAAATTTTAAATGAACTTTGAATGTTGTATTTTCCGATTGGAACCTCCATTATGCGTGGATTCTAATTGAATTATAAAAAAAATTAATCTTGTCCTTAATTTACTTACCAAGAGTAGATCTCCTAACCCAAGTAAGTCTTTTTTATTTGTGACTAAGTTTTATCACTTTTATTGTTGTGACAAAATATTTATCTTACGTCAAATAAATTTTTCTTTATCAATTCTCTGTGAATCGACCTCGGACTCCCGAGAATTTATTACTTGAAACAACCTGCACTTGGGTTTGTAACTTTTAATCCGCATCAAGTTTTTGACACCGTTGCAGGGAACTTGATTTCAAGAACAAATTTATTGTATAAATATTTTGTATATATATATTTATATTTTTTTCCTGTGGATCTTGTGTGTGTGTGTGTGTGTGTGTGTGTGTGTATATATATATATTTCTACTCTTTTAATTTTTTCTTTGTACATACTAGCGTACTAATTTAATGAGAGAAACTCTTCCATCTCATTTTGTAATCTTTAATTATTAATTAAACAATTTTTCTTCTTCTCTTCTCTCTCATTGAAAAAAAAAAAAAATAAAAAAAATTGACTTGTTGATTCTCTGGGTTTTACTTTATGTTCTAATAATATCTCAATCTTGATTCTTGTCTTCTTCCTCCTTCACTCGCTCTGGTGGGGTTCGCTCTCTCTCGATTTTTATATTTTAAATTTACTTTTTGTACTTATTTTCTATTTTTTATTTTCTATATTTTACTTTCTACATTTATTTTTTGTATTTTATTTTTCGTACTTTATTTTTTGTACTTTATTTTTTGTATTTTATTTTCGTATTTTATTTTTAACTTTCTAACTTACTAACCTACTAACATTTTAATTTTCTTGCTTACTAACTTACAAACTATCTAACTCTCTTACTAACTTCCTAACTTTTTAATTTACCTGCTTCTAACATTTTAATTTATCTGCTTACTAACTTTTTAATTTATCAGCTTATTAACTTATTTGGTGGTTAGTTTATACCACATCCTTATTAATATTTATTTGGTGGTCAGTTTATACCATACCCTTGTTAATATTTAATGGCAGGTTTTCTGCCTACTTGTTCATATTATTATTTTTTAACCATGGCAGGTTTACCGCCTACTTATTAATATTTTTTTATGGAAGGTTGAGTTTTGTATATATTTTTATTTTATTCTTCCTATATCTTCTTCTCTTTTGTCATGTGTAGTTAAATTCTTGTGTTTCTAGGTTGAAGATGTAACTTGATTCAATCGACATGTATTAAGATTGGAATTTTAATTAATTTCTTTTTTATTCAATTTGAGTGCTTATTATGATTCTTAATGCTTTTATGAATTAGTCACTCATAAATTGATCTAGTGAGGTGTATGAAGAATCAGAAGGTTTGCATATGACCTATACCATAAATAATAAGTGTCATGATTTATAATCATCTAGGAATGGAGATTATATGTTGTATAGGAGAATTGTGATATTTTTCATGAGAATCCATAGAGTAAAGGTCATGTCTTTAAGAGTTAAGGTTTAGATCAAGGAATTTAGTTTTAATTAATTACTGGATTCTCCCCATCAATTGAATGATTAGAAATTAATTAGAACGAAGGTCCCAAAGCTACTATATTGTCTATGATAGATTATTGAATCAAGTGAAATCAGATCCCTAGTGTTTTAATTTCATCAAGTGAAATCAGATCCCTAGTGTTTTAATTTCATGTGTTTACATCCTTAATGTGTTTTGCATTCATGTGCTTTGTTCTCTCTTTTCCCTCTTAATTTTGTGTGTTTTAGTTTTTTTTTTCCTTCTTAATCGTCAACTTTATTACTTTGACAATCTGATGCACTTGTCAATTTTCTCAACAAGTTTTTGTAAACCTAGGTTGATACGGTAGATTTTGTTATTTCAAGAATTCAACATCACAATAAAAAATAAGAAAGAAGCCAAAAAATGTTGCTGCAGATCATTTGTCTATACTTACAATAGGCTCACCTTTTGATATCACACCTATCAATGATTATTTTTCTGATGAATTTTTTTTTTGCCAAATCCATGCCTTGGTTTGCTAATATTGTCAATTTTCTTGTAACAAACGATGTCGTTCTTTGGGGATGGTTTTCGTAAACAGAGAAGATAAAATATTCTTCTTTAAGAATGAACTGAGTAAGGAGTCATTAGATAATATTTTATTGACTCTTGAGACACATTCTTGTGGATATGTGTAGCGTGAACTTCTTAGTTTATGGAATCTCTTCAAGGACGAGCAAGAATGTTACAGTGTTGGGAATCTGACTCAAAAAGAGTTTGTTTGCCAATTTATAAGAAAATTGGATGGGAAGCTTATCCTCGACTCATAGAAGGCATTTAAGCCATTACTGGACGTAAAACTAGAGAAAGATGTAAGCCACAATCACAACAATATGTATATATTATCTTGTACATCTTCAAAAAAAAGAAGAAAAAAGGAGAAAAGAAAAAAAAAAGGGCGGAACTTCGGTTGTACTTGGTCTTTAATTAGATTAGGAGCCCCTGCCAGTGGCAAACCTGTCATTGACTCGGGTGGACCTTCGCACGATGGTCCGTAAATAAGATTCGTGTGTCATACTCTGTAGAGAGCAGTACAAGCATTTCTAGGTTTTAACCGTAGGCTCTGCTTGCTGATGGACAAATAGAAGCGTCCCATGTTTGCATTCTCGCGTGACAATGTCTCTGAGCTAGATCCTGTAATTTAATGCCATGGGCTCTCCAGCGACCTTTCACTGGCTATGGTCATTAGTGGCAGTTGTCAAATTTATGCACTTTAATTAGTTGCGTCGTAGCTCAATCCAAAATATCCCACAAGTGGGAAGGAGAAGAATTCCCAGATTGGCTGAGCCGTCTTGGTATTTCTGCACTGGTGACACGCAGTATAAAGATATGCCACCAATTCCCTGTACATAAAGGTAGTTTTGGTACTTTGTTAGAAGTTTTTCAAATTTTCTCTTAGGTCCAACTGAACATCCACCATAAACTCATAAGTTTGTTGAATGTTAATAAATTCTTTAATTTTTTGTTATTTTTTCTTGACCATGTTATGGAACAGAAATTTATCACACCTTCAACATTATTAGAAATTGAAAAGAGTATTTAGCATTTGATTGTGTTATCTTTGTTCCTTAGTTTTGGTTTATGTGTTTTTAATTTTGTGGAAATAAGTTTTGAATGAATGATGGTTGCTATATCATATTTAAAATTGATTAGACAAATACAATTGGACGACGATGCTTATTAGGTATTTGTCTGACTTTTGATAATAAATGCATCATAAAGAATATTAATCATGTTACATAAATTGGCATGACACTTTATATCCTTATTTCTGCTTCCACTGTTGATGAGTTAATTGATAAATTAGAAGCTTTTGTTTATGAACCTGATCTAGTAATAGCTCAGATAAATTGGTAAGAAGACAGCGGTGAGGGAAGCAATATGAAAAGCAAGCCAGATCAAACACTCAAACTATTTAAATAATTAAAAGCTTTGGTTTTATTTATCGTACTTTGTTTCTGTTTAAATTTGTATAAAGTTTTTCTTTTCAGTAATTGCAGCAATAGGTAATATCTTGTATCCTTTACCTAACTATGTTTTGACATTGAGGACAATGTTGTGATCTGGTTGAGGAGAAAGATAGTTGTGTAAAAAATATATATAAAAAAATAAAAAAAATCTAGGAAAAAAATTAAGAAGTGTGTTTATTAATATGTTTATTGTGTTTATATGTTTGTCATAACTTACTAACAGCAAAACTAATTAAGGATGGCAGGGTAAGGAGTAAATTATGCCATTGAGGTAAATTTTCTCTTGAGACGCATCAAAATTGGTGGCAAAGTAAGAAGTAATTAGGTAGATAATTAGTTTGTGTGGAAGTAAGAATTCGAATTCAGGAAAATTTGCATGATTGAGTAAATTGTCTTCTTTCTTAAAAATCACATGCTTAGTTATGGATGTTGAATTGGTGGACTGAGAATGATAGAATTATGCCTTGTGAGATTTTGAGCTTATTGATGAATAGATTGAACATTTGTACCATTCTCTTTTTTCTTGTGTGAATTTCATTTATAGAATTGTTACTCTAGAGCTTGCTTTGATTCTTTTTGAGACTATATTTTCATATGTATACATAAATATAATTGAGACATTTTTCTTGAAATAGCTACTTTAACCAAATAGTCAAGAATGACTGGCGCACAAATAGGTAGCCTTGCTCAGTAGCATATTGTCTCAATATGATATCAAGCATTCTTATGACTTCTTGGAAATTCTTTGATTTCTACCAATGTAAGGCATTGAAAATGACCTATTTCCCATTGCTTAATCCCTTTGAGCTTATTTGATCATTCTTTGTTTCGAACTCATTATCTGCCTTAAATGAAAAACCATGTTCTTATCCGGTCTTAGGGAATAAAAGAACATTAGCTTTGTCATTGGATGAGTTTTTAAACAAGTGTGGGGGTGTGTATGTAGAATGGTTAAAAAAATTGTTTAAATGTATATATTATGTTCATCTTGTAAAAAAAAATTCAAAAGAAATTCAAAAAAAAAATAAAAAATGTGTAAATAAGGGCCAACAAGGTAAAAAAGAAAAGGAAAAGAATATGTAAAGGAAATTTGTATTAGGTGGGGTTGGGATGAACTTTCATGCTTGTTAATTGAACTCAGCTTTCATGTTCTTTTATTCTCTTTGATATTTAACTTGTCATATTCATATTATCTTCTCCTTTACCTTGACCCCGTTACAACCTTGAATAAAGTCCTCATGATTTGTGTGTGCATGTGTTCTGAGTAGTGGAGAAGTAGAAGATAAGCAAGCTTATGGTAGTGTAATTTTCATGGGTTGAATTGAGTGAAATACCTACCTTTTAAACATTTGAGGGATTGAGAGTCAATATTATGAGGATCTTATTGGTGTATGCCCTAGGGGCTGATACATTTGTCTATATTTACATACATTCTATTATGCTTATTTTAATATATGAGGCATTTCATTTATTGTGTTCTTTTTGATAAACATAATAAAGTCCTTAGAATAGTAAGTTTGATGTTATAGGTTATCGAGTGGATGACTTGATCATGAGATCCTTTTGGTTATAACACTATTCTTAAATATCCCTAGTCAAGTATTATTATTAATAAGGACAACAATAATACATTGAGACTAGTATGTGCATAGACTGATGACCACATCTCACAGGTCATGGATATGAGATATCAAATCTTCACATGGATACATATTAGAGTAATGATGTATTGGACTGACCCACCATGAGAACGCTACATAAATCATTACGTGAGTGTCATAAGCGGTTCATGTTTTAATTGTATATCAACCTAAACTATACTTGTAAATAAGTTTATGATATTTGATGCTAACCCTTTTTTTGAGAACTTTTTGAAATATCATGAAGGAAGAACATGAGGAGACTTTTTCAATGGATCATTGCTGAAATCTTCTCTCAATAAGGTATCCCACATCCTTTAAGTTAGTGACAATAGTGTCTGTGGCCCTTTGACCTGAAATCACTATGATTCCTACATGAGGAGTTGTGTGTTTTAATACCATCAAACGTCATTTGTAACAAGGTGATTATAAAGTTAGTTATTAGACATACCGCAAATCATGCAGAGGGATGTGAGTGACCTAGATGGGATTTGTCACTCCTACATAACAGAAGCGATATCTTCGGGCCCCTTGATTGACTGAGACTGCAAAATGTATAGTTATGCTCAAATGAGTCAATATGAGATATTGATTTTATTTGTTGTTACAAAGTCTACTTAAGTATCAGGAAACGAATGATTGGACTATACAAAGGTGACGCATTCCATGTCTTGTGTTCAATCTAGATATCTTGACAAAGGGACTAAACGACACGGAAACATTGGTCACGAAAAGGTTATGTCAAATCACTGACATTCTTATTACTTAGGTAGCAGCGATATGTTGCTAGATACCGCTCACTGCTTATAATATTAAAATGGGATTTTAATATTACTGCCAATGTAATAAGAACCTGCAAGGTCACACACATAGAGCAGACTAAAATTGGAGCAATGGATCCAAGTTGGACTCGGATTCAAATATGGACCAGACTCATAATAGATGAGTCTAGGGTTGCACAGCTTACCTTGCTGCTGCTCACACTCACTTAAGGCAGTCATTATTATGAATAGTATTGCTAAGGGGCTGCTAATAGATACAATTTCAGAACCCTAGCTGCACTTATAGAAAAGTAAGTGATAGAGCGACAGGTTTCTTTTCTTCTCTTCTCTTCGCAACTAGCACTGTGTGAGAGACGTGAGGCTCCTCTTTGCGGACGTTAGACGTGAGTGAGTCTGTTCATATGGATATTGCAGAGACATTGTTTCTATTACGGTGTTGGTGATTCACATCATTCCTTTTGATCACGCTTCAAGAGGTAAATAATTTAAAAACTCAGATTATGATTTTTCGTATGGATCCTCGGTGGGAATCCTATTTTTTTTGCTGTGTAATGTAACCGCAATTCCCAATAGATCTATCATTCTTGACTTATGCTTTTCAATTGAAGTTTCCTTACTTGTTGGTTTGAGATGTGAAGCAATGTTACCTCATAAATGTTTTGATCCCTTGAATGATTGGTTGCTATTCATTCTTAAATATTATTAGAAATTGAGTCTTTTAGAGTATTTAGCATTTGAGTTTGTGTTATTTTTCTTTGTTCCTTAGTTTTGGTCTTGTGTGTTTTGCCTAGGAGTGTAAAAAACTAAGTGTGAGAAAATTTGATAATCACATATTTGATACATTAATAAGCCCTTATTTTTAGTCATTTACACTCTCCATGTACTTAATTGATTGAGCTTGGTTATGTTTTGTAAGTTTAGACTCAAATTGGACTTAATTGATTTTTTTAACATGATTTATGTCTTACACTATTTTTGTATTTTGACTTGGTTATGTTTTGTAAGTTTAGACTCAAATTGGACTTAATTGATTTTTTTAACATGATTTATGTCTTACACTATTTTTGTATTTTGACCATATCTTGAGTTCTAGGTGTCTACTAATTATATATTTTACCTTGTTGGAAAGATAAGAGAGATCTCTATAACTTTCATGAGAGCTCTAGGCCAAAGTCAGACATCGAGTGAAACTAATTTGGCTTGGAAATCAGAATACGGGTTTTGGGATTGGAACTTGAACAGTGTGCAGTAATCATAGCATAACTTGGGCTGTAAATCTGGATTGGGCTGACATTTTGGTATTTGTAAGTTAAGACTCATATCTATAACTTTTATGAAGAACACAAGACTCAATTCAGACTCCTTGAAGGTCATATTGGGCTTGGAAGTCAGAACAGAGGAGCTGTAACTAGGCCTAAAATATTGTGTACTAATTGGGCTATATCTTGGGCTATAGGTGGTCTTTTGAGGTGATTCTAGAGCATTTGAAAGCTAAGACAAAAGCCTACAACTTTCATGAAAACTATATTTCAATATTCTGATGCATTCAATGACTTCAGAACTGAATGATTTCAGAGACAAAAAATCTCCATAATTTTTCACTTATTAAAAGTCATTTGACATTTTCTACTCATTTTCCACCCATCCACTTACTCATGAATCAGCCCCTTTATCATTTTGTATCCTTAATCCTCTATAAAAGGGAGCCTTGGCTGATTATTTAGGAGTCTTGGTCATAGAGACTAAGATCATGCTATTATGTTGTTTGTTTATTTTGTTGTAGTTTTCTGTTGTTATAAATTGAAGTTATGTTCTTCTTCTTCTTCTTCTTCCTCTTCTTCTTCTTCCTCTTCTTCTTCTCTATTTCTTTCTTCTTGTCTATGAGTAACTAATTTTCATTTTACTTGAGTGAAAGAGTGAAGCTCTTGGTAATGAAATAAGGTTAGATTAATCTTTTTCTTGTGCTTAAATGATATATTATCAAGTAGCCATTATATGTGTTGTATTTTGTTTCCAATTAATTTAGAAACCCTCCTTGTAAAGTGGAGATCTTGATTTGTTGTAGACAAGATATTGGTACAATGAATGCTTGGGCCCATTTATAAGTGGTAGTGTTAATAGATGATTAAAGGAATTGTAATATAATTACGTATATAATTTTAAATGATATTTGAATGTTGTATTTTTCGATTGGAATCTCCATTATGTGTGGATTGTAATTGAGTTATAAAAAGAATTAATCTTGTCCTTAATTTACTTACTAAGACTGGATCTCCTCACCTAAGTAAATCTTTTTTATTTGTGACCAAGTTTTATCACTTTTATTATTATGACAAAATATTTATCTTACGTCAAATAAATTTTTCTTTATCAATTCCCTGTGGATCTACCTCGGACTCCCGAGAATTTATTACTTGAAACTACCTGCACTTGGGTTTGTAACTTTTAATCCACATCATGTTTTTGGTGCCATTGCCGGGGACTTGATTTGAAAAACAAATTTATTGTGTAAATATTTTGTATATATATATTTATATTTTTTTTCCTGTGGATCTTGTGTATATATATTTCTACTCTTTTAATTTTTTTTTGTACATACTAGCGTACTAATTTGTGAGAGAAACTCTCCCTTCTCCCTCTGTAATATTTAATTATTAACTGAATAATTTTTCTTTTTCTCTTCTCTTTCACTAAAAAAAATAAAATAAAAATTGACTTGTTAATTCTCTGGGTTTTACTTTATATTCTAATAATATTTCTATCTTGACTCTTCTCTTCTTCCTCCTTCATCGGCTCTGGCAGGGCTCTGTCTCTATCCGATTTTCATATTTTAAATTTACTTTCTGCACTTATTTTTTGTATTTTACTTTCTCGCACTTTATTTTCTATATTTTATTTTTTGCACTTTATTTTATCTACTTTATTTTTTTATTTTAATTTCTATATTTTATTTCGACTTTCTAACTTACTAACCTACCAAACTTTTAATTTTCTTACTTACTAACTTACAAACTATCTAACTCTCTTACTAACTTCCTAACTTTTTAATTTACCTGCTTCTAACATTTTAATTTATCTGCTTACTAACTTTTTAATTTATCAGCTTATTAACTTATTTGGTGGTTAGTTTATACCACATCCTTATTAATATTTATTTGGTGGTCAGTTTATACCATACCCTTGTTAATATTTAATGGCAGGTTTTCTGCCTACTTGTTCATATTATTATTTTTTAACCATGGCAGGTTTACCGCCTACTTATTAATATTTTTTTATGGAAGGTTGAGTTTTGTATATATTTTTATTTTATTCTTCCTATATCTTCTTCTCTTTTGTCATGTGTAGTTAAATTCTTGTGTTTCTAGGTTGAAGATGTAACTTGATTCAATCGACATGTATTAAGATTGGAATTTTAATTAATTTCTTTTTTATTCAATTTGAGTGCTTATTATGATTCTTAATGCTTTTATGAATTAGTCACTCATAAATTGATCTAGTGAGGTGTATGTAGAATCATAAGGTTTGCATATGACCTAGACCATAAATAATAAGTGTTATGATTTATAATCATCTAAGAATAGATGTTATAGGTTATATGGAAGAATTGTGATATTTTTCATGAGAATTCATAGAGTAAAGGTCATGTCTTTAAGAATTAAGGTTTAGACTAAGGAATTGAGTTTTAATTAATTACTGGATTCTTCCCATCAATTGAATGATTAGAAATTAATTAGAATGAAGATCCCAAAACTACTCTATTATTTATGATAGATTGTTGAATCAAGTGAAGTCAGATCCCTAGTGTTTTAATTTCATGTATTTACATCCTTAATGTGTTTTGCATTTTTGTGCTTTGTTCTCTCTTTTCTCTCTTAATTTCGTGTGTTTTAGTTTTTTTCCCTCTTAATCGTCAACTTTATTACTTTGATAATTCGATGCACTTATCAATTTTCTTAACAAGTTTTTGCAAACCTAAGTTGATACGGTGGATTTTGGTGCTTCAAGAATTCAATATCACAATAAAAGATAAGAAAGAAGCCAAAAATATTGTTGCAGATTATTTGTCTATACTTGCAACAGGCTCACTTTTTGATATCACACTTATTAATGATTATTTTCTTGATGAATTTTTATTTCTGCCAATTCCATGCTTTAGTTTGCTAATATTGTCAATTTTCTTGTAACAAGCGATGTCGTTCTTTGGGGATGATTTCTGTAAACAGAGAAGAAAAAATATTATTCATTAAGAATGGACCGAGTAAGGAGTCATTAGATAATATCTTATTGACTCTTGAGACACATTCTTGTGGATATGTGCAGAGCGAACTTCTTAGTTTGTGGAATCTCTTCAAGGAAGAGCAAGAGTGTTACAGTCTTAGGAATCTGACTCAAAAAGAGCTTGTTTGCCAATTTATAAGAAAATTGGATGAGAAGCTTATCCTTGACTCATAGAAGGTGTTTAAGCCATTACCGAACGTAAAACCAGAGGAAGATGTGAGCCATAATCACAACAATATGTATATATTATCTTGTACATCTCAAAAAAAAAAGGAGAAAAGTAAAGTAAAAAAAAAGAGCGAAACTTCGGTTGTACTTGGTCTTTAATTACATTAGGAGCCATTGCCAGTGGCAGACTCGTCATTGGCACGGGTGGACCTTCGCACGCCAGTCCGTAAATAAGGTTCGTGTGTCATACTCTGTAGAGAGCCGCGCAAGCATTTTCAGGTTTTAACCGTAAGCTCTGCTTACTGATGGACAGATAGAAGCGTCTCGTGTTTGCATTCTAGCATGACAATGCCTCTTAGCTGGATCCTATGATTTAATACCATGGGCTCTCCAGCGACCTCTCACTGGCTGTGGTCGTTGGTGGTAGCTGTCAGATTTACGCACTTTAATTAGTTGCGTCGTAGCTCAATCTAAAATATCCCACAAGTGGGAGGGAGAAGAATTCTCAAATTGGCTGAGCCGTCTTGGTATTTCTGCATTGGTGACACACAATATTAAGATATGCCACCAATTCCCTGTACATAAAGGTGGTTTTGGTACTTTGGAAGAAGTTTTTCAAATTGTCTCTTAGGCCCAACTGAACATCCATCATAAACCCATAGATTTGTTGAATGTTAATAATTTCTTTGATCTTTTGTTATTTTTTCTTGACCATGCTGTGGAACATAAATTTATCACACCTTCGGTAAGACAACTCCTTATTTTTGCTTCCACTGTTGATGAGTTGATTGATAAATTAGAAACTTTTGTTTATGAACCTGATCCAGTAACAGCTCAGATAAATTAGTTAGAAGGAAATGGTGAGGGAAGCAATATGAAAAGCAAGCCAGATCAGACACTCTAACTATTTAAATAATTATAAGCTTTGATTTTATTTATCGTACTTTATTTCTGTTTAAATTTGTGTAAAGTTTTTCTTTTCAGTAATTGCAGTAACAGGTAATATCTTCTATCTTTTACCTAACTTTGTTTTGACATTGAGAACAATGTTATGATCTGGTTGGGGGAAAGGATAATTGTGTAAAAAATATATACAAAACAAAACAAAAAAAATCTAGAAAAAAACTAAAAAAATTAAGAAGTGTGTTTATTAATATGTTTGGTGTATTTATATGTTTGTCACAACTTACTAATAGCAAAACTAATTAAGGATGTCAGAGTAAGGAGTAAATTATGCCATTGAGGTAAATTTGCTCTTGAGATGCATCAAAGTTAGTAGTAAAGTAAGGAGTAATTAAGTAGATAATTAGTTTGTGTGAAAATAGCAATTCAAATTTAGGAAAATTTGCATGATTGAGTAAATTGTCTTCTTTCTTAAAAATCACATGCTTGGTTATGGATGTTGAATTAGTGGACTGAGAATGATAGAATTATGCATTGTGAGATTTTGAGCCTATTGATGAATGGATTGAATATTTATATAATTCTCTTCTTTCTTGTGTGAATTTCACTAATGGAATTGTTATTCTAGAACTTGCTTTGATTCTTTTTTAAACTACATTTTCATATACATACATAAATATGATTGAAGCATTTTTCTTGAAATAGCTACTTTAAACAAATAGTCAAGAATGACTGGCGCACAAATAGGTAACCTTACTCAGCAGCATATTGTCTCAATATGATATCAAGCACTCTTATGACTTATTGGAAATTCTCTTATTCCTGCCAACGTAAGGCATTGGAAATGACCTATTTCTCATTGCTTAACCCCTTTGAGCTTATTTGATCATTCTTTATTTCAAACTCATTATGTGCCTTAAATGAAAAATCATGTTCTTATCCAGCCTTAGGGAATAATAAAACATTAGCTTTGTCATTGGATGAATTTTTGAACAAGTGTGGGAGTATGTATGTAGAATGGTTAAAAAAATTATTTAAATGTATATATTATGTTCATCTTGTAAAATAAAATAAAAAAATGTGTAAATAAGGGCCAACAAGGTAATAAAAGAAAGGAAAAGAATATGTAAAGGGAATTTGTATTAGGTGGAGTTGAGATAAACTTTCATGCTTTCTAATTGAACTCAGCTTTCATGCTCTTTTATTCTCTTTGGTATTTAACTTGTCATATCCATATTACTTTCTCCTTTACCTTGACCCCATTACAACATTGAATAAAGTCCTCATGATTTGTGTGTACATGTGTTCTGAGTAGTGGAGAAGTAGAAGATAAGCAAGCTTATAGTACTGTAATTTTCATGAATTGAATTGAGTGAAATACCTACCTTTTAAACACTTGAGGGATTGAGAGTGAATATTGTGAGGATCTATCATTCTTGACTCATGCTTTTCAATTGAAGTTTCCTTACTTGTTGGTTTGAGATGTGAAGAAACGTTACTTCATAAATGTTTTGATTCTTTGAATGATTGGTTGCTCTTCATTCTTAAATATTATTGGAAATTGAGTTTTTTAGAGTATTTAGCTTTTGAGTTTGTGTTGTTTTTCCTTGTTCCCTAGTTTTGGTCTTGTGTGTTTTGCCCAGGAGTGCAAAAAGTTAAGTGTAGGAGAATTTGATAATCACATATTTGATACATTAATAAGTCTTTATTTTTATTCATTTATACTTTTCATGTACTTAATTGATTGAGCTTAGTTATGTTTTGTAAGTTTGGACTCAAATTGGACTTAATTGATTTTTTTAGCATGATTTACATCTTACACTATTTTTATATTTTAGTCATATCTTGAGTTTTAGATATCTACTAATTATGTATTTTAATTTTTTAGAAAGATAAAAGAGATCTCTACAAATTTCATGAAGAGCTCTAGGCCAAAGTCGGACATCTAGTGAAACTAATTTGGCTTGGAAGTCAAAATATGGGTTTTGTGATTGGAACTTAAATAATGTGCAGTAATCAGAGCATAACTTGGGCTATAAGATCCGGATTGGGCTGACATTTTGGTATCTATAAGTTAAGACTCATATCTACAACTTTTATGAAGAATACAAGACTCAATTCGGACTCTTTGGTGGTCATATTGGGCTTGTAAGTCAGAACAGAGGAGCTATAACTGAGCCTGAATACTGTATAGTAATTGGGCCATATATCAGGATGTAGGTGGTCTTTTGAGGTGATTCTAGCGGCATTTGAAAGCTAAGACAAAAGCCTATAACTTTTATGAAGACCATATTTCAATATTCTGACATATTCAATGACTTCAGAACTAAATGATTTTAGAGACAAAGAATCTCCATAATTTTCCACTCATCAAAAGTCATTTGTCATTTTCCACTAATTTTCACCCATCCACTCACTCATGAATCAGCCCCTTGTCATTTTGTATCCCTAATCCTCTATAAAAGGGAGCATTGGCTGATTATTTAGGAGTTTTGGTCATAGAGACTAAGATCATGCTATTGTATTGTTTATTTATCTTGTTGCAATTTTCTTTTGTTCTAAATTGAAGTTATGTTCTTCTTCTTCTTCTTCTTCTTCTTCTTCTTCTTCTTCTTCTTCTTCTTCTTCTTCTTCTTCTTCTTCTTCTTCTTCTTCTTCTTCTTCTTCTCTCTTTCTTTCTTTTTGTCTATGAGTAACTAATTTTCATTTTACTTAGGTGAAATGATGAAGCTCTTAGTAATGAAATAAGGTTAGATTAATCTTTTTCTTGTGCTTGAATGATATATTATCAAGTAGCCATTATATATGTTTTATTTTGTTTCCAATCAATTTAGAAACCCTTCTTGTAAAGTGGAGATCTTGATTTATTGTAAACAAGATATTGGCACAATGAATGCTTGAGCCTATTTATAAGTGGTGGTGTTAATAAATGATTAAATGAATCATAATATAATTACATATATAATTTTAAATGAACTTTGAATATTGTATTTTTCGATTGGAACATCCATTATGTGTGGATTGTAATTGAGTTATAAAAAGAATTAATATTGTCCTTATTTTATTTACCAAGTGTGGATCTCCTAACTCAAGTAAATATTTTTTTTATTATTTGTGACCAAGTTTTATCACTTTTATTATTGTGACAAAATATTTATCTTACGTCAAATAAATTTTTTTTCATCAATTCCCTGTGGATTGACCTCGGACTTCCAAGAATTTATTACTTGAAATAACCTGTACTTGGATTTGTAACTTTTAATCTGCATTAAGGAATGCAACTACTTGCGAGCTTTTTTTAATGTGTTGTTTAGTTTATGCTTTTGACTCTTTGCCATCTCCCCTTCACCCTCTGCCATTTGATTCATATTGGGTGATTATTGATTGACCATGTCATGAATCTAATGAACTAGTTTGGCTGCCTTGCAAATGTCTTTCACCTGGTGGGAACATTTCCATTATTTCCCTCAACTGCAAAATTAGTGTCTCACATTCAAGCTACCACTATTATTATTATTTTACAATTATTTGAATTTTGTTGTTCATTCTGTTTGTTTTGGTGTGAGCAGGCCATCATGTATGTTGTGTGTTTCCGTATGAAATCATTGATGGATGTTCCGAGGCTCAAATTGCAGCTTCTCAATATGCCCATAGAGCCAATCTTGAAACATAAATTGAGTCCCTTGAAGGTAAGGAACCTTTGAGAAAGCTGTCGTGGTTTTTAGAGTTCATAACATGTTTAATTGTGGGATTTTGTTGATAAAGTGATAGAATATGCTTATGCCCTTCTGATATTTAAAGGGGTGAAGACTGCATTGATTTTGTTTAAATTTTTATCTTTCAACCTTGTGTAGGTTGTCTAAAACAAAATTTTGGAGCCTAACATAAAATTTTCCAACAGTTGTGTTTGCCTACTATAGTAGAGGAATTTCTTAGACAGGCAAAGGCTGCTCAGCTTTTCATGACATCAGAGTCATTTGTTTTCAATTATTTGCTTAAGTTTGATCTTTCCAGGGCTTTTGGTGGGATGG
Source organism: Ormosia semicastrata (assembly GCA_029884595.1). Lineage (NCBI taxonomy): Eukaryota > Viridiplantae > Streptophyta > Magnoliopsida > Fabales > Fabaceae > Ormosia > Ormosia semicastrata. Next base: position 61,179,871 of record JAQQTO010000062.1, read on the forward strand.
ATAGACTTGACATGTTCTTCCCATTTGATCCATGTTGAAGAAAAGTGAAAGGTTTGTAGCCTTAGGTTTCTGGATATGATGATGAAAGAGATATGATTCAAGTGAAAATTTTCACTTTCAGTGGATGTGCAGGCTTAATTTCTATTTTATTTTATCATTGCAGGTCATACACTATGATTTTGAGAAATTTCGCATGTGAAAGACTTCATTATGATCAAGAGTTAAAGACTATGAAGCACGGACACGCCGTTGTTGAGGTGTATCCATGTGTCGGACACGTGTCTGTGTCAGACACATGGGGACACCTGTACGACACACGTGTCTTATGTGTTAGAATGTGTCCAATTAAAAAGATTATTATTTTCAATTTGGACATGTCTCGGACACATCTCGGACATGCTTGGATACATCTCGGACACGTTTGGACACGTCTAGGACACGATCCATTAATATTTTTTTTAAAATAGTTTTCATGATTAACGTTCAATTAGTAAGCCCGTAACCCACTTAAGCCCAATCACATAACTAATGTCCAAAGTCACTATTTTCACACATCAGTATTTTAAGTTTTATCTTTTCATACATCACTATTAGACTTTTAAGTTTTATCTTTTCACACACCACTATTTTCATCTACTCCTTCTACCTTTGCTCATACCAAATCATCCACTTCATCGTCACTGAAACTTGCTTCATACCAATATTTTCTCTAGTTAATTTTTTTTATACTCATGTACTCATTCATGGTTAGTTTTATTATGAGAAGTTGATTTAAAAGATTTTTTAGAATATATCAATAGAAAATATGCTCCATATTTTTTAGAAGGGACTTATTAGGTAGCAAATATTGGTACATATAATATATATTAAGATATTATAAATCTTCAAGCTTGTAGAAATAATATTAATGAATTATGAATTTTTTTACTTTAATTTTCTAATTATATATATATGTTGTGTCCGTGTCCTACAATTTTTGAATTTGGTGTGTTTCCGTGTCTGTGTCGTGTCCTGTGTCCGTGTCCGAGCTTCATAGGTTAAAGATTTGTTTATGGACTACCTACTATCTTATACTATGACTATTTGACAACACTAGTTATTAGACTCAAAATGACACTAGTTATTAGATGGTGTACATTTTATGTTTTAATGTTGATAATGTAAAGTTATGGATGTTCTTTTTTATTTTGGATTTAATGAAATATATTTTGCTTTTTAGAATAAATTCTAGTATATTGTATTTAGGAACATTTGTATGTTATGATTTAAGTTTTTTAAGGGCAAATATTATTATCATTATTTTTTTTTGTTGATAATGTTGAAAATTCACCTTGAATGGCAAATAGGCATAACCTTTTTGTACTAAAAATGGATATTTATTGGCAATAACAAAGGTCGCTAAAGACATTTAAAAAAGGCAAATTTGTGAATGTTTTAGCTGCCATTACAATTGTCGGTAAAACCCATGATATTTACCAAAAATAAAATGAGTTTTTACCGGTAATAATAGAGGCTGCTAAAGACAAAAAAAAAGAAGTAAATCCATGGAAGTTTTAGTCGCCATTATAATTGTCGATAAAAGGCATAATTTTTACCGGTAATAAAATGGGTCTTTACTGGCAATAAGAAAGGTCGCTAAAAGACATGGAAAAGGCAGACATCGGGCTGCTTTACTGGCCATTTTAATTGCCGGCAAATAATTGCCGCTAAAAGGCATTACTTTTACTGGCCATAAAAAGGGCCTTTACTGACACTCTATATAATGGTTAGGAAAACCTTTACCTACACTGGATACAGCGGCCAAAAATTAATTGTCGGTAAAGTTTTTGTGGCAATTCTTATTGCCGCTAAAAGGCATATTTATTGCCGCTAAAAGGCTTTTTTGTTGTAGTGCCTCCACTACATTAATCGGTGCTTCAACAGCCTTTCTATTAGCACGATCTTTGCCAAATATATAGGCAAGTTTGTCATATGAGGGGAATGACTTATCTTTATATCCTATTGCCTCTAGAAATTGCTAAAAGCTCAAACAAACATAAAACATTGTTATATAATGCTTTAAACACTACAATTCATCTATTATAGACAACAATATTATGCATTATGGTGCACACAAACCTTAATGTAAGTATTCCACACTTCATCACTATCCACATGAATGCACTTCTTTTCATCATCCTAGCCAAACTCACTCTTGTTTATCATATCATACAGTATATGATACTCATTCTTTAGTCTTCGTAACGCTTACTCGATATGCGAATTCACCTTAATGTTAACATTGGGAAATTTGCTAGCCAAAACTTCTATTTATTTCAAGGTTCCTGGCTTGAATGTGCCAACATCACATCCTTTTCCTTAATGTATTTATTTTATAATACACAGGTTTCTTGAGGGTGACTTTGACACCTATATAATACAGATGCGAAAGCCTCACATATGGGGAGGGGAGCCTGAACTTCTCATGTCCTCACATGTTTTACAATTAAGTCAATTTTCATTTGCAAAAATTTCATTCACATGTGATTTGCCTAATGTTAAGGAGACACTTTAATATTGTAAAAGGAAATGTTGGATTTTGATGTTGGATTCTAATTTGATAGTTCAAGTGGCTAGTATGAGTGTTGCAAGATTGCAGTTGATTTTAAACAAACACACACACACACACACACACACTATATATATATATATATATATATATATATATATATATATATATATATATATATATATATATATATATATATCTATTTGAAAAAACAATTCCTGTTTCGAATTCCTAATATCTATGAATTATTTCCTTACCTAGGAAGTAATATAAGTGTTGAGAGCTGGTTGGAAGTATCTTGAATATTAGAATGCGATTTCTCCATATTGATTTCGTGTAATTGAAACTATTTGTTAGGTGGCACAAGTATCAATTTGTTCCAAATTATTTAACTTTGAGTTGCATTACTTGTAATTATATAAGTTAGAGAGAAGTCTACTTGCAAAATGTAATATCAATTAATTGTATGCATAAGATATTGTAACTACTTCATATGCTTTCAACTATTTTGATATATTTTATAGTTACTTGGATAATGATTAATGATTTATTGTGATTTTTGATAAATTTTAATTTTGGACAATTATATACATAAGAAAATAGAATTTTTTTATAAAATAAAGGCGTCTAGTTGTGGCAAATCCCAACTAAATGTCTAATTTTTTTAAATATTTTTTTAAATATTAGAGACGAATTTAGAGACAAAAAAATAAAGACAAAATTTTTTCATCTCTAATTAAAGAACAGACGAATCTTATAACTGAATAGCGACGAAATTTTAAAATTTAGAGACAAAATTAAATTTTTTATCTCTAATAATCAGATATGTCACTTTTAATGACGAATCAATTTCTGTCTCTAAATATTTAGAGATGAAATTTTACAGATTTAGAGACAAAAAATTTCTGTCTCTAAATTTGATTTTTTAATAGTGTATTTTTATTAATAATTATAAAAATGTCATATTATTTTTATTCTTGTTTTCAAGATTTTATGAAGGAAATGGTGAAAATAATAAAATTTTGTTTTTACCATTTTGGTCCCAAAGTCTTGAAAATAAAAAAAAATGTGACATTTCTATAATTAAAATTGAAAATATATATCAACTGAATTTAAAAAAAAAAAAAAACAAATGCCACAGATGTCTTTGCCTTTTGTTTTTCTCTCTGCTGTTTTAGCGGGCGTGAATATTCACAGCAAGTAGATCTATCTTGTGTGAATGAGAAATTAAACCGTGAAGCTTGAAACTTCGACTGAATAAATTAGTGTTCAGGTATGTGAGACATGTGACATGAATATTAACCATCCACGTTGTGCTACTGGTTAAACAGTGTCGTTTTCTTGACTTTGTTTGCCGCCGTTACCTCCGATATATTTGCCTTTTTAAATACTCAGGAAAATCTAAGGAACATACACATAAAATTTAGGTTGTATGAAAGACCTATGAAGAAATCTTTGCAAGTACAGGTGTCAAAATAACCGGGTAAGGCTGACCCATTTTGATTGGTCAGCATTGAACCAACTACATTCCAGGATGGGTAAAAAATATTGTAGGGTTGATAAATTATTGACCCAGTCTAATCTTATAGTCTAATCTTATACGAGTTGTAAGTTGGGCTGGGTTGAGAAGAATATAGAAGTATAATTCCTCTGCTTTGTGCCATCTATTAAATACTTGGATGTTCGCCAAAGACAACATTTAACTAGTCTTGATGTGGATCATTTAATGGTTTAGAACTAGATAACACATCAAATATCTTATTCAGATATATATATTTGTCTAAGTCCAACAAAAAAGATATATATTTGTCCAATGCATTATCACATTAGTTAAGAAATATAAGCCATTACACTCAGCCAATGCATTAGTGAAGCCTAATCGTAATAAAGGTTTTTCTTAAAGTCGGTGAGAACAAAAGTGGTCGTGTCTCTTAAGGCATGCAAGGGTACAGTAATATTGTTCTAGGCAGGTCTAATCCTTTTCAAATTTTTTTTTGTCTTTGCTAAGTGATTATTATACATGAATCTGAAGAATAAAGATTTTAAAAATGTCAAGGGAAGGCAATTTCTTCATAGTATTAGAATGAGAAAAGCTATTTACACAGTTAAAAGAGATAAAGAAAAGGCACTTTCATCTGTAATGGATGTTGAATTACTAAACTTTATGAGAGGGATGCATGTAAGTACTATTTAATTAATCAGTTAATAAATAATATATACAGATCGATGTTTCATTTTTTCCCCCATATCTTTCAGTGTGAACAATTTTACTTTATTAGATTCGATTCAATCTATGTCTCACATATATATACATATTAGTAATATAATTAAGAGTAAACTTTCTTTTCCATCATGGAAGAATTTTTGAAATATCAATTTTAGCTCTTAAAAGATTATTTTATCAATTTGTTTATTAAATAATGACTTTTTGACATTAAAATAATAAAAAATTATAATTTGTTGAGATTAAATAAACATCAACTTGCATAGAGTGATGTAATAGAAGTGAGTTGTATCCCTCATAAAAAGAATGTAGATTTGATAATCGAGTAAATCTTATGAGAAAAAAGTCATAATGTTTCGATCCCAATTTTAAAGGAGTTGAAATCTCATTATAAGCCATATTCATCTATGACATAAATATGTGAACACCTTAACTCTTTTAATAAAACAAAAAAAATAAAAACCTATAAAAAAATTAATACCATGCGATGAGGAAAAAAAAAACCTTTTTTATGACGTATGAGAGGGCTTGCGTGCTGAGACTGACTAAGAGAGGACGCGCGCGTCGTTGGGTGATAAACAAGCACATTTCCCTTAACCCACTTCAGATCTGACTAAGAGAGGACGCGCGCGTCGTTGGGTGATAAACAAGCACATTTCCCGTAACCCACTTGAGATCTGACTAAGAGAGGATGCGCGTCGTTGGGTGATAAACAAGCACATTTCCCTTAACCCACATGAGATTCAGAAAGGACGGTATGGCGTATCTCTCTCATTCCCTCATTGATCTCTCACACACACACACACACACACACACACACACAAAACCCTATTAATAACAAGCCTAGTCCACTGCTTTCTCCCATGCACTTGTCCTCTTCAACCCCCAACACCCACTCACACATTCTCTCAAACTCTCTTTCATGGCTCCCCTTATCTCTCTGTCCTCCATCACCTCTCTTAGCTCCTGATGAGAAAATCTTAGAAAAACACAAAAACAAAAACAAAAACTTTCTTTTTTATTTATATTGCTTCATCGCCATGAGTTCCAAACCCCAAAACATCTCAAACAGTTTGGGCTACAAGGAACAACCACCTGCGAACAACAAAGGTTCGAGCTCTAAGAAAGATGATAAGAAAAAGCCAGTAACTGCTCAATCCGGTCTTGCCTATAATAATACTTGAAAAGGCAGCAACTGAAAGGGAAAAGAAATTATTCAAATGAGGTAATATAAATTAGAAACAAACCCCCAACTCCACTTTCATGCACTGGAAAATTTTGTCAATAAAATTCTGTTAAACTTTCTATGCGTTTAATTTTTTTTTCTTATTTTTATGGATTAAAAGTTATTACCAACATTTGAGTCATAACTTTATTTCAATGTTCATTCATCACAATCACTAAGTTTGCTAAATCAGCGGGTTATTACAATTATTTCTTTCATTTTTCTTTTTTTTTTCCCGGTAATGTCACGGTCTTTGTATTCTGTTCATCATTTTGATTTTGTTGCAGGTTCGTATGGAAGTGGGATATATGTAGGAAGAACATTTACGGCAGCAGAGATTATTGTTGAAGATTTATTATTTGTTAATTTGTGAATTGTTGTTCGTTTCGTTAAGTGTTTATAGTTCACAACTTTAGAGCTAGTAAGTAGTACTCTCCCATTTCCATGTAAATTTATAATAAACAGTAATCTCTGAGAATTTGTATGTTATTTGCAAGTAGTCGCCAAGTACCTTGTGAATATGAAAGGATATTCACAAAGCTTGTTAATTAATTCCTTTGTAAGTTTATCCTTATATGAAAAAGTTTTATTAATAAAGTAGCGTTATAATTTAAGTTTTCTCTGAAATATATTTGTTAAGTCTCTTTTAGTATTTTAATTCTCTATCTGTCTTCTTGTTGTATCAATATAATGAATCTTGACATAACATACCTAACTATAATATATAAATGATTAAATTAAAGATTAGATGGATTTTTAAAAATATATATATATATATATAAAAGATTAAGTGATCACATATTCAAACTGAACTTAGTGTAAGTATTTACTTTTCCTTGGATTTAAGTATTTTTGTTTTTTTCATCTTTTACAATTTGAACAAACATAAATTTTGTTGTTTAGCAAGGCAAATTACAAGTAAACGTTGTTTTATTACTAACATTTTTTTACTTTTTTTTTATGATAAAACTTATGTTCATTTCTTTATATTTATTATATTTATTCTATCAATTAGATTATGATATGTGTATATTTTTATAAAAAATAGAGTAAGAGAGATAATATTAATATATAAGAGAAAGAATATTAATATACACATGTTATAATTTAATTAATAAAATAAATATAATAATTATAAAAAATAGACCTAATTTTTTTTTATTGTTGACGGAGAAAGAGGCCTTTGGTTCTACTCTTCTTCAATGCAACAAAGCTGCGCATTTCATGATACGAAGCATGGCGGAAAAAATATAGGCATATGATTAAATTTTTAATATGTATAATATTGCAGACAATTGAATATTTAATGAATATTTATTTTACAAAATTAATGAGGATACGTGGGGAGAAAAAGTTAAATATTATTTGATGGAGTATGCAATCATTAGTCTCACTCATCTAATAATGAATGGTCCTGATTCTATAAAATAAGGCTGGGAATTGAATCGTCAATTCATTTTTTTAATCATTTCTTATACAAAACATCTAGTATTGTCGCCCATTTTATACCATCAAGTCATCAACGGTTGACGTGTTGGTTTTCAGTCAAATGCTAGAAAATGTAATAAGAAAAATTATCTGTCACTTCAACGGTTGTCTTTATGAAATTGAATTTTCATGGATTTTTAAGCTTTGTTAACAGTGGAAAGTAACCGAGGCTTCGATTTTATGTTATCAGATATGGTGCATGTTTAGGCCAAGTTTTTTCAGCTTCAATCAACAAATTTTTTTGAAAAAAAAAATTATTTTAATAGTGTTATAACATATTTAAAAAAATTAGTTTTAGTTTTTATATAAAATTTAATATATTATAAAAGTTTTTTTTTCATAATATCAAGATTAAGTGCATGTTTGTTTCAGATTAGATTATTTTTTTGAGAAAAAATCTGTTGTAATAATATTTAATCATGTTTGATAAAATCACTTTTAACTTTTATATGAAATTTAATGCAAAATAAAAACTTTTTAAAACTAATTTTCATAATGCTAAAGATTGAAACTTATGATTTTAATTTATAAATTATTCCTTACACTTTAATATGTAAATATCATTTTATCCTTAATCAAATAATTTTTTAATCATTTTATAATATTTTAGTAATTTAATACATAAAAATAATTCTTTTTTATATCATCTAAATGAATCAGATTAGTTTAAAATTACTTTTCAATTAATGCATCCAAACATAAAAATGAATCGATTATAATCGATTATAACAAAAAGCTTTTATACAATAATCGATTACTAAACATAATCAAATTTTCGCAGTTTTTTCAAACACACACTAAAATTTATGATTCTAACTTATAGATTATTTCTTGTAATTTGATATGTAAATATCATTTTGTCCGTAATCAAATAATTTTTTAATTATTTTATACCTATTTTGATAATTTAATTCATAAAAGTGATTTTTTTATACCATCCAAACAAAAGAAATTACTTTAAAATCACTTTTCAACTAACATATCTAAACATAAAAATAAATTAATTATAATTAATTATAACAAAAAACTTGTATACAATAATCGATTATTAAAATAATTAATTTTTCACAATTATCCCAAATACACACATAATAAAGTTTTCTTCATGATAAAAACTATTTTTTTAAGTTTCTATACTCAATAAATTAGAGATTAATTTCTAAGATACAATATGACACTTAAGTGAGGATTCTTACTAACAGATTATATCTATGTACATAAATCTTAAAATCGAATCTAATGTCACATATATAAAGAATTTGAGTGCCTTTCATTTGAATGGACACATATTATCTTAAAAAAATATATAATCTCTTTATATAAAGAAAAGAGATTAAGCTCATCAATTTGTGTTGAATCAACTTATGAGTCACACACACACACACACACACACATATATATATATATATATAAGGTTGCAAAGATAATCTCAGTGATTAAAAGGGAAATTAAACTCTCACAAAGCTTATTCTTTGAACCAAAGAGCTTGTGAGAGATATATACTATGGCACTCAGTGATTAAAAGGGAAATTAAACTCTCAAAGCTTATTCTTCAAACCAAAGAGCTTGTGAGAGATATATGCTAGGGTGATGCCTCCTTATCCTCATGGAAGGATTTAGCCCTTTAATTATTTCAAAACCTAAAGAATTTACCTTGATTTTTATTTTATTTTATTTTATTTCTTAAGCATGCCTCCCAAACACTAATTATTTTTCTCTTTAGTTTCACCATTGGATATATATAGAAATACTTATATATATATATATATAAAGTTTAAGCCATTAGGTAAAGTCATATGAATAACTCTATTATATTTTTAATATTGTGTGTGTATATGAAGTTTAAGTTATTAGATGAAGACATATGAATGACTTTATTATATCTTTAACATGTCTCATCATGTAAGCGTCATTTGGGCTCGAATCAACTTTCCTAAAAGATTAAGCTATGCGATTTACAGAGACATTTCATTTCTATTTTTTGATGATTTTCTGCTTACCAAGAGATTGATGGTAATGTGTAGAGAAATTTCTATTATTTATTGTTTCTCATTTCCTATTTTACAAACTTTGAAAGCCCAGGGTTTGCAAGAGATATAGCTTGCGGCACAAAGAGTTATCTATAGTGAGAGGGCAACAAGCCCTACCCGACCGTAATATCTAATTAATCTCTATGTTTTGCAACGCCCCTTCATCCCTAATGTATAACCCTGAGCAAAACTCTCCTTGTCAAAGTTTTAGAACTTTGAATACACACAACATGCATGGTCATATAGATAACATTTTATCCCTCGGTGTTGGTGGGTTACCTTGATAAATTCATATGGTATTTCCACATTATTTTTAATGATTTTCTATTTTCACACTTACGTTTTTGCATGCAAAGACTAGGTCATGTGCTGGCTATAACTTACATTTTGGACCATCTAAATCTTATAGAGATAATATTATCCATCAAATGTTTGTTGAGGATCACACGCCTATCCCTACAACTTCCCATACTTAGAATCATTGACCTATGATTGTAGCCTTTTACTTGATCCTAGGAGATTAGTTTTCATTTCCTTTGAGATATCATTTATTTACAAATATATTATGTAATTATAAATATAGCATATCACCCACATTCAAGGTGTGGTGGTTTCACAATATTCTCATGGTATCAGCTCCATGCCATTGGTCGTCTCGTTGATGGCACAGACAAGGTGCACTAGTTCCTTCACGGTCTCGGTGCCGATTTCTCTAGTTTTTCCTCTACCCAAATGGCTCTCACCCCTTTGCCCACATTTGTTGATCTTGTCTCCAAAGCTGAAAGTTCCCTGAGGATTTGGCTGCCCAAACCAGCAGAACCATTCTCACTCCAACTCTGGTTGAACCTCCAGCAATGGTCGCACTCACTTTTCTCATGGTCATTCTTCCTTCGGCTAAGGATGTCGTCCCTTTCGTTGTCAGATTTGTCGTGCTGAAGGTCACTGCGCCGATCGATGCCACCAGCGCTACACCTGTGGTGACTATGCTGCCCACATTGCTGAAGCATTCACTGGGTCTTATTCTCTTGATGACCCTGCAGGCTCTGAGTGGTTTTTAGACATTGGGGCTTCGGTTGACATGTCTAATGACCCCTCTATTTTGGATCAACCCGCACCATATGTTGGTAAGGACTCTGTAATTGTGAGAAATGATGCGTCATTACCTATCACTCATATAGGTTGCCTTTCCCTTGCTCCTAATCTTCATTTATTTGATGTCTTAGTTGTTCCTCATCTCACCAAAAATTTACTTTCTATTAGTAAATTAACATCTGATTTTCCATTAGCTGTTACTTTTACTAATAATCTTTTTTTCTATTTAGAATCGTCACACATGAAGGGTGGTGGAAATCAGTGAGAGGGATGGTGGCTTATATGTGCTAGAGCACGGTAACTCGACCTCTATTTCTACTCTTAAAAATAAAGAATTACTTGCTTCTTATGATTTATAGCATACTCGCCTTGGACATATAAATCATTCTGTTATTTCTTCTTTAAATAAAAAAGGTCATCTTTCTATTACCTCTTTATTTACTTCTCCTCACTTATGCAGCACTTATCAACTTGCAAAAAATCATCGCTTGTCATATTCAGGAAATGAACGCAGGTCCTCCTCCATTTTAGATCTTGTTCATTGCTATATTTGGGGTCCTTCCCCCATCAAATAGAATTCAGAATTTACATATTATGTTCTTTTCATTGACAATTATTCTCGCTTTACTTGAATTTATCCCTTAAAATTCAAATATGATTTCTTCAATGTTTTCATATAATTTCAAAAATTTGTGGAAACTCAATTCTCTGCCTGTATTAAGATTTTCTAGAGTGATGGTAGGGGTGAATTCACTAGCTCCTGCTTTACAGCTCATCTTCGTTCCTCCAGATTCATAATCAGCTTTCTTGTCCCTATACACCTGCCCAGAATGGTCGCACTGAATGAAAACACTGCCATGTGACTGAAACTAGTCTCACCCTTGTTTTCCACTCTCATCTCTCTACTTGATTTTGGGTTGACTTCTTTAGCACTGCAGCTTACATCATTAACCGTTTTCCTACTCCTCTTCTTGGAGATAAATCCTTTTTTTAGCTCATACATGGTTTATCTCCCAATTATGCTAATTTGCATCCCTTTGGTTATCATGTTTATCCTTATTTGCATGATTATATGCCTAATAAATTTTCTCCTCACAATATTCCTTGCATTTTTTTAGGACACAGTCCCTCCTACAAAGGCTTTCGTTGCTTTGATCCCCTTACCTCTAGGCTCTATATCACCCGCCATGCCCAATTTAATGAACTTCATTTTCCTAATATTACTACATCTCAAGCTCAGCCACTTACTTCCTTTCAATATTCTAATTTTCTAGAACCCAGTCTTCTCCGTCCTAACCCCCTCCTATATCTCCTACACCTCCTTCTTCCCTAATTACTCAGTCCAGCCCAAATCTGAGTGCTATTTGTACTGATCCAGTTTATAAGTCTTTGTAGGACACTGGTTCCTTTGCAAGTCTTTCTTCGCCCACTCCGGCCTCTTGTCCCCTCTCTCCTTCTGAAGCACAACCGGCTCCTCCCATTCCTACTACATCCAATCTGCTTGGTTCTTATCCCATGCTCACACAGGCTAAGGCTGGTATTTTTAAGACTCGCCACCGCGCGAATCTTGGTGTCTTGAGCTCCTCTGGCCTTCTTTAAACTCTACTTGCCTCTGCTGAGCCTAAAGGCTTCAAATCTACTACTAAGAATATTTCTTAGCTTGCCGCCATGGATGAAGAAGTTTGTGCTCTGCAGAATTGCCAAGGGTTACACCCAAGTCCCTGGTCTTGACTACAATGATACTTTTAGCTCTATTATCAAGGCTATTATTGTTCGTGTTGTACTTTCTCTTGTTGTGACCAACCAGTGGCCCCTTCGTCAGCTTGACGTCTGTGACCACTCAATTTTGTCTAGGACATTTTGTAAAAAAATAAAATAAAATAAATGAAAAAAAATAAAAGACTCATCTTTCAACATATTAACCCATAACCCCTAAACTAACCCATTAACCCATGACCCATCTGTCAACACTTATCCTAAACAAACTCCATCAGTCATCCTAATTCCTATGCACTTATCCTAACCCTTAAGCATTTATCCTAAACAAACTCTACCAATCATCCTAATTCTCAAACACTTATCCTAACTATACTAAACCAACCATAACTCATCCTCAATAGATCGCATCACTTATCCTAAACATACCCCATCACTTATCCTAAACAAACTCCTAATCACATTTTAACTCAAACTCTTCAACCTAATCCCCTCCTATAAAACACCTAACCCACAATCAGAATGGATACTCAAAACCTACACTCAGAATCATACTGACTCCTCAGCCTTGAAACACACTTCTGTCCTCTTTTTCACTCACGTAGCATTCCTGACAACAGCATTCTTCATCTTCTACCCCAAACTAAGTCAACTCAGTGAGCAACCACCCATTGTGAGTCAACTCACCTCCCTCACTATTCCAACTTCCAGTAACCATACCCCTCACCTCATCACACTGTGACTACAACATTTCTTCTTCACCTTCAACCGTGACCCATTCCATAGCTGCCATACTCACACAATCATCAACCAAACAACCTTACCTCAACCCAGCCGCCCCTGCAAACCGCAAATCGCCATAGCCAGACGAACCAAGAAGCTCCACCGAAATCACTGCCACCGTATCTCGCAACCACCGAACTGCGACCCAAGAACCTCTGCCCCTAACTCGCTTTGTTTTCGCAAACCGTGAAGACCCAGCCATACCTGATCCATTTATTACCGGATCTGGGCTCCAGCCGTGCGACCTCCGCGCTGCCACCCGTGACTAGACCAGAGCTCCTCGCGGAATCCCAAAACTAGCAACCACCTCGCATCACCAGCGTTCCATCCGTCCTCCACGGTCAGTGTGGCTTCAATCGAGTAGCACGACCGATCCGTCGAACAACTAGGGCTGAACCCCTGTCGACGACCCTCCCGATCCGCAATCGAACCGGCTGCACCTCCGCTTCTGCTCATCGCCGGTCATCGTTTGCTTCATTGGAGCTTCCTTGGTTAGTTCTGCAATATCACAGAAGAAGAAGCTAAAACACCTTTTTTTTTGTCTGAACCGTGAGCATCTTCCTTTCTGTTTATGAATTTTTTTTTTTTGTGTTCTGGGATAAATGGGCTCATTGAGCTAAAAACAAAAAAAAAACAAAAAGATAAGTAAAAATGATAAGAATGAAAATAAGAATATATTAAATAATTTAAATTTTTTTGAAAATGTAAGAAATAAACATAAAATGGGTTACCTGAGTTGTGACAGCTTGCTAACCCTTATATTTTGTAAACATCCGAGTTCATGACAAACTTGATGGTTTACATTATTATTATTATTATTATTATTATTATTATTATTATTATTATTATTATTATTATTATAATATTTAAATTATTATCTTGTTTTCAATTTTTAAGTTAAATTGCTAATTGATAATTTTAAATAAAAGTTTTGTAACAAATTTGATAATCAGTGGGTGACGTCACTAGCGTGATGCGAGTTTCACCTATTTAATCTTTAATTTGAATAACTGAGTCGTGACGGCTTGTTAATTCAAATTTTTTAAAGTTTGTTTTAATAAAATCAACCAACCCACAAGTATTTTTTAGAGAACTACGTGACTTTGAGTTCCTCATTGCACCAGGGGATATGTAGGAGTGGGACTCCAATTCTGTCAAGCTAAAAATTAAATTTTCATAATTTATTTGTTTATTTCATTTTTTTTTACAAAAGGGATAAAACAAATATTTTCAAGGATTATTAAGAATTTGCATAGTTAATTTAAGGTACCGTCTTAGGGCGGGTATATTAGAGGTGCTGTGGAATTAAGTTTCCACCATTCTCTATGCATAACTGACTCTTGAATTCAGTCTGGTTTCAAAGACTATTTTTCTTAGGTTTTCTAATTTTTCCTAATAAAAATAAAATTGGTGGCAACTCCTAATTTTTTTAATTTAAGTTGCTATCCCGCCGCGATCACGGTCGCGATAGATGGCGACTCCACTGGGCACACTTGAGAGTCAAGCCTACAAAAGTTGGTTATGCAAGATTTTTGATGATCTTTATGTTTTTGTTTTACCCTTTTTTCTTTTTTATTATTTGATTATTATTTTTATTATTTTTAGTGTTAATTGTTTTACTATCTAAACCTTAGCGTGGAAAACTTTTGGAGTTTTTTTTTGTTTTGTGCTTTATTTTGCAGGATATGGGTAGTCTTTAGAATTGTAAAAGTTTGTACGCTCCCTACACTCACTGCACCTACACGTGTAACACACACATTCGAGTGGGGCCCTATACCCGGGTCTGAGTGAAGCCTAAGTTAAGTAGAGGTTGCGTAGTGGTAACTATTTTGGATGTACATCCTGTTTAGTTATTGCTAAAACCTCATATAGAGTGTGCCTTTTTCATGAATGTCTCACACCTAATAGTTTACCCACTATTTCATGGCCAACATTCTGAAATAGGACTTGGCTCTAGAGACCTCTAAAATAGAATAGCCACCCCAAGAAAGTTCTCACGAATCAGAAAGACTCTTAGACCCCTAGGATAAAATTTTCAAGTTTAAGGCAACCCCATTAGGACACAAAGGGAGCACACCTTTCATTACCTTTCGATTTATCCATATCTTGTGAGTTATTTAGTCCTTTAATGTGACAAACCATACTTGTGTCCCTCTTAAAAAAAAATTTTCCCAAAAAGAGGAGGTGAGTCATTATTAAAGGACCAACAACTCGCTCACTCATTATTGCATCACAAGTCATCATTTTTCGCATCATGTTTTCTCAAAAAAAAAAAAAAACCATGCATTGATGATTCTTATGTATTAAATCCAGGTTCGTTGGGGGACTGTTAAAACTAAGTGCCTAAGGATTAATAGTGAGTATCTTTGATTAATAATGAAACATGTCATGGGATCAGATTACAATGAGACCATTTTGAAAAAGACTTTGCGACTTAAGGCCAATGAAGTTGACACAGAAAGCCTATTGAGTTTAGGCCGAATGTTAAAGAAGACACAACGCTTGACCTTCACTTCAAGATATGGGAAGATTCTAAATCTGTTAGAGGTGGATGTACAGGTAGAAGCTATTACCGTACTAGCCTAATTCTACGACCCACCATTATGTTGTTTCACATTTCAAGATTTTCAATTGGCCCCCACCTTAGAAGAGTTTGGGCAGATCTTGGGCTTACCGTTGGAAAAGGAAAAGCCATACCTCTATATAGGCCACTATGCATCCATGCCAACCATAGCAGACATCTTGAAGGTTCATGTAAAGGATCTACAAAAAAGTAAAGCAAAATAGGAAAGGAACAGAGGGATTCCCAAGGAAATACTTAGAAGAGCACATGCGCCACCTAGCCAAGGTTGAAGACTGGAATACCTTTATGGATGTGTTAGCCCTCACTATTTATAGCGGCATCCTATTCCTAAGTAATGAAGACTTGATAGATTTTACAGCAATAGATGTGTTTCTCGCTCGAAGGAATAATGCCGCTAATCCTGTCCCAGCCCTTCTTGCTGATGTTTATTATACTCTCAATTTCTGCCATAAAAAGAAGGGTAAGCAAATCTTATGTTGTCTACCGATGTTATTCGTTGGCTCACAAGTCACATGTTCAAGAGGGGCTACGAGGATCCATGTCCCATTACAAGTCTCAAGATGCTCCAGTTGAAAACCAGGAATAACCGGAAATGGGCCGAAGAATTAGCCAAACTTGAGGAAAAGAAAATTGTATGGTACCCACAACGTAAAGAAGGGCAAACAGTGGTCTATCAGTGTGAAGGCTTTCCTAATGTTCTTCTCATGGGTACTCGGGGATGCATTAACTACAACCCTGCCCTGGCATTGCGACAACTAGGCTATCCCATGATGGGGCCATTGTCAGAATTGGAAACTGCTCCTTTTGTTTATGATATGCAAATGGAGTGTACCGAGACACTTAGGAGAGTGCGAGATGCTTGGAAGAAAGTTATCAGAAAGAGTAAAGAGCTAGGAGTCAGAAGCTGCGGGGTTAAAGAAAGTTACAGGCAGTGGGTCAAGAACAGGGCTCAGGAAGTCAAGTTACCCTTCAAAATCCCAGTAACATCTACATTCAGTGAATCTCTGCCTCTGACTTCGATAGAAGATGAAGAAGTAAGAGAAAGGTTAGCAAAAGCCAACAAAGAAAAAAATAAAGTAGAAGTAGAGTTGGAAAAGGTTCACCAAGCATATGCAGTTTTAAAGCGTGAAAATGCTGAGAAAAATGATGTTATCAAAAAAGCAAACAAAAGGCAAAGGACGGAGCAAGATAGTATGTCAAAAATCAGAAGATGTTTGGAAGCTGCAAATAAGGAACTAGGGCTCCGAGGGCAGGAAAGAGGTAAGGCTCTGGCAGAAAATCAACAACTCAAGGAGTTGCTCGTAATTGCCAAAGCAGCACAGAATAATGCTCTTCAGTAAGCAGATAGTATGAGGCAACAAGTGAAGACAGTGTCAGCAAGATATAAAGACATTGTCAGAATTGAGAGGTTGCGCACTGTCAAGGAGATTGCAGGGTATGAAGTAGCATTGCGACAGGGACAGGAGGACTTTCAGAAAATGATAGATCATGCAAGACAACAAGACGAGGACATTACTGGATGGAAAAAAGAAGTCCATTTTTGGAGAGACCAATTCTCGAAACTGGCATGCCTAGCCAACACGGCAATCGCAGACATTCCATATTACTTAAAGGTGGCAGATAAGATGGTCGATCCTCTTAAGACTCTGGCAGAGATCAATGACTTTATTGAATATTGCAAGAATCTTATTGGACAAATGAAGCAGATGATCAGGGTGCAGTCGTTTGAGAAGGGGGAATTAGACTAGACAATGATGTATTTCAAGTGGAGTGGAAATGATGTACTCCTCTTAAATGATGTTGATGATTCTTTTTTAATTGAATAAAGTATGCCTTTCTGTTCTTCTAATCCTATGTTGTACTGAAGATCCACTACTTTTGAATGTGACGTTCTAAGTAATGATCATGACAAACTTTTGAATGAGACGTTCTAAGAAACAGTTATGACAAGTAAAGATCAAAGATATTCACTCAAATCCGCTTAGCATAAATTAACAATGGTCCTTTAACAAATCAATAATAATCATGGTTGTTTTAATAAATTGTACTTTGATTATTCACAGGAAATTTAAAACCATTGTGCGACCAAGGAAAGAAGACACAATTAAACCCGTGTTCACAACACAATGGCTCGAACAAGGTTGCTTGCAGTAATGGCAACTGAGAATGAAGGTAGGAACCTAAGTTTGGAAGTAGATGAAGTGAAAGGAAGGGTGAATGAGGTGATAGAATCTTAAAGAAGAATTGAGGAAATGTTATCAGCCATGAGGGAGACCTTCACCTTGATGGGGGCAGTTGGAGGTGCAGGAGTAACCAGGGCACACTCGCACCCACTGAATACCACTTCCATGAGGACGAACCCTGGAGTCACTATTGAGATACCTTATGTGGGAAGAACCTCAAACACTACATCAGTAGTGATTCCTATTGGAGAAGGATATTATTCATTGGAATGTACTCGCAATGAGGTCCATGGTAATACTGAGTTCACGTGGGAACCACCACATATGATGACAACTGGATTTCTTACTGGTACTGGACATGCAACTGTTCAAAATGACAAGATGAAAGAAGAGTGGATGGAAAAGATGGAAGAGCAAATCAAGGCGATCAAGGGTCCTAGCACCTACGATCCCCTTGGGATAGAAGAATTGTGCCCTACTGCTAACATCGTCATCCCCAAGGATTTCAAAGTCCCGAAATTTGTCAAGTATGATGGGAGCACCAACCCCTTTTTCCACCTAAAAACTTACATTACCAAAATGTCCATTTGGTCAAGGGATTGGAAGTTCCTCGTCAGTTTCTTTTATGAAAGTTTGACTGGGCCTGCTTTGGAGTGGTGTATCCAACAGGACCTCTCAAAAATCTCTTCTTGGGATGACTGGGTAAATTTGTTTATGGAATAGTATTGATTTAATTTGGATACAGCCCTAACCCGGGAGCAGTTAGGAACACTACAAAAGAAAAATGAGGGGACATTCAAGCAATATGCCCAGAGGTGGAGAGCTCTCGCAGCTTAAGTGCAACCGCCGTTAACTCTAACAGAAATGTGCTCATACTTCTTGGGAGCTTTAGGAGCTCCTTATATTGGGACAATGACGGGTGCCATTTACCGAGACTTTACTGATTTAATTGCTATTGGAGAAAGAATTAAAATTTTAGTAAATGCTGGAAAATTACCAGCTGGCAATAATAAAAGTAGTTTCAAGAATAGTTTTCCCCTTAAGAAAAAGGAGCCGGAAGTGAGTTACGTGCAAAATCTGTAACCCCAATATTCGCCATCCTACCCTACATACCGACCACCCCCATACAACCCAAACACTTACCCTTCCTATCAGACACCTGCACCATCCCATCTACCTGGTCTAATCACTCCTCCTGTAAATACACCTCAGACCCAACCATTCCAAATCAATAATATCCTGGTACCTCAACCATATGCACCAACTCGCCAATCTATACTCAGTACCCACCTCGGCCTCCGTAAAATTTCCAAAACTACCCACAATCTCGACCAAACTTCCAAAATTAAGGTCGTTTCCATACCCAAAACCTACCCCTTTCCTAAAACTGTCCATCTCAAACACAGATCTATTCCAAAGGCTATTTGATGCTCACCTCATCTCAGGGAACCTTGTACATCCCCTGCAACCACCATTTCTAACATGGTACAACCCAAATTTAACTTGCAAGTACCATATGGATGTCCTAGGGTACTCAATCAAAGATTGTGAGTCTTTCAAGATGGCGGTAAGAAAACTTATTGTTTGTGAAAAACTGGACATTCAAGAGGAGACTGGACCTAATATTATCAACAATCTAATCCCTAATCATGGTGGAAGGAATGAGGTGAATGCCGTGGAGATTGAGGGACTACTAGTAAGAAAGGTCATGAGCCTACGTATGCTGATGACTCAAATATTTGAGGGACTGAAGAAAGCAGGTTATGTTATCACCGCACCGGCTTCATCAGTAAAAGAAGAGGAGAGGTATGATGAAGAGTCCAAGTGTGTTTACCATTGTGGGGAAACAGGACACGATATTGAGAACTGTTAGGACTTTAAGGTTCGAGTCCAGGGATTACTCACTTTGGGAATAATACAAGCCAGACAAAGGGTAGCTTCCTCTGAAGAAGTCAGTGTGGTAGAACACTTTGTGCTGAAGGTGCCACCTCTCAACCAAACCCCAACACCAGCAAAAGTAGTTGTTACAGTCAAGAAGCCAATGTCGTTCGCTTATAATGATACTCATTCAGTACCATGTAATTATGAAGCTAAGGTGGAAACGAAGGGAGTCGGGGAAGAGATTTTAAAGCCTCGAGTTGCTGAAATACTCTAGGATGAAGGATATGTGACTAATATAGTTACAAGGAGTGGGCAATGCTATGGCCTAGTAGAAGTAGAGAAGAAAAAGAATGTTAAAGAATGGGGTAAAGAGGAAAGTACAAGAGAAGAGGAGAGGGGGAAAGAAGAGGAAGAAGAATTTTTGAAGATCATGAAACAAAGTGAATACGATGTGATGGAACAGTTGAAAAAGGCTCCAGTAAGGATATCCCTTCTGTTACTCATTTTGATATCTGAGTTACATCGAAAAGCATTGCTAAGAGTACTAAATGAGGCTTATGTCAAACCCAATATTACTCCTGAGAATGTTGTCAGCATGGTGGACCCCGTAAAGCACGTTAACATGATCACATTTATAGATGAAGAAATCACCTCTCGGTCTAAGAAAAACCCACGGGCCTTACACATAACCCTTAAATCCAAAGGGTATATAGTTGCAAAGGTTTTGATTGATGGGGGATCTGCGCTAAATATCCTACCGAAGTCGACTCTAACCTCATTGTCAATAAGTGAGGATGAACTGTCACCTCGAGAAATGGTGATGCGAGCCTTTGATGGAAATAGGAGAGGCATTTTAGGAGAGGTGATGTTGCCATTAGAGATCGGTCCAAGTAATTTTCAGGTATTGTTCTAAGTTATGAACATTGAGCCTGGTTACACTATACTCTTGGGGAGACCATGGATCCATGCTGTTGGTGCTGTTCCTTCTACACTACACCAGAGTGTTAAATACATTGAGAATGAGTCATTTATTACTGTACACGGAGAAGAAGAAATCATGGTGTCAAAATCAGTTTCAGTGCCGTATGTGGAAAGTGCAGAGAAAGATAAGGAGAATTTATGGCACAGCTTTGAGGTAGTTGAAACTGAACTCAGTGGGGGTGAACCCTCGATGCAAACTGTGAATCAAGTGGTGGCCCAAATTATGACTAATAATAGGTACCAGAAAGGAAAAGGCCTGGGCTCAAAATTGTAAGGAACTCGGACACCGATTTCATTTCCAAAAAAACTATACAAGTTCGGATTGGGGTATGAAGCAGCTCTGGAAGAGAGAATAGAGAATATGACTTTGGGGAAAAGGAGTGATAAGGGCGAAATGAAGCATATTCCTCACTTGAGAGAAACATTCCCAGCGCCAACCAAGGTAATCATGCCTGAAGAAGTCATTCGTCCCCAATACCATCTTACTATCAATGCATTGCATGAAGAAGGCCCTGAAGAGTATAAAGTAATCCGACCTTTCACTGAAAAGGAGCCATTGAAGAACTGGCAATCTGAATCAATGATTAATGTTATTACTTCCAAGTAATTGTCTAGTCATGCTGTAACAAGCAGATATTTGTGTCTAGCTATGTTTTTATCTTATATTTATGTTATTTAAGATAATTAACTAAATAAAGTTGCATGTTTATTCAGCATTCCTCTGTGTCACTCTCTTTGCTTATCTTCTTTTTTTTTTACATTTTTTAGTTTTCTTTTCCTATGTTTCTCTTTAAAAAAAAAGACTTCTTGCTCTTGCTTTATCATTTCTACTCTATTTTATCTTTCCAACTCCCCACAAATTACTTTCCAGGGATGTGAGTCTTGTAGAAAGTTCATCTCATGAAAGGGACCTTGAAAACTTGTCAATTGATTCCCCTGCAACGTTTGATGAAGAGGATTCTGGATCTGGTGAAGAGGAAGAGATTGTTGAAGAATTTGAAAAAATGCTGGAATACTCAGAGAGGAAGTTTGATATGGGCAATAAGGTAATAGAAGTAATTAACATGGGAACAGAAGAAGACAAGAAAGAGTTGAAAATAGTAGATAATCCTGAACGTATAGAAATGGTGGCGCTATTGAGGGAGTTCCTTGATGTGTTTGCATGGTCTTACAAAGATATGCCTGGATTAGACCTTGGAATAGCATCACATAAAATTCCTTTATATCTAGATGTAGAAGCAAAAAGACAAAAGTTGAGAAGAATGCATCCTGATATGTCACTAAAGATCAAAGAAGAAGTGACTAAGCAATTAGAAACTGGATTTATAGAGGTGTCAAGACACCCGCAATGGGTAGCAAATATTGTGCTAGTACCAAAGAAGGATGGGAAGGTTAGGATGTGCATGGATTATAGAGATCTAAATAAGGCCAGTCCAAAAGATGATTTCTCGCTCCCCCATATTGATATTCTTGTTGACAATACAGTAGGAAATCACAGGTTCTCATTTATAGACGAGTATTCTAGGTATAATCAGATCCCCATAGATGTTGATGACAAAGAAAAGATTACTTTTATTACACCTTGGGGAACCTTTTGTTACACAATAATGTCCTTTGGATTGAAGAATACTGGAGCTACCTATCAATATGCTATGGTTGCATTATCTCATGATATGATACATAAAGAAAGTGAGGTTTATGTAGATTATATGGTAGCCAAATCCAAAGTAAAGGAAAGTCATATAACAGTCTTATGGAGATTATTTGAAAGACTCGGGAAGTATAAGTTGAGGCTCAATCCTAATAAGTGCGTCTTCGGAGCATCTACTGAAAAATTACTCGGATTCATCGTTAGCAGAGAAGGGATAAAAGTGGATCTGGATAAGGCAAAGGCAATACAAGAGATTTCTCCTCCTAAGATAGAGCGTGAAGTCAGAAGTTTTCTTGGGAGACTTAATTACATCGCTAGATTCATTGTTAACTTGACCAGCACCTGTGAGCCTATATTCAAGTTGTTAAAGAAGCATCAACCAGATGAATAGGATGAAGAATGTCAAGAAGCTTTTGATAAGATATAGACTTATTTGATGAATCCTCCTATATTGGTACCCCCTACACCGGGTCGTCCTCTAATATTATACCTAACCATACTGTCAACCTCAATGGGGGCAATGCTAGGGCAACATGATGAATTAGGGAAAAAAGAGCAGGTGATTTATTCCCTGAGTAAGAAGTTTAATGACTGTGAAGCCCGTTACATGGCCATTGAGAAGACTTGTTGTGCTCTAGTATGGACCTCCAAACGGATAAGGCAGTACATGTTCTATTACACCACTTGGTTGATCTCCCGAATGGACCCTTTGAAGTACATATTTGAAAGCCCTCATGTCTCATTAAGGGTTTCAAAGTGGCAAGTGATATTATCAGAGTTCGATATCAAGTTCATAACTCAAAAATCCATCAAAGGAAGTGCAATTGCAGATCATTTAGCTGAAAACCCTCTTGACGGTGAACAACTAATAACATCCGAGTTCCCTGATGGAGAAATATTGATGGCAGAAGGAGAAGAAAAAAAAGAGGAGTCTGCATGGAAGATGTATTTTGATGGAGCAGTCAATATATATGGCAGTGGCATAAGAGTTGTTGTTGTTTCACCAGTCGAAAAATAATACCCAGTCGCCATTAAGTTGGATTTTGAATGCACTAATAATGTTACGGAATATGAGGCCTGTGCTAGTGGTTTACAAGTGGCAATTGACTTGGGGATCAAGTAATTAAAAGTATTCAGAGATTCGACACTTATCATTTATCATGTGAATGATGCATGACAAACTAAAGACCCAAAGTTAGTACCCTATCAAAAGTATTTGACCAAGTTGACTGAGAAGTCTGAAGAGGTGACCTTTTCCCATATGGCTCGAGACATGAATCAGTTTACAGATGCTTTGGCCACTTTGGCTGTAATGACTAAGTTGGATATCCACAATAATGTCCAACCTATCCAAGTTAAAGTACATAGTGGGCCTGCATATTGTGCCAATGTGGAGAGTGAGCAAGATGGTAAACCTTGGTATCACAATATCAGGCAGTATGTCCAGCATAGAGAATACCCAACTGGGGCAAATGAGGCGAATAAGAAGACTACCCACTGGCTGACAATGACCTTTTTCTTGAACGGGGAGGTTTTATACAAGAGAAGCCATGATGACACCTTACTTAGATGTGTGGATGCTCGGGAAGCTCATTTAATCATGACTGAAGTTCATGAAGGAATTTGTGGGACTCATGCTAATGGTCATATGATGGAGCGAAAAATTTTAAGGAGCGATTATTCTTAGTCCACCATGGAAATGGACTGCATAGAATATGTTCGAAAGTGCCATAAATGCCAGATATATGCAGATCAAGTCAATGCACCTCCATTCCCCTTGCACAATATGGTATCGCCATGGACTTTCTCCATGTGGGGAATAGATGTCATTGGGCTAATTAACCCCAAAGCTTCCAACGGTCATCGTTTCATTTTAGTGGCAATCGACTATTTCACCAAGTGGGTAAAAGCTTGCTCGTATGCCAATATTACTCAAAAGGTATTTTTAAAATTCCTCAAGAGGGATATTGTCTGCAGATATGGAATCCCAGAAAGGATAATAATCGATAATGCTGCTAATCTCAATAGTGCCGAGATTAAGAAGTTCTGCGAAAATTTCAAAATCAAACATCATAATTCAGCTCCTTACAGGCCTCAGATGAATGGCATAGTTGAAGCTGCAAATAAAAATGTCAAGAAAATTGTGGCTAAGATGGTTATGAACTACAAGGATTGGCACGAAATGTTACCCTATGCTTTGCACGCATATCGTACCAATATACGATCAAGCATTGGGACAACGCTTTTCTCTTTGGTGTATGGGATGGAAGCTGTCTCTCCCATAGAGATTGAGATTCCTTCTCTAAGAGTGTTGATGGAAGTAGAGTTGGAAGAATCTAAATGGGTGAAAACTCGATATGAGCAGTTGAATATGATAGAAGAAAAGAGACTAGCAGCTATTTGTCATGGACAGTTGTATCAAAGCAGAATGGCTAGAACCTTTAATAAAAAAGTATGACCTAGGGAATTTTGTTCAGGAGATTTAGTATTGAAGAAGATTCTCCCTAATCAAGAGGATGCTAGAGGAAAATGGGCTCCGAGTTATGAGAGTCCTTACATAGTCAAGCAAGTGTTTTCAAGAGGGGCCTTAATTTTGCAGAATATGGATGGAGAAGAATTGCCAAAGCCAGTAAATACTGATGTAGTCAAGAGATTCTATGCCTAAAAAAAAAGAGAAAGAAAAAGTCTATTAGGTCGAAAACCCGAAAGGGCAGCCTAAGCAAAAGTTAGGGCAAATAAATAGGCAAAATCTCAAAGGAATGAGGTCTGAAACTCCAAACTGGGGAATTTTTATTCTGCATTCAATTGGCCATACTGGGGTAAAAATGTCTGAAAGATTAAAGGAAAGATGTGTTGAAGAAAGTAGTAACAGAGACAGCAGTTAGATTATCAAACGATTGCAGGGAATCAATTGAATGAGGAACAAGGAACCAAAACTGGGGCAAATTTTCTTTTCCTTGTAATTTTCTTTTGTTTCTATGCTTACATCTTTCAAGCATGTGTCCTACCAAATATTCATGTACAATCATATTACCTAAGTAATAAAAAGAAGTTTGTTCATTCAACGAATTTCTATCCATTCATGAATGCATGTTTAACTAATTAAGTTATGTCTCAAATAACATAAATTTAAGGTCAACAGTTTGATTCTGACATTTCTATAGCAATCCTTCAATGATTGAGTTAGATTGAAAGATCTCAGTAGCTCAAAGTATAGTTTGCAATGTGACATTTGGTTGGAGTGATTTGTTGCCGAGAAAGAAAGGAAGAGTTGAAAAAAAAATGAAGAAAATGAAGAAGAAAAAGGGTTAAAAGGATTCTGAGATAGCCAAAAGGTCTGATGAAGAAAAGCAGGTAAACAAGGATTTGATTGGTCAAAACTTTCCAAAGTTGCCACTGGTTCGAATGATTAAAAGAAAGAAAAGAAAAAGGAAAAGAAAGAAAAAGAGAACAAAAGAAAAAGAGAGAAAAATAGAGAAGAAAGGGATTTTAAGGCATTGTCCAACTGTCATGGCTTTTTTAAGTTTTTAAGCGCATCGACTCTTTGCATTTCAAGTTTTGAGTGCATCGACTCTTTGCATTTCAAGTTTTGAGCGCATCGACTTTTTGCATTTCAAGTTTTGAGCGTATCGGCTCCTTGTATTTTTAAGTTTTGAGCACATCGGCTCATTGCATTTGCATTTTAAGCTTTTGAGCCCATCGGCTCCCTGTCTTTTAATTTTTGTCTTTTACTTTTGAGTGCATCAGCTCCTGTCTTTTACTTTTGAGCGCATCGGCTCCCTGTCTTTTAATTCCTGCCTTTTACTTTTGAGCGCATCGACTCCCTGCCTTTTAATTCCTGTCTTTTACCTTTTGAGCGCATCGGTTCCCTGTCTTTTAATTCCTGTCTTTTACTTTTGAGTGCATCAGCTCCTGTCTTTTACTTTTGAGCGCATCGACTCCCTGTCTTTTAATTCCTGCCTTTTACTTTTTGAGCACATCGGCTCCCTGTCTTTTAATTCCTGTCTTTTACTTTTGAGCGCATCGGCTCCCTGTCTTTTAATTCCTGAGCGCATTGGCTCCCTATCTTTTAATTATTGTTTTTTATTTTTGAGCGCATCGGCTTCCTGTCTTTTAATTCCTATCTTTTACTTTTGAGCGCCTTGGCTCCTGTCTCTTACTCTTGAGCGTAATCGACTCCATGTCTTTTGCTTTTGAGCGCATCGGCTCTTGTCTTTTAAGTTTCTGTCATTGAGCGCATCGCTCTTTGCATTGTTTTGTTTTTTTTCGCTCTCGAACAAAATTCGAGTTCATGTCTTTACTCGTTCCTTACCATGATAAAATGAAAAATTATGGTTATTCTTTTTATCTAGTAAGAAACAAGTAAAGAGGGGCAACTGTGAACACCCAATTTTGTCTGAGACATTTTGTAAAAATAAAAAAATAAAAAAATAAAAAAAATAAAAGACTCATCTTTCAACCCATTAACCCATAACCCCTAAACTAACCCATTAACCCATGACCCATCTGTCAGCACTTATCCTAAATAAACTCCATCAGTCATCCTAATTCCTAAGCACTTATCCTAACCCTTAAGCATTTATCCTAAACAAACTCCACCAATCATCCTAATTCTCAAACACTTATCCTAACTATCCTAAACCAACTATAACTCATCCTCAATAGACTGCATCACTTATCCTAAACAAACTCCTAATCATATTTTAACTCAAACTCTTCAACCTAATCCCCTCCTATAAAACACCTAACCCACAATCAGAATGGATACTCATAACCTACACTCAGAATCATACTGACTCCTCAGCCTTGAAACACACTTCTGCCCTTTTTTTCACTCACGTAGCATTCCTGACAGCAACATTCTTTATCTTCTACCCCATAACTGAGTCAACTCAGTGAGCAACCACCCATTGTGAGTCAACTCACCTCCCTCACTATTCTAACTTCCAGTAACCATACCCCTCACCTCATCACACCGTGACTACAACCTCTTCTTCTTCACCTTCAACCGTGACCCATTCCATAGCTGCCATTCTCACACAATCATCAACCAAACAACCTTACCTCAACCCAGCCGCCCCTGCAAACCCAAAATCGCCATAGCCAGACGAACCAAGGAGCTCCACTGAAATTGCTACCATTGTATCTCGCAGCCACCGAACTGCGACCCAAGAACCTCTGCCCCTAACTCGCTCTGTTTTTGCAAACCGTGAAGACCCATCCATACCCGATCCACCTATTGCCGGATCTGGGCTCCAGCCGTGCGACCTCCGCGCTGCCACCTGTGACTAGATCGGAGCTCCTCGCAGAATCCCAAAATCGGCAGCCACCTCGCATCACATCCGTCCTCCGCGGTCAGCGCCGCTTCACTCGAGTAGCACGACTGATCCGCCGAACAACTAGGGCCGAACCCCTATCGACGACCCTCCCGATCTGCAATCGAACCCGCTGCACCTCCGCTTCTGCTCATCATCGATCATCGTTTGCTCTATTGGAGCTTCCTTGGTTAGCTTTTCAATATTACAGAAGAAGAAGCTAAAACACACTTCTTTTGTCTGAACCGTGAGCATCTTCCTTTCTGTTTCTGAATTTTAATTTTTTTTGTGTTCTGGGATAAATGGGCTCATTGGGCTAAAAACAAAAAAAAAAACAAAAAGATAAGTAAAAATGATAAGAACGAAAATAAGAATATATTAATTTATTTTTTAAAAAAAAATAAAAAATAAAAAATAAAATGGGTTACCTGAGTTACGACAGCTTGCTAACCCTTGTATTTTGTAAACATCTGAGTTGCGACAACTTGATGATTTACATTATTATTATTATTATTATTATTATTATTATTATTATTATTATTATTATTATTATTATTATTATTATTATTATCTTGTTTTCAATTTTTAAGTTAAATCGCTAATTGATAATTTTAAATAAAAGTTTTGTAACAAATTTGATAATCAGTGGGTGACGTCTCTAGCGTGACGCGAGCTTCACCTATTTAATCTTTAATTTGAATAACTTAGTCATGACAGCTTGTTAATTCAAATTTTTTAAAGTTTTTTTAATAAAATCAACCAACCCACAAGTATTTTTTAGATAACTACGTGACTTTGAGTTCCTTATTGCACCAGGGGATACGTAGGAGCGAGACTCCAATTCCGTCAAGCCAAAAATTAAATTTTCATAATTTATTTGTTTATTTTATTTTTTTTACAAAAGGGATAAAACAAACATTTTCAAGGATTATTAAGAATCTGTATAGTTAATTTAAGGTACCATCTTAGGGCGGGTGTGTTAGAGGTGCTGTGAGATTAAGTTTCCACCCTTCTTTATGCATAACCGACTCCCGAATTCAATCTGGTTTCAAAGACTCTTTTTCTTAGGTTTTCCAATTTTTTCTAATAAAAATAAAATTGGTGACGACTCCTAATTTTTTTAATTTAAGTTGCTATCCCGCCGCGATCACGGTCGCGACAATGTCAAGAATGTTTTTCTCAATGGTACTCTCATTGAAAATGTCTATATGGAGCAACCTCCTGGCTACATTGATCCTCATTGCGCTAATCATGTACATCAATTGAAGAAAGCTCTCTATGGCCTCATGCAAGCTCCTCGTGCCTGGTTTCAGTGTTTCAGCTCTTTTCTTCTTTAACTTGGGTTTATTTGCAGTCGTGCTAACACATCAATATTTGTTTTTCATAAGCACTATGCAATTATTTATTTACTTCTTTATGTTGATAACATCATTATTACTGGGAACAATTGCTCTCTTCTTGACAGCTTTACTCGTAAACTCCATTCTGAGTTTGCTACCAAAGACTTGGGCTCTCTCAGTTATTTTCTTGGTCTTGAAGCCTCGCCTGTTGCTGATGGTCTTTTTCTCAGTTACCTCAAATATGCACGTGACATTCCTACTCTGGCCCAGTTACTTGACAGCAAGCCAATTCCTACTCCCATGGTTGTTTCTTAGAATTTGTCTACTGATGGTCCTTTGTTCTCTAATCCTACTTTATACAAGTTTCTTGTTGGTGCTCTTCAGTATCTCACCACCACGCACCTTGATATCTCTTATGTTGTTAACTCTGTCAGCTAATTTCTACATGCTCCCACTGACAATCACTTTCAAGCGGTTAAGCGTATTCTTCGCTATGTCAAGGACACTCTTCATTTTGGCCTTACTTTTCGCTGCTCTGCTGCTCCTGGTACTCTCATTGCCTACTCTGATGCTGATTGGGCTAGTTGCCCTGCCACATGACGTTCCACTTCCGGCTACTCTATATTCCTTGGTGATAATTTGGTTTCTTGGAGTGCTAAAAAGCAACCCACTGTCTCTCATTCAAGCTGTGAATCTGAGTATTGTGCTCTCGCCCACACTGCTGTTGAATTACTTTGGCTCACTCATCTGCTCTGCGATCTCCAGGTTTCCATTCCCAAACCACCACTCCTTTTATGTGATAACAAAAGTGCAATTTTTTTGAGCTCCAACCCAATTTCCTATAAGCGCGCCAAGCACGTTAAATTAGACTATCATTTTCTGCACAAACTTGTTCTTGTTGGCATAATCCACACTCAATATGTGCCTTCTCATCTTCAGGTTGCCGACATCTTCACCAAGAGTGTTCCTCAGCCTTTATTCAAAATTTTTCGCTCCAAGCTTCACGTCCATTCAAATCCAACGCTCAACTTGCGGGGGGTGTTGAGGATCATATGCCTATCCCTACAACTTCCCATACTTAGAATCATTGACCCATGATTGTAGCCATTTACCTCATTCTAGGAGATTAGTTTCCATTTCCTTTGAGATATCATTTTTTTTGTAAATATATTCTGTAATTATAAATATAGCATCTCACCGACATTCAAGGTGTGGTGCTTTCACAGCATTCTCAATGTCAACTCTACTGAGGTGATTTTCCTTAAAATAAAAAATGTTAACTCTTAAGCTTCCCTTCCAGATCTGAGCATCTAAAAACAGAAGAGATAATATTATCCATCAAAACATATCTAGAAACGACTCCATGAATATAAAGGTAATAATATAAACAAAACATGATGAGAAAATCAAACTTAAAAAAAAAGGTGAGATAGAAGCAGTGGTTGCACTGCCAGAGGCGGAGGAATCGAAGAGATGGTTGCGCAAAATTAGTCGTTGTTCCAAGCAAAGACTTTCGGAGCTTAAACTCCTGGAAACGAAGAGAGAGAAAGACGGACAGAGGAAGAGAGATAAAGAACTAGAGCTGAATGAGTTATAGAATTTGCAACGAAAATGTTCTAAGAAAATAGTGAAGGCGCCAGAAAAAGAAGATTGTACGGGAAAGAAGTTTAGCTCAATTTTAAGGAGAAATTGCCATGTAGTAATAAAAAGTAGTTCAATTATGCACCCAAAAAAAAAAGTAATTCAATTAGTAAGAGACTACAAAAGATTGGGCGGGAAAAAAATTAGCTCAATTTTAAGGAGAAATTGTTGCGTGACAATTAGAGGTAGCTTAATTAGTAAGAGATAATAGATAATATATGTTTATATATCAGGTTAGTCCGGTAATTATTGGACTATGACTAGCTTAGGTTCAAGTTTAAAGAAAATACTTGATTAAAATATTAGACTGGATTTGGGTCAAACTAAACTTGTCCTAATCCTTTCCATGTACACTTTTAGTATTCACTCATAAATTATTTAGTATATTAAGATTATAATGTATTTTATCAAATTAAGAGTATATATACTCTTATTTATTATTTTAGAGACAAATTTATTTTAAAAGAACTTCACATATTCTATTTTTTTTTATTTTAATGTAAAATTACAAATCTCAAGGGTAAAAAATAAAATCAGAAGGCTATAAAAATATATGCGCCCGAGTGTTTAATAATAAAATCCTAGTAAGAAATAGGAACTTTCCCTTTTAAGTTGTGAAAAACGAACACTATTATCAACTACTAAGATTTTGCTGCTTACTATTTTGCAAACCAGGACAGCTAAATGTTGATTAGTTTTGGCCTTTTTCATGGGCGATTTAATTATGCATATAGAGCACAGAATTCATCACTTGATAACTGTTATGTTGCTAATAACTAGTAACTCAATGCGGAAAATTAATGAAAAGATAACAAAGAAATTAATATTGCAGAGAGACGAGCTAGATAAATAAAACCAATACACATATATTACATTGAGAACTATATATATTTTGAAACTGTTGTCAGATGAAAAAAAAAAAAAAAGCAACTGTCGAAGCACTAAAGTAGAAATTGGTTCTAAATGTCGTTATCACTGAAATAATTTACATCAATATGAAGATTACAAAACACACACACTCGTGTATATATATGAACAACAAATTACATAACCATGATCGAATCAAATAAAAAAAAAATATTCTATATATGTTTGCCCTATATATATGAAAATTGCTTCCATAAACCTTCTGCAGAGATTTCCTAATTCCAATAGTATTGCCATTGGTACCAGTTCCACATAAATCTGAAGAAAATCAAAACAATTAAGTAATATATAAATTAAGAAAATAAATTACTTCTGTTAAGAAAATAAACCGTCCTTATTAATTTCTTCTAAGGATGTGGTAATTGTTAAGATGGGAATACATAACAAATATCACTAGCTTTTAGGATAACCTAGTTCTTGAGAATAAGATAGTCATTATGTGCAATAGTTACAAAGTAATTAAGTACCCTAAAAGTTATAATCACCAACTCTTATTAATGACACCCTTAATATCAAATTAAGATATTTATCTACCACATGTAAAATATGCACATTTTACAATACTTTCTCGAATAACTATACACTATAAATATGTCTTGTTAAAATCTTGTTAAGAAAAACTTAGTGGGACAAAAAATTAGTGAAAAGAAATAAGAGTATAATATTAATAGGAAACTTACATTCCCTCAAAAGTGCAACTAATTATGAAATGTCTTTAAGTTGATGCAATTCAATGTTATGCATGTGCTTCTTGAAAATTGAAGTTGGTAATACCTTTGTAAATAAATCAGTTGGGTTATCACTTGAGTGAATTTCACAAATATCAACATCACATTTCTTTAAGAGTTCATGAGTGTAAAAGAACTTTAATGAAATATATTTTGTTCTATCACCTTTTATGTAACCACATTTAATTTGTGCAATACATGTTGCATTACTCTCATGCAATATTAATGGCTTATCATTTTCCTTAAACAATCCACATGCTCCTTTAATGTGTTGCATCATAGTTCTCAACCATATACACTCACGACTTGTTTTATAGATGGACAATATTTCTGAATGGTTTGATGAGGTAATAGTAATTGTTTGCTTTATAGACTGCCATGAGATAACAATATCTCTACATGTGAACACATAACCTATTTGGGACCGAGATTTATGAGGATAAAAAAGATAAGCAGCATCAATGTATCCTACTAATTTTGACTTTTTCCCCTTTGGGTAAAACAAACCCATATCAGATGTATCACATAGATAATGAAGAACATGTTTCACTCTATTCCAACGTCTTCAAGTTGGGGATGAACTATATCTTGTTAATAAACTTGCGAAAAATATTATATCAACTTTTGAATCCATGTATTATTTAGCAATATGCATGTGTGCTTCTATAACACTAAAATATGGTACTTCAGGATCAAGATTTTTGTTATCTTCTTTACATCTAGTGATCTAACAACCATTGTCATACTCAATAGTTGAGATTTATCAATACAAATAACTCAAGAACTTGTTTTCTATAACTTATTATACAAAACTTCAATTTGCTAAATGCTCGATTTGCAGTCCGAGACAAAACTTTGTTCTTTAAAGATCTTTTATTTCAAATTCTTTCTTATGATCATATACTATTTTGGAAGAACTTCAAGCTATTATAATAATATTCAAATCCTCAACATACATAGCAATTATAGCAAAGTCAGTTTCAAGTTTCTTTATATAGACACATAGGCAAATAAAGTATTTTGAAATAAATATATAATGCATATCAACAAGCATTGATACTCAATATGAAAGTCTCAATATGATAAGCAAAAGAACATAAATTGTCAACATACATAAATTAAGTTCAATGGATGTTGTTAATATTTTAAATCATTTGGAGATTTTCATGTAGACGACATGTATTGAGTCATAAGATGTAATAACAAGATGCATTAATAGAAATTTCAGATTTAGAGACGAAAAAATTCCATCTCTAAATGTTCAAAATTCTGTCTCTAAATATTTAGAGATGGAATTAGAGATGGAAAATAATCAATCTCCAAAAGTGGCGTCTCTGATTGTTGGAGACGAAAAAACTAACTCCATCTCTAAATTAGATACGGAATGTTGCCATCTCTAATTTTGAAAATTCTGTCTCTAATTAGAGACGGATATTGTCAATTTTTTAAGAAATATAATAATGATTACATTAGAGACGATACTATTCCATCTCTAATTCAAAAAAAAATTTAAAAATATTACAACTGTATTTCATCTCTAATTTCATCTCTAAAATTAGAGACAACACTATTTCTGTCTCTAATTCAAAAAACTTTTAAAAAAATAAAGACAAACCTCTTCCGTCTCTAATTTTGTCTCTAAAATTCAGAATTATCTTTTTTAATATACTTTTAATTTTATAACTAATCCTGATACAATTAACCATCACAAAAAGTCATATAACATAAGAAATCATAATTTCTTAACATCATCACAAATATTTGTACCAAAATGCAAAGTAATAATTAATTATCATTACAACTATTTAAATTGTCAATGAAAATATAAAAATAAAACTAATCACAGATTTGGGTTATCATTAACTTCATCACCTATCTCCTCCTCATCATGGTCATCCTCTTCTCTAGGTGCAAGATGGGAAGGTTCAGGCTATGAAACTACAATTGATGACGTTCTAAATTGACTACCTAAAAGAAGAATCCTAAACTTTTTTTCCCATTGTTCCATCTTCTATTTCATCGTGTCTTGTTCAATCTTCTTTTGATGAAGCTCATCTGTTAAAGCCTGAATTTTGGCTTGCATTGCAGTAATCTCTACTGATAATACTCCATCAATGGAAGAGGAGGGAGGAGTGGAAGAAGATCTAATGACATTAGTTGCTTGTGAACCCAATCCGTATATGCGCCCTTTCTTGTTGGGGCCTCCAACAACTTCTAAGTAGATACTATTAGCAGAGTCTTGACTACTGCTACCTTCACCATGCTGGGATTGCCACTCAGCCATCCGCCTTTCATACTCTTCCTAAAAAGTAGTTATAAGACATTTGTACTTGAAAATGAATGTAACTTAAATGCTAGCTTATGCTTACTGCAATAATTGCTGCTTCCAAAGTGTTATACTATTCTAGATTCTCCTTGGCTCTATGAAACCGCTTGTAGATGTTAAAAAAACTTGGCTCCTTGGACATCTAATTTGCCTGAAAAGACAAAAAAACAAGTATTAGTAGTCTAAATAATTTATATTACTAGAAAGCAAGGCCAACTTGTCTACCTTGACAAATTTATATTGCTAGGGATAACAAGAGAGGCATGCCCAAAACACAAAATTGAACTTAAAAAGATCATAATGTCATCATAACAATATAATTGACTGCTACCAGAAGGTCCAAAACAATTTAACATTAATAAAAAAACATAATTTTATAAGTGATGGTGAACTATCTTATATGTCTTATCTGAACCATAAGTTAGGATTACCATTTGGAAAGCTATCTTTCCTTTAATGTACAAATTTGGTACATTAAACTAACAGAGGTAAGAACATTTGAAATGTGTTTTATTGTCGTTTAAAGGCCCAAGCAACAATTGTACTTATGCAACAATTCATTTCAAAAGATTACTGCTATTTTTATCAGAATAAATTATATATGAAATTTTGTATGCTTTCAATGATACTGTCCAATAATAGAGAAAATTCCTATCTCAGAAGTTTAATGTTTGACCATACTGGTGATTGTAGCTTCTTGCTTCACCCTTCAATCTATGTTTACTCCAGAAATTAATTGTCTTATAAAAGGAATGAAATTAATGTCAATCAGAAACTTATCCTGTACTTTCAATGCATGAACAGTCCTTCCATATACAAAGTGACATGGAAAGCAACTAAAATTCTTTCAATCAAGCACTCACAATCAGCACTTAACACTTTTAAACAAGTCCAAGGTGGAGTTTAAAAGGTCATTAAAATATTTATCTTCCTAAATGAATATTTGTGGCAAAGGCATAGTTAATTGAAGTTTAATCTGGCAACTTCAATTCATTAGTACTATAAAGAAAGTAACATCAATGATCTCAGGACAATGATCTGACAGTACATT
Organism: Ormosia semicastrata; assembly: GCA_029884595.1. NCBI lineage: Eukaryota > Viridiplantae > Streptophyta > Magnoliopsida > Fabales > Fabaceae > Ormosia > Ormosia semicastrata. Next base: position 61,215,585 of record JAQQTO010000062.1, read on the forward strand.
ATTGAATAGGACAAATTCTGTAAACAAACTTTCTTATGGATGACAAGTTAAGTCAAATAAGTATAACAAATAAATGTAAAATAAATAATGTAAAAAAATCATTTCTCATAAAATAATCCATCATAGCAAATAGAAATGGCCTACACATTGACATGCATTCAGTTGTCTTAATGGCATTGTTCTCAGATGAAGTATCTCAAGTCAAAAAAAATTAAAGAGATAACATGCACCATAGTACAAAAAATAGTTAGCCATGGTTCTGTTTTAGAAATAGAGGAGGTGAGAGAGAACAAGGGATGGATGTGCCCGCATTGCATAGAAGGGAAAGGAATAAACCCTTATTGGATTTGTAATAGGTAGAGCCATTAAAATTTAGCACCTACTCAAGTTTTTTTGGTTCGGATACTATAAATATAGTAAATCTAAATAGTAGTTGGGAACTAATTCAACCTATAGGAAAATCTTAATTGGGATTCATATTCTCTTAATTGGGAAAATCTTAGTTTCTATAATTTTATTGACTATTTATGGATCGAATTGGCTAACTCAACACATAAATAAAGCTGATTCCATTAATTTTCAGTTATAAGCAATAGTACAAATAACTCAACTATTGATAAAGTCTTATTGGCATAGCACAATTAAACATTTCAACAAGCAATAACAACGTAATATTGACTTTTAAGTACAACATGAATTATTTATAAAATGAGCCCTTGTCACATGCAAACTCTTTCACTCTAATGCCACAAAAGAAAACTTATTACAGATGATTTATCATTCAGCTCAGGAAGAATGAATAAAAAGATAAACCATGACATCTTTTTGTAATGGAAGTTACAGTTATATTTGACTAGTCTCTCCATGATCCATCTATATTGGCATCCTTACACAATTAGTATATGGTATAATTATAAGGATGTAACATTACTTACCATTCCCCTACAGTGCTTGGTTGCAGATATGGATCCTCCGGTATGGACATTGAGATCCTATTTAGATTATCTATTTTTGCTGTTTCTCATAGACATTGCTTGCCAGGCAAGATCACTCCATTTAACCCACAACTGCGCCCTAGCATCCAGATGAATCACATACCCTCATCCTTTTTATCACGTACATTGAATAGATTATTTGATAGTGCACCATATCCCTTAGTTTAGAAGATCTTGCTGATCATATCACTATCTTCATGTAACCACTTGTATTTTGCCTACATTTATGAAAATATTAATTAATCAAATACAATATTTTTAAATTAATAATAGATTAATAACAAAGACTTAAAAGGATATTACCCCAAAATCTCTAAACCACATATCACGCACAGTGTCGGTCACATCTGTACAACTTGTCCAAGGCTCTTCATACTTTCTTTTGAAGATGGTTGTTATATCACGCATCGTTCCAAAATCAGGATAAAACTTGTAAGTCAAAATATTTATTTATATATATACATAACTATTCTTTTTTAATTAAATTTCATAATTAGAATAATTTACTGATCTTTACTGGCTGGCTTGATCCAAATACGTCCATCTACATCCTTTCTCCCACACCTGATGTTTTGTGTTGTAGACGATGTTGTCTTAGGGTGTGGATGTGCAAATAAACTAGCTGAAGGGTCACCCGATAGATGTAAAGTTGCAGCTAAGGGTGTAGGTCCAGTTTGAGAATGGGGAGATGAGGTATGTGAAGATGGGATAAGTGCAAGCTCGATCTGGGATTGGGAAGATGAGATTGGAGGTAGGTCCAGTCTGAGAATGGGGAGATGGGATAGAGGTAGGTCCAGTTTGAGAATGGGAAGATAGGGTATATGAAGATGGGATAGGTGCAAGCCCAATCTGGGATTAGGTAGATGGGATAGAGGTAGGTCCAGTCTGAGAATGGGGAGATGGGATAGAGGTAGGTCTAGGCTGAGAATGAGGAGATGGGATAGAGGTAGGTCCAATCTGAGAATGGGGAGATGGGGTATATGAAGATGGGATAGGTGCAAGCCCGATTTAGTAATGGGGAGATGGGATAGAGGTAGGTCCAATTTGAGAGGTACCGCTCTCTCTCCCTCTCCCTCTCCTTCTCCTTCTACCTACCATCTATATGCAAAGGGTAATAATAAAATTCAATTAGGTATAATTAAATTAACATAGAAAATTAGTACAAAACTATTAAAGTAAACACATTAAAAAAATCCACAATCACGTAAGCATAATTTAATTAAGAGGTCATGAATACATAACACACAATTTCATTAAAAAACAGAAGAAAATCTAGTCAGAATATATTTCCTCCTCCTCCTCGTCATCTCCCCCTTGTTCTTCTTCTTCTTCTTCTTCTAGTTCAACATCTTCATCTACTTCTTCTAAATCAAATTGGTTCAACGTTGAACCGTGTACTTCTTCTGCTGGACCAGCTATATCAACAAGACTTTGTTCAAGATCATTGTTTGCAACTATCATAGGCATTTGTAGGAATGACTCATCTTGGTATGAATTATCTATTATAGGCTTTTTTTTTCTAAAGTTTGAATTGTGCTCTGTGCCTTAGTTTTAATCACAACCAACCACCTTTGCTGCCCTTCAGGATACTGTGCAAGAATAAATAGATCATAATTCTTATATCTTTTAGATGCTCTTACTTCAACAATTCCATAATTATCTATCCTTGTCCCTTGATTTGGGGTGCGATCAAACCAATCACATTTGAATAGAACTAGTATCTTTAAGGGCCACCCAATATACTGTATTTCAACACTATCAGTTAAAACTTCGTAGTAATCATTCTCTATTGTCGTATTCTCGCCACCTTGAACACAAACACCATAATTTGTTGTACCCATCCCTTGACCATGATCTTTTGTATTGAATTTGTAACCGTTTATTGAATATGTCTTCCACATGTTTATTTGTTTGAGGGCCCCCATGCCAAACTCCTTACAAGTTCATCTTCAATGTTGTTATTAAACACCTATATCACAAATGGGTAAGTTAATTGGTTTTACCTAAACAAGTAATGAGGGAATTAATAGGGAAATTAGGTAGATGGTATTTAGCTTACATGTTCTTTAAACCATGTAGGAAATGTTGTGGAGATTTGTTTGTCCACTTGCAAGTCATTTGGACCAAGTTCTAGTAGCAAATCTACATATATGCTGAATTAAAATCACAGATTAAATAGATTTAATCACGATATGTGAAATTAAAAGAACTTAGAAGCTTACTTCAAAAACGGCTTCACTTCAGGACAATTTAGAAGAACATACAAGTGTGCAACATTCATTTCCATTTCTTGCAAGATGCAATATTTGTATTTTCCAATAGGACGACCGGGAAAATTAAAAATAGAGAATGGCAGATTGATAGAACAACCTTCACCTCCATCGTCATTCTGTGAAACTCTTGTCCTTCTAGATGGAATAGTGGGTGGATAGTAGTAAGATGCAAAAGTAGAGGTCTCCTCCACTAAATAAGCTTCACAAATGGAGCCTTCAACTTTAGATGAGTTCGTGACCTTATCTATTAAGGTACGTATAAACCTATAATTCAAGAACATCAGTGTAACAAATACCTTATGAGGATTTGAATGAAAAGAATAAAGATAGATGACTCAACCTTTCGAAGGGATACATCCATTAATATTGCACAAGACCACTGACCCTTGCTTCGTAGGGCAAATGAATTGGACTGTACTCCATTGAATCAAAGAAACTTGGAGGAAATATTTGTTCCAGTTTACATAAAATGATTAGAATGTTTTGCTCCATCTCATGTAATTTATCCTTTCTCAGTAACGGTGAAGTTAATTCCATGAAGAATTGGCTAAACTCAGTAAGTGCATTCTAAATGGGCTTCGGGAATACCTTGAATGCAATTGGGAGCAAACATTGCATGAACATATGGCAATCATGACTGTTCACCAAACAACTTTGCTTCCTTCATGTTAACACATCTAGCCAAATTAGAGGTATACCCATCTGTAATTTCAATTGTTTAACCCATTCGCACATGACTAATCTTTGTTGCTTAGTCAATGTGTATTGCGCTTTGGGTTTTTTTTAGTTTTCCACCTCCACCATCCTACAGCTCTAGATCCTTTCGCCTACAATATTCTGCTAAGTCTAGTCTAGCATTAAAATTGTCTTTCATTTTGCCCTTAATATCCATAACTGTGTATAAGATATTAAGAAACATATTTATCTCAATATGCATGACATCCAGATTATGAGAGAGAAGATTTGTTTTCCAATAAGGTAGTTCCCAAAAGATGCTTCGTTTTGTCCAGTTGTGATAAATACCATACCTTGGTGGATTTTCTCCTACTAATTCAATTATATTAGGTATATGTCTTACCCTATCCCACACTTCTTCACCAGTCAACCTTTGTGGGGGTAATGAAGTTTCAACAAGTCTCTTTCTAAAAGCATTTTTGTTCCTTCTATAGCAATGATCATGTGGCAAGAATTGATGTTGACAATCAAAAAATGATGTCTTTCGGCTATGTTTAAGTGTGAGTGCTTTTGAGTGCTCCATACAAATTGGACAAACAAGTTTTTCCATTGTCATCCAACCTGATAACATCCCATATGTGGGGAAATCATTAATTGTCCATGCCAAATAATCCTTCATGACAAAGTTTTGTTATCATGAAACCTCATAGGTTATGACATCGGTATTCCACAGAAGTTTCAGTTTATCTACAAGCAGCTGCAAGTACACATTAATTTTATTTTTTGGATTGGAAAGGCCTGAAATTATGATAGTTAAGAACATGAACTCTCTTCTCATGCATATCCACAGAGGTAGATTGTAAGGAGTAACGATTACTGGCCAACATGAATAAGTTCTACCTGTCTTGTCAAATGGAGTGAATCCATCAGCACATAACCCTAGCCTCACATTTTGGGGGTCTTCAGCAAATTTAGGATATGTTTCGTCAAAATATATCTAGGCTTCTCCATCAAATGGGTGAGATAGAGACCCTGTCCCTCTTATTCTCACGATGCCATCTCATTTGAGATGCCGTTTGCATTGGGGAATAAAGTTGTTGTAGCCTTGGGATAAGTGGGAAATACCACATTTTTTTTTCTGAGGTGATTCTTTGACCTTACCATTTCTAGTGATACTTCTATAACGATCCTCACCACAAAATCTACAACTACGAAGATTCTTATAAGGAGGATGATAAAGCATGCATCCATTTGGAAAATAAGAAATTATTTTACAACCCAGCCTTAGTCGTTCCACTACTTTTTTTGCACGATAGAAGTTTCTGGGCATTCGATTATCCTTCGGCAATGCATTTACCATAAAATCCATCTATTGATTAAAACAAGTCTCGGAGATATTGAAATCAGATTTGATACTTAGAGCTTCATAAGCAGTTGACAATTCAGAGTAATTATCATAACCATTATACAAGGGAGCTTGTGTAGCTGACAACATTTCAAAATATCTTTTTGCTTCTCGGTTAGGATCTTCCTTTGTTTGTTATGCATAACCAAATCCTTGTTTCTCAATGTAATTACCAATAGAGGGTCCAGCAGCATCCATTACCATCTGCTCATACCTATTGAAGTCTTCCTTTACCCCACTACTTCCATAGTAAGAGTTGTCTGCAACCATTGGGAGAATGGGAGGCCTTGATTCGTCATGGTTAGTCCAATAATAGTAATCACTCATAAACCCCTTCATATGCAGGTGTGCCTTGACTTCATCAACAAAGTGATACACCTTATATTTGCATTTTTTACATGGACACCTCAACTTTCCTATTGTTTTAAATTGATCTTGTCCACAAACAAACTCAACAAACTCGTTAACCCCCTATGAACTTATCTGTGACTCTTCTCCTATTAGGACCCACCTTTTTATCCATCCACTTTTGATGCTCAGGTGCTTTCATTCTATTTCTAATTTAAAAATAGACAAGAGTCATGTCAATCAAAATACACCAGCCCACTATTTTATTTTTGTTCTCTAAACTCAGATATTTTAATAAATACATGTAGTGATATACATTACACAAAGGTTTCAACAGTTCCTGAATACATTTGATAAGTTAGAATTTTATGCTTGTGATTTATATGTTTATGCTTTTGATTTTATGATTTTATTTTACTTTTGTTCTATTTTACTAATTTTTTACTTTATTTTGATAATAGGTGAAAAATAAGAAAGAGTTGGTTGGAAACATAAGGAATTATGATTCACCAGTGTTAGGGATTACACCCATATTTCGTGTAGCAAGAATACAATAATTCAAGTTCTAACCAGAGAGAATTATGGCCCTCCAGTAATGGTCATTATGGCCATAATTCATAGAGAGCCCAGAATCAAGAAGCCAACCAAAAAGAATTATGGTCAGGAAGTAATGGCCATTATGGCCGTAATTCGTGCAACCAGAATTTGAAGGGCCAACCAGAACGAATTAGTACCTGCCAGTAATTGCCATTATAGCCATAATTGGGATCAGTTTCATAACAACCCATTTATTTCTGAAGGATCCAAAGAGTTATTGTAATGGGGTGTAAATGGGGCTGTAATAGGCTACAAAGGGAGTAGTTTTCTGATATGAGGAGGATGGGAAAAAAATCTCTTCTTTTATCTCCCATTCTTAGATAAAATTAGTTCTTGTTCTAGACTGTGGTCCGGGATCCTATCCGAAAGGACCAACCCAGTGCACGCTCCACCGGACTCCTCCATTAATACCCCAGAAAGGTCTGTAAGACCTCAGAGTACGACATTGGACTATATGATGAGGATCACTGAATCAACGCAAAATTTTGTAACTGCTAATCAAGATCTTACGAGATTAAAGGCTCTGTAACCTCCCCACACAATAAATAACCGTAACATCCGCATCCCAATAATACCTACACTTAATATCACGATTCCAATCATGCTCCATAAGGACCAGGCTAAGTCAGCCTAATAAGGTAACTATGATCTTACAGCATAAACCCTACTAGTGCACAGCCTGACTTGAGCGTTAGAGTCCTTTTGCAGGTACCACCCCCCACCGGTTCAATACACTCGAGCGCGACTGCGCAAGGAGGAAATCACCACTTCATACCTCTCACAGGTACCCCTCTGAATTCACTTCAGAATATTAGCGCCATCTGTGGGAAACTGATAAACTACCATTCCAATGTCAACCATGGTAAGCACAAGGCAAAACTAAAGGAGAGGAAGTGCTGCACATGCTATCCCTGCCCACGGATAGGGCCCAGCGGCTCAACGCGGCCCTCATTCTATTGCACCACCAGAAACCTCCACTGCCAGAAGTAGGCCTGTCCTAGTAAAGACACTCAACGAGGGGCACAAAACCTCAGCATCAGCTGAAAGCCCCGTCCCCTCACGAAGGGTCTCTGTCCGGGATAGACTTGTCTTTCCCCCCGCTGGTGGAGAGAATAACATGAATCAAGGAACAAGGATCCCAGCACATGCCCGCCTGGGAATTTCAAATGTGGATGCTGACCTTATGTCTCATTATGAGGACAACGAGTAATTCATAATGGTGAGGAATGATCTTCGAGAACTACTACGTCAACAGACTGCGTTGATAGACAACCAACAACATTAGTTGGAAGAACAACATCGTCGCTTAGAAAATTTTAAAATATCTGTGCACGATGACAATGAGGGTGGAGAGCAAATTACGGTTAATAACAATCGAGAAGTCTAGCATGCCGGTGTTGGATCATTGGAAACAATGACTTGGCCCCTGGCCACTAGCAGCAATTCTCAGATGCTCTAATGGCGTACAGGGTCCCAAGAAACTTCAAACCCCCAAGCAATTTGGAGCCTTATGATGGGACCATGGATCTACAGGAACATTTGGATTCCTACACAATCCATGCAGCTTTACGGGTACACCCCGAAATTGTTTTACCGCGCTTTCCCTCTCTTTTTGAAGAAGGATGCTCTCCGCTAGTTCGTTACTTTACGAACAAAAATTACAGGGTGGGAGGACCTCACACAATGTTTCTTACTACACTATACTACTTCCAAGGAGCAACCGAAGTTGATTGATTCTTTTTCTGGAATTCGCCAAGGAAGTAGTGAATCATTGCGTGAATACATTAAGAGGTTCAGTCATGCTTATGTGGGTATAGAGAGCCTTGATGATAGGATAGCCCTCCATTATGCTAGGAACGATCTCCGGACTGATTCATATTTTTTTGATCACTTGCTAAAAAGAAACCGGCCAGTTTAGATGAATTCCACTTAAGGGAAGACAAATACGTTGAACTGGAGGAAATTACCAGGGCTAAAGAGAGCCTAGAAAAAGATGAACCAGTTCACCAGAAAAAGAATCAAAACTCTACCACGTGATTCCTCCAAAAATGAACAGTATAGACCCAAGTATTTTGAGTATACTCCTTTGAACACCCTTCGAGAGACAATCTTGAAGGAGGTCCTTCAAACTGAGTTTCGGGATATTAAGAGGCCACTACTCGTAAAGAAGCAATCACTGAGGGATCATTCAAAACATTGCAAGTGACATAACAGTTACGACCATGAAACAGAAGACTATTATCAACTTCGAGATGTTATCGAGTCCCTGATCAAAGAGGGGCATTTGCAAAAGTACATCAGTGGCTTTCGAGGTAATGAGGACCGCAGAAGACGTAAGGATCGGAGACGAAGCCGTAGTCCACGTCAGAGTCCAAACCAATGTCAAAAAAGAACCCAAAGCCCCCCAGGAGATCCTGGACCTTGCCATATCATGATGTCGAAAACAGGCAGGATCAGAACCGGGATAATCAAGGCAGAGGTTATAGGAAAGACAGACTTATCCATACCATCTCCGGTGGGTTTGCAGGTGGTGATTTGTCTAATAATTCTCGGAAGAAAGCACTCTGGACAGCGAGCTTGAGCGTATCTAGTTCCTTGTGAAGACCACGTGTCGAAGATAGTGATGCACCGCTTATTTCTTTCTCCTAAAAAGACTTCAGCAATATTATTTGAGATCATGATAACCCACTGGCCATATCCAGAATAATTTCCAATCCCAAAGTCTGTCGTATCTTTGTGGACCAGGGGAGTTCAGTGAATATTATGTTGATGGATGCCTTTGAAAGGATAAAGTTCCCTCTCTCCACATTAACACCCTTCGAAGGTGAGCTTACCGGCTTCTCCAGGGAAAAGGTTACCCCGACAGAATATTTTGAAACTTTCTTGACCCTGGGAGATGATAGCATGTACAAAACTATCAAGGTGAGATTCTTGGTTATGGATTGTCCCTCGGCTTACAACATTATTCTGGGTTGTCTTATATTGAATGGCATTACCGCTATAGTTTCCACTGCCTACCAGGCCATGAAATTCCTTAACCGGGATAATAAAGTGGTCACAGTCATGGGTGATAAGATTGCAGCCCGCAAGTATTATAACAAAAGTTTGAAGATCAGTAGGGCTTCCAGTAAAACAAAGGCACACACATCCATCTTGGCCCACGATCAAGTTAACATCTTAATGACTGAGTTGGATGCACATAAGGAAATCCGAGGTATAAGACCCCAACCTAAAGGAGAATTGATCCTGTTGCAGCTAGGTGCTAAGCCCAACCAAATCACTAAGATAGGTGCAAACCTTGAAGAGCAGGAGAAGCTCCAGTTGATAAAGCTTCTGTAGAAAAATAAGGATCTTTTCGCTTAGACATCCACTGACATGCTTGGGCTTGGCCCCACTTTCATCTGCCATCGTTTATCTATCAAACGAGATGTAAAGCCGGTCTCCTAGAAGAAAAGGAAAGTTGGCCCAGAGAGACAATAGGTTATTGAGGAGAAAGTCAAAGAACTGCTAAATGTCGGCTTCATTAGGGAGATTTCGTATACCACATGGCTCTCGAATGTTATCCTAGTTAAAAAATCTAATGGCAAGTGGAGGATGTATGTGGACTACACCAACTTAAACAAGGCGTGTCCTAAAGATCCTTACCCCTCCCAAATGTTGATAGGTTAGTTGATAGCTCCTCTGGTTTTCAACTACTATCTTTTATGAATGCTTCCTCCGGGTACAATCAAATTTCGATGTACCCCGGAAATGAAAATAAAACCGTATTCATCACCGAAAGGGCGATTTATTGCTACAAGGTAATACCTTTTGGTTTGAAGAATACCAGAGCCACTTACCAGAGAATGATGAACAGGGTCTTTGAAGAACATATAGGAAAAATTCTAGAAGTCTACATTAACGATATGATAGTCAAGACCCCATCGTCAGAATCACACACCTCAGATCTTGAAGAAGAGTTTGCGCAGTTTAGGGAACATAATATAAGGCTCAATCCAGAAAAATGTACATTTGGGGTCCATGCCAAAAAGTTTTTGGGGTTCATGTTAACTCACCGAGGAATTGAAGCAAACCCCGACAAGTGTAAAGCCGTTCTTGACATGCGCAATTCCCAAAGTGTGAAAGAAGTATAGCAGCTGAATGGGCGGATCGCGGCTCTTACATGATTCCTAGCCAGACTTGCTCACAAATCCCTCCCACTTTTTAAGTTATTAAAAAAGGGGACAGGATTCGAGTAGACGCAAGAATGTGAGGAGGCCTTCATTTCTTTAAAAAATATCTTGTCATCCCGTCCCATCCTCACAAGACCGAAGTCGGGTGAAATGTTGTATGTGTACCTCTCCGTACACGAGGAGGCCGTGAGCTCGGTACTTGTCAGAGAAATTGTGGATGGCCAGAAGCCAATTTATTTCATGAGTAAGGTGTTGCAAGGCCTTGAGCTCCAATATCAAAAAATTGAGAAGGTTGCATTTGCACTCATCATCACAGCCAGAAGACTAAGACAATATTTCCAATGTCATCCAGTTATGGTAAGGACAGATCAGCCTATTAGACAGATATTGCACTAACCAAACTTAGCAAGGACGATGATTTCCTAGGCCATTGAACTCTCCGAGTTTGGGATTGCCTACGAACCCAGAGTAGCAATCAAGGCACAAGTACTCTTAGACTTCTTAGCTGAACTTCAGACTTCTTCGTTGATCTCACTTCAGAAACCAGTGGAACAGAGGAAACATAGTGCACCGTGTTTGTTGATGGGTCCTCAAACCCAAAAAGAAGTGGTGCCGGGATAATCTTAGAGAACCCCGAGGGAGTTACCATAGAAAACTCCCTTAGGCTCGAATTCCCTACCTTAAATAATCAGGAAGAATATAAAGCGTGCATTGTTGAACTAACAATGGCCAGAGATTTAGGGGCCACCAAACTTAGACTTTGCAGTGATTCCCAGCTCATGACCTCCCAGATCCGGGGTGATTATCAAGACAAAGAGCTCCTCCTGCAGAGATATCTAGCAAGAGTACAAGGACTCTTTATGAATTTTTAGTCGGTCCAAGTAGAGCACATTCCACAGGAGTATAACTTTAGGGCCGACCTCTTATCCAAGTTGGCCAGCACTAAGAGTCTAGACAATAACCGTTCAGTAATCCAAGAGACCCTCCTACAACCCTCAGTCACCGGTATGACAATCTTGTAGGTCGACGAGCAAGAGCGTACTTGGATTACGCCATTGGTAGAATATTTATAGTCCGGCAATCTCCTCGAGGACCCGAAGGAAGCTTCCAAGTTAAAGAAAATTGTGATCAGGTATATCATCTACGATGGACAGCTATACCGGCGTGGATTTTCCTTGCCACTCCTCAAATGCCTTGCGCCGAAAGAAACTGAATATGTTCTAGCCAAGGTCCATGAAGGAAGTTGTGGACACCATCTAGGAGGTAAGACCCTAGCTTTAAAGGCACTCAGGGCAGGTTATTACTGGCCGACAATAGAAGCAGACTCTCTTGCGTATGTTCAAGTATGCGACAAATGGCAACATCATTCGAATCATTATCATGCCCTACCAGAAGAACTATCCACGATGTCCATACCCTGGCCTTTCTATCAGTGGAGAATGGACATCCTGGGTCTGTTCCCTCAAGCTCTCGGGCAGCTGAAGTTTTTGGTTGTGACCGTGGATTACTTTACTAAATGGATTGAGGCAGAGCCCCTGGTTACTATCACCTCGACCCGAATTCAGAAATTCACTTGGTGTCACATTATTACCAGATTTGGGATCCCGGAGTCAATTATGATAGATAATGGAATGTAGTTTAAAGACAAGGGATTCAAACAACTACTTGCTAGGCTGAAGATCAAACACCATTATAGTTCCATCGAAAACCCGAAGATGAATGGACAAGCCGAAGTCGCAAACCATATCATCATCTGCGGATTGAAGAGAAGACTGGATGAAGCAAAATGAAACTGGGATGAACAGTTGGATCACGTCCTATGGGCCTACCGAACCACTCCCCACTCCATAACATGTGAAACTCCTTTCAAACTCACTTATGGATGCGAGGCTATGATCCCGGTAGAGATAGGAGAACCAAGCTGGCGTCTTCAGAACTTCTCACCTGATAATAACCCTGGGCTAATCAGGTAAAACTTAGATTTACTGGAAGAAAGAAGATGCGTGCCCACATACGCGATGTTGCGCTCAAGCAGAGAATGACATCCCAGTATAACTTGAAGGTTATCCCAAGAAGATTCCAGCCGGGTGACCTAGTGCTTCGCAGGGCTGACATCAGCAGAAAGAATGCCTCCCAAGGAAAACCAGCCCCTAACTGGGAAGACCCTTAACATATAGTGAACAACACTGGCAAAAGAGCTTATACTCTAGAAACATTAACAGGGAAGCCAATAAAATTTTTTTGGAATGCAGACAAACTTAGAAAGTACTATAGCTAAGTACCTCCTAAGGCCTAGTCTCCTAGTTTACTTTGTTTGATCTGCCCCAATTGTTATGGGAGCAATTGTATGGACTTGTCAGGCTTTTACTTATTCAATAAAGTAAGTATCATGCATTTTTTTACTTAAGTTTTCAAGAGCTTTCAAAAATATTATGACATCCAAAGATGTCATGGTACTAACCGTGAGTTGTCTTGTGCTAGATAGGTCATGCAATAGAAAAATCCTACCTTGGGAAAATTTTTGCACCAAACCATAAGCATGAAAAGACCCTGGCAAGGACCATTCTTTTAAACCAAAGTTACGTGGTATCCTAAAAATCCTAAAAAGGACCCCGGACAAGGTTTCTTACCTCTGGTACGGTTCTTAAATGTCGAACCACTTTAGACATCAGATCCTAGGCCAAGTCTAAATAGTTAACAATGCAAAGGATATTGTACCACAGAATAAAAGAGAACAGAATTGATTAATATAACCCTAAAATCTGGGGTAACGTTCTTACAAAGGCTCAAACCCCACACAGGGGGTAAAATAAAAAAAAGCTATGCTGTTGCGGAGTCCGGACCACAGGCATCAGCAGAAGAATCTCCAGCAGCCAAACTTGTAGAGGCAACACGAGGAGCTACAAGGGACCCCTCCCAGACCATCTTCTCGGAATCAAGCGTATCTAAGGCCAGGGCAACCCCAGGATTAAAGTGTTGAACCTGGCTAACAGCGTTGTGGAACTGGTCTTCTTTTATCTTAGTATAGAGATTGATAAAATGGTTAGCATCGGCCTGCAGTGAGGTGATTTTACCCTCACACCACTGGGACTTGGCACGAAAGTCCTCATTCTCATTCCAGAGTACGACTATTTGCTTTTGTTGTTTTGCCAGGGTAGCCTCTCTTGCCTTCCCGGCATCCTTCAGAGCTGCCACTTCGATCTCCAAATCCCGAATACGAGATGATGCCTCATTCTTGGCTTTGACAACATCCTCCATGGCTTTGAGAGCTTTGTTTTCACTCCGCTCAACTGCCGCTAGCTTGTCCATCATGTATTGTTCATGTTCTTTGAGGGCTTGCTCTAACGAGCCTCGACAGCAATATGGATTCCCATATTTTGGAAAGACAACAAAGCTTTCTTTGTGCTACGTCGGGCGAAGTATTCCCCAACCTCTTCATCCAAAATGTGGAAGTCAATAAACTCCTTGGGATCTGATTCCTCATGAAACAGCTCCATCAACCCAGAAGATTCGCCCGCTACCATCCTTTTAGCTCGGGCAACGGACTGACCTTCCGCCGCCTTCCTCTTACGACCCCGAGGTGATTTCGGAGGGTCCTCCACGTTAATAGGTTCCACCACCACAGAAAGAACTTCGGCTGCTAGGACTTGAAGAGCTGGAGCAACCTCCACTGGAGGACCCAACGGAGCATCGGAGTTCCTTGCCCTCAAGGCCTCCAAGATCGCTAAAGAATCCCATCCTCCATCTCGGCCAAGCTCTCTGCACAACAAAGTAATCAGAAATAGTCGTGATACAGCGTAAGATAAAATATTTAAAGAAGTACGCACAGCGGCTAACACTACCTTGAATGGTCCAGAGCTCATCGTCATCTAGGGTGTCTAATATATCATTAGGTTAGATCTTGCCGACCTCATCAACCCACATCTCGAAGAAGTAAACACACTCGACCTCTTCGTCAATAAGTTGGCTTATCTCCCTCTCGAATGATCAAGTGGGGATGCTCCACGCCGTCGAGTTCCAATATAGGTTGAACATTGTTTCGCCATCACTACCCAGCCAAAAAGGATGAGTGTCGCCAGCCGCTATCAACTTGAAGAACTTCTCCTTGAAGTCTTTGTAGCTCTCTAAGTATGGATGGAAAACAGTCCTTCATTGCCGGGATCAAACTGAAAGCCAAGACTGCTGACGAGCACAGGATCCATGGATGAAATACCGTATGTGGAAATAGAAAAATACCCCATCGGAGTATCGTAATCCCACCACTCGGCATATTCTTTCAAAGGCCAGGATGTTCGCCCAACCATTGGGATGGATCTGACTAAGGGCAGCTTGAAGAGTTTGGAGAATGGTAATATGAAAGTCATTCAAGGGGAGCCGAAGTCCGAACCTCGTGAAAAAGCCCTCGTAGAGAAACATGAAGTGTTCGCCCGCCTTTCGAGTCCAACACACCCGTTCTCTCCTCGGGGACATAATCACTTACTCATCATCCCTTTTACCCCCTCGATGAGTTCCAAATACTCTTTTAGCATATCCAATTCCACCCCAGACTCATAGCGAGATATTCTGTCATAGGCATCATCGGCAACCCATGTGCAGGGTAACCCCGGACCTCAGCGGATCCTAATCACCTGCTCCTCGGCCTGCAGATCCGGCTCTCCAACTTCAGGAACCGGGGCAGGCGCTTCAACTCTTGGCCTCTAACTTCTAGCGATTTGATTTCCTGGAAGACACACAGAGGCCTAGGATCAGAACTAGTTAAGTTCGAAGATCCAAACAAGGCAATGGGTGAGTAGAGAAAACTGAGCACCCACGCACTAGCCTCCATACCCACCGAGGCTAAAGCCTCAGAGGGACACCCTCGCCGCACACAATACGATGGAGGAGGTGCTCTATAAGGTATTGCCATTGAAAGGAGGGAAAAATAGTGTTCCCACCCCTGTTCACAGAAAAAAGAGGGAAATACTCTCCGCCAAAAGAAGTGCACAACCACTCAATAATCGGTAACTAAGTTAAAGAGGGGAATACCTTGCAAAAAATTAAAGAATAGAAGAAATCAAGCTTTTAAATCTTCGAAAATGTCAGAACCACCTCTCTCCGTCGTCAAGCTTGTTGAAAATCTCCTCAACCACTAGTTTCCAAGGAAGGAATGGCGAAATGCAAAAAAAGAAAGGGTAAAACCCTATTTATAGAGGCTAAAGTTAGGGGGTATTTCCGTCCGGCCAGTATGGATTTGAAAAGATATGCATTATGGCTCACAAAGTACTATGCACGTCCACTCTACTGTAGCATACCACGTGGCCCACGTAGCTATCATGGCAGTTGAGGGGACGGTTACTCAGCAGACCAAGAGACAACCCTAGCATTTACAGTGTTCATAAAACTTTTTCCACCTTGGAAAATTGGATACCCCGGAGAAATCCTCTAAGGACGAAGACCCTGGATCCATGGCTTAAGCTTAGCACTCAACCGGTCTTGAATGAGTACCAAGCTGGGGGCAACTCGTTATATTATAACGAGGTAAGCATTGGGCTCACCCCAACAAATTATAAATACCACGGGTTTTCAGAAGAAAAGTGAGTCTTCAGAAGAAAAGTAATATTCATGTATTTTATTTCATTCCATACATCATCATATATCAATACAAGAGGGAAAAGAAGAGACATGGAATGTATAACTATAAAGCAGCACTGATGAGCCCGGAAGAAGATCACTAATGCTATCCTCCTGCTCAGGTGCGTCACATCCAGTTCTTCCGGAATCCACACTGGTCTTTTCCCTGTATAGCAGCCTCTTGAAAAAATGGATAGACTTTGAAAAACCAAGGATAGCCAGAACAGAACATGCTGCCGGATCAAGAAAATTCAGTCACACCACTCTTCAATGCCTCTCACAATGATAAGAAAAGATTGGGGTGCGCTCTCCTTTGTTGGACGGGGCATGGGTTATTTATGAAGAAGTTCATTCCACTGGAACCCCAACCAGTTTCATGATCATTCTAGATTGCTTGAAAGAAGCCACCTCAATAGTCCCCCCTACTTATTTAAAAGGAGGACCAAGAAGGGCTCTATTTCTCCAAGTACCTCCGTCCAACACGACAGGTATCACAGAGCTCCCCAGTAATAGAGCATGAATTAGACACACCCTCGTACGCTAGGAAAGCAAAGTTCCTGTCGTTACTACACTGGGAAAGAAAAGTTCCTAATGAAAAAAGGCTATTGGCAAGAAAAGAAGTATCTTCAAAGATTTTGGGAGGAACAGAAAAATGGTGGCCTTTGCGAAGGACAAAGCTCTAGCTCTCTTTGAGCATGAGCATAGGCATAAGAGAAACAACAAAACCATCTTGGAAAATAAAAGAAAGGAATGACAGTATCAGACGCGACCCTTCCATATTTATAGAATGAAAACTTTAACTAGCCTCAAGAATAAAAAATCAGCCGTATTTAATGCTCTCCCTTTCCCATTGGTTACGAAAGCAACGGGCGCTTGGGAAACATATTGAAACTGATCTTCTTTAAAAGATCCTTATTTTCCAATAAAGTCAGAAACAACAGTTTTCAAAGATAGGACTCGGATCTGTGCAAGTTGAGGGAACATCACCACAAAAGGCCTAGTAACCCAAGAGGGTAACAGGAACCAAACCCTGGGACAGGGAGTACGGATTCTAACCATATTCCAACCCTGGAGGTACTTTTTCTACAACAGATATCGGCCTCGACATGAGACATTACAAAACTTGGCTTTAAAGCTGGGGCGTAGTCCACTGAGTTTTATCCTAATAAAGCTTATACCTTGACACTTAACTGTCCTATCAAAGTGCCAAACTAGGGGCAATTGTTCTGGACCGTGGTCCAGGATCCTATCCTAAAGGATCAACCGTGCGCACGCTTCATCGAACTCCTCTATTAATACCCCAGAAAGGTCTGTAAGACCCCAGAGTATGACATTGGACTATATGACGAGGATCACTGAATCAGTGCAGACTATTGTAAGTTCCAATTAGGATCTTACGAGATTAAAGGCTCTGTAACCTCCCCACGCAATAAATAACCGTAACGTCCGCATCCCAATAATACCTGCACTTAATATCACGATTCCAATCATGCTCCATAAGGACTAGGCTAAGTCAACCTAATGAGGTGACTGTGATCTTACAACATAAACCTTACTCGTGCACAGTCTAACTTGAGCGTTGAAATCCTTTTGTAAGTACCACCCCCACTGGTTCAATATGCTCGACTGCAGCTACGCAAGGAGGAAACCACCACTTCATACCTCTCATAGGTACCCCTCTGAATCCACTTCAGAATAGTTCTCTTGTTATTTTTTTTTGGTAGAAGTTCTTGCAATAAGATGCTAGAGACATAAATTACCCAAGTGGCTCAACAAGTTAGTTCCTCTTCTAGGACTTCTGGTATATTCCTTGGTCAACCTGAATCCAATCCTAAGGGGCACGTAAATGCCATTACTTTAAGAAGTAGGAAGCAACTAAAGGAACCTAAGGGTAGAGAAGAAAAAGAGAGTGAAAATGAAACAAATGAAATGGTTCAGCCATCACTTGAGGAGGTTGAGAAGGAAAAAGGAAGTGAGGATGAGAAAGAAACTCCTTATATTGCCCCTGCACCATATAAGCCGCCCTTACCCTTTCCCCAAAGATTGGCTAAAGCTAAAATTGAAAAGTAATTTAGGAAGTTTCTGGATGTTCTTAATAAGCTGTATATAAATGTTTCATTTACTGAAGCTTTGTCTCAAATGCCATCATATGCTAAACTTTTTTAAGAGATTTTGTCAAATAAAAGAAAGATTGATAACTATAAGACTGTGGCATTAACTGAGGAATGCAGTGCTATAATTTAAAATAAATTGCCTCCTAAGCTCAAAGATCTTGGTAGCTTTTCTATTCCATGTGCTATTGGTGAAATGAGTTTTAACCGAGCTTCGTGTGATCTTGGAGCTAGTGTTAGTCTTATGCCTTTGTCGATTTGTAAAAAGCTTGAGATGGGTGACTTGAAGCCCACAACCATTTCCTTGCAACTAGCAGATCGTTCGGTCAAGTATCCAATTAGTATATTGGAAGATGTGCCTATTAAGGTAGGTAAGTTTTTTATTCCAGTTGATTTTGCTGTATTGGAAATGGAAGAAGATGCTTAAATCCCACTCATTCTTGGGAGACCTTTTCTTGCTACAGCAGGTGCCATTACTGATGTAAAAAATGGCAAGCTTACTTTGAATATAAGTGATGAGAGTGTAGAATTTAATTTGAATAATGTTATTAAATGCCCTTTTTTTGAGAATTCTTGTTGCAGGATTGATTTGATAGATCAATGTGTCAAGAAAGATCCTGTTGAAAAATTTTCAACTGACGCATTGGAGGTTTGTTTGGTGAGAAGTGGTGGTCAAGGAGATGAAGAAGAAGAAGTTGCTACATATGCATAGTTACTTGATGCCAACCCTCCTACTTCAAAGTTCTGATTTGAAGAGCTAAAGGCTGAGACTGAAGCTTCATCCCTTAAAGAAGTTCGACAGGTAGAACTCAAACCCCTTCCTTCAAATCTTAGGTATAAATTTCTTGGTCCAAACTCTACATCCTTGTGATAGTAGTAGAAGGAGCACAATGCAACACAACCCAACCGTGTTGTGCAAAAATCATAAAAAAAAAGAAAAAAGAAAAAAAATCTTTTGCACCATTTTGCACAGTTCAGTAGCATGCTTTATTTTTTGACAATCCATGCACGATGATAAATGGTAGTATACTGGGTTGAGTCTCTTTTATCTAGATTTATGCCCTAAGCTTTATTTTTTTATTATTATGATTTACATACCTTTACTTTTGGCACTATGATAATGTGAAGTTAAGGAGAGGTGAAGGTTGAGGGAATTAAGACCCAAAAAGACTTTCATTATGAGTACTTAGGCTTCGAATTCAAAAAGGCCTTTGGTATGAGTACCTAGGTAGATGGAAGTTCTAAAAGGTAGGATGGATCATAAAATGCACCTACCATTGAATGTGGTTTGAAAGTGAGATGGAGCGTAAAATACACTCACCTACACCCCTCTTCAAAAGAAAAAAAAGAAAAAAATAAAGTAAAAGAAGAGGAAGAATAAGAAAAGTTCATGCATCTACTTTAGGGAGATCCAAAGGATGAGAATTTTGTTTGAGTGTTTAAAGGTGTAGGTATACATTCTATATTATCTTTTGATAAAGCTTGGGACTGCTTCTAGCTAAATGTAGACTTGACATTGTATATTTGTTTGTTTGTCTTTATACTGGGTTGTTAGGATGGAAAGTTACTAATTGTTCTATGCAAAAGAATAACCGCATGTCATTCATGAATAGATATTTTGCTTAAGGACAAGCAAATGTTTAAGCATGGGGGAATTTGATAAGTTAGAATTTTATGCTTCTGATTTATATGTTTATACTATTGATTTTAGGATTTTATTTTACTTTTTGTTCTATTTTACTACCTTTTTGCTTTGTTTTAATAATAAGTGGAAAATAAGAAAGAGTTAGATGGAAACATAAGGAATTATGGCTCACCAATGTTGGGGATTACACCCATATTTCATGTGGCAAGAATACAACAATTCAAGTTCTAACCAGAGAGAATTATGACTCGCCAGTAATGGCCATTATGGCCATAATTCGTGGAGAGTCTAGAATCAAGAAGCCAACCAAAAAGAATTATGGTCAGGCAGTAATGGCCATTATGGCCATAATTCGTGTAACAATAATTTGAAGGGCCAACCAGAACGAATTACTACCTGGCAATAATTGCCATTATGGCCATAATTTGAATCAGTTTCGTAATAGCCCATTTATTTTTGAAGGATCCAAAGAGGTGTTGTAATGGGGTGTAAATGGGGCTGTAATAGGCTATAAAGGGAGTGGTTTTCTGTTATTAAATCAAATCTTTATTCGAATTTTCAACAACTTGCCATTTTAAATACGATTTCAGTTTAGCTAATCACCATTGTGAAAAGAAACTGGTAATCAATACTCAGTCCCTGTGGGAATGATATTTTATTACGCGATACAATCGTGTGCTTGCGGTAGGCATCAACATTCAAGAATCTAATCAATCCAAATTTCCAAACAAAGGGAGTGCAACATTAACTTGACAGAGTCACACTTATTACCAAGAACAACATGCAACTTGACAATGATCATTATAAAATCATCATTTCTAAATTCTAATAGAATGAATTCAACATTTCAACAAGCAATTGGTCAGCATAGCAATTTAATCTTAACAATACTTGTACCACTTAAGAGTTTGTAGCTCAATCCCAAAGCCTTTACTATGATCATTATATCAAGCAACACATATGAGACCAAATGATCCAAAATGTAAAACTATTGGGACCAAAATTCTTCCAATCATAGTAATTTCTATCCATAGGAAAATTCAAGTCATAGACCTACCTTTGAAAGCCTATAGCCACCAAGGCCAGCATTCTCAAGGACCTTCTTGCTAGCAACAAGTCAATAGAACCACACAAGAAACTATTACTTTCTCTTCCCCATGAATCTGACTTGAAATAGGAAACATGGTTAGAAATTAGCATAAACACCAAGAATACACATATATAACACATAATTTTATCATCCATAAAAACAAAAAGAATCAGCTGTAATAATAGAGCTGAAATTAGCAAGGAATAATTAAATTAGCAAGGAAAACCAAATTATTGCTTCACATCTGATACTGATCAATATGTTCCTCAAAACTTCCAAATCATATAGAGTAGAAGTATAGGAAACTTATCACAGTGTACTATCATGTTCTACTTATATTAAAACCTAAAATGTAGCATAATAATAAATTCTAACCAGGGATAATTAGCATCCTATAGGACAAACCATAGTGAATAGTAGACATTTGACATTGAATAATATCAGTAACCAATGAGAGGTGGCATTATGCATTTGCTACAAAAGATGTACACACATTAACTAGAGATAATTGGAGACATGCAGTATGATGATTGATGCCTTAAGAAAGCTTGAGCTTGCTTCAAAAAAGACTTTCGACCAAGAAAAGGAACTTAGCTTCTTTTTTACTTTCTTCCTTAATGGGTTGGTTTTGCTACTAGAAAGACTAACCCAATCAGTCCTCCAGCATCCCCATCTTATCTAACATGTGGTGCAAGACTCTACATAGGCTAATTAGATATTGATAGATTTCCCCTGCCAATACCTAACATACTTGTCTACGAAACCTATAACTCCATGCCAAACCCAGCTCAGAGTGTCCCCAAGTTCACATATGAAAGTATTTCAAGTAATTGCAATACAAAATGTTACCAGACCAATCCACCAAAAAGGACTAGGCCATGGTGATTCCTCAGTTCCCACAACTTGACATATCTCACAATCTCTATCAGAATACACACCCGTTATATTCATGGAGCTCAACACATAATATAATCATGAACAGATTAAAAAGTAAAATTTTCAATTACTAAGAATTAAATTTGGCTTAATCATTTGAGCAATAACCAAAGAAATCATAAAACACTTTGCTGTAACAGTCTGGTGCACAATCAAAGCCAGAACATCTAGATCTAGATTGTGTTTACATCAATAGAAATACTATCTCCTATTCTTATGTTACAGAAGCAATATTTATGGTAACATATAAACCTTTAACTTTATGTTTGCATCAGGGTTTAACTATAAATTCTAGGTTATCTTAAAGGCTACTTTAGTCTTGTATCTTTTTTCTTAAAAGGGAGTAGATTCTGAAATAAGCTCAAAGAATATTGAAAGCATCTAGCTAAACATGTTTTCTACTTCATTCCACAACTTTTTTTTTGGCAAAGAAATTGAAGATACTATCTTGTACAAGAAAGGAAATGATTCTGTAAAATAGAGCCTCATAACAAGGAAAATTCTTGTATGAAGGACCTGTTACACTCAAGAAAAGACTAATAGCTGAATAAGGAAGATAAGACATATATATCTCATCAGATTTCCTTTTACAAGTATGTTACTTCCAGCAGTAAACAAAATATTTAAATAAAATTTGGGGAGATACTACTAGTTGCAGGGGAATTACTATAATGAGTCTGAACTTTGCAGTTGAAACTGATTGCATGATTCGAAAAAGCTGTTTCCTGGAGTCCTTTAAGAATTAAAATAAAATTAAGTATTAACAATTGTGAAAAAGATGGAAATGGAAAATATAAAGGTGGATTTCTGCCTGAAGAAACCGTTGCCTGGATTTCTGCCTATAGTTTTATAAATACAAGCTATAATTATTTACATAACCAAAATATATCATCAGTAGCCCCTTACATTAACTAGATCCAATAATCAAACTAAAAGAAAGACGACTATAGTAGTAACTCAATGCCCTATTGCCATTGGGATTTTATAGAATACCTCTTATCAAGGTCTTAGGATCAAGCTCCAAATTAATAATCTAAGCCTAATTAAAAGTACATATTAGGCTCACGAGTTATTGAAAAGGCCCAGCAAAGTGTATAATATAAATATCAAATTATTAATTTAATTATTATTTATTACTTCATCTTTTCATATGAAAACCTCGTATATAACATAATTTTAAATAGCTAGCATCTTAAACTTATAACATGTCTTACAAATATAGTTTTATGCAAAACATTATTGGTTGTTTTCTTTTATTTTAGTTTAACTTAAAAGTTTTAAAAAGAATTTGTTTGAATCCCTGCTTTAATTGAAAGTACCTGTAAGGATATTTTTGAAAAATCAAATAGATAACACAATGACACTTCACTGTTTATAAATATGGAGTTCAAGTGTAAAAAAACACAACTTAGCACTGACAAACCTCAAGTCTTATAACAAAACAACTTCTCTACTAGAATGTGTAACTATCATAAAAATAATAAAGTTAAGGTATTCTATTGATATCAAAGTTCCTTGATATCAACAGTATTTGAACACACAACTGGTCACAGTAGTTACGAACAACAGTCAGCATTTCATCATTAAAAAATGTAACTATAAAGTATCACACAAGGAATTAGTAGCCACTAATATGTCTTTTTATTAAAAACTATTAGGAGCTAGGACCACTTGTAAAGAAAGAACAGAAATAATAGAATTGTCAAGAACATCCCTTCATGCCCATGAACATGTAGTTAGTTGAAAAAGAGCTTTGAAATTTAATTGCACTTGGTTTCAAATTCCAATCTTTTTGTATTCTCATAAGTGTAGAAATATTAAATGTCTCTAAAGTGGTATTCTTGATCCAAATCATTAATGAGCCATAAAGGAAATCTCAAAACTTAATCAAATGTGAATTTGGCATTTCTATCAGCAAGTAATATAATCTATTCTGATTAGATTCTTATCCCCCCAACCGCAAAAAAACCTATTTTGATTAGATAACATGGGCTGCACCGTCCAACATGAAGGCAAGTGCCATGAAGAACCTTCATAAGTGGCATTGCAACTTACAAGGATCGAAGATGGAAGAAAATAGGCTTAGGGCACCACCATACCAAGTCGAGAACGAGAAATAAGAAATCAGAGACAAAAATGTCTCTCAGATTTGAAAAAAATTGCTATGTTTTAGTGCGTTACAAGGGTTTGGGTAAAGTTGGGACATTAAGACGTATCCGTGTGGTGTCGCTACTGCTAAGATGTTGAGACTTTCGAACGTTGCTGGTGGTGGTGGTACCTGTGTGATATACAACTTGAAGAACAAAGTATGGATGATAGAAAACTCTCTCAAGAGTGGGTAATACAAATTGAAGAACAAAGGAATATAATAATTTTGCAATAAAGAGCTTAAAATATGATTTTGGTGATTCAAGAATCAAATCAAGTGTTCAAGAGGTGTATAAGCTTCATACAACACTTATATATAGAGCCCAAGTGATAAAATAACCGTTGGTAGTGTTTAGAAATGATTTTTTTTTATAAAAACTAGATGTTTATTGCTATTGGGAATGTTTCTGGGCACTTGGTAATCGATTACACACTTTTAGTAATCGATTACATGGCCTTTTCCAATGTTGTAATCGATTACAGGACTTGTGTAATCGACTACAACATTTCTAATTTTGAAAACAGAGTTTAAAAGGTCATAACTTCTTCATTTCTTATCTGATTAAAGCAAATGACTACTTATTGGAAAGATCTTTGAGTTTATTTTCAAATGAAATAAGTTTTAAGACAAAAATCAAAGTATTTTGAAAGATATGATCAAAAGAGTAATCAAAGGTCAATTTTTCAAAACTCAAACTTGACTATTTTTGAAAACTAACTTTAAATGGTCATAAATTTTTCATTTCTTATCTATTTAAAACAAATGATCACTTATTGGAAAGATATTTGAGTCTATTTTCATATGAAATAAGTTTCATAATAAAACTCAAAGTATTTTGAAAGTTATGATCAAAATAGTAACTAAATGTCAGTTTTACAAAACACAAACTTGACTATTTTTCATAGATTTGAAACACCACCAAGACTGGCTTTCCAAAAATAGTTTGTTGGACATTTAAAAATTTTAAAAACAAGTATAAAGATATTTAAAACTTATTTGAGCTTAGTGTGATTGTCATTTACCTTTGCACAAGATCTAAGTCCTATAAGCTAAACTTTGAAAAGACTTGGGACTTGATCTTTTGCTATCATCAATTCTTTGGCTTCTTGATGTAATTCAAGCTTCCAAAAATTCTTTTCTTCAAAACTTGTAAATGCTTGGAACATCTTTATCATTTTCATTCTTCTTAAGTTAAACATAATTGTGATCTTTTACTTTCTTGTTGTAATGCTCACTCTTGGTACTTGGACTATCCTACAAAGTATTGTTTACTTAAACAAACATAGTTAGTCCAAATTCATAACTCAATATCTTCATATGCATGATTCATAAATGTATAACTCTAGTTAGTCTAACATGCATATAAGACTTTCATAGATACATCCAAATAAGATATTTATTAATTACAAATAGATATGCCTATATAGGATGAAACAAAGAATACTTTACATATTTTCATTTAGATAGAGTCAAATCTAATATTAATTTAATACAACTCATATAAAGCATTATTAGATATATTATATGAAGAATGTTACATATATCTCATTGCATGATTATTAAGCTAAATATAACTAGATAAAGTACATAATCATGTATGATACAATATATCTCATTAAGCACATTTATGTAACAAGATCAATATTCTTTTGTGATGCATTTATCATCTATAAAGCACATTTATAAAGCATAAGCATCATTCTTTTTGTCTTATATTTGTCATTATCAAAACTTAACATATTAAACCATTGGGGCAAACTTATTTTCACAATCTCCCCCTTTTTGATGATGACAAATCACCAAAGAAAAAATATGTTTAGCAATATAGGAGAATAGATATTCATGTAAGCATATCAAATAATAAGTACAAGGAACATATTTTTCTTTCCAATCCTCTCTCCCCCTATTTGACATCAACAAAAATGCTTAGGAAGGAAAGATGATATTTTTCTCTCTCCTTATAGATAAAACTCATGTTGTCAAAAAGAGTAGGATCATCAACCTTTAAAAACTTCTTCAAGTTATTCAAAACATAATTGTCTCCCTTTATTTGATTCTACACATGATTCAAGAATAAAAAGATGAAACAAGCATGCTTTCAAGATATAAAAGATTATTCATGCAAAGCTTGTCATATTTTGGTACATTAACATTTAGCATATGATAGTAATAAGCTTAAGAAAATATGTCTAGCATATAATATCTTGCATACCACATGATAAATAAGTACCACTTGATATCACTTATTAGGAGTTACAAAATATTCGTGTAAGATCATGGATTTGAGGTTTTCAAATGAAAGATCATACAACTTGCCACATATCAAACATTTCTCAATGAAAGAATCAAAAGATATAAAGTTTAAGAATGTTTACCTTCTTTCATTGATAGAGGGAAAGACAATAAGAGATGATCTTTGTTGACATGTTGATAGTATTAACAATAAAATACTTCATGTCAAATAAAGATGTAAGCTAAGAGATATAAGCAACAATTTAAGAATTAGGCTCCCCCTCAAAATATGCATATTATCAAAATATCAAACATAATAGTTTAACATAGTTATGCATATATTCTTAGTCAACAAGGATATGGAAGAATGATATGTAAGATAAGCTCCCCTTTATTGAAGCACAAGATAGATAAAGGGAAATATGCATGTCAAGACCATATAAGTACATTACTATAAAGAAAAGCAAGGCAAAAGGTACATATTCTTAATCCATTAATCAAAAATCATTTTTAAGACTTCTCCCCCTTTCAAAAAGAATTTTACAATAGCACATTATATTTTTAATAGCATTTTTGAAAGGTGGAATGGTTTTATATTGAAATCACATATTCCTTGAGAGTGAATAAATCCAAGTCAAAGGAACATTTGAAAGTATATCTCATCTCTTTCTCATTAAACAAGAGTCTTGGAAAGATAAAATACTTTTGTAGAACAAAGCTTATCTTTTGAAGTATTAAGATGGTCTATATAGAATATTTCAAAAGATTTATTTGAAAACTTTCTTAAATACTCTCTCAAGATTTAATAAAACATTTCAAAGCAATGAAGAGAGTACTACATTTATAGCACAAATCGAATGATTTCTAATTTTTCAAGACAATTAGGAGGTGATAATACTTTTAAGGTCTTAAGACAAGTTTAAAGGATTCTCAAGGATATAGAACTTTAAAAGCTTCTTTCAAATATGATACGATATGTTGCCTTAAAAAACTTTTTAATCAAATAAGAAATTCTTTTCAAAAAGAGCATGATTCTCATAAGTGTTATACTACTAAGAAACCATAGATCAAGAGAATCATAGATATCAAACATTCATCATGATGAAATATGCTATATGTATAGAACTAATGTCATCTACCCTATACGCAATGACAAAACTAGCAATTTAATGTCTAATTAGGTACTTTGTTAATGCTAAGCATACTTCTCATGTAAGAAAAGCATCTAATCTTTTAAGATCAATTTATCGACAAGTATCATATAATCCATAGCATATAGAATACCACAATAGTTTAGCGATATAGATACTTATTGGGTTAGATAGAAAGTGATGCTCCTTTAGAATGTTCTTCATTTATAGGTCCTTTGAGTTTGTACTTTCTTCCATTGAGTATTTCATTCCATTACACTTGAAAAAGTCTCCTTATGTTCCTCTTCCTTCAACATTTCTCATTTATCCACATATGATTGACATTTCAATATTTGATGACTATATTTCAAAAATTCTCTAAAACATGGGTTAGCATCAAATATCATTTAAACTTATTTATATGCATAATTTTGGTTGATATACAATGTAAAACATGTACTATATTATCAACCATGCAATGTTAGCTCTTACAAGAATAAAGGAAGAACATATACACTTGAATCCAAAAGCTTAGTTTAAGCATTTTCAAAGCAAGATTCAAGTTTGTCAAGAAAGACATGATCATCATCAAAATATATATAAGCGTTTTGGGGTAAACAATGATCATGTAAGGCATGTAAAAACAACTTTCTACTTCTCAAAATATCACATGATATTCAATTTAAAACATAGATGAGGATAAGAGATTGATGTCACCAAAAGTGTACTCTTTGAGTTTTTGTAGGTGATTCCAACTTACATGCATCAAGGCTCATTGAGAATGTTATGGTTCTCCATGCCATCCTTTTATGTTTTCATTATTCTTGGAGAACTTGGACCATTTCAAATTTTTCCAACCTCAAGTGGCGTAGTTGTATTTCACTTCAATGCATGCTTGAGTTAATACTCACCCTACAACACAATTCAAAGAACTTTCTTTGGTATCCACCAATTTTGGATCTATAGAGGTTAATTATTGATTATTAAGCACATATCAAGAGAAAAGGTGAGTAACAAAAGAAATATGGCTTTTTGCGCACTGAAACTCATTTTTAAAGCTGTGTAATCAATTACAATGTGTGTGTAATCGATTACCAGTCCTCTGGAATCCATGTAATCGATTACATGTTTGGTGTAATCGATTACCAACTTTCTGGGAACCTTGTAATCGATTACAGGGTTGGTGTAATCGATTATCACCCTTGACAGAACCTTTGTAATCGATTATAAAGGTCTTGCAATCGATTACAAAGGTCTTGTAATCGATTACTAGTTTACTAAAATTCAATTTTTTTGCACTTTTGACAGTAAAGGGCTAATCTCAAAGCATTCAAATTGATTTCAAAATGTCTTAAGGCAGTTTCAAATATCATGTAACCATACTTAGGCATTTTAGAACCTTATGTTACAAATCATGTGCTAAACATAATATTCAAATTTTACCAAGTACATATGATTCTATCCTTTACTAAGGCCTACATGGAATATACCTCATATTCATTGTCTTTTTAAGTGAATGTGCATAAGAGGTTAAAACATTTGATACCTTGGCCTTGGTAAGCAAGGAAAATCTTTTCCTTACTCATTGCTTATCTTTTGGTGTTTTGAACTTTGCAAGTTCGACATTTTGTACTTAAGAAGCTTTGGTTGAAGCCATCTTCCTTCTTTGACCAAAACTTCTACCAATGGGCTTTGGAAGCATTCCCCTTGATGATTCCTTTTTCACTTGACCAATTTGTCCATTATTTTAAGAAATTTTCTGCATAATTGAAACACTAGGAGGACATTTTGGTACCCTCTTCATCTTGGGTCCTTGAATGTTAGTACTAGGGCATTTAAGATCTTTAGGAACCCACACCATATTATTTCTCATATAAGATTTTTTTCTATAATTGCACAAATAAGAAATATGTCCTAGATGACCACAAAAATTGTAAACAATTGAATTCAATGATGGCTTGGTCCTTTGAAGATCATTTTTGGAAAATTTAAGTCTTTTATTATTTTTATATTCTAAACTATTTTTGCCATAAGCCTTGCTTGAACTTTCATGTGAAATAACATTAATTTTATTCCCATTAATAAGCATAGAATGTAAGCAATTTGAATCATTAGCTTTAACAAATTTAGAAGATAAGTCATCAACTTAATTTTCTAAATCAATACACTTTTCATAAGAAGTTAAGGTTTCACATTTCAATGGCATTTCCTCATCAAGAAAAACATATTCATTTTTCAAGATTTCAATTTCATTTTCAATGGAGGAAATATTTTCCAAATAAGATGAGTTTTTCTTTTCTAAATTCAACAAACCATCATATAAGTCATCATATGCATATTTTAGCTCATTATGGGAAGAACTATAATCTAGTTTAGCATTATTTACCTCAAAGTTCTTTTTAAGGGAATCACCATCTTTCTCATTGTTGTCCATCAAGAATTCGAGAATATATTCCTTCTCAATTTTGTTTTGCTTTGCCTCTTCTTCAAATTAAGCACCATCATTACCAAGAGGCATTGAGCTCATTTTCTTGCTTTGAACATCTTCTTGAGGACATTTTTCATGACAAGCTTCCTTCAATGACTTTTTCTCTCCTTTCTCTCTATGCACAACTTTATGCAAAAGATCATTATTAGCAAGATAAAAATCATCATGAGCATCCCATGTATCTTTAGCACTAGAGCAACTCTTAATTTTAGCATAAGCATAATCATTTAAACCACTTCTCAAGATTTGCATTGCTCTAATATTCAAGGAAAACATTTCTTACCATAGGCATTCCAATTTTATTTTGATTTGCAAGTAAATCCATCAAGCATAATATCTCACAAATCAAGATCAATAGATTGCACATAAATTTCCATTCTAGCTTTCCAATAAACGAAATTCACACCATCAAAGAATGGTGGTTTATTAATTTCAAAAGCATTCATTTTGAAAAGCTTTTAATGGTTACCAACAAATAAGGATCTTTAACTCTAAGCGGTTAAGCTTTTACCAGAGCACGAAACTCTGATACCACTTATTAGCCACGACAACCATTAACCAAGAGGGGGTGAATTGGTTGATGACTGGTTTTAATGCAACTTTGACAAATTATGCATTTTGAAACACTCAATTAATAAATACAGCAGAACATGCATAGCAAAGACACAACTATTAAAGATTACTCAAATACAACTTAGGTTAAAGGATAAATCAAGCAAATAAACTAGATATCAAGATCAACTCAAGCATATATAGTTAAAGCACAAATATAAAGAGATAGAGTTAAGAAGAGCAAATACTAAGATTTATCCTGGTTCAGCCACTAACCACTTATGGCCTACGTCCAGTCCTCAAGCTTAACTTGAGATTTTCTTCACTATCTCTTAAACTTCACGGGTGCTAAGAAAATCTTTGTATAAACAAGAACACTCCTTACACCTTGGGTACCTCACCCTTGTGCTAGAGCCTCCAATTCTTAAAGCTTCACAAGTATTTGATAACCTTTACAATCAAGAGCACTTACAACACCTTTGGGATACCTCACTCTTTGTGTTTGAGTCTTACTACAAGGGATACCTCACCCTTTTCTTTCTCGAGAGATACCTCACCCTCTTACAATGATTTCAAAGTGAAGAGAAAAAATAGAAACTCTCACAAGAGTAGATATACAACTTGAAGAACAAAGTATGAATGATAGAAAACTCTCACAAGAGTGGATAATACAAATTGAAGAGCAAAGGAATATAAGGATTTTGTAATAAAGAGCTCAAAATATGTTTTTGGTGATTCAAGGATCAAATCAAGTGCTCAAGAGGTGTATAAGCTTTATACAACACTTATATATAAAGCCCAAGTGATAAAAAAGCTGTTGGTAGTGTTTAGAAATGACTTTTTTATGAAAACTAGCCATTTATAGCCGTTGGAAATATTTCTGGGCACTTAGTAATCGATTACACAAGTCCTGTAATTGATTACAATATTGGCAGAGGCCATGTAATCGATTACCAGAAGTGTGTAATCGATTACAGCATTTCTGGTTTTGAAAACTGAGTTTAAAAGGTCATAACTTCTTCATTTCTTATCCGATTAAAGTGAATGACACTCATTGAAAAGATCTTTGAGTCTATTTTTAAATGAAATAAGTTTCAGGACAAAACTCAAAGTATTTTGAAAGATATGATCAAAGAGTAATCAAAGGTCAGCTTTTCAAAACTCAAACTTGACTGCTTTTGAAAACTGACTTTAAATGGTCATAACTTCTTCATTTCTTATCTGTTTAAAGCAAATGACCACTAATTGGAAAGATCTTTGAGTTTATTTTCATATGCAATAAGTTTCATAATAAAACTCAAAGTATTTTGAAAGTTATGATCAAAATAGTAATTAAATATTAGTTTTACAAAACACAAACTTGACTATTTTTCATAGATTTGAAATACCACCAAGACTAGCTTTCCAAAAATAGTTTGTTGGACATTTAAACATTTTAAAGACACTTATAAAGATGTTTAAAACTTATTTGAGCTTAGTGTTATTCTCATTTACCTTTACACAAGATCTAAGTCCTATAAGCTAAACTTTGAAGAGACTTGGGACTTGATCTTTTGCCATCATCAATTCTTTGGCTTCTTGATGTAATCCAAGCTTCTAAAAATTATTCTCTTCAAAACTTGTAAATGGTTGGAACATCTTTATCATTTTCATTCTTCTTGAGTTGAGCATAGTTGTGATTTTTTGCTTTCTTGTTGCAATGTTCACTCTTGGTACTTGGACTATCCTACAAAGTATTGCTCACTTAAACAAATATAGTTAGTCCAAATTCATAACTCAATATCTTCATATGCATGATTCATAAATGTATAACTCTAGTTAGTCTAACATGCATATAAGACTTTCATAGACACATCCAAATAAGATATTTATTAATTACAAATAGATATGCCTATATAGGATGAAACAAAGAATACTTTGCACATTTTCATTTAGATAGAGCCAAATCCAATATTAATTTAATAAAACTCATATAAAGCATTATTGGGTATCTTATATGAAGAATGTTACACATATCTCATTGCATGATTATTAAGTGAAATATAACTAGATAAAGTACATAATCATGCATGATACAATATATCTCATTAAGCACATTTATGTAACATGATCAATATTCTTTTGCGATGCATTTGTCATTTATAAAGCACATTTATCAAGCATAAGCATCATTCTTTTTGTCTTGTATTTGTCATCATCAAAACTTTACATATTAAACCATTGGGGTAAACTTATTTCCACAGTTGGGGCAGAGAATAAGAATGAGAGGGAATGGTGAAATGTTAGGGTAGATCTGAATGAGAGGATTAGGGATTTTGGAGGGAATGACAGTTCCCAAAAGATGGAGAGATAGAGATTGATAGATTGAGCAAAATAAGGGTCTGAGAAGTGTAGAGATGGAGATTGATGGATCGAGAGAAATGGGGGTCTGAGTTAGGAATAAGGGATTTAGGGTGCAAAATTGAGACGAAAAAAATATTCCATCTCTATCATATAAAAAATTATTAATTAAATCATATATATTTTAGAGACGGAATATATCCGTCTCTAATATATTTTGACTTTTTTAAAACATATATTTGACCAAATAGAGATAGTATTAGAGATGAAAACAATTAGAGAGGGATAAATTGTGTCTCTAAATTCTATCTCTAAACATATTTAACTTTTAAAACATCACATTGACTGAATATAGATGGAATTAGAGACGAAAAAATTTGAGAAGGATAAATTTCATCTCTAAACTCCGTCTCTAAGTATATTTGACTTTAAATTGACTAACTAGAGATAGAATTAGAGCTAGAAAATTCTGACACAGATCAATTTCATCTCTAAATTTTGTCTTTAAGTTTTAATTTTTATTTTCCCTTTTTATTTCATGAAATCTGTATCTATTTTCGTCTCTTTTAGAGACAAAAATTTTTCTATCTCTAAATTTTGTCTCTAAATCAGAATTTTCTAGTAGTGATGTAATAACATCCATTAGAAGTACTTAGCTTCTTGTGTGCAAATAACCTTATCAGATATCAAAATGTAATTGTTTCCACCACTAGAGAATAACTTTTTCCATTGTCAATACATTCTTAGTGAGAAACTTTTAGCGACAAGTTATGCTTTCTATCTCGTGCTTCATTTTTCTTCATTTTATTTTCTCATAAGTATCTATTTGTATCCCACTGATTTTACACATTCTGGTTTTAGACTTTAGGTCTATTAAAATCTCTTCTAGAGTTTGAACTACAAATTCAATAATCTCACATTTTGCAAGTGACGCTACAACAAAAAGGCCTTTATCGGTAATTATTTGGCAGCCAAAATGTTATTACTGATAATTTATTCTCTAAAGCGAGACTCTCTCGGCAAATACACATTAGCCACTAATAACTCCTCTTATAGTGACAAATAAAATAAATTGCTAGTAAAATAATATCATTCTCCCGTGAACTCAATTTCATTAATTTTGATTCCCACCGTTTCTCATTTCTTTTCATAAGCCAAACTTTGAATTAACAAGCCCTAAGCACACCTAATATAGATCCACCGTGCCTCCAAGCCATTGGCTAAAGTTCCATTGTTCTCCAAGCCGTAGGCTAGAGTTCCACCGTCCTCCAAGACGTTGCCGCCAACCACCCCAAAATAGAAACGAAACCATTCCGCTGAAGCACCATTTGTTACCCCAAACTGCCATCGCCGCTAACAGCCACCACATAACCATTTTTGTACCTCTTGTTTCCACGAGGTCAGCCATAAAGCCAAACCCATGCCTCTATTTCGTCATTTTTTGTTTTCTTCTTGTGCTTGTAGAGTAAGGATGATAGCAGTTACCTAACAGAACCTCATCGCACACCTCCATGTATGATTATCTTCTTCCTAATCACAGAACCTCGTCACATAGCTCCAATCTCATCGTATTGAACATATAGAGCACTAAACTGTTAGTAGAAAATGTTCTTCTACCTGATTCTAATTTTGAGTTTGTTTGTTAGTGTTCTACTTTTGTTGATTTTGCTATCATGTTCGTTTATTATTTTCCCATAGCCTTATTTTCTCATCGCATACTGTGTTTAGATAGATACTTTTGTTCATTCTTTTACTATTATGATTCAGTGGTTAGTTGATTCGAAATCGTTGGTCGATTATGCTTTTATGTTTCTGATTAGTGTTGTTTCATTTGTTCCCAATTTCAATAATCCTTAGTTTAGCTTATTAATCAATGTATTATAATTTATGAAAAATCTTGAACCTTTGGTGATTTATATACAACTTAGTAGTGGTGCTTTGATATCAAAATTGGTAACAAGAAAGCATCCTTTGGTTATTTATATACAATGATTTCTTCACCTTTTTGTTCACTGATTTGGAGTTGAGACTACTTTCATGACCTTATTGCTTTTATTTTTTCTCTGTTTTTAGGATTAGATATTAGCATTTCTATCCATTTGGATTGGATGCAGGGATCATTCTTTTCTTTTTAAAAAAAAAAAATTTTCCTTGCAGAGATTATGCCTCTCTGGGTGTTTCATAGTTGTATGCAAATCCACTAAGCCTCTGTGAGTGTTTCATAGTCGTATGCTAGAGGACACTGATTTGTGGATTAATCTAATTTCATAGTGGAAGTTCTGCCATTTCTATTTGGGGTAGTTTTGTGCTTAGGCATGTAATTCTTAATACTCCAAGTCTAGTTTGGTGGTGTTTATCTTTTTGGGTTTCTAGAGGGTTTTGTTACTGACTTTATTGGTGCAGCTGTTGGTGTTGGAGCTACCTTTCTTCTTAGTAGAACAGTAAGTTTTTTAATTTTTACATTTATTCATAGTTGTCACTTTAAAAAAATAAAATGTTTGACTACTTGTTGCTATTTAATAATTAATTAATATGCTATCGAATACTCCATATTACTTCTAAATTCAGGCTATTTATTCATATATTTGTCCACTTGTTCATATTGGAAAATTACTTGTTTCTAGGTTTGAAGGATTATCCATAGTTTGGATTAGTGGTGATTGCAATTCAGAGATATGACTTTAAGGTTTGTAGACTTCGTATTAATTAATGATGTTTTTAAGTTAATTAATAATTATAAGTCATAGCTTAAAGTGAGTGGGTCATCAAATTATGTATACTTTAACATGACTACCATTGTGATGGATTAAGTATGATTGTTGGCTAAAACAAGCAAGAAATATACTTTCTTATTGCTGTATTTGATCTATACTCATGGTCAGTTCTGTTTTGGTCATGGTTAAGGACTAGTACAAGTTTTGCTTTGGTCATGGTCAGTTCTGATGTGAGGTCATGATTGGTGTACATTTCTACTGCTGTATTTGATTTGTGCTCAAGATTAGTTCTGGTTTGGTCATTTAGGTCATTACAATGGTCAATGCCTTCCTTTGTGTAGGCTTAACATACTTCTGTGGATGTAATATACAACACTACTTTGTGACTTGGTGTATATAAATACTTGTTTTTAATATGATTTGATTTCTAAGTATTAGCAGTTAGTAGTTTCCCTTAATAGTTGTGTGGTGGTACATAGTATTCTTTTTTACACATTTTAGAGACTTTAAGTAGACTATGTGCTTGCCTTTAAGGCAGTTTTGTACCTTAATTACTGTAATTGGGTGGATAGGCTTCTAATAACTTATCTATTCTTTGAATTTCAGAGACTTGGCAATTCTAACATTTTTGGAACTTTGGGCCAGAACTTGGCTAGCTACCCTAACTCCAATACTTGTATGGTCTTCCCTTACCTAATTTAAAAACATGTACTATTTGACATTATCTTTTGGGGAGTACCAAATTATGAACCATTCCTATAATCTCTTATTAGGAACAAATACATGTTCTATTGTATGCCCAATCACATATGCTCTAAGTTTTTTCTTTCTTTCTTTTTTTTCTTATTTTTATTCTTTGATCATTTTCCAAAATCCAGGTGAGAGGTTCTGAAATTATTCATTGCAAGAGCTTCCTGAGGAGCTTGGTAACTAACCTTATTAGTATGGATTTTATGGTAACTAATTAAAAGGAACTTGGTGATTGATTTTAGGCATATTACTTTGTAGTTGAACCTTCATTGTTTGTTATTTTTTTAACTTTGGTTCATGACATATATTTAAATGACACATTCTTTTTATTTTATCATTTCAGGTGATACACTATGATTTTCAAAATTTCGCTATGAAAGACTTCATTGAGATCAAGAGTTGAAGAAATGTTTACAAACTTATTGTCTTGTATTGTGACGTTCTGATGACACCAGTTATTGGATTGAATGGTGTACTTTTTCTATTTTGTTATTAACATCTTGAAGTTAATGATTAATGGTTGTTGCTTTTGATTGTAGATTTAATGAAATATTATTTGTTTTTTTAATGGATTTTTTTATGTTTTGTTACAAATATTTGTTTGTCAGTATTTAATTTTTTAATGAAATTCAATTTTGTTATTAATTGTTGGGAAAAATCTCCTTGAATTTTGTCAAACCTTGAAAGGAAAATAAGCACAACATTTCCTGACAATAATAATTGTTGGCATAAGCCTTGCGTATTTTTGCTGGCCATGACAAAAGCTGCTAAATGCATGGGGTTAGGAATTCTTGAAACAGTTTTAGTAGCCATAACAATTGCCCGTAAAAGACACATTTTTTATAGGAAATAAAATGAGTCTTTACTGACAATAGCAAAGGTCGTTAAAGACATGAAAAAAGGAAAACGTAGGACTGTTTTAGATGCCATTATAATTATTGACAAATAATTGCCGCTAAAAGGCATTACTTTTACTGGCCATAAAAGGGGTCTTTATCGACACTTTATATATTGGCCAGGAAAACCTTTATCGACACTGGATACAGTGACAAATAATTAATTGCCAATAAAGGTTTTTGTGACAATTCTTATTGCTGCTAAAAGACATATTTATTACCGCTAAAAGGCTTTTTTGTTGTAGTGTGAGTTCAATTCTGCCTACAAGACATTCTTCTATTTTGGCCAATCATTTAGTCGTCAACATTCTTTAACGATTCTAGTTTCATGATCCTCATTATTATTCATAATATTGCATGCAACATATGTTGTCAATAACTATCTCCTTTTGATTCAATCTTTACCCCCCAAAAGACATAATTTAGTGAGATCTCGTCATTTTCACTATTTTTAGCAATATTAAATTCTTTTGGAGTTTGAACTACTTTTAGACTTCTAACTACTTTAGGACTCCTACTTATATATATAATTGGCTATTAACTATTGAAGATAGTTTTGATGATAACAAACATGAAGATGATGACAAGATCAAGTCTAAGACCTTTCAAGAATAGTATTAGAACTTAAATTAATTGTAAAGGTAAAATGGTTCACACTTAAGTTCTAAATATGTTTTTCAAGAACCCAAAAATAGCACATATGTTTTCCAAGTTTTAAAATGAGTTTTGAATTCATAAGGAAAGAAAGGTTGTTGGAACTCCTAGTGACATTTGGCTAAGTTTTAAAGATGATTAAACTATTTTTTTAAAGGCCCTAATCGATTAGCAAAAGTCAGAATACCAAGGATTTAGTTCCTTCAAGCCCTAATTGAATAGAATAGGGCATCTAATCGATTAGAGGACTTAAAATGCTTGCATGCCTTCAAGTTTTTAAAAGGCTCTAATCAAATAGAGCATAAGCCTAATCAATTAGGCTATTCCAGAATCTCAAAATTTGTTGCGTTATTATGCATCTAATCGATTAGACTTACACTCTAATTGATTAGCTGAGTTTCCAGAAACATAAATTAAAGGTTAGTTGCTTGCATTTAATGCTCTCAACAACTACCAACAACTCTTTAATGACTTTGACTATAAATACAAGTCATTGGGCATTAAAGGAGAGTAGGAAATCAATTTGAAACATCACGTTAAGCATTTAACATGAGCTTTACCAGCCTTATACACTAACACTCTATTTTGAGCTTAAAAGTGTGATTATCCTTTTACCCATAGAGTTTCAATTTGTATAATTTACTTTTGTGAGAGTGTCCTATCCATTTTATTCTCTGAATTCCTTGTAAAAGGGTGAGGTATCCCTTGATAGAGTAAAGGGTGAGGTATCCCTTGATAGAGAAGAGGGTGAGATATCCTTCAAAAGTTGTAAGGGTGAGGTATCCCTTATTTTTTAGGCTTAAGCACAAATGATGAGACATCCCAAAGGTGTGTTGAGTGTTCTTCATTGTAAAAGTTTCAAGCACCTGTTCAAGCTTGAAGGTTTAGTGAAAAATCTCAAGCGGTTCACTTGAGGACTAGACATAGGTCACAAGGGGTGGCTGAACCAGGATAAATCTTGTGTTTACTCTTCTCTACTCTATCTCATTTACTTTTATGCTTTGCTTTCATATGTTTGCTTGAATACTCTTCATCTTGGCTGGTTTATTTGTGAGTGAAGTGATCAATCTCATTTATCTATTCACCTCAATCAATTAATAGTTTCAACAAAATTTGATAAACAAGTGTTTTGTGAAAAATTTGTAAAATTTTTTAAAAACTCAATTCACTCTATCTCTTGAGTTTTGAAGCCACTTGGTAACAATATCTCTAATATCTTTTTCAAGAGTATCCTCTTTAGGATAATTTGCCCCATTAGTAATATTATTTGTTCATTCTCTTTTCAAGGGTTTCTGTCTTTGGAATTGATTAGTCTACCATGCTTCTATTATGTTTTTAACTCATTTGATATCAGTTATAACCAGAGCATTTACAGCTGGTATGAGATTTATTTATCCATTATAAAGAAAATGCATTTGATAATTCTTTTGACTCTCCTTTGCAAATGTATTATCATTTGAACTTTCAATTCAAATTGTGATCTAAATGGTATAATGATGATGCACTTCAAGTAATTTTCTTTTTCACTACATATTTTCTCCCCATAGTGTTGGAAACATTATTTCATATCCAACATATATTCTTGACTTTCTTTCAAAACTCATTTTTAGTGCGATGTGTTGAAGTAAGAGTGACTATATCGCACTTAAGAAAATTCTTATATAATAAATATTTGGCTTCTGGCCAAAATCTAATTGTATATTGATAAATACAATTTTTATACATTATTTAACCCTCACAACAAGAATTTTACAAATTAGCTACAGAAAAATCCATAGCTAATCCGTAGCAAAATTTATTAGCTACGGATTGGTCCGTAGTCAAAATGTCGTAGCTAATTAGCTACCAAAAAATTTTGTAGTTAAATTTTAATTTTTCATAACTAATGCGAAGTTAATCTGTAGCTAATTTTTGTTTAGAACTTCCTTCATTTTCGTAGGTAATTAGCTACAAAAAATTCTATAGCTGATTTTAATAATTTGTAGCAATTCTTAGCTATTTCCTAGCTATTATATTGCTAAATCCGTAGCAATTCCATAGCTATTCCATAGTAATCATCCCTAGCAATTCTGTAGCTATTTCTTAGCTATTGTGTTGCTAAAATCGTAGCAATTCCATAGCTATTCTCTAGCAATTATCTGTAGCAATTCCGTAATTATTCCCTAGCAATTATGTAACTAAATCAATAGCAATTCTATAGCTAATTTGTAGCAATTATCCGTAGCAATATCCTAGCTAACCAAAATTAATTTTATAATAATATTTGGTATATTTTAAAATTATACATGTATAAATATTTCAATGCAAATAGAAAAACCCAATAAATAAGTTGTACAAAACAACAAAATAACATAATTACATTAGCAAGATCAAAACATGTTCTACAAAGAAAGGATAGCTAAACAATAAGTTTAAGTTAATACAAATAGTTCTAAACAAATTAGCCCTATCATCAATAAACACAACTAATCAATCCAAGTTAGCCCCATGATCATCCCCAACTGCATTGCTTTATGATGGTGTTTGCGGCACACCACTTCCTACTTGGGAGCCAACAATCTCACGGAGGATGGGCACCAGCTGTGTCTAGACAAAGGAAGTCATCACTTTATTAACAGCTTCCTTTATGGCTTGTGTCAGAACAGTGCAGAAGGAACCACCAACCTGTGAGGATGAACAAGAGCTAGATCCATGAACACCAATACATAAACTATGACTCATGCCATGGACCTGTCCATTCTTGTTGGGACCCGTCACCTCTATCCACACCTCCTGATCTACTATAGGATAATAAAGAGTATTCTCTATACTTGTCTAATATCGTGGTGTCATAAGAGTCCTGAAACAAAAAATGTAGAAAACTTTATCAAAACAATCAACAACTTAACAAATATGATTAGTTTTAATTTTAAAGATACCTACAATGAAGTTTTTCGAGTGCTGAGTGACATATTCTCCATTTTTCCTCTTATGCACACTTTCATGGAAATCTCTGAAAGGAATTGGACGATTTAGTTCTGCCTTCTGTAATCAACATCTATTAGAATATAAAATTCTAAAATATTTACTACAAGAAACCTTGTGCCTTATTTATTAAATGGGACCAACCTCATACAATTTAGATTCATACAGCTAAAAATATAACACAACATACAAGATGCTAGAACATTAACTCATTTGTCTTATAATTATACAATAGTATAAGATAGAATTATTAGGATATTGCAACAAACACAAGAAATTCTATATTACCATCTTTTTCTTATTTTGATCGAAGCTTATTGAACCTGTAGTGTGCAGCATAGCATCAGGCACGACTGCTCTGTTGCTTTGACAGTAACAAACTTCTTTTGCCACTTTGGTGTTAACCAAATGTTAACTAGGTCATCCCACACTTCTGACTTCAAAGCTGGGGGCCCATGGCCCTGAAGGTCAGCCATGTTCGATGTCCCTAACTTTTTTATGATTGCCTTTCTATGATTCTTCAAATCATCTTAATAGCGATCCATGCAAAGATTATAATATGATGCAAATCAATATTTATTCTAAAACAAATCCATGTTAGTATATTTCTCTATATAGATAATTGTATAATACAATGAGG
Organism: Ormosia semicastrata; assembly: GCA_029884595.1. Taxonomy (NCBI): domain Eukaryota; kingdom Viridiplantae; phylum Streptophyta; class Magnoliopsida; order Fabales; family Fabaceae; genus Ormosia; species Ormosia semicastrata. Next base: position 61,256,951 of record JAQQTO010000062.1, read on the forward strand.
CTAGAAACATAATTACTTACCATAAAATCCTGAAATAGTTCATCCTTCATGTTAACAGGATAATTTTTCCATTTTTCAGTTAGAATGGGGCATCCACGTTATCACAGTGGCCATAATCTCACAGGTCACAGACTGTGGGACAAACCTCCTCTTACAAGTCCATGATATGTCAATAATCTAAAATTAAAATAAATGCAATAAAACATGACATTCATTATTACTCACAGTTGAGAGATGTCCTCCGCAGATATAACTGGTCTTCTATTAGTTTCTGTTTGGGATGCTCCACTTGAAGGCATGAAAATTGGGTCGCTAGTTAGAGGCACAGTGGGGGTGGGACAAAGACATCGATAGTGGGGGGGTGGGATAGGGACAGTATTGAAGGGTGGGACAACAGTTGATGGGTCACCAGTGGTCAAGGGGCTAGTAGCTGAAATAACACCTAACATAATTATAGGCAATCTGAATTCATAAATACATATAAATCAAGAGTTAACAATACAAAATATTATTATATAGGTATACCTGGGGAGCACAGAGAAGGATGTAGTGGTGGTGAACTAGTGCGTGGTTGAGAACACTAGGGTGGATTGTTGCGGCCTCTCCCTCGACCACGTCCATTGCCCCTACCTCGGATTACCATGATAAATGTATGCAATAATGAAACATAACATGTTAACAAACTATATACATCAATATTGTCAAGAATCTCATAAAATATAAAAATGACATTTGGTGTAAATACCATAAACAAAGTTCAACTGTTACTACTTGAGCTTGAATCATATAGTTCCTCATCTTCATCTATGAACTTGGTAATTTCATCTTCTTCATTGTCATCAATGAATTGGTCGATAAACAGAACATTATTTGGATTATGTATTTCATTTATGTCCATTTCTTCCATTGGGGCATATGCATCAAACATGGAAAGAAATCTATCATCTGTGATGATATTAGGTGTTCTCAAGGATGCATTATCTTGGTAGTAATTGATAATAGGTAGCTCATTCAATCCATCACATTCATCATTAAATGTTTCAGCCTCAAAGAGTCTTGCTCTAATCTTACAAGCTGCCCACCATTCTCCACTAGCTCGACCCCCGCATTGTGGGTATACCATATCGTATACTTGTTGTACTTGTTCAGCTAATACAAATGGCTCATTTGAGTGAAGCCTCGATTTTTGCTTAACATCAATCAATTTATATCTCTTATCAACATTGACTCCATTAATCGGGTCAAACCACTGGCACCGTAAAATAATACTTTGTTCTGACCTAGATATGACAATTCCAATATCTCTTCAATGGTGCCATAATAGTCTAAGTCATTCTCGCCATATATACTTCCTCTAACGCAAATCCCACTGTTCATGGTAGCTTTATTTTGTTTGTACTCCTTAGTATGGAACCTATACCCATTAACTATTAAGCCATTGTAAGCAATAGGTTGGCTGAAATAGGTTATCCAAAATTACCTTTGCTCAGTCACAAAATCTAAAAGAAAATTAACAAGAAAAATCAACAACAAAATCACAAACAAGAAATCAAGTACAAAAATCAACAAGATAGGGCTATGGAAGCTAGAAATATGGAAAAGAAGAGAAAAAATAGCAAAGTGCGAAGTGTGAGAAGAAGAGATGAGAGAGACCAGAGCAACGGAAGAGATGAGAGCAATATTGTGGGTGGTTCAATAAAGTTGACGGTGGCGCGACTGGGGAGGCAGTGGTGGGTATTTAGGTGGAGGACGTGGTGTGGGTTTTGTGTGGTCAGAAGAGATGGTGTGGGAATAGGAGCAATTATTGCAGCAAGAGCGTAAATAATGAGGGAGGGGATTTGAGATATTTTGGTAAAGTGGAGGGAAGGGCTAGGCACGTAAATATGGGTACCAATTTGCTGAAGTTATCTTTGTTATTCAATAAAAAGTTAGCTACAGAAATATTTTGTAACTAATCCGTAGTTAATTAGCTACGATTAATTACAATATATGTTTTCTTAGTTAAATTTTGTAGCTAAGTTGTAGCTATTTGCCTGATAAATTTTTTTTTGTGCATTCAAAATTTAGCTACGAAAATTTATTTGGTAGCTAATCCGTAGCTACTTAGCTATGAATTAGCTACCAAACATTTCCGTAGCTAAATTTCGTAGCTAAATCGTAACTATTCTGTCTCTATTTGCTTGATAACTTTTTTTTTGTGCATTCAAAATTTAGCTACGAAAATTTATTTTAGCTACCAAAATTTCTATAGGTAGATTTGGTAACAAATTTATAAAATTCTTGTAGTGATATCCACATCAACGTCACGTCAATGACATGTTATTACTTCCGTTAGGGTTTATAATAAAATTGTGATGAAGGATCACATTGATAGACAATTTATAAGATAAGAGACTAAATTAAAAATAAAATAAAATAAAAGATAGGGAACTAAATTTAAAAAAATAACCAAAATGTTTATTTTACCTATAAATTTTATATTAATCAAGCTCCAAAAAGATATATTAATCATATAAATTAACAATATTCATTACAATGATAATAGATAATTATTTTTTTATATTTATAATATTATTCAGTCCAATCATCGATTGAATTAGTTGAACCATAAATTATTTATCTTTTTTATGTTTGGATTCATTCGATTTTTAAAACATTGACGCATCAAAAGCTTTTCTTGAAAAATATATTTTGATCCTCTAGACCCGAAAGCTATACTCGTCATACATTGTTGTAGTTAATTCAAGTAATGATTAGTTAATAAGTTTGTTAGAAGTTAGTTGTAAGTGGTAGTTAGTTTGTATTCTTTTATGACTCTATAAATAGAGTATGCCATGTGTAATCAAATAATCTTTTTGAATACAGAAGTTTTCTGTTAATCTTTCCTATTCTTTCTTTGTTCATTCTTGCAACTAGTGAGTGTGTGTTTAAGTTTTCCTCCAACAAAGTGATATCGAGAGTAGAAGATTAGGGCCTGTGAGTGTGTGCTGATATATGTGTGCTGCGAGTATGGCTGTTGCACCAAATAGGAATGGAAGTTTCATTCCATCGATGCCAATTTTAGATGGCAAGAATTATGATCATTAGGTCATACGAATGGAAGCCATTCTTGGTCTTCAAGAAATCCTTGAAATTGTGAAAGATGGGATTTCAGAGAAGGATGATGGTGCTGCCAAGAAGAAAGACTACAAGGCTCGATGTTTGTTCCACCAATGTGTGGATCTTGCCAACTTTGAGAAGATCTCCAAAGCAAAGACAGCTAAGGAGGCTTGGGACACCCTGCAGAAAGCATATGGGGGCGCTGAGAAGACCAAGAAGGTGCGGTTGCAGTCCCTCAGAAGACAGTACGAATTACTGTCTATGAATGAGCAAGAATCCACTGCAGATTACTTCAATAGGCTGCAATTGATAGTGAATTCAATGAGATCCTGTGGAGAGTCTATTACAGACCAGCAGATGGTGGAAAATGTGTTGCGAACACTCACCCCTAAGTTTGATCACATTACTGTTGTAATTGAAGAATCCAAAGATATAGAGAACATGAAGGTTGAGGAGCTTCAAAGTTCCTTAGAGGCTCATGAGCTGAAGTTGAATGAAAGAAGTGCTGGAAAAGCTGTTTTAGAGCAGGCACTGCAAGCTCAGGTTTCAAAGAAATGGGGTGCAGATCAAGGGAAATGGAGGAAAGGCAAGAAGAATGGCAGATCCAGTAAAGAAGGATGGTCTTCGAACCAAGATCAGTCTAATGATAATGATAAAACTGAATCCTCAAATAGAAATGGGAGAGGAGGATCTAGCAGAGGTAGAGGTGGAAAGAAAGGTCAAGATAAAAGAAAGGTTCAATGCTATAATTGTGAGAAATGGGGTCACTATGCAAGTGAATGTTGGCATGGCAAGGGTAAACAGAAAAGAAATAATGATGATGAGGCTCATATAACTCAGGATGATTCAGATAATGAACCTGTGCTTCTAATGGTCACTACTCAGGATGATGCATCTCATTCGGAGAGAGCTGGTTTCTTGACACTGGATGCTCCAATCACATGATTGGCCACAAGAATTGGCTTTCTAATCTTGATACAAGCGAGACAAAGCAAGGTTCGGTTTGTTGATAGCAGAACCATAGCGCGAAGGAGTTGGTGACATTGTGATCAAAAGAAAGGGAAGCAAGGCAGCACTGATTGAAAATGTGTTATATGTGCCAAGCATGAAATGTAATCTGTTAAGTGTGGGACAGCTGGTTAAAAAGGGCTTTTCTGTCTCCATGAAAGATGATTGGCTCGAATTATATGATTCAAGTCAGAGGTTGGTGTTGAAATCTCCTTTGTCAAAGAACAGGATATTTCAAACCAGACTCCAAACTGTTGAAGTTCAATGCCTCGCAGCTGATGTGATTGACAAAACCAGTTGGCTTTGGCACATGAGGTTTGGTCATTTAAACTTCAATAGTTTAAAATAATTATTTGATAAAGAAATGGTAATTGGACTCCCTGAAGTTGCCATGCCTGATAAAATGTGTGAAGAATGTCTCATTGGCAAACAACCAAGAAATGCTTTTAAGTCACATATGCATATGAGAGCTACCAATTTATTGCATGTTGTATATTCTGATGTGTGTGGACCGTTTGAAGTGTCTTCTCTTAGAGGAAACAGATATTTCATTTCATTTGTAGATGAATATAGCCGTATGATGTGGCTGTACTTGATAAAGGCCAAGAGTGATGTATTTGCAATCTTTCAAAGATTTAAAGTCATGGCTGAGAAGCAAAGTGGGAAAGCATTGAAGATACTCAGAACAGATGGAGGTGGAGAGTATACATCTAATGAATTTGAGTCCTATTGTGAGGAGCATGGCATTCAACATGAAGTCACAGCTCCATACACCCCACAATATAATGGCTTGGCTGAAAGAAGGAATAGAACAGTTCTTGATATGGAAAGGACTATGCTAAAGCAAAAGAAGTTACCACATTCATTTTGGGGGGAAGCAGTGTTTACTGCAGCCTACATACTGAATAAGTGCCCCACAAAGAAACTGAAGGAGAAGGTGCCAGAAGAAGTATGGTTTGGCAGAAAACCAACAGTGAATCATCTTAGAATTTTTGGTTCGCTGTGTTTCAAACATGTTCCAGATGCAAGAAGGACGAAGTTACAAGATAAAAGTGAGCCTATGGTCCTAGTAGGATATCATTCTACAGGAACCTATAGACTTTATGATCCAGCAACTCAGAAAATATGCATTAGCAGAGATGTGATTGTGAATGAAGCAGAATCATGGGATTGGACAACTCATAGCAGTAGCCTTAGATCCACTGTTCCAGTACTAATGGAAGATACAGAAGAGCAAATCAGTCAACCTGAGAATTTGAATGCAGCAGTACCTACTCATCACCAGAGACAGCCTAGGCAGAGATAATTACTAAGAAGATATGCAGATTTTGAGCTGTTCTCAGATGATGCAGTGACAGCTGAAGGTGACTTGATACATTTTGCTTTGCTAGCAGAAGCAGAGCCAATTGATTATGAGGAAGCTATGAAGCAAGAAGTTTGGAGAGCTGCTATGATAGAAGAGTTGCAGGCCATAGAGAAAAATCAGACTTGGAGTTTAACTAAATTACCCTTTAACAAAAGATCAATAGATGTTAAATGGGTGTTTAAGTGAAAGCTCAATCCTGATAGATCATTTGCCAAGCACAAGGCAAGATTGGTGGCTAGGGGATTCTTACAGAAACAAAGTCTGGATTATTCAGAAGTATTTGCTCCTGTGGCTAGAATTGAGACAATAAGATTGGTTGTGGCATTAGCAAGTGGAAAAGGATGGCCCTTGTTTCAGCTTGATGTGAAGTCTGCCTTCTTGAATGGTCCACTTGAGGAGGAAGTATATGTTTCACAGCCGCCTGGATTTGAGATCAAAGGGAGTGAAAGCAAAGTTTACAAATTGAATAAAGCCTTGTATGGCTTGAAACAGGCTCTTAGAGCCTGGAATAAAAGGATTGACTCCTTCCTGTTGCAGCATCAATTTCAGAAGTGTTCTGTTGAGTATGGTGTCTATGTGAAGCTTAAACAGAATAGTAATGTGTTGCTGTTATGCCTTTATGTGGATGACTTGTTGATTACTGGAAGTGACTTTGCTGAAATTGAGAAGTTTAAGGTCTTGCTGATGTCTGAATTTGAAATAATAGATTTAGGCAAGTTGGCATATTTTTTGGGAATGGAATTTGTTGAAACTCCCAAAGGAATTATGCTTCATCAACAAAAGTATGCTACAGAAATACTAAGGAAGTTTAAAATGGAAGACTATAATGCTGCAACAACTCCAGCTGAGACAAATATCAGTTTTGAAGATGCAAATGAAGAGGAGGAGGCTGTAGATAGCACATACAAGCAGATGGTTGGCTCCTTGCGATATCTCTATAACAGCAGGCCTAATGTTTGTTTTGCTGTTGGATTAATTAGTAGATTTATGAGCAATCCAAAGAAGTCACATCTACTTGCTTTGCCAAAAAGAGTACTAAGATACATAAAAGGTACATTGAAGTTTGGAGTGTTATTTCCAAATGAAAATCAACTACAAGTTGATTTGTTGGGATACTCAGATTCGGATTGGTGTGGAGATAGGAGTGATAGGAGGAGCACTACTGGTTACATGTTCAAATTCTTAGGTGCACCAATCTCTTGGTGCTCTAAGAAGCAACCAGTTGTGGCATTATCATCCTGTGAAGCTGAGTACATTGCGGGTTCCTATGCAGCTTGTCAGGTCATTTGGCTTGATTCAGTCTTAAAAGAAATGGTAGTGGATGTTTAAAAACCTATGCAGTTATTAGTTGACAATAAGTCAGCTATAAATCTAGCAAAGAACCCGGTATCACATGGCAGAAGCAAGCATATTGAGACTAGATTCCACTTTCTAAGAGAACAAGTTAACAATGGAAGATTGGAACTTGTTTATTGCCCAACTGAAGAGTAGATTGCTGATGTTCTAACTAAGTCTTTAAAGAAAGACAGGTTTGAAAAACTGAGAGCTGAATTGGGCATGATATGTTTAGATACTTGAATTTGGGGGAAGTGTTGTAGTTAATTCAAGTAATGATTAGTTAATAAGTTTGTTAGAAGTTAGTTGTAAGTGGTAGTTAGTTTGTATTCTTTTATGACTCTATAAATAGAGTATGCCATGTGTAATCAAATAATCTTTTTGAATACAGAAGTTTTCTGTTAATCTTTCTTATTCTTTCTTTGTTCATTCTTGCAACTAGTGAGTGTGTGTTTGAGTTTTCCTCCAACATACATAAAGTTTACATTTTAAAATGAAACAAATTAGTTTTTTTTTTTGTTTTTTAAATTAAAGTCGTATTTTATTGTCAATCAATATTATCAAAGTGGTCCTTGAAGTGTCATCAAAAGAATTTCTTTCTGTTTTTATATTTTTTGTACACTAGAAAGAAAATGAAAAAGCTAACTCCTAACAAATTGAATTTCCATAGAATCAACAAGGAAAATTAGACCAATGTCTAGGACACCTCAAGAATTTCTTGCGCATTTATTCGTACCAGAAACTCCAGGTTTTTAAAGGAAGTCTGCATAATTATTTACTTCCCTTAGGATACGGGTTTTCTAGTTATCTTATTTCAAGATCAACTTGCTCTTAATGTCATATATCACGTAACCAAAGTGGTGGTAGGCCTGTGCCTCACCTATAGTGCATCCAAGGAATCATTCTCATGGGTAACTATTAAAGAGTTTCTTTCTATTCGATATCTATAAATTTTAGTAAAAAAAAATGTAAAAGAAAGATGTGATAATAAATAAAAAAATTTGTTATTGAGTGTTCTAAGGTCACGAGTTAAAGAACATTTAATACCTTATATGAAATGTTTTTAATTATTTAAAGAAGTAAATATTAAGTGATTTATGTTTTCTGACTATAATAAATATTTTACTTTCATTTATTATTTATTTTTGTTTCTTTAATTAGTGTAATAAGAACACTCGTTAACAAATCATATAAATATATTATATATTTTAAGCAATATATGAAGAAATGAAATTATTCTCATCTTTAACTATATGGAACACCCATCGTGCACAAAAATATTCATTGGGAGAGCCTTGCAAATTGACATCCCAACTCGAGCTAGGCTGAATACTAGAGGAATTAATTGTACTAGGTTATGCCCATGTTGTTTTGCAAAGGAAGAAACTTTGACCCATGCGCTAAAGGTTGTACGTGGGTCAAGTGTCTCTGATTTCAGGCTCCATGTGGTCTCCAAGTAGATGCTTGGTCAACTATTAATGCTTAGGATTGGATTGGTGATATTCTGGATATTTGGACACCCATGTGGTCTCCAAGTAGATGCTTGGTCAAATATTAATGCTGAGGATTGGATTGGTGATATTCTGGATATTTGGACACCCACAGCAGTAGACATGGTTATGGTGTTTGCTTATGGTATATATATTATTGATTGCACAAAACACCCTATGCTTTGAATGTAAGTAGCTCAGTCTGGAACAGGTCAACATTAAGGCTTTCAATATCTTACAGGAGTTCCAACAAGCATACATAGTACAAGAAAACAAGTGGGTGATCGGGTTTGATCAGTAGATCGGCCGTTGGCTCGTTGGAACCCACTTCCAGTGGGAGTGGTCAAACTTAATATAAATGCTGCCATATTCGACTATTAATCCTATGGGCTGGGGGCTGTAATAAGAGATGATCAAGGCACAATCTTGGCAGCAACATCCTAGAAATGCAGTAAACATCTTGAAGTATCAACTGCATAAGCAATGGCTATCAAATATGAAATACAACAAGCCCTTGATTTGTACCAAGGTTTTAAATTGCAGTCGCAGTTGAGGTCGCGTTGAGATTTTTGCAATTGCGGGCATTGCGAGTGCTACGATACAGATTGCAGTCGTTGCAACGTGAGTTTTTCATAGCTTGACACAAATTAGATTAAATTATCTATTTTATTGTACAATGTACTATAATTAATAATTAATAATTTTTTTCATTAGTAAGCGATATCCAAAAGCAAAAAATTAATTGACTAATATTAAAATATAAATAAATTACTAGCTACTCATATATTCAACAAAATTCATACATAACATAAGTGATTACTTCAACATAAATAAATCAATAACTACTCATATTTAACAATGTTCATACATGAGTGATTACCTCAACCTCAAAATAAACAAATCATTAGCTACTAATATATTAAACAAAGTTCATACATGAGTGATTACTTCACCACATGATAGAATGATGTGCTGGATCATAACCTCCACTTTCAATTTAGTTATCATTATATCCTACTCTGCCAAAGACATAATAAAAAAATCCTGAATTTCTTGGTGGTTTCATTTGTTGTTGTTTATCATAGGAAACATTTGATGATGGATACTGATAAGGCTCTTGGTAATTCATGGAAGGTTGATAATATGGTGGGGTTATCATAGGTGGATAGTAGAGATAAGACATGTAAGAAGGATGTTGATAATATGGTGGATAGTTGCCTTGGCTGCCTTCAGATGATGCACCAATACCAAAATCACCAAAGGATTATGATACACTAGATGAGGAAGAATCATCCAACATAGCATTTTCAAGCCTTATATTTTTCCTAGATTGGGATCCACCTCTACAACTACCATCGATTACATCATCAGAAGGATCTACATCCATCTTTATCCTATGATTTATCTTCTCAATCATGAGATTTTGATCACGTTTGAAGTATAGCTCTTCCTGAAAAGAATGATACAACCCTTCACTTCCTCCTTGACTTTGTTTTGTATTACCGCCACTACCAGTGTTATTACTTGGTGGACTTAATCCACTATTATGACCTTGACTAGGTGTTTCACTTGAATTTGAATCATCCCCACCAGTTATTCCTTCACCATTATCATCATCATAATCAATAGGAAGCTATTTTGAGTTTTGGATCCCATCCAATAACGGTCCCTCTCTCTCCTCAAGCCATGGAAATAAAGGACCTTCTTCCTGAAATATATAACTAAGATTAATAGGATTAAAGCTAGCATCAACCTCTTCTTGACTTCTCCTCACAGAGTCTTTCTTTCTCAGCTTCATGTTGTAAAATGTAAAGACAAGTTTCTGTATTTTCTGGAACTTTAATCTATTTCTTGTCTTTGTATGAATATAGCTAAATGTACTCCAATTTCTATTACAATTAGAAGCTGAAGTTGTTTGATTGAGAACTTTTATAGTTATGCATTGAAGCTCAGGAGCACAAGATCTATATATCGTTCACCATTCAGCTGATTAAATAAACGATTGTCCATTATTATGTATATTAATAAAAAATAGAAGGTAAAAAACATCTTGCACTTACACATTAAACATCAAAAACTGCAAAATCTTACCAGGATTCATTTGTGACCAAGTTCTTTAAGCTTGTGTTGTACCAAATGTCTCTTTCTTATCTCGAAAAAGTAATAACTACAAGCACCAATGATCCATATAAGTCTTCAAAAACTATAAATTTCTAAACATTAACGTATCACAATTTGGTTCTTAGATGACAAATTATGATATATTCCAAAATCTGAAATGCAAATTAATTCACCTAATTGATAGCTTTGATTTGATGATCAATGTTTGCCTCCTATTTGCTTATTACTTTTGTTGTTCTATCTAAGGTTTCCTTTGCTACATCTCTTCCATGTTCAACTCCAAATTGAAATTGAGGATTAAGAAAATAACCTTACGAATAAAAAATGGGTGATTAGCATTTCAAAATCAAATATAAGGCTTTGAAAAAAATTCAATTAAATATATTGATATACCTGCAACATACAAGTCAGAATGCATGAAGAACGATCTTTTGTCAATAATCTCATTATCTTGAGTGTAGTAACGACAATTTTTTTTGAATGGATAGCTTTGCTCTATCAATTGCTTTATAAATAAAACTCATTGTTGGTTTGTCATCACCATCCACCAATCTCAAAACCTTGACAATTAGTTCAAATACCTTTATAATATCATGGCCTTACTCCAAAAATCTTTGCTCAAAATAATTTTTTTAGCTTCATATGCGGGTCTTGATTTCTCCTTTTCCCACTTAGATTTTCTGAATTCCTCAAACTCAAACAAATTCCTCAAAGCATGTTTTTGCTTCACAATTGATTCAACCTACAAAAATTATGTTGCAAAATGAGTGATTGTTGAACAAATAATTTTCCTGCCACCTGTATAATGCTTAATAAGATTTCCTGTCCAAATGTGGTAGTAGATAAACAAAGTCACTTTCTTTGCACCATCTAGTATTTTTTGGACATTATATGTTTTTACAATATCTTCCAAGCGTAAATCCAAGCAATGAGCTGCACATGCAGACCAATAAAAATGCGGTCTTTTCTCCATCAATTTTAAACTAGCATCTTTTAGTGCCTTCTCATTATCAGTGACCACTTGGACAACATTATCTTCTCTGATTTCTTCCACAACTTTATCAAGAAGCTTAAAGTAATAATCAGTGTTTCTACTAGGAACATTGGAAGCATCAATAAATTTTAAGAACATTGTTCCATTGCTACAATACACTAGGAAATTCATAATATGTATGTGATTTATGCTATTTGTCCAGCCATCACACATTATTGTCACCCATTTCCTTCCATGTTAGTTTAAGTTCATCATCTATATACTGTCTCATAGACTGATATTCATTTCCAAGTACACCTCTGAAACCTCATAAGAAGTAGGGAATTTAATTCCTAGTCCCAACTCTACATCTTCAGTGAGTAAAATGTGTAGTCATAGAGAATTACATTAGTTCATAGGAAGACGCTCATATATTATCAATTTAGAGACCGCTTCTACTAACTTATTTCTTAGTGTTTTAATAATTTTTGTAGTAATTTTGGTTTGTTTCATACTTTTACTTCTAGCCAAATCAACATCTACTGACCTCAATCTGCGCTCAAGATCACTTGGTTGATGTTGACGAGAAGCTCGGCTACTGCCACCAGCATGAGAGCTACCTCCACCTTTATATATAGAATCTAATCTTCCAATTTGTTGTCTAAATCTTTGCCTGTCTTCCCAGTGTCTCTGTGATACAAAGTTTTCTTCAGTAGCTTGCCTTATAACCCTGTCTTCATCAAGAAAACCTTCAATATCATCATCTTTATCTCCTCTTAAACGTGACACAATTTCTTCTTTTCTCTTTCTAAAGTCTATTTTCTTTGCTTTATTATCCAACAAAAGTTTCATCATATTTTCTCTGACAAAAGTTGAGACCCTAGCACAACCCTTGACTTCTCTTTGCATGTGTGCAAAATATTCTTTCAATCGAGTAATTCCACTTGTTAACACTCTGCCACAGAATTTGCATTGCACATTATTTCTAGTTTTACCAGGTACAAGTCTTCCAAAGTGCCAACCAATATCGTCACTTGGAGCACCTTCTGCTTTACCTATTAAAAATTCTTCTCTTGGTGGCATTGTTTAACTAACCTACATATAAACAAATATGTATTTCCAAGTTTTTTTAAATCAATGATAAATTATATAATTAAAACTTAAATATTATAATATATACTTTAAGCTAATTCCTAAAATTTGTTACTAACAAGTTAATTGAAAGTAAATTTTAACTTAATTCTTAGAATTTTCTAAGCTTCTCTAAAAATTTACAACATAAAATTTTTGTCTCACCCTCAATTTCATATTTTAAATCTCTAATTTTCTTCCTACAATCCCAAATTTACCTCTCCCTAACCAATTTTTTCCCGTTCCTTCTAATTTTCCCTTTCCTCACATTTTTTCCCATTTCCCTAAATTTCCCCTTTCCCTCCCTTGGTTTCTCACCTCTCTTCTATGTTTCTCACTCCCTCCCTCCTCTAAATTTCCCATTTCCTGTTCCCTCACTCCCTCACTCCTCTAAATTTCCCCTTTCCCGTTCCCTCACCTCTCTGTTTCGAGCTCACCCACAGCTCACGACCTTCCTCATTCCCATTCCCTCACTTCTCTCCTCTACTTCGAGCTCATGTCAGCCACGACACAAGGCATGGCCGCACGGCCCAATGGTATAACATCCTCTAAAACATGTTAGACTTGTAAATAATTACAGAGATAGCTTAATACTTACTTAACATGTCTATTTAATTTTGTGACAATTTGAGTTAGTTTATGCACTTTGCTGCAACTCAAAAGGTTAAAAGTAGCTTAAAAGAAACTAGATATTAGCTTAAATGGCTTAGCTAATGGAAATAAACATGGATAATTTGTTTCTAGGTCACAAATGTCTGAACTGTGATATGGTTAAAATTAGAGAATAATCGGAGTTAGTTTGGTATTTTTAAACATACTAGTTGTGTGTTTTAATGCCGGATGGACTAGTCACAGATATAGAAAAATATGGTATTAGTGAAATAAGATTTTTGAAGATTTCTAAAATTTATTTTAAATCTATTGGAACTTAGGAAACTTGATTTGGAGAAATCTAAGTGTTCTTAGCAGATATAGTTTATACAACTAAATATCTAAGTGATTATGAGTCACTCACGTAAGCTGCCTCATTTGTTGACTTTTGTTATTGATATTTTGCTTCATTTCTCCTTGTTTTTCACTTATTTCTCTCACGGTTTGAAACTACAACATCAACTGCAAGAACACAAGAGAAAGAGGAGGAAAAACACAAGAAAAATGAGGAAAGGAAGGGGAAAATCAAGGGCAAAGCCAAGGCTTAGACTCCATCTTTGCTACACAAAAGGTAGGGAGTTTGAGTCCAATTAGTTCCTTTTTCTCATCTCCATCTTTTATGCTTAGTTGAGGTATAATAGGTCAAAATGGGATTTTGAGGTGTTTTGAGTGTTTTCTTGCTTGAATGTGTTTTTAATGGTTATTTATGACTTGTTCATGGTATGAGTTTGAGTTAGAAACTTGGAACTCTTCATTTGGACCTTTGATGCATAAAATGAGAAAATGGATATTTTGGATGAGTGATTTGGTTTATGGATCCAAATTTGGTGGTTTAAGTTGGTGGTTGATGATTCCTATATGTTAGTGAACTTGTTAGGGACTTAAAATCACATAGAAACTGCTTCGGAGTGAATGAAATTCGTGTGTTTCACTTATGGAACAGTGATTCGTGTTCTACTGAATTTTCTGTAGTAGGGTCATGTCTAAGCGTGGGAATTTCATGCCTAGGTATGGACTGAAATTTTTTAGTCCATGATTCGGCCAGAGAGTGCCACGCTTAGGTGTGGGAATTTTATGCCTAGACGTGAGACAAGGCACCAGCCACGCCTAGGCGTGGGAAAGTCATGCCCAGGCTTAAGTTCTAGAATTTTTCAAGAATTATATTCTTAATGTTTTGGGGTTTTCTAAGTATTGGGATCACTCATATATGCCTTGTAAGTGTGTTAAGGCACTACTGAAGGCATTTCATGGAAGGAATTACCACCTTGCATATGTAAGAAGTTGAGAAGCCTTAGGTATTCAAAATGTAGGGAATGCCATAGGGAAGTGTCTAGAACCTTGTTCAATAAGTGGTTGATTTTGAAATCACCTGTGAAGTGATGGTGTGAGATACTAGATACCATTTTTTGCTAGTGTCATGAATCTTGCAACTTTGTATGATAAGTTATCCTAGAATTTCATGATTACTAGTGTTGATCTCATTAGGTTAATAAGGACCTTGTGACACCTTTGCATGTTTTTAAAGCTTTGTATTCCTATGTATTGTAACCTTAGATGGTGTGCACAACCATATGGCCTGAGAATGAGATATTGGATCTAAATTCTCCTAGCATTTATGCTATTATGGTATGGGTTACCGGTATGGGGGTGGTAGTAGTACTCTTACTATTGTGAGGGGGAAGAATCCACTTATTACAAAGTAGAGTAAGGGCTTCCTTGCCTATCCTACTCAGTTTATATAATGGAACTTGTTTTTGGGAATTTAGTAAGTATCATGTGTTTTCCAAAAACCAAACTTGCATAAGCATTGCACAATCATACCTTTAGGACAAGCATAACCATTGCATACTAATCATACCTTTAGGACATTCATGTTGGTATAAAAATTTTTTTCTATTGGCATAACCATTTGGTTTATACTAAATTCACTAAGGATTTTGTGCCATTGTTTTTCCATGTAAATCCAGGTCAATACCCTCCAAAGAGAAAGGGCAAGAAGAAGCAAAATACTTAATTTTAGTTATTTTGTTTCTTTATGTATTAACTTGTATTTATTTACTTTGCTTTTAGTTTGTAAAAGTTTATGTATTATAGTGTGACATTTTAGCTAGTGAAGTATATATATATATATAACTTTTTTTATTCCTCGTGGCTCTCTATAATAACTACACAGGTTGTTATAGATTTATGTTTTATGCATATTTAGGAAGTGATATACTTGATACGCTTTTCTTGAAATATTCTGATTATTTTACGATAATTGTATTAGGGTGTTATACATGACACTTAGGCAGCTGATCCACTCCATGACATCGCTCTCCACGACACAACAGCTCCACCATCTCACATGAAGCAACACCCACTAGTAGAAGAAAGACCCACAACAACACCCACACATCCACAGTAATACCCACACCCAAATCATCTCTAAGAGACTAAGATAGGCATAAATCAACCATGGATTGGATGGGTTACCTGAGGGCTAAGCTACTGCAACTTCAAATCAAAGAAGAACAAAGCTCCACGCCTCCACTATGGATCAAGACCAACTTGAATCGAAGATCGTGAAACAGAGGCGAACACAGATCAACCTAGAGATGCAGTGACAGGTTGAGCTGTCAAAAAGGCCTAACCCAACCCATCAAGCCCTAGCCCATGTGGGTTAGGGCTAAAAAGCCCATAGGGCCAAAAAGCCCACAAGACAAAAAAAGCCCACAGGGCCAAGTAGGCTTGGGCTAACCCATGGGCTGGCCCACAATAATTATAAATTTTTTTAAAAATTTGGCCCACTTATTTAATGGGCTGGCCTTAGCCCACTAAAAACAAAACTTGACCCACCTCTTTTATGGATTAACTATGGGTCAGAATTCAAAAGATGTGAAAATCCTAATATCTAAGATTTTTACATATAAGATAATCAGACAACTAGCACAAGAATTAGCAGATTATATCATAAAGTGGGAGATAGATCCAACTTCTTTAGTGAACACAGAATCAGGGGTAATCTAGTCTAATTATAAGTTAAAAACTCAAGCCTATATCATTTAGAATGTCTCATTAAACCCACTGCTTAATCTGGGTGACATGGTTCAACTAAAATCATCTTGTTCTCTCAAAGATTTACTATGATTTCTAAGACTGAGTACTAGTAAACTTGTACTAGATGGATGAAACTAAACTTGAATGTTGAGTAAAAGGAAGTGGAAACTAAACTTCTGATACCATAACAGAATGTTGAGATGTGGAACAAAACTAAATGTTGATACCATAACAAGAATTAGCACCTCATTGGACAGTACACACTAATTTACGTTCCAAACAAGAAGCATATTATCAGTGCAAACAATTACAGGGAAAAATGAGAGAATTATGGCATGCAGTCATTACAAATGGAAGACAGCCAATAGTTAATTACAATAAATTTAGTTTGCTATGAACATCATGCATCCACAGCACTTACACTCAATCCAAAAAGACTTTCTCACTAATAGAAGTCACAGGTGGTACTAAACTTTTTAATGCAACGCATGTACTTTAACCAGACTTACAAGATGCAGTTGATTTTCCATTCAAAGCTAAATATGCTAGTACCTTTTATGTTGTCTTATACACCATGCAACAAGAAAATAATCCTAGAACAATGTGCTAGATCATATAAAACACGTACCCAGCCAACCTTCTCCGAGTTCTTTCTTTGTGTAGTTCAGTCAGCACAAATTACAAAAAGCAAAGCACACGTGATAACAAAAGAAATTTATTAACAATTCACAATAAATGCCATCAAGTATAAAATTTCATTTTTAGAATTTGTAATGAAATTAAAATGAAATTGGCTAAAAGTAAAAATTGTTTCAAGTAATAAATTAATCCTTTCCCATAAGAAATGTTCTTTTCAGCCCCCCAAAAAGAAATCCAGCTGCCTGTTCCTCATTGCCATTGAATAATTGAAGAGCTTGTATAACTACGTCTCTTCCAAATCCCAACTCAACAAGCTTTGCAACTTTGGCTTCAAAATCAGAGTCTTGGAGCCATAAGGACTACATCAGAGAATCTAAAAAGTGAAATCAGTAGTAGTAAAAAACAATCACATTTACATACAGAATGTGGTACCTCAACACATCAAAAATGTTCCAATCTTGTCATGAATAGGTAGAATGCAAACAACAATAATTGATCAAACTTAATGCACAACACAAAGTATTACCAACACAACTATAATGCGTGCAAGTCATAATTAACCCACTTAGTTCCTCGCTATTCTTC
Organism: Ormosia semicastrata; assembly: GCA_029884595.1. Taxonomy (NCBI): domain Eukaryota; kingdom Viridiplantae; phylum Streptophyta; class Magnoliopsida; order Fabales; family Fabaceae; genus Ormosia; species Ormosia semicastrata. The sequence continues at coordinate 61,274,388 of JAQQTO010000062.1, forward strand.
AATTTCATCTTCTTGATGCACATTTGACTCTGCTGGTAATGTCTCATAACCAAAAGCTTTACAATCATCTTCATCTAAATCAATTGAGAAACAATTAGACAATCAATCCAAACATAATCAACCAATATTGCATATGATTATTAAAAAAAATTATACACATTAACACAAAGCATTACCATTAGGGTTTTGAACAAAACCATGCAACCAATTTCTAGTGCAAATAAGCATTTGGACATGCTCAGGAAGGGTTGAACTTCTGTATTTGGTAAGAACACGTCCACCAATACTAAAAGTAGATTCTGATGCTACTGTAGTAATTGGAATGCTTAGCACATCTCGTGCCATGATAGAAAGTGTGGGAAATCTTTCTTTCATTCATCTTCCAATAGTTAAGCACATCAAAATCATCATTGTCATCATAATCAACTTGTGGTTCATCCAAATAAAGATCTAATTCACTCTTGCCAGTGTTAGATTTAGTTTCATTCTGAAACATTTTAAACTCCTGCAAGATATAATATATTAATCATCTTTGGAAAAACAAGAATGAAAGTAAAAAAATAATGATTAAATTAGCATTAAAAAACATATGTTGAATAATTTTGATCTCTTGGGGTTACTTCCTTCTCGACTTAACTTATGCAACATATTAGGCTCATTGGATGATTGAGATTGAGAAACACTTGGTGGGTTGAAATTGCTTGCATATTCTCCATAAAGTTTCTTAAACTTTGCCCTCACATGTTTAACCTTATCTTCAGATGTTGAAGGATCCAGCTTTGTGTAACAAAAGTTTAAGAAATCAAGCTTCAAGTGTGGGTCAATAATAGCTCCAAAAGCCATTACTACACTATACTCCTTCCAATATTTGTCAAATTTTCCTTTTATTCTCATACACATGTCCCTTATTACCTGATCATAGTTAGACAAGTTTTCTTCCAACATGCACTCAATCTTCCAAACTTGCATAAAATACAAGTTTGAGGTCGGGTAAGATGAACTAGAGATCATGTTTGTAGTCTCATAAAATGGTTCTAAGAATTCACACATTTTCTCCCCCCTCCTCAATTCTTCATCTAATGGACAATATTTGTAATTGGTATCTACCACCTGGAGAATATCAAATGCTTTTTCATATTTGATTGCACTTTCAAGCATTAAATATGTCGAATTCCACCTAGTTGACATATGTAATCTTAAACCAATGCTTGTGTCAATGCATGCTTCTTGCACACAATCCTTGAATTTAATCATCCTCCCATCCGATCCTCTCACATACTTAACACTCTCTCTGATTTTAAAGAGTGCATCACTAGCCACCCTCAAACCATCTTGAACAATCAAATTAAGTATATGAGCAGAACAACGGATATGAAAGAACTCACCATCACACAACAAATGATTCTGCAAACGAAGATGGTTTTTCAAAATATGTTGCATGTTATCATTTGCAGAAGCATTGTCCAAGGTAAGAGAAAACACTTTCTTATTAATTCCCCATTGCTTCAAGCAATCAAATAATGTGGCTTCCAATTCAACTCCAGTGTGTAGAGGCTTCATTCGACAAAAGTTAAGAATCTTACTAATTAATTTCTAATTCTCATCAACAAAGTGAACAGTTACACAAATGTAACCCTCAGTGGTAGATGTTGTCCACACATCAGAAGTTAGACACACTCTATTAGGAATCCTAGACAAAACTAGCTTAAGTTTTTGCTTCTCTTTCATATAAATTTTTTGAACATCAAACACAACAGTATTCCTAGAGTGCATCACAGCATTAGGGTTCAAATAATTTACCCATTCTCTAATCTTCTCATACTCAACAAAATTAAAAGGAAAATCATGTTTAATTATGGCTTGTGCAAGAAAGTCACGATGGGTCTTTTGATTAATCTTTGTCATGCTAGACTTCCCTTCTTGGTTAGGAAGATTGTCACCTACATCCACACTTAAGTTTGTAATACCTTTACAAACAGAGATATGATGACTTAAATGTGAAGTCCCATAATTATTTTTGGTCTTAGGATTTTTCCCGATTGCATACTCACGACCACAATAATTGCACACAGCCTTTTCAATGCCATCCTTGTCTTTACCACTTTTTGTAAAGAATTTCCAAACATTAGAGTTTTCTTTCTTAGTTGACTCAGTACTTGCAAACACTACAAGAGGAGTTTCAAAAACAACTTCATCATCCACATTAAGAGTCTTACTCACAGACTCCATAATACCATTTTTTAACTCCTGGACATTGAAACAAACAAAAATATATAAAAAAATCAGAACAATGATATTTAGGCTACAAGTTGTTAATATAATTAGTGCAAAGACAATGATATTCAAGCTAAAAGTTGCATATGTTACTCTTAACTCAAACAAGAGATTATGCACTTATAGAGTTAAAAGTTGTTAATATAATTATTGCAGCATCAGTCGTACTCTTTCTTAGACACCTTTAAAATATAAATTAAATAAAACATCGAGTAAAAAAAAGTGAAGGCAATACGTCATTTGCAAGCAATATGACGTTTTAGCTTTGGGGGAGAAGAAAGCATCTGAACCTTTTGATCACGTTTGACATATTGCAGCCTCTTCATACCTTGTTTAAACATATTTTATAATCATCTTTCATTCCTATGCGAAAGCAAATTGATATGAAGCTTCCAGCATGCCAACCCCAAAAAAAAAAATGAAAAAAGATTATAATTAATGAATTACACATGGCACATATATATGTGTGTGTGTGTGTATATATATATATATATATATCCTTTGCCCATGTCAGAAACAAACAGCCATTGTATTATGAATCACAACAAAGGCTTGGATTTGGGTTCGAACTACAAAGTGAAACCGAGTAAAAAGAACATGCTCATTCAAAAAAGGAAGACAAGTTTTCTGTTTTGGTCCCCTACACTCGAATTGTTTTTTACATGTATATTTTGTTTGTTTCTCAAAAGAGAATGCAATGATTACTTTAAAAATACAAGGTCACTGGCATCCGAATCATAAATCACAAATCTTTAAAATTGACTGCAGCGTTAGAGTAGCTAAACAGGGGAAAATCAAATCACAAATCAAAAACCTAATGGGCTTAAATATATTGCAAAAACAAATTACAAATCTTCAACTATGTAACACATAACCAAAAACAAAATTCCCCTGAGCCCTTTCATGAACCAAACTCAGATACCGAAAACGAAATTCCTTGAGCCTTTTCATGAACCAAACTCAGATTCTATGATGGTTTTCTCGCTTGTAAAACTTAAACAACACTAATTAGAGAAAAATAAAATTACTTATCGGCACTGCTCTTCTATTCCTCAGATTTTGCAAACGTTAAACAAAAAACTCAATGAAGAAACAATAGGATTAAGAATAATTGAAGAACCTAGGTTGTGAGATCGAAAGTTATGAGATCGAGAGCTGAGATTAAGCGAGCTCCAAGATCGAGCAGATTAAGCGAGCTCCGAGAGTTGAGAGAGAACCAGAGAAGAGCGAGAATGAGCAAGAAGAGAATAATTGTCGAAATGGGTTTCTGATTTTCTTTCAAATTGGGATTAGGGTTTTCTGATAGGTGAGTTATGTGGGTTAAGGGGGTTTTGTGGGTTAGCCCTATCTTAACCCATTAAATTAGTGGGTTTAATGGGTTAGGGTTAAAAAAGTCCTATCATATAGTGGGCTTCAAAAATAGATTAAAAATAAGGGGGGTTAGTGGGCTGTACCATGGGTATAGCCCATATTGACAGCTCTAGTGACAGGAGCTCCTTCAACAGACAAGATGGGTCTCTAAGTCTCTTAAGAAGTTAGGCTCCTGTTAGAGTTGATTTTGTGTATGTTTTTGGCTTTTTTTATTGAGAAAAATGGAAAGGAATAGTGTTGAAAATGAGAAAATATGAATGGAGGAGTGTTTCAGTTGAAACACCGTTACGTCTCATCCGTTGTGGCCGCAACACAGTTCCATTGCTGCTGTCACGCGTGATTTTCAAACTAAGCCTTATCGCAAGCTGAAGCAGAAACAACGGTCACTGCAATCTTTTTGTTGTGGTCTCTACAACCATCTTGGAACAAGATTTAAAACCTCGATATGTACTTATTTGAGATTATGGTGGAGTTTGAAAGCCGAAAGTGCATGCATGTATTTATGGGTGCTAAGCACATCAACTCCTACATGCGTATGTTAATTAATGATTGTAAGCAACTTGCGTTAAGCTTCAGGCATTTTTCTTTTACACATGTAAGGAGGGAATGCAATAGAGTAGCTCTTTCTTTAGCTAGAATTACTACTTTGGGAATTTTACATATGTATAAAAAGAGAATGTGAATGAGAGAAAAGAGAAAGATATTTGATTGTAGACTGAGTTTTATTCAATTGAATTGATCTCCTCGCCCGCTACTAAGTTATATATTTGTGGAGCAGTGAATGTGATGTTAAGAGTCTCCAACGTTAACGAAGCTACTCTATAGTTCATGTTATTCATGAGGCCAACTTTGTTGTAGATCACCTAGTGTTCTGAAGTAAATTCAGAAGGGTACTTGAGGTAGGCACGTATTGATGGTTGAAGGTAGAGTCCTCTGTGGCACAGCTGCGGCAGTGGTGGTGCGAGGGATGGGTACTTGCAAAAGGCACTCTGATGCTTAAGTTAAACTGTGCTTAATGAAGACAGTCTGTATATTACAGGAGATGCATACCTTTGGAACCTGGCATGGCATTTATAAGACCGTTTTAGGATGAGTGCAATTTGTATTAAATGTAGTTATTTAGGATTAGAATCAGTTAGGGATTGTGATCCCTTTTAACTAATTTCCCTATTTATGAGGGATGTAAATAACTTTTATATCCATCAAGGATATTTAAGAGATTTATACCTAATAAATAGGCAAATATACTCACCAAGATAGTGTGTAATAATATTATAAATAGGTAGATATACTCATCAAGATAGAACGTAATAATATTTGGATATTATTCTAGTGGATCAGGTTGCTCTTGAATCGCTAACCCAAAAATTTGATCTAGAACAGTTGCCCCCAACTTGGCTCTTAGATGGGATAGCTAAGTGTTAAGGTACCCACATTTAGTAGGAGCACACGACACACAGTGAACAAATGGATCCAAGTCAGAATTAACATAGGATCTCACGATGTTCTTCAAAGGGTTGAGGTCCATGGTAATCATAGTGTGCCTCTGGGGTTGACGTGTTAGGTTGGGATCCGAGTTGGATCGCTTCACTTACATTGTCATTCTGTCCTTCGAGGTAAGCTATATGTTGCCCCCATGTGTAGTTCGGGGGATCTCAACTGTATGTCATGAGTGAATTCCTATCGGGGTGTCAACGGCAAACTGCCAGGTTGACCCATGGGACAGGATCCTGAATTACTGTCTAGAATTGTTGCCCCCAGCTTAGCACTTGACTAGTACAGTGAAGTAGCAAGTCTCAATGCCCCCGGGTGATGGAATCTGTGCTTTACTTGAAGTCATGGTCCGTGCTTCTCCATAGGGTTATGAGTTCTAATCCGGAGGCATTTAATCATGACACTTGTGGACACGTTGTAGTCTAGTCTATGCATTAGTTAACCATAAATGGACATTCTTGGGTGTAGCCAGGATACGTAGAATGATTTAGAATTGTTGCTGAGTTTACTTCTTTTTCTATGGTCCGTACTGGTTCCAACGCCCATTGCAAATGTGTTGTCGGTAACCTCTTCCAGGACTTAGGATTTTTAGCTAAGTTATACCTTAGTCCGAAGTCCATCACCAAATACTTTGGCATTTAGGATCCCATATGACTCAAGTATAAAGTAAAATCCTTGTCTGAGATCCATCACTAATCACTTTGGCGTTTAGGATCCCACATGAGTTAGATATAATTTTAAATGGCCTATAGTTGGCGTATTTTAATGTTTACGGTTTAGTGCATGAATTTCCTAAGACTTAGGATTTTTCTACTACATAACCTATTTAACATAAGATAACTTGCGGTAGCTATCGTAATGGCATGACACAAATGTCATTATCCGTGCTGCTATTAACCACGTAATGGTTATAGACAAGTGTCGAGAATTGGGTGTGGATTCATAACTCATGACCAAAACACTTAAATGGGTTTTGTGGGTTATCATTCCTCTTTAACCTGGACTATTTTGGGACCCTTGGATCCTGTAGAGGATGGGCTCTGGACATTCTCAAGGCGTCTTCCGACTTGAGGGTTCTCCAAGTTTGTTGAAATTCGGATCCCATAAGGAACGGGCTCAATGGACATTCTCAAGGCGGAGTCCAACTTGAGGATCCTTCGAGACTTTTTAAGTATGCTTAACCTTTGTAAACCTGGTTAGTTTATGGGTTAAGGTCAGGCTCAAAAAGGTACAGATGAAAACTTTTGAATGCATTGCTTGCCCCTAGAGGGTGGTTAAGTGGATTCCCATATTTGGATATCAAGTATTGATGTCAGAATAGTTGATCCTCTTCGAACATTGTATTCCTTTAACCTCGCCAAGGTGTGGTAACCTTATGGATTGTGTCGGGCTAAAGTACTTGTGGACTCAAGATCATAATCGAGGTACTAGCTTTTAGATGATGTCATGTCAAAGTACTCGTGAACTCAAGGTCGCGACTAAGGTACTAGCTTAAATGGAGGCATGACCATGGTTTAATAGTTTCAGTGGCTAGACGGTTAATGATAAGTGAGATATAGAGGTGTTGAGGTCACATGGGCTCAAAAAGGGTGGTGGTGTTATGAAAAGTTAGTTTCACCAAATAAGACCTAGCTTCAGGTCAGCCTTCCTGAAAATTCCCAAAATGGAAGATCCACAAGTCTTAGTGGAGCTTTTGGAACTTGTATAACCAAGGGTATGGGACTAACCTAACTGCTTTGAGTATGGCCTTGTTCAATATTTGTTTAAGTTGTGGGGATTGTTTTGAGATTTGGTATGTTAATGACAGAAGGCTGTGCCTTCCAAGATCAATCGTGGTCACTGCTTCCAAGGTCATTTATGTCCTTCACCTCTACCAGCACCAGTCATTTGGAGTTCTGCAAGGTTGTCTCTAGTCTCGAGTCTGGTAGGAGTGTCTTATTTATTTCATGTTCTAAATATCCATTCCATTGAACTTGACCCCCCATTCACTCCAACTTAAGAAATGGCAAAGACCTTTCTATTCACTTCTGAATCTGTCAATGAGGGTCACCTTGACAAATTATGTGAGCAAATCCTTGATACAGTGCTCGATGCCTGCCTTGAACAATATCCTGACAATAAGGTTGCCTGTGAGACATGCACCAAGACTAACATGGTCATGGTCTTTAGAGAGATTACAACCAAGGACAATGTAGACTATGAGAAGATTGTCCAGGACACATGTCGTAACATTGGATTTGTCTCTAATGATGTGGGTCTTGATGTTGACAAATGCAAGGTCTTAGCCAATATTGAGCAGCAAAGCCCTGATATTGCCTAGGGTGTGCATGACCACTTTACCAAGCACCTAGAGGAGGTTGGTGCTGGTGACCAAGGTCACATGCTTGGGTATGCCACTGATGAAATCCTTGCGCTTAGCTGAGACCAGATGCTAAGGCACAAGTAACCGTTGAGTATAACAATGACAATGGTGCTATGGTTCCAGTGCGTGTCCACACTATCCTCATTTCTACCCAGCATGATGAGACTGTCACTAATGATCACATTGCTGCTGATCTTAAAGAGCATGTTATCAAGGTTGTCATTCCTGAGAAGTACCTAAACGAGAAGACCATCTTCCACCTTAATCCTTCTGGCTGCTTGGTCATTAGTGGCCTTCATGGTGATGCTGGTCTCACTAGAAGAAAAATTATCATTGATACTTATGGTGGCTTGGGTGCCCACGGAGGTGGTCCCTTCTAGCTGCTAACCTTAAACTCAACCAAGTAGCGATGATGATCCTCCTTTATTTTCAAGAAGAAAACATTGGGTTCACTGGCAAAAATAGAGGGAAACAAGGTTGGAGTTTAAGTGTTTGAGGATGTTGTTGCACTCAGACTTGACCTTGGACCCGTGACCCCCAAAATATCACACCTCATGTTAACTTCACATAAATGTGATCTTCCTCCTTCACGTTCACTGGAATGGGACTCTGTTCGTATAATAATATTAGACCATATTCACGTAAATGTGATCATTCGCTATTCAGCCCCTTCAACCTATGTCTTCGCTAAGTGTGATCATCATGCTCTAAATGAAGGTCTTCCACCTGGGATCCACCACGATCATTGACCATTCCCGGAGCTTCTTAAGCATGTGTCCACCAATGGTCACTAATTCTGATGGGATGCACCTCCCAAGGTTGAGGACCAAGAAGAGGTGGAGCTAACTCGTTCCCACCAAAAGATTAAGGAACGTTGTCCTAAACTGAAACAGCAGAGGGCATTGCCATGAACGACATCCTGTTGGCTAAGAACATTGAAATCGATCTTGGCCTTGGCTAGTTGGGGTAGATGATTCAAGCTTCATAGACATGGCAGCACGAGTGGGCATGAGCTGGGTCTGGAAGTGGTTGCTGCTGGGCCGGGAGCATGGGAGGTGGTCGCCATGGCTATTGTGCACCCGCGGTAGAGTAGTCCACATCGTGGCTGAGGTGAGATGTGGTTTGGAAGAGGTATGGTGTAGCCATCTTGTTAGCATAACTGTTGCTTTTCAAAGGCGACAACGAGGATGAGTGTAGATAGTGGAACGTGATGGCTCACTCCCACTGACTCAATCCTCCTTTTCTTGTTGCATTTAGTCGAGTTATCAATGACATTCACAACCATGCACCCCATGACACAAAACTGAGCTCGACCCATAACGTAATAGGTTAGAGATCACAGTTGAACCAGCTCGTTAGCACAGCTGCTGTTCCTCGAAGGCTGCAGCGAGGATGGAGTTTCTAGAATACGTATCCAAGAATAGAGCAGTGACCGTTGTTTTGAACTCCTGTATACCGAGCGGACTCAGTCACCGAGTGGAAACAACCTCAGTCTGTACCCATGGAGGATGGTAGCGACTATGACTTTCTCACAAATTGCGGTGTCATGGCACCGCCGCTTACCTTAACACGGAACCAAGGGATTGTCAAGGTGATCATACTACTATAGAGTTAGGATATTTGGTAGTTTCGTATGTGGAATGAGAGTGGCAATGGTGGCTGGCCTTTGCTGGTGCTATATTGGCTACGAACCACCCCCAAACCACTATTGGACTTCATCATCTCTGGTTGTTGCTTATTCTCGCCGTATATTTGGTGAGATGATGGTTGTTATGGCCACTATGAAGGAACCCAGTAATGGTTTTGCCATGGTCGTGCGATGGATCCTTATCAAAGGGAAGGAGATGGCAGTGTGTCGTGAAAAAAATGGGGACTTAGTTGCAGCCCACGTTGATCTGATAAATGAATCATCGAATCTGGCATATGGTACATGTGTTTGACAGATCCATATCTAGTGGTGGTGGTGAGATTTGAAGTTATCGATTCCTAAAGATAGGCTAATGTTTTGAAGTAAATTTAGAGGGGTACCTAAGATAGGCACTTACTAATGGTTGAAGGTAGACTCTTCCTTGGCACAGCTGCGACAATGGTGGTGTGAGGGGGTGAGTACCTGCAAAAGGCATTTTGACGCTCAAGTTAGACCATGCTCAATAAAGATAGTTTGTATATTAGAGGAGATGCATATCTTTGAGACCTGACATGACATTTATAAAAGCGTTTTAGGATGAGTGCAGTCTGTATTAAATACAGTTATTTAGGATTAGAATCCGTTAGGGACTGTGATTCATTTTAACTAATTTTCCTATTTATGAGGGATGTAAATAGATTTTATATCCATCAAGGATACTTGAGATATTTATGCCTAATAAATAGGCAGATATACTCATCAAGATAGCACGTAGTAATATCTGGGGTATTATTTTGGTGGGTTGGATTGCTCCTGAACCGCTAACCGAAAATCCTAGTCCAGAACACCTAGCAAAGTTTAGTGCTTAGGGGCTTAAAAGACGATTTATTTTTAATGCACCTCCACTTGAGTTGGAGCTAATTTTATTGGCTGATATGTTAGGCGTTTTCTTTATTCATAGTTAGCTTCTTTATTTTCCATTGTAGGGAAAAAGAATTGATTTAAATGAATATATTAGTTTAATTACAATTTCTTTGGCAAGACTACTATTTTAAGGGATTAGGATGGTGTCAAACTCGTGTTATAGGTGAGCATGACCTCGAATTAGGATCCTACCCCCTTTTTGGACTAGAGTGGCATGGGTGTAGCTTGTTGGAATTTTGATTTGGAATTCAACACATAATAACACAAAATTCTCAAAATAATTAACTTTAAATATAACATGTTCAATATAATTTTTTTTATAGATTTGGTTATAGTGTTACTTGGAAAGAATAAAATGAGGTCGCCATTTAATTTGGAAAAATGATCACAAATAAGAATTTTCTAAACATTTGAGGTGTGAGAGAGAAACTATTCATATTTTGTAATAGTTTGCTTTTATTCATCTCAATGGGGCAATTGCGCACTAAAGTGAAAAATATGGGTCTCTCCCTTGTGTATATATCAAAATTGGCTAAAATTACCTATCATGGTAAGTTCATACATAAGGTCCAACAACAAAACTCACTTATAAATAGTGCTTAATAACAATAAGTCTAATAACAATATTAATTACTATTTGGACTAAATCAAAATTAACAATATGCTCTAATTCTTTTGACATCAAATTAATGTAAGTTTTATAAATATAATGTTGATTATGCTAGTCTGCATAAAATTAATTTAAGATTCTCCCACTTGGATAACATATGTCAAATTATTTTATTTTAACAAGAAAAATAATGTTTATATGGTCACAACAAAATGTCAAAATCCGAGTTAGAATCTTAATCATTGCTCCAAAATCGTTTACGAGAACGTTAAAAATGCAAAAATTCATACTTGATTGGAGTACTAATATCATACGTATAAGATATTTATTTCCCAGTGACCCAACACAATATTGGATATGAGTGAAAGAGAAAGAACAAAAATTGTATGACAAAATGTAATTAATATGCAATTCGCAATAAAATTGATCCAAGAAAAGACCTATTGGGCCTTCCAATTGAAGTAAATGTGCAAACAATTCAACTTCAAGTGACCCATTGGGTCTTCCAACCAGTCCAATTACAATAACAAGAGTAAGAAGGTTCATTAAATGGACTTATTCAAGAATTAGTGGCAAACTAAGGAGTTAATGGGTAGATTCAAGGCTTAGTAGAAAATAAAAGAGTTGAAGAGCATTCAAGAGGATTAATCAATCTAATCTAGATTCAATGAATTGCCAAAGTTAGTGGAAGCTCCCATTTAAAGAATTGCATTTAATGTTATTAAAAGTTGCACCCACTTAGTTATAATTAAGTGCAACTAAGTGCACTTTTCAATTTATTTTGTTATTTTCATATTATTTTATGTTATAATTTAGGAACCTTTCATATTTCTTTATTTTAATTGTATTTTTGTTTATTTTAAGGTCTGGTCACTTATGAGTTTATAAAAGGCCTTCTTTGGAGTTGTAGAGGAGATATTCTTTTTTTTTTTATGGAAATCAATTGAAATACCTGTGAGGCTATTTCTTTCAAGTTCTTCTGAGAAATTCTTCTCAAACTTATCAAGGATCCTTCCTTGTAGCGTTTATCTTTTTATAGTTTAGGTTCTTGATTCTCTATAATCAACGGGTCTAAGTTTTGCTTCTGCAAACCTATTATAACTTTCCGGGGCTGATCAAATCTTATTATTGGTTTTTTTTGGGACTTTGTTTCCCAAGGGTTCACATTAGTTTGGTACTAGAGATTGTCTCTATACAGGTTTGATTATCAATTTGTGTTCTTGTTGTCTTGTTTCCTTTTTGTGATTTTTTATTTTGTGTTGTCTTCATCTATTTGATCCTTATCATCTCCTTTTTTTCCTTTTTACTTCATTGTCCATTTATCTTCTTTTGAGACTCTATTGTCTTATTTCAATTTGTTCAATTGATATTAAAACAAAAAGAAAAAAAAAGAAAAAAAAAGAGGCGTTCTACAACAAAGAAAAAGTGAAAAAAAAATTGAACGTGTCAAAAAAAAAGAGCTTTGCAGTTTGGTGTTTAAAAAAGAAATTGAATATATTCCCTTTGATTCTAAGCTCCTATCAATTTTAATAAAATTGTTCTAAGTGTCTTTTACATATATCTCTTTTTCTCTTATCGTGTCTTAAGTCTTAAGTCTTTGTGTCCTATCTTATCACTATATAGTGAACTTGGTTACTCTTACTTTTACATATATCTCTTCTAAGGTCATGACTTCTAATGCAGGAATGGAAGATAATCCCTTAGTTTTACAAGCTATACAGCAACAATTCGAGAGATTGAATATAGTTCTTGAAGGCATGCAGGATAGAATGGACAGGCAAGATGAAGAGATTCAGAGGCTACGAGGGAGACAAAATTCAAGAGAGCCTAATAGAAGAGAAACCAATCCAAGTGATAGAGAATATGAATTCTCAATTGACGTAGAACATGATGGAGGATTTGAATTCTCAAGGGAAAATTTCAGAACCAGAAGAGGAAGATTTCATAGAAGAAATGCTCATAGAGGAAGACAAGGTGATGACAATCTTGGCAACATTAAGATGAAGATTCCTTCATTTCAAGGAAGGAATGATCCTTAAGCCTATCTAGAGTGGGAGAAGAAGATCGAACTGATTTTTGAATGTCATAACTACACTGAGGAAAAGAATGTAAAGCTAGCAGTTATTGAATTTATTGACTATACTATTATATGGTAGGATCAATTGATGACTAGCAGGAGAAGAAATCGGGAAAGACTAGTGGAGACATGGGATGAGCTTAAAGCTCTCATGAGGAAGAGATTCATAATGGGGCATTATTATGGGGACCTATATCTAAGACTCCAAAGTCTTAGACAAGGTTCCAAAAGTGTGGAAGACTATCACAAAGAGATAGAAGTGGCCATGATAAGAGCTAATGTAGAAGAAGATAAAAAGGCTACTATGGCTAGATTTTTTAGTGGATTGAACAGGGAAATAGAAAATGTTGTGGAGCTACAACACTATGTGGAGTTAGAAGACATGGTGCACATAGCCATGAAGGTGGAGAGGCAACTAAAGCTAAAGGGGGCAGCAAGACTTTTTTCCACTGCTGATTCCTTTTGGAGGTCAGGTTAGAAGAAAAATGGAAAATTCAATCCAAAGGCTATACCCGAATCATCTTCCAAATAAAAAGGTAATCCTGAATCTAAGTCTTCTAAGAGTAGTAACATTAAGTGTTTCAAGTGTTTAGGAACAGGCCATATAACTTCACAATGCCCAAACAAGAAGACTATGATTTTGAAAGACAATGGGGAGGTTGAGACTGAAAGTGAAGATTGTGAAGATATGCCAAAGGTTGAAGATACTAGTGACGTGGAATGCTATGGAAGGTAAAGCTCTTGTGGTGAGAAGGTCCTTGAATATCAAGCCAAATTAGAGGATGATGACCAGCATAGGGAGAACATTTTCTATACTAGATGTCATATCCAAAATAAGGTATGTAGTATGATCATAGATGGAGGTAGTTGTACAAAAGTTACTAGCGCTACCTTGGTTGAGAAATTGAACTTGTTAACAAGAAAATACCCCAGGCCATACAAGTTGCAATGGTTGAATGATTATGGTGAAGTGAAGGTTAACAAGCAAGTAATGATCACTTTTTCTATTGGCAAATATACTAACGAAGTTCTATGTGATGTGGTGCCTATGCAAGCAGGGCATATTTTGTTGGGAAGGCCTTGGTAGTATGATAGAAAAGTCATTCATGATGGCTTCAAGAATAGGTAATCGTTTGTTAAAGATGGAAAATCCATTACACTTACTCCATTGATTCTAGCACAAGTGCATGAAGATCAATTAAAGCTTTATAAAGAGAGAGAAAAAAAGAAAGAAAATAGTAGACGGAGTTCAAAGAAAAAAGAGTGTGAAAAAGGAAGAAAAGAAAATGAGGAGAGTAAAGATAAAAGGCAAAAAAAAGAGGTGAACTTTTATGCAAAAGGAAGTAAAGTGAGGAATGCTCTTTTAGCAAAAAGGCCAATGTTTAAAGCACCAGGAATAAAGCCTATTTGATGCTCAATGCCTCTGAGTGGTGGTAATCCAATAGGAGCTTCTTCTGGAAAGACATCGTCATATTCCTGCAACAAAGAAACATAAACACTAGGAAGAGATTTGTTAAGTTTGTTAGTGATGAGACAAGCTTCTTTGTACAAGAGTACAAACATTAGCCTTTTTGCTAAAAGAGCATTCATCACTTCACTTCCTTTTGCATAAAAGTTCACCTCTTTTTTTAACTTTTTTATCTCCACTCTCCTCATTTTTATTTTCTTCCTTTTCACTCTCTTTTTCACTTTCTTTTTTCTTTGAACTCCCTCCACTATTTTCTTTCTTTTTCTCTGGTATCAGGAAAAAGAAAAAAGAGGTGAACTTTTATGCAAAAGGAAGTAAAGTGAGGAATGCTCTTTTAGCAAAAAAATGTTTGTACTCTTGTACAAAGAAGTCTGTCTCATCACTAACGAACTTAACAAATCTCTTCCTAGTGTTTATGTTTCTTTATTGTAGGAATATGACGATGTCTTTTTAGAAGAAGCTTCTATTGGATTACCACCACTCTGAGGCATTGAGCATCAAGTAGACTTTATTCTTGGTGCTTCTATTCCCAACAGACCAGCTTATAGAACTAACCTAGAGGAGACAAAAGAGATTCAAAAGCAAGTTAAGAATTTGCTTGCCAAAGGATGGGTAAGAGAAAGCATGAGTCTGTGTGCAGTACTAGCCATACTTGTACCTAAGAAAGATGGCTCTTGGAGAATAAGTACAGATTGTAGAGTTATCAACAACATCACGGTAAAATATAGACATCCCATTCCTAGGCTAGATGATATGTTGGATGAGTTGCATGGATCTATTATATTTTTAAAAATTGATTTGAAAAGTGGTTATCACCAAATAAGAATGAAAGAGGGAGATGAGTGGAATACTGCTTTCAAAACAAAGCATGGGTTGTATGAATGGTTGGTCATGCCATTTGGGCTCACAAATGTACCTAGCACTTTCATGAGGTTAATGAATCATGTGTTGCGTGCATTCATAGGAAAATTTGTTGTTGTTTACTTTGATGACATTCTGATTTATAGTAAAAGTTTGGATGATCATATTGAACATTTGAAGAGTATGTTGGAAGTTTTGAAGCATGAAAAATTATATACCAATATTAAAAAGTGTGATTTTTGCATGGAAAAAATAGTTTTTCTTGGATGTGTTGTTAGTGCACAGGGCATTGAAGCAGATGAAGAAAAGGTTAAGGCAATCAAAGATTGGCCTACACCTAAAACCATCACCAAGGTAAGAAGTTTCCATTGTTTAGCAAGTTTCTATAAGATGTTTGTAAAGGATTTTAGCACAATTGTTGCACCTCTTACAGAAATTGTAAAGAAAAATATTGGTTTTAAATAGGGAAAGGAGCAAGCGTTTGCTTTCAATGAGCTTAAAAATAAGCTATGTGCAGTTCCTTTATTAGCATTACCTAATTTTGCTAAAACTTTTGAAATTGAGTGTGATGCCTCAGGTGTAGGTATTGAGGCTGATCTCATGCAAGAGAACAAATCAATTGCTTATTTTAGTGAAAAGCTCAATGGGGCAGCTTTGAATTACCCCACATATGACAAAGAGCTATATGCTTTGGTGAGGGCATTGGAGACTTAGCAACATTTTCTTTGGTCCAAAAAGTTTTTCATTCACACAGACCATGAGTCCTTGAAGTACCTAAAGGGACAAGGCAAGTTGAATAGGAGACATACCAAATGGATGGAATACATTGAGACATTTCCCTATGTTATCAAGTACAAGCAAGGCAAAGAAAACATAGTGGCTTATGCACTATCTCAAAGGTATGCACTTTTTTCTACTCTTAATGCAAAATTACTTGGTTTTGAGTATTTGAAAGAGTTATATCCAAGTGATACTGACTTTGGCAATGTGTATGTTGCATGTGAGAAAGGTTCTTTTGGAAAGTTTTACAGAAAAGATGATTTCTTGTTTAAGGAAAATAAGCTTTGCGTTACATCTTGTTCCATGCGAGAATTAGTTGTGAAGGAAGCACATGGGGTGGATTAATAGGATATTTTGGTGTTCGAAAAACCTTAGATGTGTTGCGTAAACATTTCTTTTGGCCTAAGATAAAAAGAGATGTAGAAAGAATTTGTTCTAGATAAATTCAATGTAGAATGGCCAAATCTAGAGTTATGCCTCAGGAGTTTTACACTCCCTTGCCTGTACCTAATGAACCTTGGGTTAATTTATCCGTGGATTTTGTTTTGGGGCTACCTAGGTCTAAGAAAAGGAAAGATTGCATCTTTGTAGTAGTAGATCGATTTTCTAAAATGGCACATTTCATTGCATGTAACAAAACTGTTGATGCTACTTCCATAGCTGATTTGTTTTTTAATGAAGTTGTTAGACTACATGGAGTTCCAAAAAGCATTGTGTCTGATAGAGATGCTAAATTTCTTAGCCACTTTTGGAGGGTTTTGTGTGGGGAAATGGGAACCAAATTGCTCTTTTCTACTACATGTCACCCACAAATAGATGGGCAAATAGAAGTTATGAATAGAACTTTAACCCAGTTGTTGCGCGCTCTCATCTCAAAAAATTTGAAGTCATGGGAAGAGTTCTTGCCATTTATTGAGTTTGTATATAATCGATCTGTCCACATAGTTACAAGTTATTCTCCATTTGAAATTGTTTATGGTTTTAATCCACTAACTCCTTTGGATTTAATACCTTTACTTGTGCAACAAATGGATAATCTAGCTGGAAGGAAAAAAGTTTACATGAAAATGTAAAGCAGCAGATTGAGAAATCCAATGCAAAGATAGCATCAAAGGCAAACAAAGGAAGGAAGAAGGTCGTTATCCAACCCGGTGAATAGGTTTGGGTTCACATGAGGAAGGAAAGGTTTCCAACAAAGAGGCAATCAAAATTGCAACCAAGAGGAGATGGTCATTTCCAAGTCCTTGAGAGGATCAATGATAATGCTTATAAATTAGATCTTCCTGGTGAGTATAGTGTTAGTGCTACCTTTAATGTATCTTATCTTACTCCATTTGATGTAGGTGATGAAGATTCGAGGACAAATCTTTTTTAGGAAGAAGGGAATGATGCAAGAAAATACCCATTGGGCCTTCCAATTGAAGTAAATGATACAAACAATTTAGCTTCAAGTGACTCAATTGGCCTTCCAACCGGTCCAATTACAAGAATAAGAGCAAGAAGGTTCAAAGAGGCATTAAATGAACTTATTCAAGACTTAGTTGCAAACCAAGGAGTTAATGAGCAGATTCAAGGCTTAGTAGAAAATAAAGGAGTTGAATAGCATTCAAGAGGATTAGTCAATCTAATCCAAATTCAATGAAAGATTAAAGTTAGTGGAAGCTCCCATTCAAAGAATTACATTTAATGTCATTAAAAGTTACACTAACTTAGTCATAATTAAGTGCAACTAAGGGCTTTTTTCAATTTATTTTGTTATTTTCATATTATTTTATCTCATAATTTAAGGACCTTTCATATTTCTCTATTTTAATTATTTTTGTTTATTTTAAGGTCTGGTCACTTATGAGTCTATAAAAGGTCTTCTTTGGAGTTGTAGAGGGAATTTTTTTTTGGATGGAAATCAATTGAAATACCTGTGAGATTATTTCTCTTAAATTCTTATGAGAACTTCTTCTCAAACTTATCAAGGATCATTCCTTGTGGCGTTTATCTTTTTATAGCTTAAGTTCTTGATTCTCTATAATCAACGGGTCTAAGTTTTACTTCTACAAACCTGTTATAGTTTTTCGAAATTAATCAAATATTGTTGTTAATTTTTTTTGAGACTTTGTTTCCCAATAGTTCACATCAAAAATGGTCCTAGCATCCATCCAAGATGTTTTTTGATATTCAATCAAATATATCAATGAAAAATGAATGCAAAATGAGATTGAGTTAAAATATCTCCACAATATATTATAATATAAATAAATAAAGTTGTGTTGAATAATAACAATTATATTACTATTATATGTCAATGACAATAATAGCAACATATTTATTTAAGGTCTTGAGACCATAGTTTTATGGACCTGAGTGACTCGATCAATTAAACCAAAGAACTCGTGAATCGGTCTCTTGGCTAGTTTGGTCACCATTGTAGATCATTTTGTCACTGGCCTCCTGGTCAAACCCATTTAACATGGAGCAACCCGTTTGACCTGCCCAGTTATGTCTGAACCGGTTGATTTTTTTTTAAGTATAAAAAATTTGCTTGCATGAGGGAGAAGATGAGCGGCTTTCTTTTCCAAGCATCTGTTTGAGAAGATTAGCTTTTGAACATGAACAATAAAAGAAGAATGAGAAGAAAATGAGCTTGCTGATGATTAGCTGTGGCACAAGCACAAGATAAAGAAAGTGAGCCACCAAAAACAGTAGATTATCTGCGGGCTTGATCGGTGATGATGATGCTTACGGAAACAAGTTTGTGGAGAGAGAAAGAATACTAGCTTTGGAGTAGTTAGAACTTTGAAGTCCAAAGATGTTATCAAAGAGAAAAAAAAATGTGACCATCGTTCTTCCGTTCTTTGAATTGGTAACGAAAAAAAGTAGTTTTTAGAATCAAAAGCAATATATAGAATAAGATTTGGATAAGTTGCTTTGGTTATGGGGAGATTTTTTTGTCGGTTTTGATAAGGCACTCTTTTTCATGCTCTTTCTTTTAATTTCTTTTTGTGTTTTATATTTTTGTATAAAAGAAGATAATAACATTAGATAGGAATTTGTTTTGATTAACAAGTTAAATTCAAACTTTTTTTTCAAATAAGTTAGATATAAGTCCCAAAAAAATATTATTTATTTAAAAATATTAACTATTCTTTAGTAAAAAAGATTGTTATATTATATAATAAGAAAAATGGTGTCTTTATTTACATTTACATATTTAAAAAGTTTGTTGGTTATTTAAAATATTTAGTTATATTATCATATATATAATAATTATGTATAGTTATAAATAATTTATTCTAAATATAAGACATTAAATATATATATATATATATTTATAAAATCCGAATTTTCTAGTTCGATCGCTCTAGAATTTCAGTCAAACCATTGACACGGTTATTTAGCCTTTTAACTAGATTGACTCTAGTTCAAGCTATAAAACAATAGTCGAGACAAAATAACAAGTACAATATCGTTATAAAAACCACAAAATAAGCTTTCACTAATTCAAAATATAAAAAAATCTTACTATACTCATAGGAGCTACATAATTTACAAAAGTTTTAGCAGCTAGATCTTTAGTGTATGTTTGGGATAATTATGAAAATATGATTATTTTAATAATTAATTATTATATAAATTTTTTTTGTTATAATCGATTTCAATAGAATCAGTTTTATGTTTAGATGTATTAGTTAAAAGTGATTTTAAGCTAATCTGTTTCATTCGTATGGTATAAAAAAGAATCACTTTTATACATTAAATTATTAAAATATATATAGAATAATTAAAAAAATTATTTGATTAAAGACAAAATGATATTTACATATCAAAGTATAATGAATAATTTATAATTATTAGTTTCAATATTCAAATATTATAAAAAATAAACTTTAATAATACATTGAATTTTGTGTAAAAATTAAAATTAATTTTACCAAATATATTATTACACTGTTGAAACAGCTTTTTAAAAAAAGTTTATTAAATGATGAAATAAGTTGAAATAAACATGCTCTTAGTTAGAGAATATGTAATAATAAGTTCTTTAAGTATGTTGATAATAGCCTAATATTTTATATTTTTCACATAAAAAGTAGGCTTTATCATATAATTATGTAAGTTCATTTTATTAAATTTATGGAGTTTTTGATAAATTGTTGAGAGAGATTAATTGTTGAATAATTGAGATAATAAAATGTTTATTAATTGTGATAATTATTCCTTTATTTGATAGAAATAAATTTGATGTGAAGTTGTTTGTATGGTGTTGGAACGTGCATACGAAGTTAATGGCAAGTTAAATGGGATCGATGAAATAAAAGGAAAGAAATACCACTTCATGTCAAAGTAATTGTACTTATTGAAGGAGGGGTTATGTCAAGAGGAAACAAAGGAATTGAGGGTAAACAATTAAACTACCACTTGGTCCCACACTTAGTAACACAGTAGTAAAGAAGTTTAGTGGGCTGCCAAAGATATGGAAGCTTGATTGGCCCATGGCCACCAACAGTGAAACGGACCAACGGTGAGCGCAATTGATGTGTAACCTACACAAAAGCTCTTGTTGTTTTGAGAGAAACATACTACAATAAAATTATCACACCATATGATTAGAGGATAGAAATACTCTTCACAATATAAAATTCTAAAATTGCATTCTTCAACCATATTACCTAACAGGTGGCCTCATAATAAGCCATATATTCTACTTCTATAGTCGAAGTAGCTACAAATGTCTGTTTCACACTTTTCTAGAAAAATGCTCCTCTGATCAACACGAAGATATATCTTGATGTTGACTTATGTGTCACGACCCAAACTCGGGGTCCATGATCGGTGTGTAACAAAGGCAAATCATAGGTTAACCCAAGTCACACAAACTTCCAATCTAGCAATTCTTGTAGACATTGCAGAACAATAACAATAGCCACCACAGGGTCTTAGAACATAATTGAATATAAGAAAAATATCGTACTTTCAACATTCATAATTAACAAAATCCAATAATTATTTTTACCAAAATATCAATTAAAACTCTACTATCTATATAAAATCATGCTTGCAGAAATAATGGAGTAACTCTAAAATCAACAATCCACAATGCTTTCAAGCCAAAATTAAAAACAAAATAAAATAAGTAAATTTTCAAATCTGTCCACACGAACAATGCGTTGGGCTCACAAACAGTAACTATATAAAACTCCCTCGATCAAACCAGAGGAGTGGAGCTAGAAGCTATATCTTTTCCTTTATCTGAAAAACATAAATATGATTTGGGTGAGTCGCAAACTTAATGAGTAATTTCTACCTATTATAAAAGAAATAGGACAAGCGGAATACAAACTTTTTATAAATAAAATAAAAATATCATATATTTATATATAAGGAAAAGAATTTGTGAAATAAACAAATTAAGTCAAATTTTCAAAAATCCAAATTGAGAATACAAAAGTTAATGGGGAACAACTTTCAATCAATCAGTAGATAAAGTGTAACCATTTAAAAATCATTCCATGTCAAAGAATCCACTAGGCATAACTAAAACAAGACGATCATACAACTTGTGGGTAAACTAACCATCTGACAAGCTCAAAGCTTGAAGTGACGAGCATCTAGCCCGAAACCATAACCAACTCATGTGTGTTGACCTACGCACAAAGTCAACATATACCTTGCTACTTATGACCTAACACAATCTTAGGTGCACCAAGGCTAACATTCACTGTTGTTAGATATAGTGTTCCAACAAGGTCTTCTCCCAAAAATATAAGTTTAAAAAAATGCAATAATATAGATTTCAAGAAAAAAAAACTTTTTTCCTAAATTGCAATAATATGGCTTTTAAGAAAAACTTTTTCATCAAGTGAACAACAATCAAAATCCAATATAATAAAGTAAATCAATCTATTTATAGGAGAGCATTTTTTTGACAATAGAAAGCCCACTCAAATATATTCAAATTTCCTTTTCATGAGGATAATTATTGTCTATGTCCATTATCATCATTAGCTCAAGCCAATGTTCATAACAGTTACCATCATAGGTGTAACACCCTAGCTCTGATACTAACTAATGTAACAACCTAGCTAGGGCATCACATTTCTGACTTCCGACTCATAATCTGAAAATAAGTTTGCACAAAGTTTGAGTTATAAAAGATGAGTTTCAAAATTTCTTCTTTACTGAAACGTAAATTTACTGAAAATATTAGGTAATATTGAAAATCATATTTCAACTATTCATTATGCAATATTGACACCAATTAATATCACAATTTAAAGAGAAATATAAAATTAACAGACTTATTTTTTTTTTACGGTAGCAAACCCCATGACGGGTCCTACTTAATAGCACGGTACAACACTAACGAGAAACTTTAACATACTTATTCCTTTTTCTATCCATCTTGATGCATCAGACATCTGTTCCTTTGTCAACACTGCACACCTTCGAGTTCTGAATGTCCACTCCTTATTGTTGTCACCAATCTCAGAGTATCCATCGCCCGTTATGTCTAAGACAACTCGATCTTTCTATTATTTGATTTTAACAGTACAGACACAGCAAAACAACATAACAAAGATGTGAGATCACCTACACCAATACCAATATGGCAGTACAAAGATAACACAAACAGCAATATTATACAGATAGATCATACCATAATCATGCTATCAGCATTAATCAACTATCATCATCTAATCATTTATCAGTTCAATCATCATCCAAGTACTCAAAACAATTGTCATAGCTAACATTCCTCAATTAATATATCATACGGATATAAATGCTCAGATTTATGCATATGTACAAAGACTCAGTTTATCAAAAACGACTCCATGGAGGTTTTCACAATTTCGAGAAGAATGCTCTGGTTAATTGTCAGCCTTAGCCCAAAGACAATCTCCCAGTCGTTGAAAAGAATCGTGTTCTTGTCGGGTATCGTCAATGCGTTGCAACGGACTG
The DNA here is from genome assembly GCA_029884595.1 of Ormosia semicastrata. Lineage (NCBI taxonomy): Eukaryota > Viridiplantae > Streptophyta > Magnoliopsida > Fabales > Fabaceae > Ormosia > Ormosia semicastrata. The sequence goes on from JAQQTO010000062.1 coordinate 61,297,193, forward strand.
CATCGCCAAGTGGTACAGGGTACTCGCCAGCTGTCCACTGGTCGACCGCCGTGCCTCGACGCCCCCAAGATCCATCATAGACCTCACTATCAATTCTCATTCCCTCTTCAACCACAAGGGCCATAATAGCTATTAGCTATATTTTATACAATGCAGAATATATCAATACAAGTCCAACCCCAACGGGCCAAATCTTTTCAATTTCATTTGTACAATGCATGAGTATATCAGTACAAGTCCAACCCCAACGGGCCAAATCTTTTCAATGCATGTATAATGCACCAAATGCCAATCACAGGCAAAACATGTCATTTTCTTACACAGCATCCATATACTGGTTCTTCGGTATTTATACTGTATTTTTAACAGGAAAATCATATTATCACATTTTCATAGTTATGAAACACTTTCGTCGTGTTTTTCACAAAATTGTGCAATATTTCCATTTCATTTTTACAATTCCAAAACGTTTCTGTTACGTTTTCACAATTCCAAAACGTTTTTGTTATAGTTTCACAATACCATAACACTTCTTTTACGTTTTTAAAATTTCGTAACATTTCTATTATGTTTTCTAAATACTGCAACACTTTTGTTGCACTTTTGAATCACGTATTTAATTTTTCAACATTTTTTTTCTCAATATACGTTTCTCAAATTGCGTAACAATTTTCCACCATTTTTAAAATCGCATAACTTAAAAATCATTCTTTTAAGTTGCGTAAATCATTTTTTCATCATTCTCAAAATATTTAAAATACTTTCCAAATTACATAAGATTTTCTGTCATTTTCACAATTACGTAAAAATATTCTATCACTTTTAAATCACATAGTGATTTTTCAACAGTAGTTCAAATTGTGTAGAAATATTTTAACGTATTCCAAATCATTTTAAAGATACGTAAAATATTTTTCACCACAATTGTATTACGAAAAATATTTCTTAACCTTCAAAAATTCCATTTCATCCTTTCTCAAAATATTATGACTTTGTACTTCATTTTTCACATTTTCTTACTCAAGAAAATCTTTTTCCACGTTTCTTTACTCAAGAAATTCTTTTTCAAATATAATCCACAAAATTACCTTTCCATTGATATAAATCAATGTTTCAAATCTTAAAATTTCCAAACGTACTTCAAAACTTGAAAATAAGTTATACTTGAGTAAATTCTCAAAATACCATTATATTCTCCATTTTTTCCCAAATCATTTCCAAATTAACCTACTTCAAAATAAATTGAAGTTTGAAAACATTTTCATTTACAAAACTTAATTTTTCAAGTGAGTAAAATACTCTGATTCCCTTTTCAAATTTCTTGTATTAAATCAATTATATTTCCACTTGAAAAATTACTTTGTTTCATCAAAATCTAGGCATTACTATTTGAAAAATTATCAAAATATTTTTTTCTTTTAAATTGATATGATTTTATACAAACAAAACCATTAAAGTTTTATTTTCAAAACTAAAGTACCGATTGGTCATATAACAAACCCATTTGTTCAAATTCATTTTCACTTTCTTTGCAAATTCTTTTTCATTCTTAGTCAAAAATCTTTTCCTTAATATATATTTTCTCAAAATCACTTTTTATTGATCTAGTCCTACAAAATCATATTGAGTTGTTTTAATTATTGTTTCTTAACTTTAAATTTCCTAACGTTTTCCAAAACCCAATAAATAAATTCTCTATTAGAAATTTTAAGTTACAAACGTTTTCCTTTATATTTTTAAATCACTTCTAAAAATTGATTAATTTGAAGTTCAATACTTTCAATCTTCTTTTTCTTTTATTTATGAAAATTCCACTTCACTTAATTTATAACACTTAATTCCCTTTTCAAAAATCCTTATTTGAAAATTCTTGTATTTCATAGCATCAAAACATTTTTCTAAATTATCAAAACCTTATAGATGGCCATTGGAACCATGAAATATTTTTCTTCTAACTTAAATAAATTCCATTCTTGTTTCTACACAAAATAAATCAATAAAATTTCATTCTAAAATTTGTGTTCATGTTTTCTTAAAAAAAAAAAAAAAACCTTTAGTTCATTTTCCATACTCCTCAAATCAATCCAATTTTATTCTTCCATAAACATATTAATTTGTAAACACCTATTTTGAGGTGTCTTGGCCGAAATTCTCATTGTTCTAGGAATCAAAATTTAATTTCCTTGTTCTTGAAAAATTTCAACATTGACCCAAATCAAGGGCATCAAAACCGTAACTCTTCCTTGGCCATTGGAATCAAGATCAATTTTCTTTCCATCCACACATCATGGCATACATATATATATTTCATCATAAATATCACAAACATGTCATATACTCATCATGCATATTATAAGTATACTATCAAGGCCATAAAATCATGCAAAGCATATTAAGCATAGACAAAAATAATCAAAGCACAAGAAAATAAAGCAAAGCTCATAAACACACAATTAATTATTACATAACCATAGATTGGAATTCTCACATGAATTCATAATCCATCAAATATAAGACCATCTCCCACCACCATAATTGGTTGGTGAGATGGATCTCCCTCTTACCTCTTGAAGATCCTCAAAGCTTCTTGATTTTGCTTCTCTTTCCAAGTCCTTCACCACCAAGCGCTTCTCAAATTCAAAACAAAATACATAGAAATTAGTATACTAAACTTGATTAAGAGGAACCATGGATCAAACATGGTTTAGATCATGAAAAAGAGATAAGAATTGAAGTCTTCTTACACTTCACCTTAAAAACTCAATAACTTGGCTCTTGAAGAAAGTCCATGAAGATGAATGCTTTTGAGAAAGTCTCTAACATGAAAGTTGCTTAGAATATCATGTAGATTCAAGATCTATGATTGGATGAAATTAAAAGTGATGGGTGGTGCTTTTGGTGGTCATGGCCGAACCATTTGGTGAGAAAATGAAGGAAAATGGTTGTTTTGTGTTCTTGGCTTGGTTGAGTGATGAAGATGATGGAATTTTGAGAAGTTCCCAACATGAAAGTGTTTTAGATTGATGAGAGGATTCAAGATATGTAGCTAGATAAAATTATGGAAGATTGGAAGTGGTTCCATGGGTGGTGACCGAATGCTCAAGGAAGGAAAGAAAATGGTGTTGTTCTTGGTGTTCTTGACAAATTGGAAGAGAGAGAAGAGAGAGAATGAGTTAAGTGTTATAAAATGTGATACAAATGAAATCAAATGGCTGAATTGAAGTGGGCAGCTGTAGCATTGCATGGAGAGAAAGAAGAAAATAATTTTACTTTAGGAAAATGACCAATAATTGGTCCAGATATCTAATTAATGTCTTCAAGCTTTTTTTTTTTGCCTAAAAAGGCTACTCCAACATGTCTCAACATGTCTCTTCTTCTTTCTTGCTTCTCCAACCGTCCCCCCCTTCATCATGCAATCCAAAGGAAGCAAACAAAACAATAATGGTCATATTGACCATGACAAACAATAATGGTCATTAATTTAGTTTGCATGGCTATTATTGGTGGTTCAAGAACCATGTAAAAGTCTCCCCAAGCTACATGAAAACCGTGTGGCTCATTAAGTATTTTAGGGAATTAATTATTCTCAATTTACACCTAATTGCATGCTAATTAATTAGGTAATTAGTTAGGTTAAATTTCCTAACCAATCTTAACTAACATTCTAACTATATAACTAATTAATTAACATATTATTTCATATATTATAATCTCTAATTAAAATTAGGATATCTAATTAAGAATTAGTTTATAACAATTTAACATTTAATTTAGTTTACTTAACTTGTTAATTAGGCCATTAGATTAATCAAATTAGGCTTAATTAGTTACTAATCAAATCATTGTTGACTTCATCTTTTCTTTAGCCTAAAAAGGCTACTAAAAAAATTGTCTCCTCCTTGTCCAAGCACTCCAAAACCGTCCCCCCTTCCATAATGCATGAAGTTGTCATCTTTTTTTTTTATATACAATTATTTGAAGCATTCCTAGCCACTGATTAATTCAATGGTTAGGATTTAGGTAGACTTTTAATTTAGAAGACTAAATCTAAGTCATTGGATCCTTCTCCTTTAAATTCTAGCCATTAGATGTGTCTCCAAAATAAAGGGTCAAGATTGCTCCTTCAAACTTTAAATCCAAGGGTTATAATTAGTCATAGCCTTTTTAGAAGACCAAATCTCCACCCTTGATTAATTCTTCATCCAATGGTCATAAATGGTCCTTGTTACTTTACAAGACCAAATCTCCACCCTTGATCAATTCTAAATCCAATGGTTATAAATGGTCACTTTATATAATCAAATTTACACCGTTGATTAAATCTACAGTTGATATTGAAGCTTGCCTAACTAAGTTTATTCTCACACCATTGATTAAATCAATGGTGATTATCCAATACTTCTTTATTAAATTTATTTCTTAACCATTAATTAAATCAATGGTAGATATCCAAACCACCAATGTTGACTTAAGCAATATAATTTCTATTTTTATCTACTAAAAACCCTACGAAAGAATATATTTACTGTATTTTTATCACCCGATAAATTAAATACAGTACAAAATACAGTACAAGAAAATTTCTAAAACTGTTTTCGGATTCAGGTTTAGTAAGATCCCCTGTCTCCGTCTAAACAGTACAAATTTTTCTATGCGTAGAAAAATTTTCACTTTGCGGGACCCACCTGGGCCCACTTATAGTCACCTGAGCCCACAAACACCTCGTGGGCCCATAAACAGAAAAAAATTCAAAATTACACATAAAATCACAAAAATTAGAAAACGTATGAAAATCAAGTCAGATTGTTAAAAATAATTAACAGTCAAGAGAAATAAATACAAAAAGATTTTCTCCGGCCCAAAAATTATTATTTTCTTGACACGGAGTAAATCAATCAAAATGATCAAATACGCTGACGGAATAATCAAAATAATTTTACAGTATCCAGAAATTACTAAACAGTAAAATTCTATTAACTGTCAAAATTACTGTTTAAGAGATGAAAAATTTGGAGTGTTACAATAGGCATAAATCATTATATGTAATATTTACCTTTAGTCCATAACTAACATCGAAACACTTTAAGATAACCAAATTTATCAACTCAGAATAGTGCACAAAGGCAATAGTGAATTTTCAAACAATTTTGATTGTCCCGAGAGTCCCTAAAGCTTTATTATATTAAAAATCAAATAACAACATTAATTTTAAATTGATAAGTTCCAATTAAATCTATAGTAAGTAGAAACCACTCACAGTACGTGTCGATTCTCAATTGGGTCTTTCCCCATAAATTTGCACTGTTGTACTAGAGGTTATTTGTATCGTTCTATAGCCACAAAAATACTAACAGTGCATAAATCAATTAGATGCCATAAAATTTGCTTAATTTACTTCCTTAAATTCCTAAATAAATCCTAATTGGCATCATCCTAAATTAACTATCCAACTTACCCAAAATAAAATTAATTACTAGAGTTTTTGAATTATGAGTTTATCTTAAAGAGCCAAAGAGCGAATTTCAATGAGTAGATAACCACCAATATTCTCAAAGTGCAATCCCTAACCCAAGAAAATTACCCAGGTGTAAGAGAAAGAGAAAATACATTAGCATTTAAAAGTTTCAATAGAATCTCAAAAGGATAAAAGAATGGATCAAAGAATACTCACAATTAGAATGAAATGGAGCAAGATTGAGAGAAAAAGAAGAGAAATTGATTGGGAGGGGAACAAACAACGGTGCAGAGGTTGAATCCTCTGCTACATGGAAGTGGGTTTTTAAAACAAGTATAACTTTCACAAATTTATAATATTACAGTTAGAGAAAATCAACCAAATTCTAATTCTATTTTTTTTTTATAAAAACGGTGTCTAACATTCGTCTCCCCTAAAAACAAAATTTGTCCTTGAATTTTAATAGACTACTAACCTTATGCTTCGAACAAGTGTGGATACTTCTTTAGTAAAGTTACTTCAAGTTCCTAAGTTGTTTCTTCACCAAATGGTGCTCGCCAAACAACTTTGACCTAAACAATATCCTTTAAGTGTAAACGCTTTACTTGTCTTGCTACTATGGCCACTGTTTACTCCATGTAGGTAAAGCATTCATTAAGCTAAACTGCTTGATGTTGTATGATATAAGAAGGGTCACAAATGTATTTTTGGAGCATTGAGACATGAAAACTCGGGTGAATTCTTGAAAGATCAGGTGGAAGGGCTAAGTGATAAGATACTTGCCAAACTTTCTCAAGAACTTCAAATGGTCCTATGAACTTCAGGCTTAATTTACCCTTCTTGCCACCAAATCTTAAGATACCCTTCATAGAAGAAACATATATAAACACATGATCTCCCACACCAAACTCTAAGGGATGACGTCTACGGTCTGAATAAGATTTATTCTGACTTTGAGCTGTCATTAATTGATCTCGGATCAATCAAACTTTCTCATTGGCCTCTTGAGTTAGATCTAGACCTAAGAGTTTAGACTCGTCAACCTCAAACCAACCAATCAGCGATCTACAATGTCTCCCATATAACGCTTCAAAAGATGCCATTCGGATGCTAGACTAGTAACTATTGTTATAGGCAAACTCCATCAAAGGCAAGTGTTGGTCCCAGCTTCCTCCAAGGTCTAGAACACAAGCACGAAGCATATCCTTCAAGATTTGAATGGTTCTTTCAGATTGACTATCAGTCTGAGGATGGAAAATGGTACTCAAATCTAAACGAGTTCCTAAGGCTGTTTGGAAAGATCTCCAAAATCAAGAAGTGAATTGTGGACCTCGATCAGAGATGATAGATATCAGAGTACCATGAAATGATACTATCCCATCCAAGTATAGCTTTGCATACTAAACTATTGTATAAGTAGTTTTCACAGGCAAGAAATATGCAACCTTAGTCAATCGATCAACAATTACCTAAACTGAATCATAACCTCTGAAGGTCTTAGGCAAACCTGTCACAATGTCCATAGTTATTCTCTCCCACTTCCATTCGGGTATTTCTATTTATTGTAGTAACCCTGTTGGTTTTAGATGCTCTGCCTTCGCTTGTTGGCACACCAAACATTTAGATACCAATTGCCCTACATCTTTCTTCATTCCTTCCCACCAGTAAAGTTCTTTCAAATTATGGTACATCTTCATGGATCTAGGATGAATGGCATAAGAAGAATAATGAGCCTCTTCTAATACTTTCTTTCTTAGATCCTCAGCATTTAGAACACATAACCGAGAGCCAAACCATAATACACCTTTAGAATGAATATTTGTTGCAGATATTGACAAGTGCACCAAATCGACAAAAGTAATAAAGAGTGAGTAAAGTATCGTTTCCATGAGGATTATGTTATTAATTACTAAATTCGTCAAATCAATACTATTCAAGCTAACGAAAAGAGAGTTGTTGAAAATTAAATTAAAAATAAAAATAAAAATCAGTAAACAATAAATCAAAGGGTGAAAAACAATGATGTTAAAGTGTTAGAGTTTAGATTTCACTTGAACTCTTTAGATGCACATCAAATATAAGTTTAACTATGTTCTATTTTAATGATTTATGGTCAATTCCCAAAATTTATTAATACCCAATTCCTTAGTATATTAATCCTCTTAAACTGATTAGAATTAACTAATCCCTTAGTCTAACTCCAATTAGAAATGCATTATCAAGAACGAGAGAATTAAAAGAAAGACCACATAACCCACAACGTCTAGTCCTAGCATTGCAGAAATTATGGTGTTTATCACAAATTCTAAGTTCATGCAAATTTTCTCAAACCATACATAAACTCAAAAAAACATTCCCAAATTGATTAGATTTAAAAAAATATTAAGAATAGAGATAAACACGTAAACCATGAAAAAGAAACATAGATTAAACTCATAAAAGAAAGTTACATCATCCAAGAACAAGATCCATCATCCCCCTAATAAAGGAAAAATTAGTTACACATGGAAAAAGAAGAACACAAAGGAAAGAATATGACAAACTCCATTGTAGAAAGGTGAAAAAGTTGAAGAAAATCCCTAATCTTCAAGCTAATTGCGCCCACACCACATTAGAGTTTATGCATCTTGACGACTGCTGCATTTTGTCCAAGTGTCTGTAAGAATGTGGCGTATCTTATGAATTTATAAGAAAAAATGTGGGTTTTCTGTACAACCAGCGCTTAGGCTCTACGTCGACATTAAAACCACGGTGCTTTACGTATCGAGCGCCTAGGCACTGAACCACCAGAATGCAAAATCAGCTCTCTGTCTCATAAATCATCTAGTCTTCTTCCCTGCATAATTAACTATCAAAAACACAAAAAAAAACACACAATTAAAACATAAATTAGAAAAACTAAAAATAAAAGAAACTTAAGACAAACTCAATCAAAAAGATTAAAAGAGAATGAAAACCCAAGACTTTGAACCGTAAAAATATGAATTTTTACAAGTTCATCACTCCCCCAAACTTAGATTTTTGCTTGTCCTCAAGTAAAAAGAAAAACAAAAAGACTAAACAAATAACAACTCAAAACATACAACCAAAATATGGCAACACCAGGTAGTGAATATCATATATATCCTTAGAAATTGCTTCACAATCTAATTTTAAAGTGTCACATATGAACAATCCAATTATCACATCGTCTCTTATATACGACTCTCATACATCAATGACTTCCCAAAAACATGAATGAAAGACACAATTTTCTTATAAAGTACAAGCTCAGATGGGTTCATAAAACTACAAATGCACATCAAACCTACATCCATAGGGTTGTTCTTCATCTTTCTCTCCACTAATGTAAATAACACACAACCAAGGATTTAAAGGGACTTTATAAACTTATAATGTAAGGCCAATGGTGAGGGTTAAGAAAGAAGTGGTAGGAAGAAGAAAACAAAAATTGAGATATAAAATCATGCAAATTTCAAAATTCAAGCCTCAAAATATAAGACAAGTGCAAAACGGAGCAAAAGAATCAACACAACATTCATTTTTTTTTCTTTTCTGTTTCTTTTTTTTTTCTTTTTTTTCTTTTTCTTTTTCAACAACCTTTACCCCCAAACTTATTTCTTTGCAATACTTTGAGTGGAATTTCTTTTCTTTTTCTTCTTTTTTCTTTTTCTTTTTAAAATTTTCAGCTCCATAAAACTTCATGCACAAAAATATCAAAGACTTAAATAATAAAATAATACAAGATATGCAATCAACAAAGGTTATGTAAGAGAGGAAAAAAAATTTTATGGGTATGGGAAAGGAAAAATATGGGTAAAGAAAAGAAACAGAGGCCAAACAATAGCAAGACTGCAAAAAGTACCTAAGGATAAACTGTGTCACGGGTTAGCTTGAAAGGCTCAAACGGTCTAAAGAAGGCCCTTATCATTTCCTTAATCATGCACTGCGTAGGATTTCACCTCAAGAGAGAATCAAACAACTTCTAGATACAAATCATCCATACACATGCAATCCCATAAACTTTTTCTAAGCTTGACATGCATACATAATCCAATGTCTATCAGTCATAAAGATGGGAAGAACATCCATACACAATTGAAACAATAGAGATAAATGCAATTCATAAATTCTTATGTGTTATCCCAAGAAATAAACCAATCCACAATTCAAACAATCATTAGATATTCAATTCAACAAATCGGCATGCACAGTTTCAACACAAAGACTCAAAACACAAAAGGGATGATGATGACAAAATAAAAACAAAAAGAACAAATAACTAGATGAAATAAATGCAAGAAAGGAAAAGAAAAACTCTTTTTGGTGGCCGACAACTATATACATCCCCCTACAAAGACTCCGAACTCAGGAAAGCACTTAAACCGACTAAACACTACCTTCAAAACGAAAACAGAAAAAAAAATTAGTCAATAAAATAACAAATAACAAAATAAAAACAAAAACAAAAATAAAAGATAAAAAAAGAAAAAATTTGGGTTGCCTCCCAAAAAGCGTTGTTTAACGTCATTAGCTCGACATTGCCTATTCTCAATTAATCAAGGTAGCTTGAAGCAAGAGAAGTAAGATGACATTTTTCTCTTATCAGTTCTTTGCCTCCAGACTCTGTCACTGTCTTTGGAATCAATCTGTAATAAATCAATGGAAGCTGGAGGATCTTTTTCAATTGCAGCAATTTTTGCAAGAGGAGGACATTTCTCCTTTTCATCCACAATCTTGGAAGTGGAAAATCAGCATTGATTGATGATGAAGGACTCTTACTGGCCAAATTCTATAGAGGCTTATCTTGAATGCATTTGACAAGGGCATAAAAATCTGATGTTGGTGCAGATTTATCAAAAATATTAATAGTCACTTGATCACCATCCAACCTCAAAATAAGCTCTCCTCTTAGTATATCAATCAACGCTCCTGAAGTATCCAAGAACGGTCTTCCAAGAATTAAAGGAATATCAGCATCCTCATCCATATCCAATATCAAAAAATCAGCTGGAAAAATAAATTTGTCAACCTTCACTAGCAAATCTTCCACTATGCCATATGGATATTTAATTGATCGATCAGCTAGTTAAAGAGACATTGTAGTTAGCTTCACTTTATCAATCCCAAGCTTGCGAAGAATTGACAATGGCATTAAATTGATGCTAGCTCCTAAATCACATAGAGCTTTCTCAATAGTCAACCTACCAATAGTATACAGAATGATAAAACTAGTTGGATCTTTCAATTTAGGTGGTAATTTCCTCTGAATAATAGCACTGCACTCCTCAGAAAGTGCCACAGTCTCATCTTCTTTCAACTTCCTTTTCTTTGATAGTAAATCTTTCATGAACCTTGCATAAGAGGGCATCTGCTCAAGTGCCTCAGCAAAAGGAATGTTAATCTGCTACTTTTTGAAAACTTCTAAGAACTTGGAAAACTACTTTTCTTGAATCTCCTTCCTGAATCTTTGAGGATAAAGAAGTTTAGCATAAAGTGAAGGATCAACTATTTTCTGCTCACGTTCCTTCTTCTTTCTCTGCCACTTTGGTTGCTCCTCTTTAGCTTCTTCATTACAGCACTCTTGAGATGGGACATCTATACCAGGAACATCAATTTCTTTAATTGGTCTATCCAAAGTCTTACTGCTTCTCAGTGTAATTGCATGACATTACTCTTTTGGATTGACAATAGTATCACTTGGGAAGGTGCCTGGAGGTCTCTCTTGAAGCTGCTTTACTATCTGTCTTACTTGATTCTCTAAATTTTTAATCGCAGCTCCTTGATTCTGAAAATTCACCCTTGTTTCCTCTATAAAAATAGAATTCTGTTGCACAAAAGCATATGTCTGTACAGAGAGTTTATCAAGAGCAATCTCAAGAGGAGACTTCTTCTCTGGTTGAGGATTCAATAGCAATGTTTGATTGCTCCAAGAAAAATTGGGATGATTCCTCCACCCTGGATTATATGTATTTGAAAATAGAACAACCTGAGATCTAGAAGGATTACCCATATAATTGACTTGTTCTTGAGAACTGAAACCAAAATTGCTTGCCTCACACCTACCATTAGCATGATTACCTCCACAGAAATCACAAATTAACACTTGGTGGTTCACAGAATTTACCTGTATACTCTCAACTCTTTTGGTGAGGTTAGCTAACTGCTGAGAAATACTTTTGTTTTGAGCAAGTAAAGCATCAAGAGTACAAAACTCCATAACTCCTTGTCTGATGACTGTTCTCCCACTAGACAACTGATATTCATTGGTGGTCATAATTTCAAACAATTCTTGAGCTTCTTCATGAGTTTTAGTATTTAAAGATCCACCTGCAAATGCATCCACCATAACTCTGGTAGGATGATTCAAACCATTATAGAAAATCTGCACTTACTGCCAAACTTCAAATGCATGATGAGGACATCTCCTTAATAGCTCCTTGAATCTCTCCCATGCTTCATAAAGAGATTCTCCTTGATTTTGAGTGAAACAAGTAATTTCACCCCTCAACTTCACAAACACTGATGGAGGAAAGTATCAAGTCAAAAATTTGTTAACTAGATCCTCCCAAGTGGAAATGCTCCCTTGTGGCTGGGCTTGTAACCAGCTCTTTGCTTTGTCTCTGAGAGAAAATGGGAACAGTCGTAATCTAATGGCATCATTAGTAACATCATTATACTTAATAGTATCGCAGAGCTGTAAGAAATTTGCAATATGCAAGTTTGGATCTTCTGCATGGCCTCTACCAAACTGATTCTGCTACACCAGCTGTAGAAGTACTGTTTTAATCTCAAAATTATTGGCTTGAATAGCAGGATGCACAATACTGGTAGAAATATTCTTAGCAGATAGGGTAGCATAGTCAGCTAATGTACGTCTTCGCTCTACAGTTATAACAATTTCTGCCATCTTTTCCTCTACTTCTTCAAGCTTCTTCCTTTCTCTAGCTGTTTTCTTGTTTGCTCTAGCTATTCTCTCTATCTTTGGATCAAAAAGTAATTCTTCTGACTTTAGATAATCTTGCATAAACACACAAATAAGCAAACTAGAGTGAAATAGAGAAAGAAATTAAAAATAAAATAAAATAAAATAAAATAAAAATAAATGACTAATAAAAATAAACAAAGAAAATAAAAATAAAAGAAATAAATTAAAAATAAAATTAAATGAAGAAAAATAAAATTAAAAAGTAAAATTAAAAATTAAAAATAAAATTAAACAAAGAGAAATAAATGCTTAAATTAGTGTCTTTTCAACTACTATTTAATATTAATAACAATAATCCCCGGCAACGGCGCCAAAATCTTGTTGCAGATATTGGCAAGTGCACCAAATCGACAAAAGTAATAAAGAGTGAGTAAAGTATCGTTCCCACGAGGATTATGTTATTAATTACTAAATTCATCAAATCAACACTATTCAAGCTAACGAAAAGAGAGTTATTAAAAATTAAATTAAAAATAAAAATAAAAATCAGCAAACAATAAATCAAAGGGTGAAAAATAATGATGTTAAAGTGTTAGGGTTCAGATTTCACTTGAACTCTTTAGATGCACATCAAATATAAGTTTAACTATGTTCTATTTCAATGATTTATAGTCAATTCCCAAAATTTATTAATACACAATCCCTTAGTATATTAATCCTTTTAAGCTAATTGGAATTAACTAATCCCTTAGTCTAACCCCAATTAGAAAGGCATTATCAAGAACGAGAGAATTAAAAGAAAGACCATATAACCCACAACGTCTAATCCTAGCGATTGCAGAAATTATGGTGTTTATCACAAATTCTAAGTTCATGCAAATTTTTCCAAATCATACATAAACTCAAAAAAACATTCCTAAATTGATCAAGTTTAGAAAAGCATTAAGAATAGAGATAAACACGTAAACCATGAAAAAGAAACATAGATTAAACCCATAAAAGAAAGTTACATCATCCAAGAACAAGATCCATCATCCCCCTAACAAAGGGAAAATTAGTTACACATGGAAAAAGAAGAACAAAAAGGAAAGAATATGACAAACTCCATTGTAGAAAGGTGGAAAGGTTGAAGAAAATTCCTAATCTGCAAGCCTAATTGCACCCATACCACATTAGGGTTTGTGCCTCTTGACGACTGCTGCATTCTGTCCTAGTGTCTGTAAGAGTATGGCGTAACTTATGAATTTATAAGAAAAAATGTGGGCTTTTTACACAACCAGTGCTCAGGCTCTACGTTACCAGCGCCTAGGCGTTGGCCCATTAAAACTACGGTGCTTTATGTATCGAGCGCCTAGGCGCTGAACCACCAGAATGCAAAATCAGCTCTCTGTCTCATAAATCGTCCAGTCTTCTTCCATGCATAATTACTTATCAAAAAAACAAAAAAAACACACAATTAAACATAAATTAGAAAAACTAAAAATAAAAGAAACTTAAGACAAACTCAATCAAAAAGAATGAAAACCCAAGACTTTGAACCGTAAAAATATGAATTTTTGTAGGTTCATCAATATTAAAATAAGAAACTTTGCCATTCTTGATCTTTTCAATGATACTTGCCAAATGTGGATCTTGACCTATATTGTCTTAATACTTTCCACCAAAGTAGAACAAAGTTGTTAATGAGCTAACAATGGTCCTGTATCTATGGCTTCAAACTGTACCCCATTATCTACCGCTTCTTGAAACTCTTTTACTATTGGTCTTCTAACCTCAATTATATGAGCTAAACTGCCATAGACTTTCTACTCAAAGCATCTGCGACTATGTTCGCTTTCCTAGGGTGATAGAGAATAGTACATTCATAATCTTTAAGCAATTCTATTCACCTTCTTTGTTAGAGGTTAAGATCCTTCTAATCAAATATGTATTTGTGACTCTTATGGTCTATATAAATTTCACATGTCTCTCCATACAAATAATGTGTCCAAATCTTGAGTTTAAAGACTACTGCTGCCATTTCTAAGCCATGTATGGAGTAGTTTTGTTCATGTCTCTTCAACTGTATAGAAGCGTAGGCAATGACTCTGCCATGATGCATTAAAACACAACCAAGACCTACTCTTGATGTATCACAAAATACTACGTATCCACCTATCTCGGATGGTAAATCCAACACTAGAGCGGAGGTCAAAAGAGACTTAAGCTTCTAAAAGCTACTTTCACATTCACCTGACCATTCAAACTACACTTGATTTTGTGTCAATCTTGTCAAGGGAGCCGCTATATTGGAGAATTCCTTAACAAAACAACTATAGTATCCAGCCAAACCCAAAAAGCTATGAATTTTAGTAGCCGAAGTTGGCCTTTGCCAATGCTCCACTGCTTCCACCTTCTTTAGGTCTACTTTTATACCATCCTTGGATATAACATGTCTAAGAAAAGTTACATTATCTAGTAAAAATTCACACTTGGAGAATTTGGTATAGAGCTTATGGTTTCTTAAGGTCTGTAAAATTAACCTCAAGTGTTGCTCATGTTCTTCCTTACTTCGAGATTATATTAAAATATCATGTACGAATACTATGATGAACTAATCAAGGAATAGTTTCAAAACCTTATTCATCAAATCCATGAAAGTTACTAGGGTATTCGTCAAACCAAAAGACATTACTAGAAATTCATAGTGTCCATAATGAGTTTTGAATTTTGTCCTAGGAACATCTTTCTTTCTCATCTTTAACTGGTGATAACCCAATCAAAGATGTATCTTAAAAAAGCATTGAGCACCTTGCAATTGATCGTACAAATCATCGATGCGAGGAAGAGGGTACTTGTTGTGTACAGTCACATTGTTTAACTATCTATAGTCTACACATAGTCATATAGATCCATCTTTCTTTTTAACAAAAAGAACAAGAGCACCCCAAGGAGAAGTGCTTGGATAGATGAAACCTTTATCTAATAAGTCTTACACCTAATTCTTTAATTCTTTTAATTCCATAGGTGCCATGCGGTAAGGGGGTATAGAAATCGGTTGAGTATCAGGAATCACATCAATACAAAATTCAATCTCCCTATTTAAAGGTAAGCTAGGTAATTCTTCTGGAAACACATCAGGGAATTCAGAAACTATTGGCACTTTTTCTAAACTTTCTAGTTGTGATAAGGTGTCCCTAACCATTGTTAAATATCCCTCACATCACTTCCCCAGCAATCGCCTAGCTCCCAAAGTAGAAATTATGTTATAAAGAGCCAAGCTACAATCACCTTGTACATGAAATGTCCATCTACCTGAAATATTGATCTGTTGATTATTCCTATATCTTAAATATCTTATAACTGATTCAATTGGACTCCATTTATGCTTAAGTGTCATTATTTAGCTAAGTTTCTGATATCAAACCCTAATTGAAATTTTATTGTGAAACTTTGCTTAAATGTATTTTTAGACGCTGATAATTGAATTGAACTTTTCAGGAAACCTTTGGATGGCGGAGTTCATTAGCCTCAAACTAGGCCTACTATCCACTTGAAGAAAGAGCTAATGATTCAAGGAGATCAATATCACCTCTTGAAGCAATGAAAGAAAAATCTTTGTAAAGAATCCGGGCTGAAAATGAAGGAATCAAATTACAGGGCCTGAGGTCCAAAAGAGGTGTTTTAACATGGCTCTATGAAGTTTTGGATGGATTCATTGCAATGGAGTTGAGCTCGGAATTTATATGGTCAAGATTAGTAGAGTTTTTGACCTTTGCATGATAAAATGAGCATAACTTGAGTCGCAGAAGTTGAAACGAAGTGATTTCAATGGCATTGGAAAGCTGAGAAAAAGAGATACAACTTTCATGAGATCACTTCTCTAAAAAATATCGTTTTGAGTGACTAAAAAGGAAGACACAGATGTTCTCAGGGACACATGACCGTGTCTCATTTTTTTTACTATTTGTACATATTTTCTAACAAATTGGACGCGTTGTCATATAGCCATACATGGCCTAGGCCGTGTAATTTTACACGGCCGTGTAATCGCTCCAGAAACTTAAGTTTAAGCTTCTATGAGAAGCTAGGTCTTGAGACCTATAAATAGGCACTCTTAGCCCCTTTGGAGATAGTTCTGGCCGTGGGAGCAGGTGGGAAACCCTAGGAAACAGAGAGAGGAGGCTTGGATCAAAGATTGGAGTATCAGGTTCGAGCAATCATAGGTCCATCACCCTCAATCCTTGGAACCTGTTTGCTCTTCCATTTTTCTTTTGCACTTCATTTTAGATGTTGTTCTTTCTCAGTTTTTCTTGTGATTTCATTTTAGCCATATGTAGCTAAATTTCCCTTGGTTAAGGGAGGATGAAACCACTAGTTTTGATATTGTGAATCCTATATATTAGTTTATTTCAACACAATTATGTTTTTATTCATATATTTCTGAATATATTGTGGTATGGAGATTCTTATGCTTGTTTCCATTGATTTGAATGGTAGATCTGGGTTTATTATGCGCGGTTGCGGTAATAGATCTAGAGGAATGTATGTTGTTAGCATAAGAATCTTTGTGCTATTTTCCAGTTATAAAAGTGGTAGATCTGATTTTATTATGCACGGTTGCAGTAATAGATCTAGAGGAATATATGTTCTAAGTAATTTAATCTCAGTGTGTGATTAGCTCTTAGTGTGATTAGTTTTTTTAAATCTTAATGCAATTATTGGGTAGTTGTAAGAGTGGTTGCTTTATGACTAATCAATGATTAGGAGTTAATTTGAGTAGTTGCTGAATTGGTCAATACGTAAGGAAAACAGAGATTTAATCTCACAATTGCATAAAAATATAATTGAACATGTTGGAATAAATGGATATGTGGGTTAGCAATATTATGTAAATCTAGTAGTGGATTCAATCTCTTAACTAATTCTCTTATATTGTTAATTCTAGTTTATTTATTGTTATTGCTTTTGAAGCTGTTCATTGTTCATCAAAACTCTAAAACTCCCTTTTTACTATTTATTATTAATCAGAGTTTAAATTGAAAATTGTTTGATAGTGTTGATTAAATTAGTTCTTTGTGGATCGACCCTTACTAACTACAATTAGTTGTAAAGTTTTTATTTTCTAGTGGGCCTGACAATTGATTTTTATTTGAATTTTAATCACTATTTAATAACAATATATTTTATACATTTTATAATCCTCTCATTGGGCTTCTTAACATTTAATTAGGTTTAATTAAGTTAATTTTGACACATTTTATGATATTGGACCTTATTGTATCATTGAATGAATTATTGCATGAATTAGCTTTAATTTATCACTTTGACAGTGTTCAGTAAATTAGCTAAAACTTGAGTTGCAAATATCTGGTTGATGTGATTCTGGTCTTGTAGGAAATCTAAGACAATTATCTACAACTTTCATGAACACTTCAAAGGCCAAATCGCACGTTTGGATAACTCAAATTGGAGTTGAAGCAAGAACTAGGGTGCTGATCCTGACAGCTTGACTTATGCATACTGTTCACGACATAGCTCGGGATATATGATGTAAAATGGGCTGAAATTTTGATGGTTGATATTTAAGACCCAAATATACAATTTTCATGTTGAATACTTTCCCAGAATTGGAGGTCTAATGGGTCATATTGGGCTTGGAATTCAGAATAGAGGAGTTGTGACTGGACCTGAGCAGTATGCAGTAATCAGACCATATCTTGAGTTGTGTTGAAATGATATTTGACTCAAACTAATGGCATTTGAAATCTAAGATCCAGGCCTATAACTTTCATGAAGACCACTTTATTAAAAAATGATGAATGCAATGACTTCAGAGCTAAATGATTTCGGAGACAAAGAATCTCCATAATTTTTCACTCATCGAAAGTCATTTGGCATTTTCCACTCATTTTCTACTCATCCACTCACTCATGACTCAGCCCCCTTGTCATTTTGTATCCCTAATCCTCTATAAAAGGCACCATTAGCAGATCATTTAGGGTCTTTGTCCTAGAGGCCAAGATCATGTTATTTTGTTACTAGTTTTTCTTGTAGTAGTTTTCGTTTATTCTAAATTGAAGTTATGTTCTTCTTCTTCTTCTTCTTCTTCTTCTTCTTCTTCTTCTTCTTCTTCTTCTTCTTCTTCTTCTTCTTCTTCTTCTTCTTCTTCTTCTTCTTTTATGAGTAACTAAGTTTTATTTTACTTGGGTGAACGGGTTAAGCTCTTGGTAATGAAATAAGGTTAGATTCATTTCTTTCTTGTGCTTAAATGATTTATTTTCAAGTAGCCATTATACGTGTTGTATTTTGTTTCTAATCAATTTAGAAAACCCTCCTTGTAAAGTGAAGTTCTTGATTTGTTGTAGACAAGATTTTGGCACAATGAATGCTTGATCCCATTTATAAGTGGTGGTAATAATTAAAGGAATCATAATATAATTACATATATAATTTTTAATGGACTTAGAACGTTGTATTTTCTGATTGGAACCTCCATTATGTGTGGATTCTAATTGAGTTATAAAAAGAATTAATCATGCCTTTATTTTATTTACCAAGAGTGGATCTCCTAACCTAAGTAAGTTTACAAAATATTTACTTTACCTTAATTAATCTTCATCTATTCCCTGTGGATCGACCTCGGACTCCCGAGAAATTTATTACTTGAGATAACCTGCACTTGTGTTTGTAACTTTTAATCCGCATCAAGTTTTTGGCACCGTTGCCAGGGACTTGATTTGAAGAATAAATTTCTGGTGTAAATATTTTGTATATATACTATCGTACTAACTTAGTAGGGGAAACTCTCCCTTTTAATTTCTGCACATACTAACTTAGTGGGGGAACTTCTCCTTTTTATTTTCTTTGTACATATTAACTTAGTGAGGGTAACTCTCCCTTTTATTTTCTGTACATACTAACTTAGTGGAGAAAAACTCTCCCTTTTATTTTCTTGTACGTACCAACTTAGTGAGGGAACCTCTCCCTTTTATTTTTTCTATACTATATTAACTTAGTAGGGAAAACTCTCCCTTTTATTTTTTTTTGTATTTTGCTTTATTTTATTTTATTTTTGTGTGGTTAGTTTATACCACACCTTTGTTATTTTCTTTTATTCGATGGTTAGTTTATTACCACACCTTTGTTAATATATATATTTGGTGGTTGGTTATTACCACACCTTGTTAATATTTATTTATTACATATTAATATATATATTTGGTGGTGGTTTATTACCATGCCTTTGTAATTATTTATTTGGTGGCTTGTTTATACCACACCTTTGAATATATTTTTTATTTTTTATTTTTCTATTTCTTCTTCTATTTTGTTATGTGTAATTAATTTATGTGTTTTTAGGGTGAAAACGTAATTTGATTCAATCGACATGCATTAAGATTAGAATTTTAATCAGTTTCTTTTCTATTCAATTTGAGTGCTTATTATGATTCTTAATATTTTTATGAATTGACTACTCATAAATTGATTTAGTAAGGTGTATGTAGAATCAGAAGGTTTGCATATGACCTAGACTATAAATAATAAGTGTCATGATTTATAATTGTCTAGGAATGAAGGTTATAGGTTGTGTGGGAGAATTGTGATATTTTTTATAAGAATCCAAAGAGTAAAAGTCATGCCTTTAAGAGTTAAGGTTTCGACTAAGGAATTAAGTTTTAATTAATTACTGATTCTCCCCATCAATTGAATGACTAGAAATTAATTAGAATGAAAGTCCCAAAGTTACTCTATTGTCTATGATAGATTATTGAATTAAGTGAAATTAGATCCTTAGTGTTTTAATTTTTTGTGTTTTGTTTTCTCTTTTTCTTTTTAATTTTGTGTGTCTTTGTGTTTGTTTTTCTTTTTCCTCTTAATCATTTTGACAATTTTGTGCACTTGTCAATTTTCTCAACAAGTTTTTGCAAATCTAGGTTGATACAGTGGAAAATGCTAGTGCTGTCACATTTAGAAGTGGGAAGACATTGGATGAACCTACATCTCCTCCACCACTCACTCAAGAGAAAGATGAAATGCCCAATGAAGCAAATGAGAAGGGGCAAAGCTCCAAAGCCCCTGTCGCAACCGGGATCGCGACGGGACGACCGAAAAAGTATAAAAAATAATGGAGTCGCCACCAATGTTTATTTAAATTGGGAAAACATTAGAAAAACCCTTTTATCAGGAAAACTGGTCTTTTGAAAATGAGTTTGAGTCCGGGAGTCGATTACAGATAGGGAAGGTATTAGCACCCTATACTGTCCGTTCCAAGAACGGTACCTTATGTTAGTTGTGCAAAATTTAATAATCTCAAATATATTTATTTTTACCCCTTTAAACAAAAGACTTTGTAATTATTTTTATTTTTCTCATTTTTTTTATAAAAGAAACAAACAAATCATGAAAATTTATTTTTTTGGCTTGACAGAAATGGATTTCTGCTCCTACGTATCTCCTGGTGCAATGGAGAACTCAAAGTCACGTAGTTCTTTAGAAAATAAGTATGAGTTGATTGATTTTAATTAAGAAAGAAATTTTTGAAGAAGAATTTTGTTTGAAAACAAATCCATTCTTGCACGGGGTTCAAGTTAGCACCAGCTACTCAATAAACCCTTATGATTCAAATGACATTGAAGATAGCATCCGCTATTCAATCACCATCATTGATCATTGCATGGATTAAAAAACTAAATTTTTTATTATTTTATTTTGGGAGTACTCTAAGACAATCAAGTGAACATAATTTTTCATAAACCAAGTAAATATAATAAAATAAAATGAAAACACAACATCACAAAACATATTTTCTTCTTTTTTTTCTCTTAACATTTTTATTTTTATATTTTTTATATATATATATATATTTTTTTACCTCCTATTAATCACAATACATAACACCAAAAAAAAAAATAATAATTAAATTAAATAAACACCACCACATAAGTAAAAATCCTAAGTAACACAACTAATTAAATTCAAAATATTTTTTATTTTATTTTTATTCTTTTTTACTTTCTGATTTTTTATTTTTTATTTTTTATTTTTATTTTCCTTATTCTAAAAGAATTATTTATATCCAAATATTTACTTGCTTTTTATATTTTTTAAAAGCAAAAAAGGTCATAAAAAAGAAAAGAAAAAAGGAAAAAACTACTAAACTTTTCACATGCGCACGCAGTTCTTGAGTCCGAGAAGGAAGCAAAATTGAATAAACTAGAATACTAAATGCTATGTTTCTTTTGTACCCAAGAAAAGGAAAAAAGAATACCGGATGCTAAATTCATAAGTTAACATACATGACAAAGGTGACAATTTCAAGAGGTAAAGCCAATGTGTTCGAATTCGATGACTCAAATATTTACTTGATTTTTATTTTTTAAAAGCAAAAAGGTCATAAAAAAGAAAAGAAAATAAAAAGAAAAAAAAAAGGTGGGGGGGGAAATTTGGTCTTCACGACCAGCCAAGTAAAAATGGCCCTAAAAAGTAATAAAATAAGACAAAAAAGGGGTGGGGAAAGGTGGGTCTACGTGACCAACTCAAAATAAAAGAAGAGACTTTTTAGTCTCTGGAAGTGGGAAAGCAAAATGGGAAAAGAACGAAGAAATGGGAAGGGGATAAAAAACGTAACAGGGAGAAAAAAATGGGGTTCGGTTCTGGAGGGGCAAAAGAAATGGAAAAGGGGAAGAAAACTCACCGGCAGATCGGCGACGTGGAGGACGGAGTCGGTGAGCTAGGGCGGGCGGGTCACCGGTACGGGGCGGGGTGGAGCGACGCGCGCGGTGCGGCGAGGATCCGGGAGCGACGAGCTCCGGCTTGAGTGTGGCGGCGTGCGGCGCGGCAGTCTTCGGCGGTCGGATCTGGTGGGTGCTTAGTTTGGGTGCTTGGTTTGGGGGTTGATTGATGGTGGTTTAATGGTGGGTATGGGTAATGAAGGTGGTGGGGTGAAGTGGATGTTGATGGAGGAAGATGATTGTGATGGTGGTAGCAGAGAGTGGTCTTTGGTAAAATGGGTATTGTGATTATGGAGTGTGAAGTCTTGGTTTTGGGCATGAAGAGGGAGATGGCTTTTGGTGTTGGTGAAGATGGTTACGGGAGGAAGCTTGGGGAAGATGGTGATGGTGGTTGGAGGTCACGGTTGGGTGGTGTTTTGGTTGGGAGAGGTTGTGTTTGTGGGTTGAAGATGGAGAGGGGTTGCTGTCAGGATCATTTGGTGGAGGTGAAGATCCAAGTTGCTTAGTTTTGGATTCTTCTCTTTTTTTGTCAAATTTTTCCTCAATCTCTCTGATGATTTTTTTCTCGCAATTGATATGGGTTTTCAAGAAAACTCCCAACTGAAAGAATCCCCCCCTCCTGGTTGCCTTCCCCTTTTCCTTTGTATCTGAAAAAATAGAGGCCTCCCTGTCCGAGGTGGAGAGGCTGCCAGGGTTGACCCAGCTTGGGTCACCATGGCATTCCCTCATTTGTGCTTGCTGCTCTCTGCTCCAAGCTCTCCCCTTCTCCAATGCTTGCTGCCCCTTCCCCATCCGTGATAGGCAGCCCCCAAGGAAAGCAAAAGACGCTCGGGGAGCCGACTAAATCACTATAGGAGAAAGCTACGTTTCGGCTCTTTTTTTTTATTCATTTTTTCTTGTAACAACAGAAGGAAATCGTCTGTTATTATTTAATATATTTTTTTATTTTTTGTTTTGTTTTGTTTGTGTTTTTTTTATTTGTTTTTTGTTTGCACCAATAAAATAAACTAAAATGAAAACTGATCAAGAAAACAAAATGCTCACAACACTGCAATTAAACATTAATCCTTGATTAAATGACAAAATTTTATGGACAAAATTAGGTATCAACAGCTGCCCCCATTTGCTTCATATTTAAAATAAATGGGAAGCAAATGAATTGATTTAATTTTGTCCATGAAAACTTTCATTTCTTGCTCCTTTTATTCTTTTTTTTTAGAAAGCAAAATGACGCAAAAGCGAAGGACATTAAACGAGGGAGAAAGTTCGCGGAGTCGGGCATCCGCTGAGGCTTGACAGAAAACTTAAAGCAAAAAGATAAAAAGCTTGCGGAGTCGGGTATCCGCTGAAGCTTGACAGAAAACTTAAAGCAAAAAGACACAAAGCTTGCGGAGTCGGGTATCCGCTGAAGCTTGACAGAAAACTCAACAGAAAGGACACAAAGCTTGCGGAGTCGGGTATCCACTGAAGCTTGATGGAAAAGAAAAAAAAAAAACTTACGGAGTCGGGTATCCGTGAAGCTTAACAGAAAAGAAAAAAAGCTACTGAGTCGGGTATCCATTGAAGCTTAATGAAAACTTAAAGCAAAAGATAAAAGCTATGAGTCGGTGCATCCGCCTGAAGCTTAACAGAAAAGAAAAAAGTTCTGAGTCGGTTATCCGCCGAAACTTGATGAGAAAACTCAAAACAGAAAGGACACAAAGCTTGCATGAGTCGGGTGTCCACCGAAGCTTAATGAAAACTTAAAACAGAAAAGACACAAAGCTTGCAATGAGTCGGGTATCCACCGAAGCTTGACGGAAAAGAAAAAAGCTTACTGAGTCAGTTATCATTGAAGCTTAACAGAAAGAAAAAAGCTACTGAGTCGAATTATCCGTGAAGCAACAGAAAACTTAAAGCAAAAAGATAAAAAGCTTATGAGTCAGTTATCCATTGAAGCCTAATGAAAAGAAAAAGCTTACTGGTCAGTTATCCATTGAAGCTTAATGTAAAAGAAAAAAAGCTTACTGGTCAGGTATCCATTGAAGCTTAACGGAAAACTTAAAGCAAAAAGATAAAAACTATGAGTCAGTATCCATTGAAGCCTAATGAAAAGAAAAAGGCTTACTGAGTCAGTTATCCATTGAAGCCTATGAGAAAGAAAAAGCTTACTTTGAGTCGGGTTATCCATTGAAGCTTAACGGAAAGAAAAAGCTTACTGGAGTCGGGTATCCATTGAAACTTAACGGAAAACTTAAAGCAAAAAGATAAAAAAGCTTCATGAGTCAATCATCCGTGAAGCTTTAAATGAAAAACTTAAAGCAAAAGATAAAAAGCTTATGAGTCAATTATCCATTGAAGCCTAAAAAGAAAAAAGCTACTGAGTCGGTTATCCATTGAAGCTTAACGGAAAAGAAAAAGCTTACTGAGTCGGGTATCCGTGAAGCTTAACGGAAAACTTAAAGCAAAAGATAAAAACTTGCATGAGTCAGAATTATCCATTGAAGCTTAACGAGAAAAGTAAAGAAAAAAAGACAATGGGCGCGGGGACCCGGGAATTAAAAGACAATGGGTGCGGGGACCCGGGAAACTTAAAGACAATGGGTGCGGGGACCCAGGAATTAAAAGACAATGGGTGCGGGGACCCGGGAATGAAAAGGCAATGGGTGCGGGGACCCGGAAACTTAAAGACAATGGGTGCGGGGACCCGGGAATTAAAAGACAATGGGTGCGGGGACCCGGGAACTAAAAGACAATGGGTGCGGGGACCCAGAAACTAAAAGACAATGGGTGCGGGGACCCGGAAACTAAAAGACAACGGGTGCGGGGACCCGGAAACTAAAAGACAACGTGTTGACTTTGTAAATGCATGTGATGGTAGAGATGGTGCATGATGCAATGGATACAATGAATGTGATACTTGAGGACGATGCATGTGATGCCAGAGGCGATGCATAATGCAATGGATGCATAATGATGCAATGAATGTGATACTAGAGGACAATGCATGTGATGCCAGAAATGACGCTTGAAGACAATGCATGTGATGCCTAAGATGATGCATGATGCAATGGATGCCCTACTGTAGAGATTCTCATAAACAAATTGAGTAAGCCAAATTTTTTCTCTTTTTCATTTTTTGTTGTTTTTTTTATTTTTTTATTTTTTTGCACATCAGAGCTTTGGTTCCACAACCCTTAAGGACTTTTCCCGCAACAGGATCATGGTCAAACAGTAACAAAATACGTTGATTGGCCTTATGATTTTTCTGGTGATTCTTTCTTTTCTCATCAGCACTTAAAGGGCCTCGAGCCAGAACACTTTATGCAATGGGCCTTTAGCCTAAAAACTCATGAAGTGGGCCTTGAGCCCAAGAATTTGTACAATGGGCCATGAGCCAAAGAAGTGAATGAACTTGAGGAACCAAACGCTTCTTGGAAAACTTTGACCAACCAAACTCATATTCAAAAGGGATCATTGTTGAATTTCTCATCATTAAATATGGCTTGTGTAGAAGCTTGTGACCTTCTTTCCCCAAAGGTTCTTATTCCCAACGGACACACTTCAATCTGAATTATCCATTGAGGATGTCATTCTCTTCATCGATTGAAACTTTAGAGTTCCTTTGACTTGAGTTGTTCAACAAGAAGCTACCATTAGATGGTTGAATTGTACTATTGTGCTTATGTTCACCCAACCTGAAGCATCATGTACCAGATATGCATGGATTCAAAAGTACAACATGAAAGAGATTTACTACCTGAGTGACCTTTTTTGATTGATTTTGGGAGTATGACTACACGAAGGACATTTACAAAGGATAAAAACACTAGTGGAATAGTACAAAAGTCAAGAGGTTTTTTTTTTGGACCCAGTTTGGATGTGATTGATCTTTACTTGACAACTGGACATCATGACCATTGTTTTATCAGGTATCTACAAAAATATGCCCCTGTGTAAGGTATCAAATGAAATTGACTCAGGGTATGTCATTTGAGAACAGAATTTGTCCCAGTGGGGAACTTGAGTTTTTTTTTTTCAGAGTAAGGCCAAATAAAACTAGACAAATTGCCCCAGTTTAGAGCCGAATTGAATAGGGTAGAGACTTGCCCCAATGTAGAGCCGGATTGAACCAAGATTTGCCCTAGTTTGGAGTTGAATTGCACAGGACAGAGACTTACCCCAATGTAGAGCCAGATTGAATCAAAAGATTTGCCCCAGTAGAGGCCAAGTCGAGCTAAAGAAGAAAACAAAATTGCCCCAGTGTAGGGTCAATTTGAACAGGGTAAAAAAATTTGCCCCAGTGTAAGTTACTCTTTTTTGTCTTATCTTCTTTTTTTAGACCGCCCTTGCGGGTTTTCAGCCTAACGAGTTTTTTTTTTTTGGAGCAAAGAATTAACTCATAACTTTTTGTCTCGAAATTAAAACTTGTGAAAATAAAAGCAATCACTCATTGATCAGATTGGACTTTTTAAGGCTTGTAATGTGGCTGAGGTTAGGGGTTATGAAAAGAAAGATATAAGGCTCAAACAAGTGCCTAAAGGTTAAGTGGGACCAAGGATCCTTATTCAAACTTAAACTTTGTCAATTGCTTTTGCACTTTCAAGCACACTTTTCTCTTGTTGTTCTCCATTTTTTTTTTTATTCATGTTCAAACTTGAACTTTGTCAATTCCTTTTACTTTCCGCCTCTTTCGCCTTTTCTTCCTTTTTCTTTTATACTTCAAAATAATCATCATGACAATCAACCTTTATTTTGTGTCATCCCCTAGTGTAGGGGTGATCCTTGTCCAGGGTTTATTGAAGGAAACTTTCAAGCTCAAAATAGGATAACGAAGGATAATGGCAAGATGAATTTCTTGTGAGAGAAAGAGAAATATGGCCAATCTTCATTTCAAATCTTGATTGCTCATTTTCAAAAATTTTAAATTTGAGACAAAATGATAATACCCACCAAGTGAGTATTTATTTGCTCTTTTTTTTTTTTTTTTTTTTTTTGTTTTTTTTTTTTTTTTTGTGTGCAAAGAACACCTGCACTCATGGGTCTTACGACCACAAAACTTTTCGAGAATGAGAGTCCTATGAGATTCGAACCAAAAGAAAGCAAGTAAAGAGAAGAAAGAAAATGACAAGAAGATCTGGCAAGAACATGAGTGTCAAGAACATAGGAAAAGGAAACAAGGTAAACTGAGATCCACACAAATTCATCACATTAATGCTTCAAGCAAGTTTACATAAATTCAGAAGCCCGAATGGTTTTAATGATTGAACAAGCATGGGGTCAGTACAATCAAACCATCATTTCATGGTAACAACTTAGTAAACAAATCAGAATGTCAATCACTCAGAATTCCCAAAGGTCTTTGAAGAACTCTAGGGTATTCATTCTTGACGGTTAGAAAAATGAATCACCACTTTGTTAAACTTTCTAAGGTTACCCCTGATCAACCATTGTAAACATTCATTCCTATTGCAGATGTGTAGAAACCTCTGACAATGCTTGGTGATTTAGGTAACCGTTGTAGTCCATGAGTTTTTCTGAAGTCCCATTTAACTCATTCGACTTGAAGTCCACCCTCAGTCGGTTCAACATTCTTCATACTTGCCTGTCCGTCATTCATTTGGTGCAGTCTTCCCTTTTTCATTTCCCTTTCAATCATTTCACCAATTACCACGATGTCTGAAAAATTCACTGACACACTTCCAATCATATGATCATAGAATGGCGCATATAGTGTATCAGTGAACATAGCAACCATCTCCTTCTCTGACAAAGGGGGTTCTACTTGCGCAGCCATTTCCCTCCACCTCTGAGCATATTCCTTGAAAGTCTCAACATCTTTCTTAGACATGCTTCGTAATTGCATTCTATCTGGTGCCATGTCCATATTGTACTTATACTGCTTTACAAAGGCATCAGCTAAATCCTTGAAACTCCTTATATGGGCACGCTCAAGATGTGTGTACCAAATCAAAGCTGCCCCAATTAAACTGTCTTGAAAGAAATGGATTAACAGTTTATCATCGTGAGCTTGTGAAGCCATCTTGCGAATGTACATTGTCAAGTGATTCTTTGGACAAGTAATCCCCTTATATTTATCAAAAACGGGACCTTAAACTTTGGGGGAATGACAACGTCAGGGACAAGACAAAGCTCAGTAGCATCCTTGAGGCCATAACAACCTGCTCTTTCAATGACCCGTATTCTCTCTTCCAAAGTTTCAAACCTCTTTTTGAACTGAGGATTTTCAGCAAAAGAATTCAATGGGTATTGAGGCATGACAGTGGGGACAAAATGTTGTACTGGTAGAGTTCCACTAGTACCTGGGTAATGGGCATATGGTTGGGTTGTACTCAATGAGTTTGAAGCAGGCATGCCACTGTCAAGGGAATTAGCAACCCATGGTGCTACGAAGTTGGAAGGGAAGCCATATGGTGGGATGAAGAAAGGGAATGGGTGCTGTATTGGCGGGGTTCCATTAGCATTCAGCCGAGTGACTTGAGTTTGGGTAAAGTTCAACAGGTTTGAATTCGGTGTCACTGTTGGCATGCTATTACCAGGGGGATTTGTGGTTAATGATGGTACATAGCTGGGATGAAAGCCATAAGGAGGGAAGGGTGGCACTTGGGTTTCCTGAGAACTGGTGACTGAGGGTTGAGTGGTGAACGGCATCACAACTCTTTGAGGATTGAAGCCTTGGTATTGCAGCAGGGTTGGAGAGAAACCAGACAGGTGAGGAGGTGTGGCCGGATGTCTTTCATTTGCCACTGAGGGATTTCCATTTGTGCTCCTTCTATTTTCCATGGATTGTAGCATTTCCATCATCTTGGACACTTGTTCTCTGAGCTGATTCACCTCATCCTTCGACTCTTGAGTTTGATTTATTTCATCCATGATCTTAGCCTGGGAATGATCCTGTAAGGGTGTCGCGGAAGCAATTTTTCGTTATAGTGCCCATTTCTACTTGGTGAAACATGATGTGAATATGCAATTATCAACATTGACTGAACAAAATTGGCAACATGCATGCATGCAAAGTATTATGCAAATGAAATTTTTTATTTTTTTTTATTTTTTAAAAAGAATGCTATGAATGTCATGGTAGTGCAAAATGATGTATCTTTTTCTTTCTTTTCCCTTTTTTAGAGTCAGGAATGCGATGAAAATGCAAGATGATATTTTTTATGGGGATGTAATGCAAATGTAAGATAATGTATCTCTTTTTTTTTTATGCTAAGAATGCTATGAAAATGCAAGATAATGTATATTTTCTTTTGTTTTTGAATGCTAAGAATGCTATGAAAATACAGGATGATGCTTTTTTGTTAGGAATGTTATGAGAATGCAAGATGATGTTTTTTTTTTTTTTTTTTTTTTATGAATGCTAAGAATGTAATGAAAATGCAAAATGATATATCCTCTTTTTTTTTTTTTTAAGCAAGAATGAATGACATGAAAGATAGATGAATAATGGGAAAAAAAATGCTAGGAATGAAAATGCTATATGATGTATCATTTTTTGTTGATTTTTTTTTTTGCCAAAAAGAATGCAAAGATGAATGACATGGGAAAAAGACAGATAAAAAGAAAAGTATGCTCCATTTGTGTCCTAATCAGGTGTAACCTAAGGAGATGGATGACTCTAATTTTATGTCATTATGTTCAATCTGCTAATGCAAGGCTTTTCAGGACAGATCTATATTCTAAAAAGTCATGGTCCCCAGATTGCCCCTATCTCGAAAGATAATGATCCAATTCATGAATTAATCACAAGTAGGGATGAACCCTCTCAATATGACTAGTCCATGATACTGGTAACAATCTGAGTGGTGTCTCAACAAATGTCAAGTGAGCACAAGGCTCCTCAATAACAAAAGTCGAGACCCCTCCTACTCCTCGGGTTCGCACAGACTCGGGTATAGAGCCCAAAAAGTGTGTGAGGTAAGTGATTAGTGACGTGTGTGAAGGAGCATAAAACCTGTACAAAAACTTAAAAGACAAAAATACCCCTAACCAGCAAAACATATATACAACAGCCAGCCAGCAATCATCTACCCTAGGGTTTTAACAATTAAGTACAAAATATATATACAAATCACAATATACATGGAATAATGCTATTAGATATTTACATAAAAGTACTAAATTAAATACATTTACAAAACAAATAAGAAAACAAAAACAAAGACAAAGAGGGTAAAATAAATAAATAAAAGATTATTAAAAATTTGCACAACTAACAACAATAGGTTCGACTCTCGAAAGTCCCAATTGGAGTCGCCAATTTGCCATGAACGGGATCGCGACGGGACGACCGAAAAAGTATAAAAAATAATGGAGTCGCCACCAATGTTTATTTAAATTGGGAAAACATTAGAAAAACCCTTTTATCGGAAAAGCGGTCTTTTGAAAATGAGTTTGAGTCCAGGGAGTCGACATTATGATAGGGAAGGTATTAGCACTTATATCTTGTCGTTCCAAGAAACGGTACCTTATGTTAGTTGTGCAAAATTTAATAATCTCAAATATATTTATTTTTACCCCTTTAAACAAAAGACTTTGTAATTATTTTTATTTTTCTCATTTTTTTTATAAAAGAAACAAACAAATCATGAAAATTTATTTTTTTGGCTTGACAGAAATGGATTTCTGCTCCTACGTATCTCCTGGTGCAATGGAGAACTCAAAGTCACGTAGTTCTTTAGAAAATAAGTATGAGTTGATTGATTTTAATTAAGAAAGAAATTTTTGAAGAAGAATTTTGTTTGAAAACAAATCCATTCTTGCACGGGGTTCAAGTTAGCACCAGGCTACTCAATAAACCCTTATGATTCAAATGACATTGAAGATAGCATCCGCTATTCAATCACCATCATTGATCATTGCATGGATTAAAAAACTAAATTTTTTTATTATTTTATTTTGGGAGTACTCTAAGACAATCAAGTGAACATAATTTTTCATAAACCAAGTAAATATAATAAAATAAAATGAAAACACAACATCACAAAACATATTTTCTTCTTTTTTTCTCTTAACATTTTTATTTTTATATTTTTTATATATATATATATATTTTTTTTACCTCCTATTAATCACAATACATAACACCAAAAAAAAAAAATAATTAAATTAAATAAACACCACCACATAAGTAAAAATCCTAAGTAACACAACTAATTAAATTCAAAATATTTTTTATTTTATTTTTATTCTTTTTTACTTTCTGATTTTTTATTTTTTATTTTTTTATTTTTATTTTCCTTATTCTAAAAGAATTATTTATATCCAAATATTTACTTGCTTTTTATATTTTTTAAAAGCAAAAAAGGTCATAAAAAAGAAAAGAAAAAGGAAAAAACTACTAAACTTTTCACACATATATACTTTTGATAAAGTGCCGAGAAGGAAGCAAAATTGAATAAACTAGAATACTAAATGCTATGTTTCTTTTGTACCCAAGAAAAGGAAAAAAGAATACCGGATGCTAAATTCATAAGTTAACATACATGACAAAGGATGTATTTCAAGAGGTAAAGCCAATGTGTTCGAATTCGATGACTCGCAAATATTTACTTGATTTTTATTTTTTAAAAGCAAAAAGGTCATAAAAAAGAAAAGAAAATAAAAAGAGAAAAAAAAAGGTGGAAATTTGGTCTTCACGACCACCAAGTAAAAATGGCCCTAAAAAGTAATAAAATAAGACAAAAAAAGGGGTGGGGAAAGGTGGGTCTACGTGACCAACTCAAAATAAAAGAAGAGACTTTTTAGTCTCTCGGAAGTGGGAAAGCAAAATGGGAAAAGAACGAAGAAATGGGAAGGGGATAAAAACGTAACGGGGAGAAAAAAATGGGGTTCGGTTCGGAGGGGCAAAAGAAATGGAAAAGGGGAAGAAAACTCACCGGCAGATCGGGGACGTGGAGGACGGAGTCGGTGAGCTAGGGCGGCCGGGTCACCGGTACGGGGCGGGGTGGAGCGACGGCGCGGCTGCGCGGCAGATCCGGGAGCGACGAGCTCCGGCTTGAGTGTGGCGGCGTGCGGCGCTGGTCTTGGCCGGTCGGATCCGGTGGGTGCTTAGTTTGGGTGCTTGGTTTGGGGGTTGATTGATGGTGGTTTAATGGTGGGTATGGGTAATGAAGGTGGTGGGTGAAGTGGATGTTGATGGAGGAAGATGATTGTGATGGTGGTAGCGAGAGAGTGGTCTTTGGTAAAATGGGTATTGTGATTATGGAGTGTGAAGTCTTGGTTTTGGGCATGAAGAGGGAGATGGCTTTTGGTGTTGGTGAAGATGGTTACGGGAGGAAGCTTGGGGAAGATGGTGATGGTGGTTGGAGGTCACGGTTGGGTGGTGTTTTGGTTGGGAGAGGTTGTGTTTGTGGGTTGAAGATGGAGAGGGGTTGCTGTCAGGATCATTTGGTGGAGGTGAAGATCCAAGTTGCTTAGTTTTGGATTCTTCTCTTTTTTTTGTCAAATTTTTCCTCAATCTCTCTGATGATTTTTTTCTCGCAATTGATATGGGTTTTCAAGAAAACTCCCAACTGAAAGAATCCCCCCCTCCTGGTTGCCTTCCCCTTTTCCTTTGTATCTGAAAAAACAGAGGCCTCCCTGTCCGAGGTGGAGAGGCTGCCAGGGTTGACCCAGCTTGGGTCACCATGGCATTCCCTCATTTGTGCTTGCCGCTCTCTCGCTCCAAGCTCTCCCTTCTCCAATGCTTGCTTTGCCCCTTCCCCATCCGTGATAGGCGGCCCCAAGGAAAGCAAAGACGCTCGTGGAGCCGACTAAATCACAGGAGAAAGCTACGTTTGCTCTTTTTTTTTTATTCATTTTTTCTTGTAACAAGGAAATCGTCTGTTATTATTTAATATATTTTTTATTTTTTGTTTTGTTTTGTTTGTGTTTTTTTTATTTGTTTTTTGTTTGCACCAATAAAATAAACTAAAATGAAAACTGATCAAGAAAACAAAATGCTCACAACACTGCAATTAAACATTAATCCTTGATTAAATGACAAAATTTTATGGACAAAATTAGGTATCAACAGCCCCTAAGATAAGTAATTCTGAACCCCTTCCTAAATATGTCACTAAAGCCCCTTTTTCCTTGTAGGTTAGTAAAAACTAGGAAAGAAGAAGCAGAAAAAAAGATCCTAGAGACTTTTAGGAAGGTGGAAGTTAACATTCCTTTGTTAGATGCTATTAAACAAGTACCTAGGTATGTAAAATTTTTGAAAGAATTATGCACTAACAAGAGGAAATTAAAAGGAAATAAAAGGGTCCAAGTGGGAGAAAATGTTTCAGCTGTAATTAAAAAGAAGCTCCCAACTAAATGTAAAGATCCTAACACATTCATCATTCCATGCACTATAGGAAACACAAGGTTTGAAAGGGCAATGCTTGATTTAGGTGCATCTATAAATGTCATGCCTTACTCTATTTATGCATCTTTATACTTGGGTCCTTTGGAACCTACTGGTGTTATTATTCAATTAGTTGATAGATCTAATGCATACTCAAAAGGTATGGTTGAAGATGTTTTGCTGCAGGTGAATGAATTAGTATTTTCGGTAAACTTTTATGTGCTGGATATAGAAGATGACAAATCTCCCAACTCTGCTCCTATCTTGTTGGGGAAACCATTCTTAAAGACTGCGCAGATAAAAATTAATGTGCACTCTGAAACTTTAACAATGGAATTTGATGGGGGAATTGATTAGGTTCAATATTTTTGAAGCTATGAGATACCCAAGTGATGTGCACTCCACTTGTTTAATTGATTCTTTTGATCCTTTTGATTCTTTAATTTCTATAGCTTTTGATTTTGACCATTCTAGTGCTCTTAATATAGTTTTAACTCATAGTTTAGATGTACAGGAGGAAAAGAAAAATGATGAAGAAAAGTCATGGAGTGAGGACATTGATGAAATTGTTGCTACCTTGCAAGAGCTCTATTCCACTCTAGAAGAGCATGAGGTTTCTTTTGTTGATTTACCTGTTACCACTGATGTACCTCAACCTTCTGTTGTGCAGGCACCTAAATTAGAATTGAAAGCACTACCTGATCATCTCAAATACATATTCTTGGGAGAAAATGACACACTTCCAGTGATAATTTCAAAGTCACTCACCCAAGAACAAGAAGAAAAATTGGTGGCTGTTTTGCAAGAACATAAGACAACTATTGGTTAGTCGATAGCAAACATTAAGGGTATTAGTCCCTCCATTTGCATGCATAAGATTTTAATGGAGGAGGGTGCTGAACCTGTGAGAGACCCCCAGAGGAGGTTGAATCCTCCTATGGTAGAGGTAGTGAAAAAGAAGATACTGAAGCTCCTAAGTGTGGGGGTGATCTACCCCATTTCTGACAGCAAGTTGGTAAGACCAGTCCAGGTAATACTAAAGATATCTGGAATTACTGTGGTAAGAAATGCTAAAAATGAGCTTATTCCCACTAGCTTACAAATAGGGTGGCGTGTTTGCATTGATTACAGAAAGCTAACTGCCGCCACTAGAAAATACCACTTTTCTTTGCCTTTCATTGATTAAATATTAGAAAGATTAGCTGGTCATTCTCATTATTATTTTCTGGATGGCTTTTCAGGTTACAATCAGATTGCTATTGCTCCAGAAGACTAAGACAAAACTACTTTCACTTGTCCATTTGGTACCTTTGCTTATAGGCGAATGCCTTTTGGACTTTGCAATGCACCAGGGACATTCCAGAGATGCATGATGAGCATATTTTCTGATTACATAGAAAACATTATTGAGGTCTTTATGGATGATTTCAGTGTCTTTGGAAATAGTTTTGATAACTGTTTAGAACATTTAACATTGGTGCTAAAAAGATGCATTGACACTAACCTAGTATTGAATTGGGGAAAATGCCATTTCATGGTAGAAGATGATATAGTGTTAGGACATGTAATTTCTGCTAGGGGAATTGAAGTCGATAAAGCTAAGGTAGAACTCATGCATTCTTTACCCCCACCCACTAGTGTGCGGTAAATTCGCTCTTTCATTGGTTATGCAGGTTTCTATCGAAGATTTATTAAGGACTTCTCTAAAGTCTTATTGCCCCTTTGCAAACTTCTTCAGAAGGATGTTCAATTCAACTTTGATGAGAATTGTATGGAAGCTTTCAATAAGCTCAAGAAATTGTTGACTGTTGTGCCTATCATTAGGCCACCAAATTGGGAACTACCATTTGAATTGATGTGTGATGCCAGCGACTTTGCGGTAAGGGCTATCTTAGGGCAGCGAGTTGATAGAGTTTCTTATGCCATTTATTATGCATCAAGGACTCTAAATGATGCTCAACTTAACTACTCTATAACTGAAAAAGAATTTCTAGCTGTTGTATTTGCTTTAGAAAAATTTAGATTATATCTAATTGGTTCTAAAGTGATTGTTTTTTCAGATCATGCAACTTTGAAATATCTTCTGACAAAAAGGGAAGCGAAGCCTAGACTGCTCTGATGGATTCTACTGCTCCAGGAATTTGACTTAGAGATTAAAGACAAGAAAGGGAGCGAAAACTTGGTGGCCGGTCATTTGAGTAGGTTAGTGACTGAAGAAGAGGTGATGCCTATCTTGGAGAGTTTTTTGGATGAGTATCTGATGGTCGTCAAGGCCATAATCCCTTAGTATGCTGATATTATTAACTACCTAGTCACCAAGGATTTTCCAGAGGGCTTGAACAAGGCTCAAAGAGAAAAATTGAGGAGTGACTGTAAATACTTCATCTGGGATGACCCGTACCTATGGAAGCTTGTGCAGATCAAGTCATTAGGAGGTGCATTCCTGATTCAGAGACACACTCCATTCTCTCCTTTTGTCACACCTATGCATGTGGAGGGCATTTCGGCATTAAAAGGATAACCAACAAGGTGCTTGACAGTGATTTCTATTAGCCCACGATTTTCAAAGATGCTTACAATTTCTGTAAGTCTTGTGACCGCTGTCAAAGAACAGGTAATATTGGTCCTTGGAATCAAATGCCTCAAACTCTGATCATTTTTGTGGAAGTTTTTAATGTGTGGGGTATTGATTTCATAGGACCATTTCCCCCTTCATTTGGTTTTTCCTACATTCTTTTATCTGTTGATTATGTGTCTAAATGGGTGGAAGCAAAAGCCACCAGATCTGATGATTCAAAAACTGTTGCAGATTTTGTAATGTCACATATTTTCTCTAGATTTGGAACTCCAACGGCCATCATAAGTGATCAAGGAACCCATTTTTGCAATAGAACATTTGATGGTCTCTTGAGAAAATATGGAGTGATGCACAAAATTTCCACTCCTTACCATCCACAGACAAATAGGCAAACTAAAGTGTTCAACCGAGAAATTAAATCAATCCTTGAAAAGACGGTGAATCCCTTGTGTAAGGATCGGAGTGCTAGACTCGAGGATGCATTATGGGCTTATAGGACTGCCTATAAGACTCCCATTGGCATATCACCATTTCAGTTGGTGTATGGGAAGCCCTATCATTTGCCCGTTGAGTTGCAACATCGCTCTTATTGGGCCATTAAGCAAGTCAACTTGGACTTGGAAGGTGCTGGAAAGCAGAGGAAGTTCCAGTTAAAGGAATTGGAAGAATTGAGGAATGAGGCCTTTGAGAATGCCCTAATCTACAAGACTAAAACTAAGACATTCCATGACCATTTTATCTCTAGGAAAGTGTAACAACCCAAATTTTCTAACTATTGACAGTAATAACAGAATTTTACTGTTTAGTGATTTCTGTGTATTGTAAAATTATTTTGAATATTCCGTGAATACATTTGACTGTTTTGTGTGATTTACTCCATGTCAAGAAAAAAATAATTTTCGGGCCGGAGAAAATCTCACGTAATTTAATTATTGTTGTTGATTCTTAATTCTTTTTGCTAATCTGATTTGATTTTCATAAGTTTTATAATTTTTATGATTTTAAGGATTATTATGAGATTTTTATTTTTTTAATTATTTTAATATTATTATTAGGCTGTTGTAGGCCCAGGGAGTTGTACGTGGGCCCAGGCGGGGCCGAAAAAGGAAAAAAAATTTTGGTGCCAAAAAATTTTGTACTGTTGAGACGGGGACAAGGGATCTTAGTAAACCCAAAACCAAAAATAGTTTTAGAAAATTTCTTTTACTGTGTTTTGTACTGTATTTAATTATCAGGCGATAAAAACTACAGTTAATTGTGTCCATAGGGTAATAGTAAATAAAAATAAATATTATACTACTTAGTCAACATTAGTAGTTTTGACGACTTTATGACGGACCAATAAGAAGCAAGCTTAATGTTAAGGCCTTTGGATATCCACCATTGATTTAATTAAGGGTGGGGATTTGGTCTTACAAAGTGGCTAGGACCATTTGTGACCCTTGGATGTAAAGCATGAAGAGGAGATCTTGAACCTTCATTTTGGAGATACATCTAATGGCTAGGATTTCAAGGAGAAAGATCCAATGGCCTAGATTTAGTCTTATCAATATAGAAGCTATACTTAGAAGCTACATTAATATTAACCATTGATCTAATCAATGGCTAACAATGCCCAAAATGGTGGCTAGTGAAATTTGTCACTCATTGAGTGCACAAGGGGGGGTTCGATTTTTGATGGCTTAAGGCCATAGGAAATTTCAAGACCACTTCATTATTCATATTTGTCTTCTCCAAAAACCTAAAGCTTTTACAAAATTTTCTCTCTTTTCCCCCTTCAAGCTAGTTTCGGCCAAAGCACCCAAATCACCTTCCATCACTCTATAATTTTAAACAACCACATATCTTGCATCCTTACATCAATCCAAGAACCTTTGTAGTTAAGTCCAAGCTCTAAATCTTTCATCTTCAAGGACTTTCTTCAAGATCAAGTTCTAGGATTTTTGAGGTGAAGTGTAAGAAAACTTCACTACTTGTCTTATTTTCATGTTCTAAGCCATGCTTGATCCATGGTTCTCCTTGTTCAAGCTTAATATGCTAATAAACTTGTGTTTTATTTTGTGTTTAAGAAGCTTTTGGTGGTAAATCACTTACTCAATGAGCAAACCAAAGAGCTTGGGAGATTCTTCAAGAGGTAAGAGGGAGATCCATCTTACCAACTAAGTATGGTGGTGAGAGATGAATCTTGTATTTGATGGATGGTGAATCCATGTGAGGATTCATATCCTTGGTTGTGTAATTATTTGTGGGTGTTTATATGCTTTAAATTATTTATTGGTGTTTGCATGCTTTAGGTGATTTTTATTGCTTTAAGGTATGCTTGATTATATGATATGATGAATATGTATATGTATACCATGATTTGATGATGAAAGAAAAATAAATTTTTGGTTCCAATGACCATGAGGATTTCAGCCTCAATACCTCAAAATAGGTGTTTCCAAACTAAAATTTTCATGAATGGTAAAATTGAATGAAGAGAAAAGAAAGGAAAAAGAAAAGATGGGTTGGTTTCAAAGACCAAGTGTTCATGGTTTTTGGAGGAATTTTAATGGTTTTGTTTGTGTAAAAGTATGAATAGAACTTAGTTGATTTAGAAGGAAAAATATATGATGGTTTCAATGGCCATGTACCATGGTTTTTGAAGGCTTGTATTGCCTTGGTTTTGTGAGACAAAGTGATTTCAAAGTGAAAATATAATTGATTAAGTACACAGATTAGAGAAATGGAAACAAGGTGTTTTGTCACTTGAAAAATGGAATTTTTGTATATGAATGGAAAGGAAAGGTTGAAAGTATTTGAACCTCAATTTATTTTAAAGAGGATTGTTTTTTTTAGAATTGTTTTGAGAATTATGGAGAATATGTTGGTGACTTGAGATTTTCTAACGTATAACTCATCCTTTGGGTTTTGGAGTGCGTTAGGAAATTTTAAGTTAGAAACATTGATTTAATTCAATGAAGTGGTAAATTTGTGGGATATATTGCGAAAAGAATTTCTTGAGTAAGAAAATATAGAAAAGAAGTGAGAAGTTATATTATTTTGAGAAAGGTTGAAATGGAATTTTTGAAACGTTGAAAAATCAATACGTGATTTGAAAATGAGACAAAAATGTTGCGCGATTGAGAAAATGTGAAAATATGATTACGCGATGAAAAAAAAAGTAAAGATACTGTTGGGCCAATATGTGAACCCTGAATATGAGATGATGAATTTGAGCTGAGAATGTTGCATTGTACATGCATTGGAAAGGTCCGATGGACTGGATAAGGTTAATTGCCTAGGAGAGAATACACCTCTTGAGTGGGTCCGATATGCATAGTGTAAGTCACTTGTTGACCTTGGGGGCATCGGGGTGCGGGGTGCGGGTTGCCTACAGTGGGCAGTTAGTAGCTCTTCTGTATCGTGAGTTTGACCGATACAACATACTGATGATATTGACTAAGATACTATTCTTAATCAAAATCTGATAAAGGCTGTCGTGTATATGCTAGATGTGCAAATGCATAAGAGAATTATGGCACATGGTCTGAGGCATGTTGGTATAGACAGATCTTTTCGATCACTCTCTCCGACCTGAGTTATAGCTCCATGGAGTAGGAAATTGAGTCTATGTGCACATGCATAATTATTGAGTATTGATATCGGTGTGATATTTGAATTGTTGAATATTTGGATATTGTTGAGGGCATGATCATAATTATTGTTTATTACATCTGTTGTGATGATAAATAATGTTAATGACATAATTATAATTATGGTATGATGTATCTGTATGATATATTGTATGTGTTTATCTCCATGCTACCATGTTGGAATTGGCGTAGGTGATCTCACCTCTTTGTATGCCTATTTTGTACTGTATTTATATTTGTAAAGACATTGAGCAAGGAATTGAACAAGAAGGTGAAAAGGAGCAGATTCCTGTGGAAGAAGTTGAATTTTGAGAAGATGGCGATGCCTAGTTTCCTAGGATATATGAGGTTGCAATTTCGTGGAGGACCGGAAGCATGGCATGTTGACCAAGATAGAGCGTGTATTTTTTGTATAGGAGACTTGAATGTTATCCTAAGTAGGCTTTATCAAGGGAACCCTTATTTCAGTGTAAATATTTATGTACACTTAGAGTTTCTGCTGTCCATTAGGCAGTACTGGGGAGCTTACTACCGTACTCCTAGAGAGATTAGTATCGTGTCATCTGCGCGGACACCTGTCCGTAGGACTTTGCGTCAAGTCGGATTCCTACCTACTGAGGAATCTAAGGAGGACCCGTTTGAGGGTTCCGCTATTTAGTAATACTTGGGCAGTATGTTAGTTTAAAATAATGTTCAAATACTTTGAGAACTTGGTCTATAAATATTTAAGTATGATAGTATTAAGACTTGTGTATATATGATGTAAATTATTTGTGATAATGTTGTAATATTTTTTATTTTCCGCTAAGTTTACTTTATTGATATTAAGAAATTTTATAACTCGTATTTACATTACAAAGCATATTTTATAATGAATGGATAATTGAGTAATTAAGTAACATAAATGTGATATCCTACGATGGGTGTAACAGAAAGAATTCCACAAAGGACAAAAACTGCTACTATACCAATCCAGACTCAAACTGTTTCCAAGTAAATTACGTTCTAAATGGATTGGACCATTTATGGTAACTAATGTCTTTCCTTTTGGTGCAGTAGAAATCATGAGTGAAACATCTGGGAAAGAATTCAAGGTCAATGGCCACCATCTCAAACCATACCATGAACTTCCTGACAATGCAGAAGTGAAAGTGATGACATTTCTCCTTCCACAGTATGAAAACCAATGAGATGTCATAATGTCGGGCTGAGGACAATAAACTAAGCACTTAATGGGAGGTAACCCATCATCGCGAAAACTAGATTTGCTTTCTTTATCTCGTTTCTCTTATGCTTTCTGTTGTTTTCTTAGTGAGTTTCTTAGGCAAAATAGATTTTTATTTGTTTCTTGAAAGTTTGCCTACGAATCTTTGGAAAGCCTTGTGTTTAAAATGTTGATATTATGCTTGAATGCATTCATTGATTGTTGGATGATTGTGTGGATTGATCATAAAAGTTATGGTGGAAATCAAGTGAGACTTTGAAATTGGCTCTTTTTATGTGTTTTTGTGCTTTTCTGAATTCTAAGTCAAGTTCTTTAGGGGTAATTTCTTTAAGCTGAGAAGTTAAATTTAATTCATGATGAATAGACTGAGTAAAAAGTCATACTCTTGAGACGCATTCCTATGAATTTGTGCCTATGAACTTCATAGGTTGTGGAATCCCTTTAAGATTGATGATGAATTATAGTCTTGGGAATCTGACTTTAAAAGATCCTGAGCCTTGCTTAGAATTGATTTCCTGAGTGTTTTTCAAAGAACAACATCATTGATAATGTTACATAGGAGTTTCCCTATCATTTCAGGTGCAAATCGAGTCATTTAGGGATGCATTTTCATGCGTTTTTAGTTGAAGATAGCAGGGGAGGCTGTGTGAGTCAACACAGGCCGTGTATGACACTGCCAGCATGGTGAGAATCCTTTAGTTTCACAATTCAGAGAGGTACACGGCCATGGCCATGTAATTTGACATCAAAATTCTGATGCATGGCAAGAATAGTGATTAAAATTCAGATAAAAATCAGTTGTCAGGCCCACCAGAAAATAAAAACCTTACAAGTAGTTGTAGTTAGTAAGGGTCGATTCACAGAGAACCAATTCAATCAACACTATCAAACAATTCCTAATTTAAACTCTGATTAACAATAAACAGTAAAAAATGGGGTTTTGGAGTTTTGATGAATAATGAACAACTTCAAAAGCAATAACAATAAATAAACTAGAATTAACAATATAAGAGAATTGGTTAAGAGATTGAATCCACCACTAGATTTACATAATATTGCTAACCCACATATCTATTTATTCCAACATGCTCAATTATATTTTTATGCAATTGTGAGATTAAATATCTATTTTCCTTACGTATTGGCCAATTCAGCAACCGCTCAAATCAATTCTTAATCATTGATTAGTCATAAAGTAACCGCTCTTACAACTACCCAACAATTGCATTAAGATTTAGAAAACTAATCACACTAAGATCTAATCACACACAAAGATTAAATTACTTAGAACATATATTCTTCTAGATCTATTACCGCAACCGCGCATAATAAACTCATATCTACCACTTTTATAACTGGCAAATAGCACAAAGATCCTTACACTAACAACATACATTCCTCTAGATCTATTACCGTAATCGCGCATAATAAACCCAGATCTACTATTCAAATTAATGGAAACAAGCATAAGAATCTCCATACCACAATATATTCAGAAATATATGAATAAAAACATAATTATGTTGAAATAAACTAATATGCAGGATTCACAATATCAAAACTAGTGGTTTCATCCTCCTTTAACCAAGGGAAATTTAGTTACACATGGCTAAAATGAAATCACAAGAAAAACTGAGAAAGAACAACATCTAAAATGAAGTGCAGAAGAAAAATGAAAGAGCAAACGAGTTTCTAAGGATTGAGGGTGATGGATATATGATTTCTCGAACCCAATACTCCAATCTTCGATCCAAGCCTCCTCTCTCCATTTCCTAGGGTTTCCCAGCTGCTCCCACGGGCAGAACTCTCTCCAAATGGACTAAGAGTGCCTATTTATAGGTCTCAAGACCTAGCTTCTCGTA
This sequence comes from Ormosia semicastrata, assembly GCA_029884595.1. Taxonomy (NCBI): domain Eukaryota; kingdom Viridiplantae; phylum Streptophyta; class Magnoliopsida; order Fabales; family Fabaceae; genus Ormosia; species Ormosia semicastrata. Next base: position 61,339,924 of record JAQQTO010000062.1, read on the forward strand.
GAAGCTTAAACTTAAGTTTTTGGTGTGATTACACAGTCGTGTAAAATTACACGGCCTAAGCCGTGTATGGCTTTGTGACAACGCGTCCAATTTGTTAGAAAACGCATACAAATAGTAAAAAAAATGAGACACGATTGTGTCTTCCTTTTTAGTCACTCAAAACGTCATTTTTTGAAGAAGGGATCTCATGAAAGTTGTAGCTCTTTTTCTTAGCTTTCCAATGCCACTGAAATCACCTTATTTTAACTTCTGCAACTCAAGTTATGCTCATTTTATCGCACAAAGGTCAAAAATTCTGCTAATCTTAACCATATAAATTTCGAGCTCAACTCCATTGCAATGAATCCATCCAAAACTTCATAGAGTCATGTTAAAACACCTCTTTTGGACCTCAAATCAAGCACAAGAGGTGTTTATTTTATTTAGAGGAGGACACGGCCTAAACCCTGTATGGTGACACAAGCCTTGTAATTTGACATGGCCTAGGCCCTGTCAGGTGACACAGACCTTGTAATTTGATTCCTTCATTTTCAGCCTGAATTTTTTACTAAAACTTTTCTTTCATTGCTTCAAGAGGTGATATTGATCTCCTTGAATCCTTAGCTCTTTCTTCAAGTGGATAATAGGCCTAGTTTGAGGCTAATGAACTCCATCATCCAAAGGTTTCCTGAAAAGTTTAATTCAATTACCAGCGTCTAAAAATACATTTAAGCAAAGTTTCACAATAATATTCCAATTAGGGTTTGATATCAGAAACTTAGCTAAATGATGACACTTAAGCATAAATGGAGTCCAATTGAATCAGTTATAAGGCATTTAAGATATAGGAATAATCAACAGGTCAAATACCCTCATACTTAGCCTTTTGCACTCCTGGAAAAAAATATACGGTTAAACACAGTTTCCTAATAAGCTATGCAAATGCAGAACAATGAGCAAAGGTCTTCATGCATTAAGTTCTTTAAAGAATTTCAGCAATCAAGAATTCCCTCTCTTAGCAATCCAAATTGGCAAGAAAAATTAATCAAATTTCAGGGTTAAATCAGTATGATAAATCTCACTGATATACTCTCACACTCAAGAGTTTCAGGCTTATGCTTACACTCAATCAACTCATGAGAACATGTTTTACCATAGGCTTGTCAAGCCTCTACTTCTCCACCACTTAGGCCACATGCATATAAAGATCAAAAGGTCTTTATTTAAGCTGTAATGGGGTCAGGGTCAAGGTAAGATACATCAAAGATAAGCAGAACTAGACCATCAGAAATAGAAGAGCAAAAAGGAAGGATATTTAATCATTTCACAAATAATTTCCCAGCAATCTTCAAATTCAAATTTCTTTTCTGTATCTTTTCCTTTTTCTGACTTTTTTTAATGTATATACACCTTGCATCCCAATCAACATAATGTTTTGCCAACATAAACCTTTTCATAAATATGCATAGCTAGGCAAACACATCATTATTTCCCCTCACACTTATTCAAAAACCAATTTCCAACATAATCATTAAGCTCTTCTACTCCCTAAGGTAGGGTAGCAAAATGGTTTTTCATTTTTAGGCTTAAATTGAGTTTTGATAGAAGGAAAAGAGGTTAATTAGGCTCAAAGGGGGTAATCAATGGATAAAAATGCAAGGACGACTATTTGGATAGTAGTTATTTGAAAGAAATGCCTTTTTCATTTCAATTGCATGCAGTGGTCATTAGCAGCTTAAAAGAGAATCAAGACAAGTTCTAAAAAACGCATAAACATGAGTGGAATCGCACAATCAAAGAACCAAAATGGCTTAAAATTAGCCATATACAACTAGGCCCAAAAACTCACTAGGTCTATTCATAATTTTTGAATTAAACCCTTCAAATTTTTAAAATCTCATTCGACAAAATTGAAAGTCAGAAAGTTCATTTCATCAAGCCTAATGTTTTATTAAATTCATCTAAAAAAATTTAAGTCAATTATTCACCATTCACATCACTTGGAAGCTCATCAGAAACTTAAAAGTAGTTATTTGAAAGAAATGCCTTTTTCATTTCAATTGCATACAGTGGTCATTAGCAGCTTAAAAGAGAATCAAGACAAGTTCTGAAAAAACACATAATCATGAGTGGAATCGCACAATCAAAGAACCAAAATGGCTTAAAATTAGCCATTCACAACAAAGCCCAAAAACTCACTAAGTCTGTTTATCATTTTTGAATTAAACCCTTCAATTTTTTAGAATCTCTCTTGACAAAATTGATAGCCAGAAAGTTCATTCCTTCAAGCCTACAGTTTTATTAATTTGATCACAAATAAAAATTTTAGGTCAAATGCTCACCATTCACATCATTTAGAAGCTTATTAGAAACTTAAAAGCCCATTAGAGAAGTATCCACAAGAAAAATAACACAATTAAGATCAATTGCACATATCCCAAGAAAAATACTACAATTCAGATAATCACACCCCCACACTTAGATCAGACATTGTCCTCAATGGCTATACACATCTAGAAAAGGAAAATAATCATAATAATGGCAACAGGGCAATAACATAAACACTCAAAAACTAAATCAAAAATATCAACCATTAATTCAATAGTCGAGTGCACAGTTTAATCCAAATCCCAACAGTATACGATACAGTAGAATCAGCATCACAATGGAAACTAGGGGGTATATAAAGGGGGAAATAAGGGAAAACTACTACAGATGCCAGAGTATCTCATCGATGGTGCTGTGAAAGGAGGTCAAGTGATTGTCAATACTCTGAAGGTGTATAGTATGGTCCATCTCAAGGTGATTAATACGTGCAATGACGTCATCAAAAGTAGTCGGTCTCGCCCTAGAGGAAGATGGACCAGCCTCATCAACAAAACGTGGAGGGAACTTCGAAGCCGTTGGGTTATAATCATGCTCATGGGGCTCTGGTGGTGGATCTCTCATAGGAATATCCTGATCTCCGGCTCCCACCAAAAATAGGGATACATTTCAATTTTCACATAAGCCCATATTAATCAGAGTGGAGCCATCAACAGCAGACGAGCCTCGCACGGAACTCTCATCAAGTGTATCTAAATTTAATCCAAAGTGCTGAGCAATGATAGTGATAAACCCTCCCACCAAAATATGCCCAGGCCTAGTGGACGTGTTCAAATGGTTAAACATACTGCATAGCCAGTAGCCCCCATTTACAAGTTCCCTATTTAACATACAGTGCAAGAAAATTAATTCAGTCCTACTAATGATACCTTGGCTCTCCCCCTAGCACAAATAATGTTTGCTAACTATTTTTGAATGTACCTATGGGCGGGAGTCCTAAGTTTCAAGGCTTGCATCATAGTTCCCAGAATTCATAACCGTCAAGTCTGACTAGACACGGTCGGGATTAAAGGAACGAGGAACCATATTATGCCTTATTAGAAAGCCAAAAATAGCACTAAATTGATGGATGTCTATTATGTGTGGAAAATCAAAAAGCTCAAATTTGATTTCACCAAATATCAAATTGTACTACCTTTGCATGACAGTCCATAGTAACATGACAAAAAGGTAATCAATCTATGATTAAGATTATATCAAACTCCATCATGTCTAACACAAACAAATCTGCTAATGTCTCAGTACCATCAACAAAGATTACACATACTTTGTATACATATTTAACAAGAATAGATTCCCCCATCGGCATAGCCACAAGAAACGAGTAGTCAAGCGATGCAGGTTCTTTACCAAAACGAGTAGAAAAATATAGGGTCACATATGAATAGGTGGAGCCGAGGTCAAACAGAACACGTGCATTATATGAGCATATAGAGAGTATACCTGTAACCACCGCATTGGATGCTTGAGCAGCTTGTGGAGTTAAAGTTAAAAAATGAGCTTGACCTCTTCCTACTTGTCTTATACTTCCCTTTCCTATTTGAGAAGGAACTTGTCTGAATGGTTGAGCTGCAGTAGGTTGAGGTGGCAATGCTAGTGGCAATGTTGCCTAGCTAGCACGTTGTAGTTGGGGATAATTACTCTTCTTATGGCAAAGTTCTCCACACCGAAAAAAGCACTAGTCTCCTTACAATACTAACTAGCATGAAAATTTCCACAAGTCTTACATTGGACTCTAACACGACTAGACTGTGCAGTACCTTATTGGTTTCTCCATTCAGTCTTAAGTTTTGGTGAAGCTTTCAGCTAGCCTTGGGGCTTAGACCCCTTTATAGACTTACCATTACCTTGCCCACTATAAGAGCCCTCATTCTTGAGCTCTTCAATTTTTTGTTGTGCCTTGTGATCCCTCATCCCTCTCTTTTCAATCCTTTTGCAATAATCCATTACTGCTGCATATATCAAAATATATGTGGTTTGTGCTGTCACTATTCTGTACAAAGGTTTCACCAGACCATCTATGAATTTCTTTATCATATCCCTTTCAATAGGGACAAGATATGATTCATAACAGGAGAGTTGAGTGAAGCGATAATCGTAATCACTCACTGTCATATCTAGTATATGTTTTAACTCTTGAAATTCCTGAATTCAGTAATACATGTCACTCTCTAAAAAGAAGTGCTCCATGAATAGAGTCTGGAACTCATCCCAAGTCAATGGTGGACATACTGTTAGTCTCCCCCTCAACATTGTCTCATACTAGGTTTATGCCATAGATTCAAATTTGAATCCAGCTAGCTCTACAACCCTCCAACTAGACCAACTAAGGGCTCTACACACCCTTTCTACTCCATCTAGAAAAAGTTGTAGATCCTTAGTACCTCCTGCAAAAGAAAGTGGGTTCAGATTCATAATTTTTTTGAGCGACATATTGATGCCCTCATTTGTATGGAGTTGTGAATGTAACACCCCTCGATTTAATAGCCATGGCACAATCGTCATTATGCCACAGTCACTAAATTTTTGGCGTGCCATAACTTCTTCATAATACTTTTCCAAATTTGAATATATATATATTTTTTGTATATATAAAGGGAATATGAGCCACGAATGCAATAATACATAAGCCGACATTAGCACATATAATTCAACAAGCCAAAGGCAGAACATAGTTCATAGTACTGAATAGTTAATTTAAAGTATACACAGCACGGCTCATTTCATATACCGCTCAAAATAAAATACATCAAGTTTTACTTCAAAATGCAAATATATTGAAAATACATCATAACATGATTAATGTAGAAGAAAAACATAAACTACCCATAAGACATCCATGTCTAAGGAGTTGGGTACTCCATCGGATCCACGTCAGGATCCTCCCTTGGGTCGTCTGAAGATATAAGGACAGGACCGAGTGCAGTCCCACGGGCAGGTGCCCTAGCAGCTGATGCCATGGAATCCTCGTCGTCACGGGGAGTGCGAATCGGATCTCCCCACAGCTCCCGGATGGGCACAGCAAACTCCAAATGTACCGATGTGGTAAGCGTCAGGATAGGATCTCCATCACGAGTCCTCCTGACAGTCAGTATCAGATCCCCAACATATCGTACCTGCTCTCCAGCCCAGTCGACTCGCCACGCGTTAGCATCACTAGTGAACACAATTCGAACGAACCCAATAGAACCCCCTTCGCGACGACATCACCGGATACAGTGGGTCAAACCAAGAAAGTCCAAAAGAATCCAACCTCGTTCCCACTTATAGTATTTAACCAAGAATTTACATAGAACAAGAAAAGTACAAGAAAGAGGTGAGACATCCTACTTCATTACCAATTATGGTCGTAAGAAATAGAAACGGCGTAGGATGCCCACGTAGTATTACAAGAAATATAAACAGTATCAAGAGGTAGATATTAAACAACTTAGCAGTTTCAGGCAATTATAACATCGATAAGATAGCAAATCCAATCATCGCATAAATTAAATGGCAAGTAATATATATGTGTTCACTATGCACATGTGCATGATAACCAAATCCTACTCCATGGAGCTAGACACGAACATCAGAATAAATGATCAGGGAGACATGTCAGTATCTTATCCGCCTTGGACCAAGTGCTTACCATAAACGGTCAATCAATAATGTTGCGCATAGGCTCTATACAGTGACATTCTCACAAGATTGCGATATAGGACAGTGCCCGGTCAGGATCATCAGTGCGTTTGCATCGGTTTGTCTCACGGTCTAGCGGGGCTACCGACTGCCCCTGTGAGATGCCCGTGCCCTGACGCCCTCAAGGTCAATAACAGGACCCACACTAGTCTATTCGCACCCGCACTAAGGTGTGATTCAACTCCTAGGCAACATGGCCTTGACAAATAGTCCACCGGACTTTCACAATGCATGATGACTCTATGCATAAATCGGGTAATGTTTATTATTACATACTTTTTCGCAATATGCCACAATTGGCCAAAGTAAGCATCAACACATCATTGGTCCCTCACATGGACCCATAAGATCATATTATTAGTATTTAAATGAAATAATACACTTCTAAGGTTTATTATGAATTCTCACTTACACTCTTAATTCTTGTTTCTCTTATTCAATTAATCCTCAATTAATACATTATACTTTTAAGCACATTATGAAATTACGCTTAACTTTCTATACCCTTCTTAATAAGTTTCTATTTTTGAGAAATGCTATCACATTATTTATTTACTCATTATTATTTTAATTACATAAGTCCATCATTAAATCTTAAACCTAATTCCCTTAGCATGATTTAAATTGGATCATTTGTCATTCTTACTTGCACTCATGGTCTTACTTTAATTAAAATTTATTCTAAGTCTTTGGATAAATCTTCATTCTTGATTCTTTCCATTTTATGAAGCCCTAATTGCTTCCTAATTAATCATTTAATTAAGTATCACTTCAATTTAATTTTTCTTATGAAGTTCTTTTCGTTATTGGGTTCTTAATTTAAACTTAATCTTATTCACTTGAGCAATTTATTTCTATGTCTTACCAAGTCTCAAACACCCTTATTTATCTTTAGGGTCCAAAGAATTCCTTTAAGTTACTAAATTTATTTTCTTCCATTACGTAATTCTCTTATTTATTTACTTGATTAATTAAATGTCATAGTTGTATAAAGTTACATGATTAGGCCATTTTGAACCCTAGAGGCCGTGAGCCTCACTAATTCTTAGGATTCCAATTTTTCATTCCATTAATTACATGTTGTCAACTTGATTAGCTATATCTTTCACTTGTTATAAATTTTCACCAAGAACCCTAATTTAGGGCCCCAAAACCGTGAGCTTCATGGAAGAGGACCAAGTCATTTTTTCTTCCAAATCAAGATTCCAATCCATCCAAACACATACATATACATAATCAATCAATCAAATATCCTAAACAATTTAACAACAATATATAATCATATAAATCATACAAACAAAGAATAACCCTCAATAGGATTTTCTCACAATCAATCACAACACAATGTTCCTTAATACCAAGAGAGGTTGAAGAGGATTATTCCCCTCTTACCTAAAGGAGAGAACAAATAATAGAACTCCCTTGAAGCTCCCTTGAATTTTTGGATTCCACCAACACCAAAATCCTAGGGCATCAAATTTTCACAAGAATCACAATCAAAGCTTGAAAAAGGCATCCATGGTCACCATAGTGACCATGGATCACGAAAATGAAGAGAAAAGAGTGAGGAGCTAAGAACCTTACCCAAAAGCTTGAAGCTTTGTCTTGGATGACAATGGAGGAAATATTGGTTTTTGAAGAAAACCTTTCAAATAGAAGTTGCAGAAGAGGTTGAGAGGAGTATAGAAATGGTGTTTGGGAGGAGAAAAGATGAAGAGAAATGGTGGAGGAGGGGCTGCAATTTCGTGGCTATGGAGGAGGGTAGAGAGAAGGAGGAGAAACTTGAAGAAGATGAAGGTTAGAGAGAGAAACTGATAGTAAAGATGAATGAACTTTTTGTGATTTTAAAATTAGAATGACTTTGTTTAATAAAATGAATGAAGCATAAATTTGGCACCCAGAAAGGGGCTGCTGCCGTGTTGTGTGTGTGAGGGAGGAGAGAAGAAAATGGTTGAGAGAAAAGAGAGAATGAAAGTCTAGAGAGAGAAGTTGATAGGAGAAATTAAAGTGATGACTTGTTGACTTTGAAATTTGAATTGAATTGCCTAATTAAATGAAGCACAATATTGGGCTCCAATTGGGGCTGCTACCGCCATAGAGAGTGGGAGGGAGGAGAGAGAAAAATGCATGGCTTCCTTGGGAAGCTTGGAGGAAATTTCCTTGAAGCTTCCTTGAAGCTTCCTTGAGAAGCTTCGCACATTTCTCAATAAAGTGCAAAGTAAGCTTGTCTCCTTAATTAAACACTCTAGAACAGATGATTAATTACACTGTTAGAATTATTTTTCCAGTGAATAAAAGTTACAGTTGATGAAAATAATATTTTATTATTCATCGGATAATTTTATGATACAGCGATTTTATTTATCAGATAAAATCTCGAAAAACGCATACCTTGCAAACTATGCCCGGCCTCGGGTTTAGTAAGATCCCCCGTCGACACGTTGACAGTTCAAGGTTTACTAGCTTCATGGAAAACATTTCGTTATCCCGGCTCCGCTCAGCATGTATGCAAAACGAAGAATATACTAAAATATTCGACGTTTTCAGAAAATTTCAAAAAAATTCTCAAAAATCACAAATATTATAAAATGACTATTCGTCATGAAACAAATAATTTTTGGAGTGTTACACTAACTCTGTGCAGTGTGCATGCGAAATAAAAAAAATATATTAAAATATTCAACATTTTCGGAAAATCCCAGAAAAATTCTCAAAAATCACAAATATTAGAAAATGATTATTCGTGATGAAACAAATAATTTTTGGAGCATTACACTGACTCTGCTTAGTATGCACGTAAAATAAAAAATATATTAAAATATTTGACATTTCAGAAAAATTCTCAAAAATCACAAATATTATAAAACGACTATTTATGATGAATGAGATAATTTTTGGGATGTTACAGTGAGCTTCCCAGATTTACCAGAGTTATATTTCCAAGAGGCTTATCCACACAACCTCCTTGGTTATCCATCATCTGAGTCAACCTCTCTATATTTTGAATCACTTCTGCCAGTATTGTTTCTAACCGATCTATCCTTTCTATAGTAGGGGACATAGTTTCAATCCTAATGGCTTCATTCCTAAGTTGTCCAAATGATCCATTGCCCCTTACTGCGGCCTTGGGTAGCCTGGGATGATTGCCTAATAGGCTCACTAGTTGGATTCTCATTTCTTGCTATTCCTCTACCAAAAGCACGAGTTCTATGTGGCATCTTCACCTAGAAAAGATAATCAATACGGTAAAATGCAACAAGATAACTTTTACAATTAAAGAAACATATTGACTCATTTTTTTAAAAGAAAGGTAGACATCCTAATAGACCTCTAATAGTGTCTTAATTGTGAGTATGCCCGGGTACATAGCCATAATTGAAATTCTATCAGAGGACACTTGCTTTATTATGCACAAAGGCAAAAACTATGTATCTAATACCAACTTTGTCACGACCCGAACTCGAGGTCCATGACTGGCATGTAACAAAGGAAAACCATAGGTTAGCCCAAGTCACACTAGCCTCTAATCCTACAATTATTGTAGACATTCCAAAACAATAACAATAGCCACCACAAGGCCTCAGAACATAACTCAATATAAAAAAAAATATCATACTCTCAACATTCATAATTAACCAAATCGCATAATTGTATTTACCAAAATATCAATTAAAACTCTACTATCTATATGAAATCCTGCTAGCAAAAATAATGGAACAACTCTAAGATCAACAATCCACAATGTGTTCAAACCAAAATTAATAACAATAAAATAAGTAAATTTTCAAATTTGTATACACCAACAATGCATTGAGCTCACCAACAATAATTGTATAAAACTCCCTCGATCAAACTGGAGGAGTGGAACCAGAAGCTATCTCTCTTCCTTTATCTAAAAAACATAATTACGATTTAGGTGAGTCACAAACTTAGTGAACAATTTCTTCCTACTATAATAGAAATAGTACAAGTAGGGCACAAATCTTTTATAAATAAATAAAAAATCATATATTTATATATAAAGAAAAGAATTTCTCAAATAAACATATTAAGACAAATTTTTAGAAATACAAACTGAGAATACAAAAGTTAATGGAAACAACTTTCAACTAATCAATACATAAAGTATAACTATTTAAAAAACATTCCATGGAGGAAGAATCCACTAAGCAGAACTAAAATAGGACGAGCACACAACTCGTGGGTAAAATAACCATCTGACAAGCTCAAAGCTTGAATTGACGAGCATTTAGCTCGAAACCATAACCACCTCATGTGTATTGGCCTACACACAGAGTAAACATATACCCTGCTAGTTAGGGCTTAATCCAATCTTAAGTGTACCAAGGCTAACATTTACTATTGTTAGATACAATGTTCCAACAAGGTCTTCTCCTAAAAATATAACTTCGAAAAAAATGCAATAATATAACTTTCAAGAAAATAAACTTTTTTCTTAAATTATAAAATGGCTTTAAAAAAATTTCCTTAAGTGAAAAATAATCAAAATCCAATACAATCAAGTAATTCAATCTATTTCAAGGAGAGCATTTTTTTTTATACAATAGAAAACTCATCCAAATATATTCAAATTTCCTTTTCATTAGGATATTCATTGTCTATATTTATTACCATCAATAGCCCAAACCAATGTTCATAACAGTTACCATCATAGACATAAGTCATTATATGTAATATTTACCTTTGGTCCATAACGAATATCAAAACACTTTAAGATAACCAAATTTATCAACTCAGAACAATGTACAAAGCCATTAGTTAGTTTTCAAACAATTTTGCTTGTCCCAAGAGTCCCTAAGGCTCTACTATATTTAAAATCCAATAACAAAATTAATTTAAAATTGATGAGTTCCAAATAAACATATAGTAAGAAGAAAGCACTCACCGTACATGTTGATTTTTAATTAGGTCTTTCCCCAGAAATTTGTACTATTCATTGGAGGTTATGTATATCATTCTATAGCAACAGAAATACTAGTAGTGCATAAATCAATTATATACCATAAAATTTGTCTAATTTACTTCCTTAAATTCCTAAATAAATCCTAATTGGAATTACCCTAAATTCACTATCCAAGCTACCCACAATGAAATTGTACTAATAAAATTAATGATTAGAATTTTTGGGTTATGAGTTTACCTTAAAGAGCCAAAGAACGAGTTTCAACAAGTGGGTAACCACCACTCTTCTCAAAGCGCAATCCCTAACACAAGAAAATCACCCCAAGAGTAGGTGTAAGAGAAAGGGGAAATAAATTAGCATATAAAGATTTCAACAGAATCGCGAAAGGATAAAAGAATACTCATAATTGGAATAGAATGGAGCAAGAATGAGATAAAAAGGAAGAGAAATTGATGGTGAGGGGAATGAACAACGACGTAGAGATTGAATCCTCTGCTACCTGGAAGTGAGTTTTTAAAATAGGTATAACTTTGGCAAATTTACAACATTGCCATTAGAGAAAATTAACCAAATTCTAATTTTTTTATAAAAAATAGTGCACAACGTTATGGGCATCAGGGCAACCACCATAATTAGAGTAAGAATATTCTATCACCTCAATATTATCTAACTTCCTATAAGTAAGCTTGTAATCTTTGGTAGCCTATAGATACCTCATAACTTGTTTTGCAACTTACCAGTGAGCCACATCAAGTTTGCTTAAGTATCTCCCAAGTATACTAACAAACAAAAGCAATATCAAGATATATACAAATTTGAGCATAAATAAGACTGACAAAAATGGAAGCATATAGAACCTTTTCCATTTCTACATTTTCTTTATCATTTTGAGGATACTAGCTATTAGAGAGTCGTTCACCTTTTTGAAAAGGAACAATATAAGGATTACAAGATTTCATGTTGAATCTATTCATAATCCTTTTAATATAGGTTTTCTAAGACAAGACAAGAACAACTTGAGATCTGTCATGGTGAATGTCTATGCCCAAAACGAAAAAGGGATCACTAAGATATTTCATATCAAAATCTACTATTAACATCTGCTTAGTCTTATATAGAAAACTAACATCATTACTAGCTAAAAGTATGTCATCGACATATAAAACAAGCATAATGAATTTAAGACCTATATAGTCAAAAGTACAATAATAATAATAAAAATATCAGAACATGTACAAACTTGAGCATAAATAAGACTACCAACATCGAAAGCATATAGGACATTCTCTATTTCTGCACTTTCTTTATCATTTTGAGGATACTAAGTATTAGAGAGTCTTTTAACCTTTTAAAAATGAGCAGCACAAAGATTACAAGATTTCATGTTAAATCTATTCAGAACCCTTTAAATATAACTTTTCTATGACAAGCTAAGAATAACACGTGATCTATCATGGTGAATCTCTATATCCAAAACAAAAGAAGTATCACCAAGATCTTTCATATCAAAATTTGCTATTAACATTTGCTTGTAATCATATAGAAAATTGACATAATTACTAGCTAAAAGTATGTCATCAACATATAAGATAAGAATAATGAATTTACTTCCACTATTCTTCATATAAATGCATTGATTAACTGCATTGTCCTTTAAACCAAGAAAGCAAACAATTTCATCAAATTTCAAGTAACACTGCTTAAAGACTTATTTTAGTCCATAAATGCATCTTCTCAATTTACATAGCACATGTTCCTTACTATTTTCTATAAAACCATCAAGTTGATCTAAGTACTCATACTCATATAAATTACCATTCAGAAAGGTTATTTTAACATCCATTTGATGAAGCTCCAAATCAAAATGAGTAACCAATGCCATCACAACCCAAAAGGAGTCTTTAAAAGAGGTCAAAGAGAAAGCCTCCAAGCCTCCTTATAGTTATTGACTCCCCTCTGGTTATATCCCTTAGCAACAAGTTAGGCCTTATACCTCTTTATTTCACCTCTAGCATCACGTTTGGGCTTAAAAACTTATTTGCATCCAACAATTTTACAAGCACCAAGTAATTTTACCAATTCCCAAACATTATTCTTTCTTATATAAGCCAATTCATCTTTCATAGCAACCAACCACTGTGAACTGTGGGGTCTAGATATAGCCTCCTAAAAAGAAATAAGGTCAGAATCATCAACTAAATTAAACTCATGTTCCTTGTAACACCTATAAAAGCTCAACCTAGAACTTATGTTTACAAAAAATTAAAAATCCTAAAAATAATGTCGGTGTGTGTGTGTGTGCGCACGCGCGCGCTCGTGCGTGCGTACATTACATGAAACCTTAACACTTTAGGTTAAAGAAATTAATATATGTCATAAGGTTAAAAACATGTGAATTTCATGGGCTTATGTGTATATGTGTGTGTCTTAGAATAATTAAATAAAGCTTGTTATGAATATAAAAATAAAAATAAAATAATAATAATAATAATAATAATAATAATAATAATAATAATAATAATTATTATTATTATTATTATTATTATTATTATTATTATTATTGTTGTTGTTGTTGTTGTATGTGATTAAAATGGAAATATGAAGAGACTTACTCTTTAAGAGGACTAGAATCCTTTTCTAATAAAACATTAATATACTTGAAATATCCACATGGGTGCAATAATAAAATAGTATTTCTTGTAGAAGAATATCTAGAATTGACCAATAAGAATGCTTGTTTTTACCAATAGGAGGGCAAATAGATTTAGGATGTAAGAAGGTGTGAGGGAAGCTAACCCAATAATTGGTGGAATTGGGTGGCAACATAAATGAAGGACTAATATTTTAATTGAGAAAAACCTACTCCCTTCTCCTATAAATAGGTCATTTGGCCAAGCCCCCCATGCACACACCAAAAACATTTTCTCATTGCTCACTTGAAGAGCATAGAGAGAAGAGAGAGTGTGTGAGGTCGAGAGTGAGGGGGAGCAAGGAAGAAGAAGGATTTTGGTGGAAGTGCTAGGATTGGGAGCTATCAATCAAGCAATTTAGTCACCTCATTCCCTAGATCTTTCGTCCCACTAAGAGGTAGGAGAGAATTCATAGTTGTTCCTTCTAGTAGTCATTGCCATGTGTCTTAAATTTTGGATTCACTATGTGTGCCATTAGTTCGGATTCTAATGCTCATTTATGATTGTAGATTGAATTAGGAGTTGATTCACTTCTTAGATAAGATTTTGTAATTTGAAATTTAGTTACTAGACTTGCTTGATGTTTGATAAATTCCTTGGTCATTGAAGATGGGTAGATTCAGCCATGACTAGGTATTAATAAGGATTTTATCTTAATAAGTGGTTTTGAATGATAATGCATGAGTTTTGATTAGTAAGGTTGATAAATGTTAGTATCTTGCATGATTGTTAATTTCGGTCATGATCTATAAGTTAGGATAGAATTATGTTAACATGCCTTGATTAGGTTACTTTGAATAGATAATGAATGCATAGTTGATCTTGTATGAGAAATTGATTGTTCTTTAAAGATATGTTGATCTTGGCCATGACCTAGGATTTAGGGAAAAACTTTGTTAACATGCCTTCATTAGGTCACTTTGGATTGATAATTGATGCAATGATTGAATGAACTTGCATGTGAAATTGATTGTTATTGGAAAGCATGTTGAATTTTGGCCATGACTAAGTACCATAGAAAAAACTTAATTTGAATGCTTGATTTGATTAAGTGATGAAGGTTTGGAAGCATGTTGAATTTGGCCATGTATTATAAATTAGGGTAGAAACTTATAAAAATGGAATTGATGCTTGATTTGATCTCTAGTTCATGAATATATGCTAATTGAATTGATGAATTTAGCCATAACTTAATAAATGAAATAGAAGTTGAGTTGTTACTTGAAGACTTTACTCAATTGATTAATTAGGACTTAAATAAGTAAAGGTTTGATTCTTAGAAAGACTAGCATGAGTAATCTTGAAAGAAATTGATACTTGATAACCTTGGTTGCTTTGAACTTGCTTGAGGTGAATTGAAATGTGTATTGTAACATCCTAATACTAGTACTAATGACATGTCCAGGATCATGCATTAGTATTTAAGATTAGGTGTGTCACTTTCATACTAATAACAAATTTGAGAAAATAATTAAAACTTAGATAAAAATATGAGCTTGGTGCAAGTGTAATAATATACATATATCGAAAGGATCTTTATACAAATATATTCATCAAAATACAAATATTACATTATATGCAGTCATGGCACTACTTATACAAATTCTACACAATGCTTTTTCTAGCATTTACAACTAAACTTTTCCTTCATGATTCTAATCTTCTCTTTTGATTGTCGGTGTCTTCATCGTCCCTGAAAATATTACGAAAAATACAAATAGACGGGGGTGAGTAAAAAGGATAGAAAATCATGTTGAAACTTCTGTATTTCTTAAGAACACTTTAATCTTTCGAAACTACATTTTCTAACATTCATAAGTGTTCTAGAAAATCATAGGTCTCAACTTAATTCTTATATCTAGATTTTTATAATTTTCTATATACTACTATTTATTAGTTAAACTTCATTACTCTTTCTTAAGCTAAGTCACACTTAAAATTAAGCAAATGAGCCTACTAATGTTCATCTCAACTGGTATTCTTTACCAAAATATTCTCCATCTTATACCTGATGTCTTCACCACAATTTTCCTAATTTTCTGAACTATTCAACTGTCCAATCAGTTCTCTAAATTCTCATTCAATATCATTAAAAATACCAAATCAATTCAATTGATTCTCCACAATTTGTCACAACTCTTCACAGTTACTTATAACCTAAAAATAAATTTTTCATATTTATTTTTGTCATATCAACTATTTATGTTGAAATCTTAATCAATTTCCACATTCGGTGTTATGGAATTAGGCTCAATTTAGTCCAGAAGGTTACTTGAATTAACAGATAACTCTTACTGGAGTTACTAAGCTTCTATAATCCTAATTAGGATTTATTTGGTCAGAGAAGATGTTACATGTATGATGATGTTGGTTTCGGCCAAAGCATGAAAATTACCTAAGAATGATGTTTATTTTGCTTTTGGAGTTCTTAGACTTGTTTAAAGGTGTAAAACTAAACTTGAATAAAGGAATGTAATAATTTGTTTCGTAAAAGAGGTAAAATGATGACTTGGTTAAATAGATATTGAAAAGTGCCAAAATGTGAATTTGAGTTGTGTTGATAATGCCTTACACTAATTAATTGTGTTTGAAATGCTTAGTAATGTGATTGATGACTTGAATATATATATATACACACACACATACTGAAGAATGTCAAAATGTATATTTGAGTTGCGTTGATAATACTTTACATGGATTAATTGTGTGAATGATTGGATGCTTTATGCTTGATTGAGATTCTTTCCTAGATATGCTTAGTATATAGCATTCGGTCATGCCTAGAAAAGAATGAAGGAATGCATGATTTTACTTACTATGATGAGAAAAGTTCATGATAAAGAATAGAGGCCATTCATCCAAAAGAAGAAAGAAATGTATTTTTGTTTGTGTTTGATATTCCTTAAGTGTAATAAGAAAGAAAAAAAGGATCCTCGGTAAGGGAGGTGATCCAAACTAGAAATGGCTTTTCACGCACAAGTGGTTTACCACACTTTGTCCATGTGCCTAGAAGGGTTGATACTCGAAGAAAGAATGAAAGAAAGAAAGAAAGAAAGGAAGAAGTCGAGAAGACTCTCTTGACAAAATAAAGTCACGATGATTTGCACATGTGACCAAAAAGAGAATTTGGATCCAGTGTAGGAGCTTAGGTGTGGGCATTTAGTCATAGGATTTCATTTTGCTTGTGATTGAAGTGAGTACATAATTAAATTGCTTGGGAATGTCTTAACAAGAAGGAAATTGATAATGCATAATTTAATTGTGTTTACTTTCCTACTGAGAATTATTTCTCACCATTTTTGTGGTACTTTTAGAGAATCAAGGGCAATCATGAACACCTTGTACATTAAGATCGAGATCTTCTATGTCTGGGTCTATGTCCTAGGAGGCGAAGGGTTTCGGCTGAGCCATGGTATCCACTACCACTTTGGTTCAAGATCAGTGGATGTAGTTGATGTGTAGCTTGCCTAGCCGATTTTGGAAATTTTGTAATGCACCAATAGGCATAAAAGGCCTAGTTTTGTACTTAATGATTTGACAAGGTGACTCAGTCACAACATGGTGCCTAGGCTTAGGAAGTTAGTACTTGAACGTTTTGTATGAACTCTTAAACATTATGTGATATTCTCAGCTAGTATTAATTTCATGTTGGGTTGTATGATTTATCTTCACTTAATCTTTTCTAGTTAAATGCCAATTTATAATGTTTCTGTGCTAACTAAAATTTGTATCTTGAACTTAAGCTAGAAATTGAAAAGGAATAGTCCTATGCAATAATGCAGTTAAGGGTATTGAGGAAGAAATAAAGAAGAAATACAAGATAAATTCTAAGCGAGACTAAGAACTTGATACCCCTAGTCATGGTGTTACATTCCTGCTGGTATAAGACATAATATATTAATACTACAATAAATTCACTAATTAGCAACGAAAAAATCCCTCGTTAATTCCTCATTAAACGTTGTTAGCAAGGGATTAATGAGGGATTAGTGATAGATTTTTTTGTCGCTTATTTTAAGTCACTAAATAGCGACAAAAAAAAAATCTCCAGTGTTAATCCCTCAGTTTCTGTCGCTAATATACATTAGCGAGGGATTATCAAGGAAAAAAATTTATCACTACATCTTTGTCGCTAATATACAAAATTCTTGTAGTGAATTTAGTAGACTCAATGGGTTTAGAAACTCTCTCAAATCTTCTAGGTGGAGCCTTTACAATATCTAAATATTGTATATCATTTTCAACTTGTTATTAAAGGATATCAACTTAATCAGCAATGACAACATTAATCAAAGGAGATGCCATTGTCTCCGAAAAGGGAACAACATATGTAGGAACAATAACACGCTTATCTCTAAATTCAACAACACACGACTCTTAAATTTCATTATGCTCTAAGTCCCCTTCAAAATAAATTGCCTAATTGAATTTAATGACTCTTGTAGTATGAGAGGGACAATAGAGCCAAAAACCTCTTAAACCAATACAATATCCAATAAAGAAACCACTAATGACTTTATGATCAACCTTCTTTATCTGTAAATTATAGGACCTCACCTCTGCTTTACAACCCCAAACACGAAAATGCCTCAAACTAGGCCTTTTACCATACATAAGCTCACATGGAGTCTTTGGCATAGATTTACTTGGCACATGGTTTAAAATATATACAGCAATCTTCAATGCATCTCCTCACAAGAATTTTGAAAGAGTAAAATGACTAAACATGCATCTCACCATATCCATAAATGATATGATTCTGCCTCTCTGAAACTCTATTTTGTTAAGGAGTTCTAGGCATAGTGCAATGTTCTTTAATACCACAATCTTGTAAGAACCTAGCAGAAAGTCCAAGATTTCTACCAGTTTAATCATACTTGCCACAATATTCACCACCCCTATCAGACCTTATGCATTTGATATACTCATTAAATTTCAATTCAATAGTGGCCTTAAATACTTTAAATGCATCTAAATATTCAAATTTCTCATATAGTAAATCAATCCAACCATACATAGAGAAATCATCAATGAAGGTGATGAAATAATTGAATTCATCCAAGGAAATAGGAATAATAGGCCCACAAATATCTGTATAAATCAACTGTTGTATTCCCTCACTCCTAGTAACCCCACTCCTTTTGGCTCTAATAATGAGTTTTGCTTTTATACAATCAACACAAGTATTAAAATTATAAAATCTAGATCATGAAGAATATTTTCTTTGTTCGATCTCTCCATTCTCTCCTTGGGAATATGCCCCAAATGTCTATGCCATAACATGGAAGATCTTTCAATAACTCTACCACATTTATTTCCAACAGCATTATTAACATTTAAATGTAGTTCATCAATAGAAAAGGAATCATCATCCAACATATATACACCACTAGACAAAATTCTAGTACCAACAAGAATAGAATTATTATATAAGGAAACTTATTTATTACTAAAGTGAAAAGAGTAACGACAACTATCTAAAATAGAAATTGAAACCAAATTCCTTCTCATATAAGGTACATATACAATTTCTTTCAAAACGAAATCATATTCAGTACATAACTTCAAAGGAACAACTCCTATATGCTCCACTTTGACATTAGCTTCATTTCTAATTGTGATCATCAACTTCCCTTGACTTGACCTCTGCTAGCTTCTGAAATATTATAATGAGTTTGTAACATGAATAATTGCACTAGTATCTAACCACCATGTATTTGAAGGAACATCACCAAGATTTGATTCATTAGAGCTAAGGGTTGTAACATCCTAATATTACTATTTCTATATATCCGACATATATAAGAACAATTCATATTAGTCATGCTACTTCAAACTCATACAACAGACTAAACTCATAACATTTATACAAATAATTATAGAGAGCCACGATAACAAAATTTATATATATACATCATTGCCTCAACAGTCTCATTGTAATACATAAACTTCCCTATCAACTAGATCTAGTATAATATACAAACTTTAATCATATAATGCATATAAACTATACTAGTTTTCATACATTTTCTGCTTCCCTTTTGAAGAACTTGTACCTGGATTTACATGGCAATACAATCGGGGTGAGAAATCACAATTCTCAGTAGAAGCATTCCAAAACCAACATTTATCCATTCACAATGAATAAACCAACAGTTAACATCAGGAATAAGTAAGAGTCACTATTCATTACCCAAAGAATAACTCACATACTAACTCTATGCATTATTCTCAAGCAAATCATATCCCTAAACACGCATTATAAAAACTATCAATGATATTATACAACTGCCTATACAATCATAAATAACCTTGAATAAGGTAACTGCCCATATAATTACCACGCAAATGCAATGTTAATGATATGCAATATGATTATGCAATGAAGTAAAAATAATGTTTGTGCAATGTCATGAAACTCAACTATTCCCAGGAACTTCGTTCCTTGTATTCCTCTGAGTAGTATGGCTCCGACCATTTAACACTACCTGACAATGAATGGACTATTCCATCTCACAACAATGAGTGTACTGATACTATCTCATATACTATTTATAGATACATTGGAATAGCAAGTGTGTGTGAAAACATATCAAGTGAAATTTAACACACATTCAATGCCACATCAAATACTCTCCTACATGAGTTCATAACCAATGCCCTTAAACGTGTCTATCCTTCTCCACGAGGTTTTCCATCTATCAAATTAGGAATACTCACATACTCACTCTATGTATCATTCCCATCACATATCAGCATCACAAGTGATAATAAAATCAATCTCATATGGATTAAGAGTCTAGGTGTTAGCCTATGACACTCCCAAACCATTAGTTGCCTAAGGTTTCACACTTTTCTCACATATACTAGGTAGTAATTTCCTCCTTGAAATACTCTCATAGGTGCCTCAACTCATCTCATAAGTAGTAAGATCCATATCATTAACATTGTTGTACCTAGTACCTTACCACATCACTTCACAAGTGAATTTCAAAGCAACGTCATGTGCTCAAGGTTCTAGACACTTCTCGCAACTCACCCTTAATTAGCAAGAGAGTAAAACATGGTTCATATACCAATTAAACTCAACTTTGAATAAAAAGGGAGCAACTAGTTCAATTATATCACATAGAGAAGAAACTAGAACTTCTAGGGCTCTTAACCTTCATAGACTAACTCCATTGGATTATTAAAAACCAATACATAGCCTACGACTTGTTAAATTTAGGCCTCAAGAGTGCAAGACTCTATTTTATAGGGGTTGCCGATAGGTTATCTCTTAGGGAAGATTAGTTAGAACCCCTAACTCTTATTTTTGCCTCACCTATAATCGGTTATCACTCCCTGATAATCGGTTATGGCCCTCCTGAATTGCCTTCTGTCACAAAAATAATCGGTTAGCAAGCTTAGCTAACTGGTTATCACGTAAAAATATCTCTCTATCTTAAGCCAATAATCGGTTATGACATTCCCATAACCAGTTATTTGCTTCAACCAGAGACTAAAAGGAAACAACTAATCGACTATGTTTTAAGCATAACTGGTTATCTGGTGCGTGTTGCTCTAGAAAAACAAGGCAACTAGCCCTTTTCTCTGATCCATTGGTTCTCCACCA
Organism: Ormosia semicastrata; assembly: GCA_029884595.1. Taxonomy (NCBI): domain Eukaryota; kingdom Viridiplantae; phylum Streptophyta; class Magnoliopsida; order Fabales; family Fabaceae; genus Ormosia; species Ormosia semicastrata. The sequence continues at coordinate 61,361,198 of JAQQTO010000062.1, forward strand.
TGAAACCTGTAACGCCCCTTTTTGGGAGGGAACATCAATCAAAAATAAGCAATGCGAAAATAAATCATAAGTCAAGACCCGGTTCATTATAAATTAGATAACTCTGTTTAGTTGTGATAGTATAATTAACTTAGCAAATTTTTTTTCTTTTATAAATAATAAAATATAGTGACGAGATATAGTTACGACAAAGAATAAAATAAAAGTAAATCATACATTCGATCAACGTATATATATATATATATATATATATATATATATATATATATATATATATATATATATATATATATCATCATATCAAACTTATTTAGTTACAATACTTGATATACAAAAAGTAAAACTATGCATGCCCCAAAAGATTATACATGTACAGCCCACCAAAAGAGATAAATCATCAAGCCCCAAAAGAAACACAGATAGCCATCAGTGACTATTGACAGTATCAACCCCTAAGAAGAAAGAGAAGGAACCGTGTCAGGATCCTCCTCAGGGTCTTCCTCCTCGCCAGAGGAAACCCTCATTAGAGCCATCGAATTATAGGCGGGGGCTCGAGCAGTAGAGAGGAAGGAATCCTCCTGTGGGGAGTAATAACGTTCACCCCACATATCCTTAATGGGTAAGTAAAATTCTAAATGTAAATGAACACCACAGGTAAAGATGGGCGGATCATAACGCCCCAAAGCTAAAGACATCGTCACGTCACCCAGATAAACACAGTGATCCGAAGCCAGGTTGATATGCCAGTAGCTCGGACCTCCAAGGAAAGTCAGTCGCATGTAACCTAAAAAGCCTTGAGGACGTGACGTCATGACTAATGTGTGTGAAACAACATCATATTCTATTCTTGTTTTGCATGTATTTTTAGGCATTTTAGTTTCTCTTTTTATTTGTTTTTCCTTGAGTTCAGATAACTGCAGTGTTTGTGGTGTTGTTGTGCAGGATTGGTGCTCAATTGGCCCTTGAAATGAATGGAAAGCTTGCATGGTTGAAGTTGGAGCTTTACGGATAGCAAAAAGGTGCAAAAAGCTCACTCCAGAGAGATCTACAGCCTGCCTGTGGAATTTCCCACGGCCATGGATCGAGCAACAGCTTGAAGAAGCAAAATACAAACTCCAGAGAATTTCGCGGCCATGGAATTCTGACAGCAAGATCCATGGTCAGCCCGAGGAATGATCCACGGTCATGGATCGTAGTACGCATCAATTTTTAAGTTTTATTTTTTATTTCTTTTGGGGCCTTTTAGCCAATTAAAAACCCTAGGGCTATTACTAGATGTTCTGAATACAATTTAGGGGTTCTAATTTGGCTAGAATGAGGCACATTTGGAGGCTCTTGATCTTGATCTTTCTTCCCTCTTTCTCTTTGATTATGGGTTTGGATGTTCATGAATATGTTTTCTGATTCTTTCTTCTCCATGTCTGAGTAGTTCTCTTTGTTTCTAGGATTGAGAAATGCCATTTGATACATTGATAATGGTTAATTGACTTTGTTTTCCCTTTTATTAATGTTGAATGTTCTTTAATTCAATCCTTATTGCTCTTATTCATGTGAATTTGCTGGTCACTTATTTGCATCTCATAGGCATTTAGGGACGTATTGAGAGGTGAACCTAGGTGTTGGAATCATAAGAATTGAACTTAAGGTCTAAATCACGAGAGTAGTTTTAGCCTTTCAATGATTCAATGAATTATCACAAAGCGTAATAGATTCAATTTAAATTTAATTACCACGAGAGTAGGAATTGGTTTAATTGGCCACGGATCTTGTATCTTGAGAAAGAACATTAACTAATTTAGGGTAATTCACCTTCAATTGAATTTCATATTTAATAAGAGAGTTGTCAATTAGGAATTGTCTTATATCATTTTGGTTATCCCAATCTTGGAAACTTTCTTTAATCTGAAAAACCTTTCTTAATAACTTGTTATTTTTGTTCTTAATTTTGTACTTTAATATTTATTTACTTAATTGGTTGGTTACTACATTCTTATCAATCAATAATTTTATCCCCTTTGTTTAATTGAATTGAATTAATTAATTAATTAGTATTCATAGACACAGTCCCTATGGATTCGAGTTTTTATTACTTGACGACGAAACCGTACACTTGTAGATTTCACGTATCAAGTTTTTGGCGCCGTTGCCAGGGACTGTGTTTTTCTTGAATATTAATTTAATTTTTAATTTAATTATTTTAAACTTTTTTTCTTTTTATTATATTCTTACGTTCTTGATTTCTCTTTGACTCTCTGCAGGTTTCTCTTATTTATGCAAAATACTAGATATTTCGGGACTCTTATTGAAGCAGATCCTGAAATTGAAAAAACTCTTCGTAGAAGGAGAAGACAACAAAGGCAAAGAGCGAGAAAAATACTTGAACTAACACTTGTTATGGCTGAAGCTGAGGATAATAGACTGCTAAAAGAGTATGCAGCCCCTAATGCTTGGGGTTTGCGATCTGGAATTGCTCGGCCAGATATTGAAGCTAGGCACTTCACCATACCTCCTGCCTTACTTTCTATGATAAGGCAAAACCAGTTTGGAGGATTGCCATCAGAGGACCTGAATAATCATGTGAATATGTTCTTGGAGCTCTGTGAGACCCTTAAGATTGAAGGTGCCTCTGTTGATGCTATTCGTCTCCGCCTGTTTCTATTATCATTGAGAGATAGAGCTAGAACTTGGTTGAAGTCTGTTCCCGCTAAGACGATAATTACCTGGGACCAATTAGAGCAAGCTTTCTTGGTCAAATTCTTTCCACCTTCCAAGACTGCTCATCTAAGGACCTAAATCATAAGCTTCGTTTAGAAAAATGGAAAGTCATTGTCAAAAGCTTGGGATAGACATAAGGCTTTGCCGGAAGCCTGCCCACACCACGGGTTAGAGAAATGGTTGATCGTCTATACCTTCTACAATGGTTTGGAATATTCTTTGAAGGTGTCTCTTGACTCCACAGCTGGTGGAGCTTTGATGAATAGAAGGTTCACAGAAGTATATGAGATTATTGAGAGTGTAGCTGTCAATCATCACCAATGGGCAAATGAAAGAGGCCATAACTCGAAGAAACTCTCGGGAGGTAAGCTTGAGGTAGATGGTGTTGATTTAATCATGTCAAAATTTGATTCTTTGAATAAACGTTTTGACATGCTTGAAAAAGCTCATGTAAATGTCATAGGTGTTTCTAACAATTTTTGTGAGATTTGTGGAGCACAGGGACACATCAGTGCCGAATGCCAAGTTGGAATTGGATCCTCACAAGGTGCACTGGTGGAGCAAGTGGAATCATACCACAATTTCCATGACTTCAACCAAAATAAGAGGAATGATCCGTATTCCCAAACTTACAACCCCGGTTGGAGGTCACATCCTAACTTCTCTTACCGGAATAGTCAGTACCAAGCTAGGCAAGGTAATGCTAAACCTTCTTCTGGACTCCAACAAGTACAAAAATCTAGACTCGAGTCTCTTCTTGAGAATTTTGTTGAGAGTCAGTCTAAGCAAAATGAGGAGTTTAGGCACCATGGGCAAGTTGTGACTGAGGCCATTAGAGAGTTGTCAGCTAAGGTTGACAATTTGGCTATTCATAATAAGATGTTGGAAACCCAGATTGCCCAATAAGCAAGCACTTCATATAGGCAATAGGGTAAGTTTCCTGGTCAACTTGAAATGAACCCAGGCAATGAACATTGTAAAGCTATGAGTTTGAGGAGTGGAAAGAAATTAGAGGATCCCACGGGTAAGGGGGAGAGTGAAAAAGATAAGGGAATTGAGGAAAATGAGACTAAGACACAACCCTTAGAAGAAGAGAAAACTACTGAGAAGGTGTCTAAGTATGTACCCCCTGAACCATATCAAGCCCCAGTGCCCTTCCCTCAAAGATTGGCTAAGGCCAAGCTAGATAAGCAATTTGAGAAGTTCCTAGATGTCCTTAAGAAATTGTACATTAATGTACCCTTCACTGAGGCGTTGAAACAAATGCCTACTTATGTTAAATTTCTTAAGGACATTTTGTCTAATAAGTGGAAGCTAGAAGAATATGAGACAGTAGCTTTAACTGAGGAGTGTAGTGCTTTAATTCAAAATAAATTGCCTCCTAAGCTTAAAGATCCAGGTAGCTTCTCTATTCGCTGTTTGATTGGCAACACAAATTTTGATAAAGCTCTGTGTGATTTGGGGGTTAGTGTTAGTCTTATGCCTTTTTCGATGTGTAAGAAGTTAGAGATAGGTGAGCTAAAACCCACAACTATCTCACTTCAATTAGTGGATCGGTTCGTTAAGTACCCTGTAGGCATCTTGGAGGATATTCCTATCCGAGTTAGTAAGTTTGACATGCCGGTGGATTTTGTTGTGCTTGACATGGACACTGATGCTAAAATGCCGATCACACTTGGGCGTCTATTTTTTACCACTGGAAGGGCGATCATTGATATCCATGAAGGGAAATTGACTTTGCGATTGAATGATGAGGAAGTAGTTTTTGATGTTTTTAATTCTAAAAATAATTTTAATTCCTTAAATTCATATAATCGCATAGATGCTACTAATGTTGTGGATAATGTTGTTCTTTCAGGTATGCAAGAACCAGTGACTGATGCTATGCTGGAAAAGACTTTGCCCAAGGGTACCACAAAATTTGAGAAGTCCAAGCCCTGCAAGAGAGGACCTAAAAAGCAGAATGACAAGTGTGTCGAGAACCATGAATTTAAACTCGGAGATAAAGTTCTTGTCAATAACTCGCTTCTACGTTTCTGTCCTAGTAAGTTATGGTTGAATGGTCAGGACCATATGAGATTGTTCGAGTTTTATCCTACGATGTGCTTGAGGTGAAGAAAGAAGGCCATGAGCCTTTCATGATAAATGCCTAGAGAGTGAAACACTTTGAAAGAGTGAGGACTGAGCATTACTCCGTTGACATCACCTGTGCATAGAAACTAGACCAAAGTCGAGCTAATGACTTTAAACAAGCGCTTCTTGGGAGGCAACCTAAGTTTCTTTGTTTTTTTTTTCCTTTTAAATTATTCTTTTTCTTTTGATTTTGTGTGTTAGATTGTTGGTTTGATCTTTGTCTCATGGATTTTGCTTAGATTTGACCCTTTTTGAAGCTCAAATTAGAAGGAGAGTGAAGTCAGAAAGTTCCACACCCAGCCCATGAAAAATTCCATGGCCATGGATTGAACACCAAAAGATTTTCCACCACCATAGTAAGTTCTTTTCTTTTATCCCTTCTCTAACGTCATGATCAAATAAGTGCTAGTCAAAGTCAGGCCAGAAACCCAGGAATTCATGTACTATCCCTTCTTCGCCGACGTCTTCAAAGAATCACATAAGTAAAACAGAATAGCAGAAAATACAGAAAATAGATAAGACATTCTACATTCAATACCTATTATGGCAGTAAAGAAACAAAACAGCGCATGACGCCCACATAATATTTCAAGAATAGTAACCAGCATTAAAAATAGATAATAAACAACTTAACAATTTCAGGCAGTTATAACAGTAATAAGATAACAGATTAAATTTTCATATAAATAAGTAAATGTCAAAGGATATGATGACTCACTATGCACATGCACATGATACCAAAAATCCTACTCCATGGAGCTAGACACAAACATCAGAGAGAATGATCAGGAGATATGTCTGTATCGCGGCTGTCGAGGCCTTCAAGTGCTAAAATTCTCAATTTATCAACGTGCACATCATGACATTGTACAAGACATTCTATACAGATCTCGATATAGGACAGTGTCTCAGTCTGGATCGTCAGTGCATTTGCATCGGTCTGCCCCACAGACAGAAGAGCTACCAACTATCCATTGCGAGGTACCCGCACCTCGACGCCCTTAAGGTCAACAAAGGACCTACACTTGTCTATTCGCACCCGCACATAGGTGTGATTCAACTTCTAGGCAACTTGGCCTTAACAATAGTCCAACAGACTTTTTCAATGCATGATTCAATCATACTCATCATGTCAGACTATATCAATCATGCTTCAAATGCATATGGATTCGATGCATATATACATATTCATATATGGATTCATAACCATATCATATCATGTCTAAAATCACATGTCATATCATTTATCAACAATCATTGATCCCATTCAAGGACCCACTTCAAGTCAATATCAAACCTTAAGGATGAACACAACACCATTCATAGTTATCATAAAAGTTAAACCTTATTTTCATTATATTTCTCACAACCTCACCCATACTCATGTTCTTTCTTTGTTCGAAAACCATTCCAAACTATGAGTTAAAGACTTGTTCTTTATTCTTTCCATATTATAAAATCCTAATTAAGCATCTAATTATTCAATTAGTTAAGTTCATCCTAGTGCAAAAGCCTCATAACGAGTGCCCAAGGAGACCGAGAGCCTCCAAGGGGCTGAAAAAACTCACAAACTTTCATCACTCAGGTTACACAGCCGAGGGAAATTGCATGGCCTGGAGTGCACGGCCGTGCCAAAATACATGGCCTAGAGTACACGGCCGTGCCAAAATACATGGCCTAGGCCGTGTACTCCTCTGGAATTTTACAGAAAAATGCCCAGACCAGCCTGGATTACACGGCTGTGTGCCCTCACACGGCCTAGGCCGTGTAATCCTCTGGAAATGCAAAAAACACCCAAAAATCCATTCCATCCTTCAAACATTCCAAAATCCATCAATATACATCAAAATCATACCATTCAAACAATCAAAACTCAACCAAAATCACTCAAACAAATGGGTACCCCACAAATGGGTTTCACCCCATCAACACAACAATAAGTTCCTCACCACCAAAGTGGGTTGAAGAGAATAATCTTCTTCTTACCTAAGAGAAGAACAAAGAAAGCAAACTCCTTTTTTCCTTAGAAATTCCTTCTTCACCACCTCAAAACACTAGAGTGTTCAAATCCATAAAAATCAAAATCAAATTTTGGAAGTGGTATCCATAGTCACCAAAGTGACCATGGACCACGAAAATGAGGTGGAAAATGGGAAAGCTATGATCTTTTACCTTAAAACTTCAAGCTTTGAGCTTCAATGGTGGAATGAGATGAAATGGAGGGAATGAGTAAGCTTCTTGAGGATGATTCCAACAAAAGGAAGTCTTCCAAGTCAAAAGGTGAATTTCAAACAAAAGGTAAGCTTGAAAATCAAACAAATGTGGTGGGTGGAAGGATGTGGTTGCCGTGGAGTTAGAGAGAGGGAGGAGAAATGTGAAGAGAAAAAATGAAGAGAGAGAAGTTAATAATAGAAATGATGATGGCTTTTAGGGTTTTGAAATTAGAATAGAACTAATTAAATGAAAAGTGAATATTTGGCCTCCAAATTAGCCATGCAGCTGTGGAGTGTGGGACGAAGAGAGAGAAGGTGTGTAGCTTCCTTGAGAAGCTTAGTAGCTTTTTCAAAAGTGGATTTGATTAGACATAAAGTAGATTACATTTGGATAAGATAATTAGGTGATAGAGTAATTAAAATAATAGGATAATATGGTGATTAGGGTTTTCACTACAAGCTATTACCTAATTGACAATTGTTACAGTGCACAAAGCCAGTATTAATTATCCAACGGATAATAGAGCTTTTTGTAAAATTTTACTTAACAGTACGTACAAAGATTTTATTTATTAGATAAAACCTCAAAAAACGTAAATCTCATAAACTGTGCCCAACTTCGGGTTTAGTAAGATCTCCCGTCGGCGTTTTCACAGTTCAAAATTTACCAGCCTTAGGAAAAACATTTTATTTTCCCGACTTCGCTCAACGCGCATGTAAAACGAGTAATATATTAAAATATTCAATGTTTTCAAAAAAATTCACAAAAATTCTCAAAAATCACAAATATTAGAAAATGACTATTTATCATGAAATAAACAATTTCTAGATTGTTACACTGACTCTGCTCAATGTGCACGTAAAATGAAAAATATATTAAAATATTCAATATTTCTGAAAAAATCCACAAAAATTCTCAAAAATCACAAATATTAGAAAACAACTATTTATCATGAAACAAATAATTTTTGGGGGTGTTACACTGACTCTGCTCAGTGTGCACACAAAATGAAAAATATATTAAAATATTCAACATTTTCAGAAAAATCTAAAAAAATTTCCAAAAATTATAAATATTATAAAATAATTATTTATGATGAAACAAATAATTTTCGAAGTGTTACAAAACTAATCCTCAAACTTGGGTTATATATGATTTCCAATCACTTCACATGTTTCTAATCATCTAGCAACCCTCTACAAACTTCTAACTTAACTAACATGGATTTAAGACTAAGAACCACAACTCAAACACCCATTTCTCAACTTCTTTCTCATGGAGTCCTATGGGTGTTCCTAAGGTTCAAACCATTCATCATGCTTAGACTATCTCTAACTTAAACCCAAATATGGATTCCCAACTCGTTCTCTAACTTAAACCATGAAAAAACCTAGAAAACCCACCTTAAAACTCAACATGCATCACAAAGCATGGAGAGAAAACAAACAGGGTAGAAAACGAAGAACAAACACCCCTACCTCAAGGTCTTGAAGATGAAGCCAAGCTTCCACTTGATCCAAGTTCTCCTTCCTCTTCCTCTTTCTCCTCCACGATTCCCTTTCTCTCTTTTCTCTTTTCTTTCTTCTGTTTTCAGCTTCCTCTATCGTGAAATATCCAAGAGAAGAAGTCCAATTTGACTTCTTATAGGCAGCCACTAAAGTGGTACCTAAACTCCCGATCTGCTAAGAACAACTAGATTTCACCAAATCCAGTTTTCTAGCTTCCAATAAGTTTCAAATAAATCTTAAGATTCATCAAAAATCTTATTTTACCATTTTCATATTTTTTCATATCAGCTACTAGTCAAACCACCATTAAAACACACGACCAGTATGCTTAAAAATACCAACTAGCTCTGATTAAATCATCCTCATATTTTAACTGTAGCACAGTTTACACATTTGTGACCTAAAAATATAGTCTCCACGCTTATTTCTATTAACTGAGAAGTTTAAGTCATTTCTGAGGTTAATAACAATTATTTCTCACACATAATGTTACAGCAAAATGACCAAACATGCCTAGAATAGTCATAAAATTCAACAGACATGTTAAGTAAGTATTAGGCTACTTCTGTAACCACTTACAAGTCTAACATATTTTTCTAGGGTGTTACAAGGGTTACCTTTCTTCTTCTTAAGCCAAGTTTTAAACTTCATACAATAACGTGTTTATGCCCAAATATGTCACAAAATTTACATTTTCTATTGAAAAAATATTTGGGTTTAACACAAGAACTCTCGCTAGAATGTTGCCTAGAAGGATGTCCAAGCTTGTCGTTCCCATTCTTCTTGAACTAAGGCTTATTATTTTTGCCTTTAAGAAATTTCTTCTTATGACCACTTCTGTGGGAAGTAAATTGAATATTTTGGCCATTACCCTTCTTCATTGTTCCCTTGCTATTTTAAGTGTGAAACTAGTAAGAAGTGACTATTGTATTCTGAGGACATTGGCAAAGCCTTATAATAATGAGGGGGAGCATGTACTCCCCTTGGAATTTATAAAAAAAAGAAAAATAATTACTATTAGGAAAAAGTCTAAGACTTAAGTGCCCCTAAAAATTAACATTATCCCCTTTTATATCCTTTGAATAATTAAACTTATTAACCTAATATATTTTTTCCCTCTTTTCTAATTTGAAAATCACAAATGTCATAAATCTCAATCCCAATTCAACAATTTAAATTCTCTTTGGTCCATTCCTTCGAAGTCTGGACGTTGGCAAATCAGAAGTAGGCTTATAAGGAGTGGTGACAACTACAAGTCAGCAATGACAAAGCATTAAGTAAGAGTTTCTAATTTTGTCTGGTTTCGTAATTGATAAAAGATTGTTCTTCATTGTAGGTATTTATCAATTTTTCACTCATACTCTGAAATTTTTAAAGTTTGGAACTTCTATTTTTACTTTAAAAAAGTGTTGGAGCATTTTGATTTATTGTGTAGTTTTTTTCTCTCTATTGTTTTCCTCCACTTTAAATAACAATTTATTTTTTTTAATACTCTATTTTTCCTTCTGTGATCTATTATGTAAGATTAATATTTAAAAATCTCTAGTTGTTGGTCTCTTTGTATGCCTTTAGTTGTGAAATTGATATGTTTAATACTAAGCTCCTCCGAATGCCTGGGCCTGGCTTTGCCACTGCTTGTGGAGTATTAGATATGTGACCATCTGCGCCGAGTAATCAACTCGCGGTGGCAAAATACTCTTAAGTTTAGTGCGCTTGCATGCCTCAACTAATATATGTGATACAACTCTTATATTCTTATATTAAATAGTGCATACACTCATTTTCACATTTCATCTAATACCATTCATTATACATATTTTTTTTTATCATTTTCTCTCACTCAATCACATCCTTAAAAAGGTGTGAATAGTACTTACACCCCCTTTTTAGGGGTATAAGATGATAATTTTCCTATGTGATAAGTTATTTTATTTATGCAATTTTTATTTCATCTATTCATCTATTTTATTTTTATTATTTTTGCTACAAAAGATCGATAGAAGATTAAAATATATATTTATATTTAAAACTAAATACTCAAATTAGTTCTCCAAGGATATGCAGGACATCAAGTTGGTCCTCAAAGATTTTGGATATCAATTTGGTCCCTTAATGTTTAAAATGAACATCAATTTAACCCCTCAATGTATCTTTGAACATCAATTTAGTCCCAACATTTATGCTTATTTTACACTATGAAAGACCAAATTGATGTATAAAATATTTGAAGAACCAACCTAATGTCCCATGTATTTTTTGAAGGACTAATTTGAGTATTTACTCTATCTTAGCACATCATGAGCTATGTCAAGAGCCAAATTCATTGTCTTTTTTTTTTTTTAAAATGTTTGTGTTTTTGGTGGATGAAAAATCGTTATAAAAAATTTAAAACTCAATGAAATAGATATAAAAATTAATTAAATAAATGATAAATTAAAATAAATATAATATATTATATAATTATTCTTCACATTTTTGTTTCCTTGTTACTTATTTTTCTATAACTTTCTTATTCTTTATTAGTTATTATTTTTAGAAATTTTAAAAATTCACAGACTCATTTATAGTGTGTACTTAGTTTTATTAATAATGATTTGATAATACTCAGAATAATCAATTATGATGATAACAATAAGAATAATAAATATATTTCTCATTGGATGGTGTTTCAAGACCTCCTTATCTAGTATACATTTCCATATAAAACTAAAAGATAAACATTTGAAGGTATATAAAGCTAAGTTTCTTTGAGTCTGCACTATTTTATCCCTTCTCCTTTGTGAAACTTTCTCCCTCTTTATGGTGCTTTGATTCTTGACAGCATCTATTTCTGTTTTTTTTCTTGTTTTTGTTAGTTTTTCTTAAATAAACTTATTCAGATCTTTTAGACCTGTATATGTTATCTTTTAGATAGATATGAAGGGCTTGATCTTGAGTTTATAAGAGATGCCTCTTCTTATGGTAGATTTGAAATTCCTAACTTTAGTTTTCTTAGATTGATTGCATGCTTTACCCTTATGGAATGGAATGACCTTTTGAACTGGGTAAAGTTACGAATCATGAAAGTGTCACAAAAAAAACAAGGTCTTGGGTGTAGGGTAGAAATCCTGTTTAAAGCAAGATCAAAATACCTTAAGTTTAATGGAAAAGACTATTGAAACATAATATTTTGTTTTTTTACTCCCCTTTAGTTTTATTGTTAGGATTTAATAGGGTTATAGTGTTTTTCTTTACTGATTTCTTCCTTATTTCTTTCTTAGGAAGTGATCTTGGTAGTCACCCATACTTCGTATCCATAGAACTTGTTTTTCTCTCATTACTTGGTGAATGAGTATTTATCTTTGGCCAAAAAAAAAATTGAAGGTATATATATTAGAAAAATCTCCTCTAAAGAATTAGTATATAAAGTGAACAAATAAAAATATATTTATATTTAATTTAATTTAATTTAATTTAAAATATATCATAATTTTAACTGATTAAATTATTTAAAATATATATATCTTTAATTATTTCTTTTAGCGAAACCTTATCTTGTCCACTTATATTTCACATCCACGTATATTTCACATTTGTAGTGAAACGTTGACACTGAATCCAAAACCTCAATAATGTTGTATGCATGTGAAATTTGAAAAAGATGTCTCGGTGGACTTTTTGTGGTTAAAATAAAATTATTCATAAATATGATTTCATGAATACTAATAAGGGATGGGTATGCTGATAAGCAAATTACATTTATAGAGGGGAGACTAAAATTTAAATCATAGACAAAACAATTGTTGAAAGATCTCTTCATCACGACAATGATTAAAGAATTAGTCGCACAGTGAACACAATATAAAAGTATGATTGCATGAATGAGAAGTGGAGGAGAGGTTTGCTGGCATTGCCTTATCATGTCATATGCCTCAATATAGTAATAAATTTTCATTCACATATAATAAAAAAATGATATTTACACATCCCAAAAATGAAGGATATACGGACACACTTGCTGCGAAAGAACGGGTATAAATTTTCATTCACATATAAAAAAGAAGAAGATATTTACACATTCCAAAAAATAAAGGATATATAGACGAATAATCATCATTTTATCTCAAATAGTATCAATACTCATTTTACTATTATATAAAAATTAATTAATAAAGTATAAATTATTAGTTAATGGATATATATAAATATATAATCTTTTCAACCTAACTCGTTAACTAACTTATATACGTCATTAATTATTTTTTTATTTTTCATTAATTAACTTTTTACACACTTATTAACTAATTTTTATATGTCATTAATCATAAATTTATACTTCATTAACTACTTTTATGTGATGTAAAAAATAATATTATTAAAAATAGATAAGATTATCAAAATTAGATACTGATCACACTTGTTGTGAAAGAAGCGGCGGTGAGAATTAGTGAATTATTACTATTACAAACCTTAAAAAAAGTTAGATACCCCTTATTTTAAAATGATGTGTATCTTACATCTATTTATGTGATAAAATAAAATAATATAGAAAATGAACTAAAATTAAATATAATCAGACGATAAAAATTATATAAATATAAAATAATATCAAAAAATGTATGTAATTAAAATTATTCATTAGAAATTTGTAGCAAAAAATTCAGTTATTTATCTGATTTTAAACTTATTCAGGAGTGGATATTGAGTTGTACCTGAATAGACACGTTTTGGTATTTTCCTCCTTGCACAACAACTAAGCATGTTGAATTAGGAGGGGTTAGTACCTGCACAAACACTCCAATGCTCAAGTTAGACTGTGCACAATTAGAGTTTATGCTAAAGAGTCATAATTACCTGATAGAGGTGATTAAGTCTGGTATTTATAGCGATTCGATAAGGAGATATGTTCCCTTAATAGTTGTAGAGGACCTCTATAAAATTGGAATGTTGATACTGCGGTTAAAAGTAATCAAAGGCAGTGATAAGTTTTATTGAGGTGTCAACGATGGATTCTGGCTCAATGCATACCGGGTTGATCTATAAGATAAGATATCGGATCGTGATCCAATACAGAACCTCAAGACTATAAAACGAGGCATGAAGAGAAAAGGATGAGTAGCGTCGTTAAAATGGGCCAAGTCTAATGAGAAGGCTCGAATTGCCCGACAAGATGAATGAGTTGGGTTAACAAAATGACAATCTAAAACTTATATAGTCCGATCCGATCCATTCTAAATGAGTCGACTCGACTCGTTTCTATTACATAAAAGCAAATTGAACTAAAAAAATATCAACTTAAAATTTACATAATCTAATCTAATCTGACCTAAAAATTTTTTGACTTGGATCGACTTATTTTGATAGCTATAAAGATGAGGGTGGTTACTTAATTGTAGAGTGTATACGTGTAGAAAAGAAGTAGGAGGAGCGGCAACATGGGCATGGGCTTCGCCTGAATGGGTGAAGGGTTGAGGGGACAGGTCATGGCACTGCCCGTGAGGCTGAGTGCGATACAATTGATATCAATCAGATATTCACAATAGACAATACACTTTTCTTTTGCTCCTTTCTCTCCGCTTGTGTTGCTGTTGATGTTGGGTTAGCCACGAAAGCAAACGGTTATGGCGTGAATAAGAGAACTTCTTCCTTACACTGGGAGGAATTCCTCCACAGTCTATTTGAATCATTCATTTTTTTAATTCTTTTTCTCTCAATTTATTTTCTTAAAATGAGGTGGAGATCAATTTGAAATAAGAAAAAAATTTCCAAAACATGTAAAAAAGTTTCTGTGAATAGCTAGTGTAATTTTACAATGATCTTTATCATTTTACATAAATAAAATAATGATTTGAATATTTATATAAGTTATGTTTAATTAAGAATTACTCGTAGGAGTAAGCATGTAGCAATGACATTGCCAGCTGGATATTGTTGTCCTCGTGAAGCTCCACGAGTCCCCCCCGTCCCAACACTTACACCTGTATTTACTACCCCTCCAGTCCAATCCAATCTCTCTTTGCACTCTCTGTTCCAGCCCCCATTTGCACACAACCGTGACAACCCCACCCCTAAAATGAGGATAAAACATTTCTCTTTCTAACCTCACTTCACTTGCTCTTTTGCTGTTTGGCAACAGAATGCACTGCACTATATTTCTCGACCATTAATTGTCCAGGTTAATCCACGCTCCTTTGTTTTGTTTTGTTTTTCTTTATTTAATACAAAAGAAGTTCAGAATTTGGTATAGGATACGAAAGAGAGGCATGGTTGTGATTTAACAAGTGAATATTCCTTTTCTTACACGATTTTTTTAAATATGTTAATTTTTTTAAAAATCTTTTGACCAGTCCCACAAATAAAGGGAAGATGCCATATTTGGTAAGAGGAAAAGTAGCTCGTAAGACAAAACAAATGGAAGAGGGAAGTATCGTGGTGATATGATAACCCTTTTTTTTTCTTCTGAAAATAGTGATATGATAACTGATATCAGTCCTAATCAACTTCACGCTATTTATTTGAATTTTCTTGACAATTATTATTCTTCCTCTTAACTCCTTTCTGTCCTTCACAGAAACTGATCGCACAAAAGCTACCGTCTATGTGAATTGAATATAAGTAGTGTTACCCTGAAAATGTTCGCATCATTCGTAACATAATTCTATAAAAAAAGAAAAAACAAATAAAAATATTTCGGTTGTTTTTGAGAGAGAGAGAGAGAGAGAAAGGCATAGAGCCATGGAAATAGTCGTTGATGTCTGAGAAAAGACCAAGCGACAGAACAGAGCCTGTAATTAAGCCAAATCCTTCATTCCTCATTGCTTATTGAAAAGCTGTCCAAAGGTTGGGCCTACTCTAAATATGAATTGCAAAAAAAGAAGAACTGGGGTTCCTCCGTTTCTTCATTCATCACAATTTCTGCACATACCTTTTTCTAATTACTTTATTATTATATCTTTTCAGGTATTTCTTCGTTAATGGGTAGCGTGTGAAGTGTTAACGGTTTTTACCTTTCTTTTTCCTCATGGTTATCCAGTTCCGATTTGTCATCCTCTTCCCAATTTTAACTCCTTGGAGAGGAAGCAATTCCATTTCCAACGTGTTTCTTCTATGATCCCCAACCCAACAACATAAAAAATCTGTGTGCTTCTCGAAACACTAAGATTGAAAAAAATAAAATAAAAGAAAAATGGAGTTTTCGTCGTCGGTGGTCCGATCCCTGGATGAGATAGTGGAAGAGATAACGAGAATGCACAGATCCTTACCGGCCAGACCCGGAATAGACGAAGTCGAAGCGGCGAAGGCTCTGATCGAGAACGTGGAGAGGGAAGACCAAGCGAGGCACGAGGTCATAGGGAAACAAAACAAGGGTTCTGGGGTACCGGAAGAGCTTTTTATGGTACTGCAAGAGATGCAGAAGAACATGGTTTATTTCCAAAGCAAGGAGCAGAAGAAGGAGGCAATGAAACTTCTCGATCTCGAAAACGTTCACTACCTGTTCGACGAATTGATTCAGAGAGCCTCCATGTGCGTTTCCTCCAATTCGACGTCGTCAAATTCGAGCCCTCGCAGGCCCAGTTACGCCAACAAGGCTTCCGCGAATTCCGGGGCTTTCACCGGCTTCTCAAAGAATTCGGTTTCACGAGGCAGTTTCGATGAGCCTTCGACTTCCACTTCTGCTTCTTCTAGTTTGTTCCAGAAAGAACCTGTGAAGGCTTCGGAATTTTTCACGAGAGATGATAGTTATGTGAAGAAGGCAAAGTCCACGTTCTACCCTGATGAGTATGGAATTGGACCCGTTATCTCATCGAAACCACAGATAGATTCCTCGTTAAAACCCACAACCACTTCAGGTATAACCATATATGCTATTCAAACATTCAATTTAGCTCCTTTTGTTTTGGGCTATTTTTTGTCTTTTTTTCTTTTGGCTTGTTTTGGTCCGTTGTGAACTATAACTTCCAAAACTGGCTTCCAAGTATTTAAATTTACTAGAATTTAATGGGTTATGTAGTTGCTCTCTGATTGGAAGTTAGTTTGAACTTTGAAGGAGGCAACGGTCTTGTTATGATGGAATTGTTTTTGTAGGTCAAGATGGTGGTGATAAGTTGAGTTTGATTAAACTGGCCAGCTTAATTGAAGTTTCGGCAAAAAAAGGAACCCGTGATCTCAAACTGCAGAACAAGTTGATGGAACAAGTTGATTGGCTGCCTGATTCAATAGGGAAGTTATGGAGTTTGGTCACCCTGGATTTATCTGAGAATCGGATTATGGCTCTGCCTTCCACGATCGGAGGCCTTTCGTCATTGACCAGGTTGGATTTGAATTCGAATAGGATTGTGGAGCTCCCTGATTCTGTTGGAGATCTCCTTAGTCTGGTCTATCTAAATCTGGGGGGAAACCAGTTGTCATCTCTGCCTATTTCTTTTGGCAGATTGGTACGTCTTGAGGAGCTTAATTTGAGCTCAAATCAGCTTTTTGTGCTTCCTGACTCTATTGGGTCACTTGTTAGCCTTAAAATATTGGATGTGGAGACAAATGATATAGAAGAAATTCCACATTCTATTGGTCGTTGTTCTTCCCTTAGAGAGCTTTGTGCTGATTATAACCGGCTTAAAGCCCTACCTGAAGCCGTAGGAAAGATTCAGAGCCTTGAGATTCTGTCTGTGCGGTACAACAACATTAAACAACTACCGACAACGATGTCATCTCTAACAAACCTGAAGGAACTTAATGCAAGTTTCAATGAGCTTGAGTCAGTGCCTGAGAGCTTTTGTTTTGCTACATCTCTTGTCAAGATGAACATAGGAAACAATTTTGCTGACATGCGATCCTTACCAAGATCCATTGGGAACCTCGAAATGCTTGAGGAGTTGGATATCAGCAATAATCAGATACGTGTCCTTCCTGACTCATTTAGGATGCTTACTCGATTACGCATCCTACGAGTGGAAGAGAATCCTCTTGAAGTCCCACCAAGACATATAGCTGAAAAAGGAGCACAGGTAACTTTCCGTGTTTCATCTAGTTTTGATATTAATTAATAAAGACCTTTCTGTTTTCTGAATCTCAAGTTTCATATCTTGGTGCATCACAGGCTGTTGTCCAGTACATGGCTGAGCTCGTGGAGAAAAGGGATGTCAAATCACAGCCGCGTAAGCAGAAAAAGAGTTGGGCTCAGATGTGCTTCTTTTCAAAGCCTAACAAGAGAAAGCGTGACGGCGTTGATTATGTGAAAACCTGATTTAATTCAATTAAACCATTGCTGGCAAGCAACAGATTCCAGGAGTAAGTTGTTTTCTCGGTCAATACTTGTACTGTAAAATTGGAGTTGGGTATTGATTATGGAATAGACCTAGGTATAATCATTTCTTTTTTTTGGGGTAGAGATACGGGGCCAAAGCCCAAAACCAACGCAAAACTAGATACCTCTAGGAAAAGCTACACAGGATCATTTTTCTAAGAGCTTTTAGCAATACAAAAGGGAACCAAAATTTTTACACCAATAAGTGTTGTTGCCTTAATTGACCTAGGTTCACTACTTGTGATATGGCTGGATTTCTTTAGAGGGAACAGTAGCAAAGAGTAAATGCCTACTTTAATTGTTACTGTTAGAGTAGATTGGTCAAGCTACCATGTCATGCTTGTTGAATGCTAATGTTCTGTTTTCTTGACAGGGATAGGCATTTGTTTATAAAAAATGACAAAGATATTTCTGTCTGTCTGTAGTCAACAATACGAGAGAGAATGCATTGGCAACCTTCGTTGGCTGCTGGAATTTACTGACTCAGAGGCACAAATTGTAGATTTCCTGTTCTATATTTTTCTTTTTTCTTTTTTGTACAATTTAATTTTTGGGTTTTATTTCATTTGTATTTTTGTTGTCTTGAAAGTGGAAAGAAGTGTACAATCCAACCACAAAAAATAGATATGGGAAGTGGGGAAGAACCGGAGATGATTATGTCCTATCTAAGTTCACCTCCACTCCATTGTTAAACAAATTAAATATTTCTTCTTTCAGTGGAATATGCCATCTCATTTACTTTTGTACTGTTGCTAATGCAGTCTAATATTATTGAAATTTAATTTCCTGGAACTTTTAGTGGTAAGAATTGAAATCTACTTGAAAGATTAATTATGAAAACGAGCGAAATACATGAACTTTCTCCGTAATTATCATCATCTTCGCTATTACTTCATGACTTACGTTGTAAGGACATTCTTGGGTTCGTACGCATGTTTCATAATGTCAATAGTGTGTGTTAATTTTGTACTTCGAAAATATACTCGACTCCTTCATTTTTAGGGGACATTAAATTAGTTCTTCATTTTTAATTGAAGAACCAATTTGAACACATAGTTTAGAAGAGCGGAATGGGAAAAAGTTAGATCCTTGTCAATATTCATTCTCATATATTAAACTAGATTATTCTTAGTTGAGAGTAATATAATTGAGTGTAGATCAGGTGATGAATAATTAAATAATTAGAAGTAGAAAAAGATCAAGAATGACTATAAATAAAACGATTAAAAAAGATTTAAATTTGAATGATATTTTTAAAAATTTAATTTATGATAAAACATAATAACGTCGTTTAATCCATGCAGTCGATCTCATTTAATAAAAAAAAACTTGATTATTGTTATTATTATTTAGTTGGAAGTAATATAATTTTTTATTATACTCTCTCCTAAAAAGTGACGTGTTATTTTTATTTAAAGAATGACATGTCATTTTTACTTTTTCTTTATCAAATTCAAAATCTCTTTTAATTTAATTATATATATCTTTTTTTTTTCAATTTTAAATACAGTCTCTTTAAATTTATACATTTTTTAAATTTTAACTGAATTTAAAAGAACTCGTACTGTACATGTATATTCACTTTTCACTTGTTTAGTAGTTGTATTTATAAACAAGATGAGCAAAGGCCAGCTGTAGCCTCGTGTCTTAATGTATTATTGTAACTTTTTTTTAGTATACTATTGATGCCACTTTTACACTAGTGATCAACTTATAAATAAATGGTGATTAATGTGCATTATGTGTGATTAGGGATGATCATCAATTACCAATATGCATTGGTTTAAGTAGAAAGGATTTAGATCTTTTAAGCATGTGATTTTATGTTTGATCCTAAAAATAAAAATTGGTCAATTGTTTGAAGGTTGGTCATACCACCTGTCATTATCATAATTTAACAACAATAAGGAATTGTATATTTTCATAAAACAAGAACATCAACTTCTCAGTTTTCTAAAGTCTCGTCCACCTCTTTGAATTTGGGAAGGGTCCACAAGATTACCATCAACCTTTCAAAATCATAGATTTAGCCAAGTGAAGCTACGTGATGAAGAAAGTATATTAAAGATTCAAGACAATTTTTCTCCCAATGTTGGCAGGGTGATGGCGGCCACCAACTAATACCAATGTCTTCTTTCAACGAGAGAAATGTCAAACACAAGTGGGGTGGACTATTAAATTCAGTTCATGGTTCTATGGCTAAATGTTAAGGCATAAAACATTGCATAAGATGGTGTGGCAAAACTAGACTCACAAATGATTCTTTCAAACATGTTTAATTGCACGATATCGAGCAAAGGTACTTGTAAGTCTAGGATCATACATGGATGCTAATATAGCTTGTCTACACTATCCTAAGGCCAAAGTTCATAGAAGTTATCAACCAAATTAAGGTTTTGACGAAATCCATATTTTAGTATATTATTATGTTTTCATTTTCAATTTAGTCTAGATTAATTAATTTATATAATTTAGTCTCGCAGTAATTAAAATATATATTAACCTAGTCCTTTTACAATTTAAATTTATCTCAATTTCATCTCATAAGAAACTAAATTAATGCAAATCTTGATTAGGAAGTGATTACGTTGTAAAAATTGATATGTGAGAGACCAAATTAAGAATAGACACATTAATGAATGACTAAAATAAGGATTTGGCCTAAGCTTTTCAGTTGAGAAGTGCTTGGAATGCCACTAGTTTATTTCAAGTGATTAAGGTGATGGAAATTTCCATAAACTTCTAATGCTTAATTCAATAACAAATAGGCAAAAAGCATAATTTCATCCTCTATTTTTTTTTTTCAATTTTGTGCTCTAACTAACTTTTGTTCTAAACTAATTCTTTAACCTATTAAATTAACGCACCATTTTTAAGGCTAACTTCATTAATACCATTTACAGAATAATCCCACTTGTGACTTAACGTATTATTGCAACTTTTTTTTTTAGTTATACTATTCACACACTACTTTACACTAGTGATCAACTTATAAATAAGTGATGATTAATGTGCATTATGTGTGACCAGGGATGATAATCAGATAATCAATTACCAACGTGTATTAGTCTGAGTAAAAAGAGTTTATGCCTTTTAAGCATATAATCTTAAGTTTAATCTTAAAATTCATGTATATGAAAATAACACCGTTGAAAGGGATATCCGCTTAAGTATCAGACCACATCCTGTGATATAAGTCTCTTACATATCTATCAGGTGGGGAGATACTTTGAAAAAAAAAAGATTTTAATCAATCAGGAATATTGGTAATTGATCAACATCCTTGGACACCACATAATATATATTAGTGACAACTTATTCATACGTTGATTACCAGTATAAAAGTGATGTGAAAAAATGGTGTGTAAATATTTTTTTGTTTTCTTTTTTTGAGAAAAAATGTATTATGACACTTAAGTTGTTGGATTTTGTAGAAAGCTCGACACATCTCTCGTTGTATATACGGTTTCAGTGATTGCTCCTAAACTATAAATAAGGTGCATTGGCACCATGGAAGAAGATAGTTTGGAAATTTAAGTATTTTTCTTTGGAATGTTTTAAAATTTGAGCTGAAAATTGAATTAATGAGACTTTTAAATTATGATTCGATTAGTTCAATCAGTTAAATTGGTGATCAAATCATAATAAAATTGAATAATGTAAAAGGGAATAATTAAACTAGAGATGTGCCTAATTTATGACCCGATCGGTTAGTTGATCTAGTTCGATTTTTAAAAAATTGGTATTTTGATGGTTTAGAAGCTTCATCATGCTTTGCACATAATACCATCTACCCGAAAATAAAAATTGGCCAATTGTTTGAAAGTTGGTCACACGACCTGTCATTATCATAATTTAACAACAATACTACATAATACCATCTACCCGAAAATAAAAATTGGCCAATTGTTTGAAAGTTGGTCACACGACCTGTCATTGTCATAATTTAACAACAATATTGTTCTGAAACGGGTTCAGAGAGTACCTGAAGTAGGCACGTTACGGTAATTTCTCCTTTGAGCAGCAGCTGAGCGTATTGCGCAAGAGGATGGGTACATGCAAAGGGACTCCAATGCTCAAGTTAGACAGTGCACAAGAAGGCTTATGAGATTGGGTTGAAGGTTACCTTCTTAAGATGACTTAACTGTGTATTTATAGAGCGTATATAAAATCTTAATGGGATCCTTACTGAATGCAGGTAATTTAGGATTAGTATCCTGATGAGGATCATCTTTCTATTATTATAGGATACATCCCTGTAAATTTGGGATTAAGATATGGAAAGTATCTAGCCATCAAAAATAACTATGAGTCCTATAATATAGTAAGTTGATGATTGACAGTTATGGATATTTAGGGATTCATCCTCTACATGAATCTATCAATCACGACGTCATATCCCAACACCGCGAAGGGGCCGTAATCCGTGGTTTGAAATACGTTATGAGTCTTCCTCTACGCCAGCTAGGAGGAGTCCGGCAGTGTGCATGCCGGGTTGATCCCATGGAGCGGGATCCCGGATCACGGTCTAGAACAAATACTGAATTGTATACTTTCATAAAACAAGAACATCAACTTCTCAGCTCTCTGAAGTCTCGTCCAACTCTTTGAATCTGGTAAGGGTCCATAAGATCATCCATCAACCTTTCAAAATCATAGATTTACAGCTAATCAGACGTCTTTGGGCATCAGAAACGGTCTTAAGGAACTTTGGTATTGTCTCAGGGATTAGTTGCATCGCAGGTTTACTTAGCCAAGTGAAGCTATGTGAAGAATAAAGTATATTAAAGATTCAAGACAAAGTTTCCCCCCAATGTTGGTGGGGTGATGGCGGCCACGACCCAATACTAATGTCTTTTTTCAATGAGAGAAATGTCAAACACAGGAGGTGGGGTGGACTATTAGATTTCGTTCGTGGTTCTATGGCTGAATGTCAAGGCGTAAAATATTGCATAAGATGGCGTGCCAAAATTAGACTCGCAAATGGTTCTTTCAAACATGTTTAATTGCTCGATAATGAGCAAAGATACTCGTAAATCCAAGATCATGCATGGATGCTAGTACAACTTGTTTACACTACCCTGAGACCAAAGTTCATAGAAGTTATCATCCAAATTAAGGTTTTGACCAAATTCATATTTTAGTATATTATTAATGTTTTCATTTTCAATTTAGTCTAGACTAATTAATTTATATAATTTTGTCTCTCAGTAATTAAAATATATATTAACTTAGTCCTTTGACAATTAAAATTTATCTCAAATTCATCTCATAAGAGACGAAATTAATGCAAATCTTGATCAGGAAGTGATTATGTTGTAAAAATTTATCTATGAGAGACCAAATTAAGAATAGACACATTAATGAAGGACTAAAAATAAGGATTTGGCCTAAGCTTTTCAGTTGAGAAGTGCCTAGAATGCCACTGGTTTATTTCAAGTGATTAAGGTCATGGAAATTTCCATAAACTTCTAATGCTTAATTCAATAACAAACAAGCAAAAAACATAATTTCATCGTCTCTTTTTTTAAAAAAAAGAATTGTGCTCTAACTAATTTTTGTCGTAAACCGGTTCTTTAATTTATTAAATTAATGCACTATGTTTTTAACTCTAACTTCATTAATACCATTAACAGGATAATCTCACTTGGCTCCTTGGTGGTAAAAATGACATTAACTTAAATAAGTATACATAGATGACATTTGACTTGTATTATCTCACTTAGCTTGAAGTGGCTCATGATAGAGAGGGTGGATGATGGTGCAGTTGGCTTTGTAGCATGGGTTCACAGTAGAGCTCTGTCCTTATATGGCATTGGTGGCTCAATTTAGTGGTTGCCAAGGAGGGTTTGGTTTCTATGGGCACGGAGGGAGTTTAGCAACGAGAGAAAAATCTAGCATTGTATTCTGTGGGTACTGTAGGGTAGGGGAAATTTTGGGTTGTGCGAATGTGTTGGGTGATTTTGGCTTTGAGTTTATGTGTAATGTGTAGAGGTTATAGGTTTTATGGGTTTAACTTATGGTCGCTTAGGGGTTCTGGGGTGCTTGGTGGTTATGGTTTTATGACAAGATGGTTTGTAGTTGAAGTTTCAGGGTAATGGGTGGTTTGGGTGGTGCAGGTTCAATTTCTTGGCTGTGCATTGGTGTTGGTTTGTTGTGTCTGAAGGTTAAAGTGCAAAGGAATAGGCATTTGGGAGTTGGTTGGAGTGGCGACATTTAGTTATAAGTTACAAAAGCTCTAAAGGGAATAAAAATGATGTTGACATTAAACTTTACCTTAATCTAAGAGATCAAAACCAATACAACTTGTTCACAGAACCCCCTTCTCTCTAATTTTTTCTTGACAATGTCTCAAAATTTCACCACTACCCATCCTTAAACACTCTGCATTTTCTCTGTAGTAAGCCACTCCAAGTTAGGTGGTTGCCAATTTCATCCTCTAACTTATTTAACGTCTTTTTTTGCCACTTAGGAGCTAGGTGAGATTATTCCATTAGTGGTATTAATAGAGTTAGCATTCAAGAAAATGATGTGTTAATTTAATAAGTTAAAAGACTAATTTAACATGAAAATTAATTAAAAGAAAAAATTTAAAACACAAAAAATAGAGGACAAAAGTATATTTTTTTACCTAACAAATATCTAATCTAAATACTAAAAAAGTTCCATGTGGCAATAGGAAAAATAATTTTAAAGTTTTTCTTAATAAATAATATATGTTACTAGTATTAATTGCTATAATTTAATTAAAAAATTATATATTAAAAGTCGTTGTTTTAATTTAAACTTAGTATCTCTGTGTTAACAATGAAACTCTCACCCAACTAACCTTAATAAAATGGTGGGAAAAAAAAAAGCAAAAGTAAACTAAGTTGTCATGCTTAATGAAAGAAAGTGGCTTGAGAAAATGAGAATAGGCAAGGTGACAAAATTAAAATGTATTACTTTTATGTTTTTGACATAGTTGTATAACTTGGATCAGAAGTTGACTCGGTCATAAGGCTGAATCACCGAGTCAGCCATCTGAAGGCGAATCAAGCAACAGAATTGGAAAATCTTGACAAAGAAGATTTTTTAAAAAAATATTATATAAAAAATAAATCAAATAAAAATATTATATATAAAATACTATATAAAAAATACTTTATATGAAAAAGTATTATATGATGTAATCTAACTAATAATGATAATAATTTAACATTATGTTCGAAAGTCAGTTGAATAATAATATAAATTAAAAAATTGAGAATGTAACTCAATAAGAATGTTGGTTTAATGTCATAATGTATTTTATCACAAAGGTCATTCATGAACCAAGTTCAAATATCACAAGTAAACTTTTTGAAGTTTTATTAAAAAACAAAATCGGATCAGACCAGTCCTAGCGGGTAGCTCGGGTCATATGAGTTTGATCGATTTTCATCGGGTTTATGAAAAAATCCATCTTGAGTATGAACTAGACCAGCCCGGAAGTCAGGTCATAAGTTTTCTGGTTCGACTAACTGAGTTGGTTCGGGTCATACAATTATGATTTCTAATCATTACTTAATTATTGGTTTCAAATGATGAGTTAGCTTTTCTTCTCTGCAAAAGGGTGAGGCAATGTTACAAGTAAAGGATTTTGCTAATCAATATTCTAAGGATACTTGTATAAGAAAATATTCTAAAAATACTGATTAAGGAATTAAAAATAGTAAGTATTAAATGAAAAGAATAAAATTTATATTAGAGATTTAAACTACATTTATTAATTTTTTTATTAAATAATTTAAAATTAAATAAAAATATTTAATACTTCTTAACCAATTGTCTTAGGGGTATGTTTGGGAGTTTCAATAAAGATAAAAGAGAATGACTCATAATGAAATAGAATGAAAAAATAGTAAATGAAATAGAATAAAACATGTCATTTTATTGTTTGGTTGTTTTATGAGTTTAGTGAAGGAGGGGAGTGAAATTCATACTATTCCCTTCTTGATCCCCAATTTGAGAGACAAAAAATTGAGACTGAGTGACAAAAAAGAAAATAGGAGTCCCTCCATTAATACTCCACAATCTCTTTTTAGTTTTATAAAATAACTCCTAAATACTCTCTTTTTTAAGTTTTGTCTTTCTATTGATATCCTTCCAAACATATCAACCACTCATCCCATGTCCCAAAAAGTAAAAGAGGGGGGTTGGACTCAAATTTTGATCTCGTACAGTGTTTACCTATACACAGAGGATTTGATTCCTTTTTTAGGTAACTATCAATATATTGATACTAATTTTATTTTCTTCTTTGGGGCATTATTAATTATGGGTATGGTATGAAGAGAGGAGCACATTGTTCTTCAAGCTTTCAATAATTCTTTAATCATTGGTCATTGCACTGAGTTTAATTAATGATTTTTATATTAAAGATGAAATATGGGGGTTGAGAAACACCAAAGAAACTTGAAGAAAAACTTAAAAAGAATCTCGGTCAAATAGCTTTTGTAGAAATTTATTTTTTAAAATGTATAATAGTATGGATTGATCCATAATCAATGCCACCTAGTGTAAAAAAAAAAGCTTTTGTTATCGTTATATCAAGGATAAAGAATATGATTTGTTGTACCAAAAAAAAGAAAAGAATATGATTTGAAAATAATCAACTTAGACTGTGATCCAATCCCACCTCATGTTGTAATGAGTTACATTAATGCACATTCCGCAGGTAGAACCAAGTCAATCTTTGAAAAGAAAAGAAAAATCTATTAAAGAGATTTCTTTTTTCCCTGAAAGATATTAAAGAGAGTCTTGAGATGAATAACAATTATTTGGAAAGTTTAAGTTAATGTAGAAAATCTGCAAAAGAAAGTGTTTTTTTTTAGTCTAATCGAAAATATTCAAATCTAAAAACTTGTGGATTGGATTAGTTAGTTTGAATATTAGGCCTACTTGTGTCTTAATCAAATTCCTTACTCCAGGGTGAACCTTGTGCGCCCTTGTTTCCACTAAAATTATTTATAATTTAACAAAATATTGATTCCAATTAGCAATTTAGAAAAAGAATGTCCTTCTTAAAGACTCTTAAATACTTAGTGATTTGTAAACTAAAGCAAGAATGTCAGTGAAATTAGATTTCAATAATGACAATCAAACATATAAACAAAGCAACAAATATGTAAATAGTTGAATTGAAAATGACATTGAATATAAACAAAGAAAATAAATAAAGCAATTCAATTAATGGATTAAAAACTTGAAGCAGAATCTTAACAAATGTAAATAACAAAAACAAAATCAAATGACCAAGACTTTTTTATCAAAAGAACTAGAATTAAATGAAATGAAACTTGATCTTTATTGAAAGTAAAAGTTGTAGAAATAGGTTTACCTCAATGATTTAATATGTTAAGTTTTGATGATGACAAATACAAGATAAAAAGAATGATGCTTATACTTTATAATTGTGCTTAATAAATGACAAATGCATCACAAAAGAATGTTGATCATGTTACATAGATGTGCTTAATGAGATATATTGAATCATGCATGATTATGTACTTTATTTAGTTATACTTCACTTAATAATCATGCAATGAGATATATGCAACATTCTTATATGCATGTTAGACTAACTAGAGTTATACATTTATGAATCATGCATATTAAGATATTAAGTTATGAATTTGGACTAACTATGCTTGTTTTAATTGAGCAATACTTTATAAGATAGTCCAAGTACCAAGAGTGAGCATTGCAACTAGAAAGTAAAAGATCACAACTATGCTCAACTCAAGAAGGATGAGAATGAAAAGATGTTCCAAGCTTTTGCAAATTTTGAAGAGAAGATTTTCTTTGGAAGCTTGGATTACATCAAGAATTGATGGTAGCAAAAGATCAAGTCCCAATGTTCTTCAAGAATAACTTATAAGACTTAGATCTTGTGTAAAGGTAAAAAGGAATCACACTAAGCTCAAATAAGTTTTAAACATCTTTACAAGTATTTCTAAAATGCTTAAATGTCCAACAAAATGTTTTTTGGAAAGCTAGTCTTGGTAGTATTTCAAATCTATGAAAAATAGTTAAGTTTGTGTTTTGTAAAACTAACATATAGTTACTCTTTTGATCATAACTTTCAAAATACTTTGAGTTTTACTTTGAACTTATCTCATGTGAAAATAGACTCAAAGATCTTTCCAATGACTGGTCATTTGCTTTAAACGGATAAGAAACGAAAAAGTTATGACCAATTAAAGTTTGAGTTTTGAAAATTTGACTTTTAGTTACTATTTTGATCATATCTTTCAAAATACTTTGAGTTTTATTCTAAAACTTCTTTCATATGAAAATAAACTCAAATATCTTTCTAATGAGTGGTCATTTGCTTTAATTGGATAAGAAATGAAGAAGTTATGACCTTTTAAAATCGATTTTGAAAACCAGAAATGGTGTAATCGATTACACAAGTCATGTAATCGATTACAACGTTGACAGAAACCGTGTAATCGATTACATGAAGTGTGTAATCGATTACAAAGTACCCAGAAAGTTTGTAATCGATTACATGAACTTGTAATCGATTACCAAATGCCCAGGAACGTTTCTAACGACTATAAACGGCTAGTTTCCATAGAAAATCATTATTAAACACTACCAATAGCTATTTTATCATTTGGGCTCTCTATATAAGTGATATTTGAAGCATTTACACTTAGAGAAACTCTTGAACACTTGGTTTGATCCTTGAATTATCAAAATCATATTTTGAGCTTTAAAGTGTGAATCCTTTATACCCATTGAGCTTCAACTTGTATTATACACTCTTGAGAGAGTTTTCTTATTATCCATTCTTTGTTCTTCAAGTTGTATATCTACTCTTGTGAGAGTTTCTATTCTTTCTATTCACGTTGAAATCATTGTAAGAGGGTGAGGTATCCCTCAAGAGAGAAAATGGTGAGGTATCCCTTGTAGTGAGACTCAAACACAAAGGGTGAGGTATCCCAAAGGTGTTGTGAGTGCTCTTGATTGTAAAGGTCATCAAGCACCTATGAAGCTTGAAGAATTGGAGCCTCTAGCATAAGGGTGAGGTATCCCAAGGTGTGAGGAGTGCTCTTGTATGTACAAAGGTTTTCCTAGCACCCGTGAAGTCTAGGAGATAGTGAAGAAAATCTCAAGTTAAGCTTGGGGACTGGATGTAGGCCACAAGTGGTTGGTGACTGAACCATGATAAATTCTTGAGTTTGATTCTCTCTTCCCTACACTCTTTAAATTCAGTATTCAGTGAAATATATTTATCTATTGTATATCTTAATGTTTTGATTGTTACAACTTGATATCTAATTTATTCACTTAGTTTATCATATATCCCAAGTTGTATTTGAGTAATCCTCAATAGTTGTACATTTATTAGACTTATTCCACTGCATTTATTAATTGAGTTATTCAAAATATATAATTTGTCAAAGTTGTATTAAAATTTGTAATTACCCAATTCACCCCCCTCTTGGGTAATGGTTGTCATGGCTAACAAAAGTACTTGAAATAAAAAGGATGGAATGCATACTTGGCTAATCCCATTTCATCCGTGAGCATCAAAGTGACTTATAGGACTTTGTGAGAAATGTGTGTAAGTGTTTCTAACTAACCTAATGTCTTCCCCCTTGTAGTATTTATAGATAAGAACATAATTGATGTTTACTAAGATTTGGACACTTGTCCTTATTGGTTACTTTGGATTTTGACATTTGTTTTATATGCAGATAATACAAATAACCAACTCTAAATACTTCTTCTTGAATCAAATTTTCTGGATTGGTAGTAACCCATATATGCCC
The DNA here is from genome assembly GCA_029884595.1 of Ormosia semicastrata. NCBI lineage: Eukaryota > Viridiplantae > Streptophyta > Magnoliopsida > Fabales > Fabaceae > Ormosia > Ormosia semicastrata. The sequence continues at coordinate 61,390,852 of JAQQTO010000062.1, forward strand.
TTGAAAATCTTCTTAGTTATCCCTTTTTAAAGCTCTTCTCATATCCTTAAATTATTGATCTTGGGCCATCTTTGAACCGAACAATCCCCTTTAGTTTGCTTCGAACTTGTTAACTTGAGTCTTATTCATCTGTTGACAACTTCATCTCACTGGTCGAAAGACTTAACAAGTTATCTGATAAAAAAAACCTCCTATGCAATCGAAACTTAAGCTTTGATCAAAAAGTGATTTACTCCTAACAAATGTCTTCCCAATATTTATCTGTTTGACTTAGAGAGAAAAATAGATAAATATTGCTTGTTAATTTTGCTCACTTTTCAACTAGATTTTTTTTAGTGATTTGTCATTATAAAATCTTTTTGAAATGGAGAGATTGTAGAAATAGGTTTACCCCAATGATTTAATATGTTAAGTTTTGATGATGACAAATACAAGATAAAAAGAATATGCTTATGCTTTATAATTGTGCTTAATAAATGACAAATTTCTTTTATCATGTTGTATAGATGATATGATCATGCATGATTACGTACTCTTTATTTAGTGTTTATACTGAGATAATCATGCAAATGAGATATGGATATATGCAAAATCTTGTTTTAAGTGATTAGGATAGTCCAATACCAAGATGAGCATTTAGAAAGGATCACAACTAAGCTTTTTTTTTCTTGTTCAAAGGTTTTTTTTCAAATCTTGTAAATCTTTTCTTTTAAGGGGGAAAAGATATGAAAAGACATAAAAAGGAAAACACATATGGGAAATCCCCCACGATGTTTTAATTACCCTATTTTATGGGGATAATAAATTTTTTTGAAACAACTATTGGTAGTAGCCGTTTTGCTCATTATGAGCTCTGTGGTTTCCAAAGGCAATTTTAATCCTATAAAAGTCGTTTACTTCTCTTGTTTATCAGTTTTATCTCATCTTCAAGTTATGCAACTTTTTTGAATCTGCCATTTTCTGTCTCCTACATTTCTACAAAAAAAGCTTCTTGTTTTTAAAGTTTGATTTAAAAAATGGCCTCATTTCATTAAGAATCTTCATCAAATTTCAAGAACACCAAGAGAGACCTCCTAAAGCAATCTATACAGTTGATCCCATTGTCAGAGAGGGTATCCATTACCCTTTAGACCCTTTGATTGATAACTCTGAGCTATGGAAATTTGAGTTACTAATTCCATTTCCTATGGCTAAAGCCACTTACACTTTTGTTGGTTCCCTTTGGCCTAGCACCAAAACTCCTTTTGTTTAGAAATTCTTTCTATGTCTAAAGAAATAGAAATTTGATTAACAAAATGCTTCATATTTCTTTCTTTGGATCTAAACACAAGTTGTTCAATAATTCTCCTCCAAATCCTTCTTTGAAACACCTTTACATTAGTTGGTTAAAGAAAGTTGAAACTCAAAAGGCTTCCCTTTGGAGAAGAATTAGGATTTATGACCTTATTCAGCTTAGTAAGTGTTACATTAAATATAATCCTCTGATGTTGGTTGCTTCCCTTTTCTTTTGAAGCAAAACCACCAATAAATCTCGTTTTCCATATGACATGATAGGTTCAACTCTCTTCGAGTTTGCATATATTAATTAGATCAAACCTATAAGTTGAATCATCATTTCTAATCTTACTCCAAAGGAAATTTGCCAAGTTGATCTCTCATTCACTTCTTTTCACCACTTTCATATTGAAAGACCACAACACTAACTCTGAACATGTTTTTGATGAAGAACATGTTATATTGCTTTATTGGCTTTGTGCTACTCCTTCAAATCGACAAGTCTTATGTTCTCCTAGCCATGATACTTCATGAAGGTTTTCAATCTACTTTGAGCAAATTGATTCTAGCTAGTCTTTATGAATCTTTGGGTGAAATAGTAGACCTCCTTCGATCCAACAAATGACTCACCAATTTTGCTAGTCCCTTCTAGTCATTATAGCTTTAACTCAATGCCTTTTTGGAACCCCAATTAGTTAGTTCAATATCTAAGGATGTTTCAAAAGACATTGAAGGGATTTGACTTTCTTTTCTCTCTTTTTCCTTTAAAAAAAGGCAGTCCAACCTTGATGAGTTCAAATACTTCTTTACCATTTTTCATGGACTTTCTAAATTAAACCAGAATGTCAATATCACTTCGTTGGTAAAAAATATGGTCCAAAATGGTTTACTAGACCAATGATTTCTGACAATCCGAACATTAATTCTATAAATATTGAAATATGGTCTAACTTCCTTTTGTGCCAAATTTTCACCACTAGTCTCCCTGGTGGAATGGATCACGGAATCAATAGTCTCTTACCAAAATTGGTGGCTTGATAGTTTGGTTTCACTCAAGAAATCCCTACTCCATGCTCAATGTAAGAAAAATGCCAAGATCGCAACAGTGTTATACCCTATCTAGAATGTTAGACAAAAACAAGAGCAAGAGAGTCCAACTAATTCCCTTCAATTGTGAACCATGCACTTTATCAACTGTCCAATTTACTGATTGGTGACAAGCTTATTATTCATCTAACCATGTTAATTTAGATACCTTCTTTGAATGAATGATTGATGAGCATGTCCCTTCTAGAGTTAGAAAACGGGTTGACTCGCCCCGACCCGCCATAGTTTAGCCCTAAAATGGGGTAGGGCAGGTTGACCTATTTTGAAAAATGGGTTGGAAGAGCCAACCTACCCTATTTTAGGGTGAGTTGGCCCTCTTAAAGGAGGAAAAAAGGGAAAAGGGCAAGTTAATGGGTCAACATGCCTAACATATCTTAAAAAAAGAAAAAAATGCTAAAAAATAGAAAATAACATAAAATTCAGAAAACAAACAAATTACAATTTGTAGAGTCTTTAAAAAATAGAAAATAACTGTAATTTATATCAAACCCATAAAAATACCACAAACACAAATAATTTTAATTCTAATGTTCCATAACAAGAAGTTCTATAACACAAACAATCCATAACTCAATGGTCCAAGCCATAAAATAACTCCAACTGTCCAACACTCCATAACCATAACAAGCCATAAAATTAAAAGTCCACAAACAAACACAATTGCACAAAGCAAAAGCAAGCATCAAAGACCAAGATTACATAAACAAGTAAATCAATTATCTTTGACATTAAGAAAATTTTATGCTCCCTTGGAAAAAGATGACTCCACTCTTGAGGTATTAGCATTGGCATCATGAACATCCTCATCTTCAATTCACAATCCAAAAAAGAAGACAAATAATTAACAAATGACAATGATTCAAAAGAAAATAATAATTGCAATATTAGACATTCAAATTAAAGAAATTACCATCATTAACAAAACCATGCAACCAACTATAGGCACAAATCAAAGCTTGGACATTTTGTGGCAATAGACTGCTTCCATACTTGTTTAAAACATGTGCACCAATACTAAATAATGTCATAGTAGTAATGAGAATGCTTAATAAATCCCGAGCCATTATGGATAAATTAGGAAAGTAATTTTTAGTGTTCCTCCACCATTGTAATACATCCAAATCTTCATAAAATTCAAAAATTCAAATTTGATTCGTCCAAATAATCATTAAGTTGTGACTTTCTGACTTTAGATGCAAGTTCATGATTGTGCATTTTCAATTTCTATCACATTTGACAAGTGGAATACATGGAAAGAAAAACAAGATCAAGTTTTAAAAAAGTGCATAATAGAAAAAGAAGTAATTTATCAATTCAAAATATACATATACTTACACTAAACATCCTTTTATTTCTTTCCTAGATTTCTTTCGACAAACTTGAAGATTGAGTAGGGGCAGCACTTCGTACATTGGAAGTGGAGACATTGTTACTTGAATTTGAATACTTCTTAAAGAGCATGTACAACTTTCTCCTCACATGTTCTATATTTTGTTCACAAGTAAATTCATCAAATCTTAAGTAACAATAACTCAATTAAGTAAACTTAATGTGTGGATCAAGAACCGCTCCAAGTGCAAACACAATACTATACTCATCCCAATTTTCTCCAATGCTCTTTATAACCTCATCTTCATTGCTTAGACTATCTTTAAGAACACATTGAATTTTTTAAACTTGCAAAAAATACAAGTTAAAAGTAGAGTAGGATGTGCCAGAAATCAAATTAGTAGTATCATAAAATGGTAACAAAAACTCAAAATTTTT